>CM066328.1:126481150-127201150 GCA_033807585.1 Hydrophis major
GTTTTTATCCCACCTTCAGTATTTTTAGAAATACTCAAAAAGGCAAACATTTTTAATACTCTTTCTTCCTGTTTTCCCAGCAACAATTTTGTGAAGTGAGTTAAGGCCAAGAGAGGTGACTGACCCAAATTCACCCAGCTAACTTTCATGACTAAGGTAAGGCTAGAACTCACAGTCTCCTGGTTTCTAGCTTGGTGCTTTCACTACTAGACCAAGCTGGATCTTTATTATATATAGTATTTTATACAATATTTTATACAAGTATTTTGCCTATTTCTCTTTTCCTTGTATATCCTGGCACTATTGTTGCTATTCTAGACAATATTCTAGTCTGTTAATCGGATTTTTGGACAGCCTATTTTTCATGAAACAGAGAGGAAAATCACTCCTGTCCCAGCCCTTAAAAGCTAGCTAGATTGTACACACTGACATTTTCAAAGAAGAACAACAGTTTGATCAAATATAACACATAAAAATATTTTTGCTGTATAATTGAACTCTAGAGCTATATTTTCAAGATATGCTTATCTTTAGTTTACCAAATTATTGTTTACCAAATCTGCTTTTGTAAACACACACCTGGATCAGAAACTGGACTCAGTTCACCCAGCATACTAGGCTAAATATAATTAGCTATTGGGTATGTTTCACTAGGATTTGGCAGTGAGCACAGCCTCTAAATCATTTCAGAAAGGCAAAAGCAGCTTGTAATGATTTAGGTGTAGAATTAATCTGCAAATAAGTTAAAGAACAACCTTGTATTGTTGCACTTTGGGTATAAATTAACAGTTTTATGAAATATCCCAACTTTAAAAAGCAGTATTCATGAGTGCTTGTCATTTATTAGTACTATTGAGATGGAAATGACAGTTCAAGCCATTTAGTCAAGCCACTTGCTGAGTGGGGGAATACTAAAACATCCTAGATAGACAGCTGCCTAATTTCTGCTTGAATACATCCAATGAAAGGAAACCCACCAACTCTCTGAGTTATGGGTTCTATTGTCCACCAGCTTTTACTATTGGAAAGTTTCTCATTTTTAACTGTCCAACATTCTATGGAATCTGCCTGCAGTCTGGAGTGCTAGAGATCAAGTCTTGCCCTTCTGGTCATTTAGGTACTAGATAGTGAAAGTGTTGTCAATTTTCCCTGCCTTCTGATGTATTTTCCTAAAGTCCCAAACAAGCTACCTAAATGAAATGACGATAAGACAGAAACTCTGTATTAACTTTTGGTAATTATTTTAATGTGTTTTTAAGTTGCTTACAGATTGATGGCGTTATGATATGTTCTAGAACAGTCCAGGTTTAGTATCAAGCTAAGTAATCTTAGATTCTCCTGATTCTCTGTTCTCTGCTTTTTGAAGGTATAGGAAGTTAGCACCACCCCTCTCCTAGAAAAATGAAATATCCTAGGAAATATTAAAAGGGCAGAATATTTCCCCTAAAAAGAGAAGTAGAAACTCAGAAGCAGAAACTCAACCCCATCTTTGTTAATGGGAGGGCCATTAAGGCCTGGACCAGAGTATTCTATATAACAAAGGCCTCTACCTATCTCACCACCTGGCCTGGAAAGATTGCATCAGCCAGCACTCAGGTGAAGCCATGTGGTCCAGCTAAGACCCCTGCCCCTGGAAGTCTGACAGCCAATGGGATACATTTCTTACACAGGAACAGAAAACACTAAAGTGGGGCCCAACAGGATATAAAACTAAGGGTCTTTCAGCATCTTGGCCCTTTTTTTCCTTCACCCAACATCTTGGAGCATGTGATCATCCTTTTCACTTTGGAGTTCCAAGCCATGTGGTCCTGTACACCATTAAACCATCTTTCCAAACAGCGTCCATATTTCCAGTGTCTTCTTCCCCATTTGCAACTGAACCCAGAAAGATAATGCTTCCAACAAAGGTAGGGACAGAATTTGCTGCTTCCAGTCATTTGACTGTTTATTACCTTTCCACATTTTCTCAGCAATGCTACATATTCAACAAGACCAGGGTGTCAAACTCAATTTCATTGTGGGCCGCATCTGGATTGTGTTTGATCTCAGGGGGCATAACTGGGGTAGGCATAGCCAGCTCAACATTACTCGTGCCGGGGCGCCCTGTGGTGGCTCAGGCAGGGCTGGGGCGTCCTCCTCCAGCCGATGCCAGCAAAAATGGAGCTCAGGAGGGCCTTATAGGTCCCTCACAGGCTCTGCTTTCTGCTGTAACAACCTCCAGCACTCTGCCAGTGAAAACAGAGACCAGGAGGGCTGAATGCAGCCCTCTTGAGCTCTGTTTTTACCGGCAGAGGCACCACAGGCTTGTCCTGTTAGCAGGATGGCCCCATGGGCTATATCTCACCGCCCAATTGTGGGCTGAATTCAGCCCATGGGCCTTGAGTTTGACACCCCTAGACTATCAACAGATTCCTTCAGTTCCCAGGTTGCAGTTCCAATGGATCTGGAGATTTAAACTCATTCAAAATAAGTAGACATCCCTTGACCATATTTCTGTCAATCTCAAACATCATCTATTCTTCACAGCTGCCTGGTCAGTTTCATACATAGAAGACTGCCAAAAAAAATGGAATAGCATAATTTTTATTTTATTACCTGGTAATATTTTGTTGTCCTCCATGAGAAATTGATATACTGATTTTTCCCCATTCCTTTTACTTTCAACATGTTAGAAATAAAATTTGTCCAGATAGGTTCACATGGTCTTATAACTTTTTGCCAAACTGATATTATTTTGAATTCCTTCATAGCTTTAACCGGGAACTGATATTTTACTATCACTCTTGCTGCTTATGTAATATTGTAATCTCATTTTCAGTTGTGTAAAAGGCAATATTTAGATTTCAAATCCCATGTGTTGGAAAAAGTGTAGATAAATAGATTTGTATTATTCAGTATGCGGTATGCGGTAGTCCTGTACAATTATTAAATGTTTTTAGACTGAAATTTTATTATTGTACATCCTAAGATGGCTTTGCCAAATTCTTTGATAATCCAAGCAGCACTTTGAAACTGAACAAATTGATTGCAATCAGACAGGTAGGAACAAGACCCTGGAAATCAGGAAAAGATTTGAATATTTCCTGACAATGGGAAATACATTGCAAATTTTCTCAAATGGAAAAAATGATCTTCCCTAAAGGTTAGGATGATAAGATCACAATATTATTATAACACAGAAGATTATTTTTTTAACTTCATCTGGTTCAATATATTATATTCAAAAAAGACACATGCGTACTATCTACTTTCTGGCTCCTAGATAATCTAAGTCGATAAAGTTACAGATAATCCTCAGTTAACAATGGTAATTGGGACCAGAATTTCTGTCGCTAAGTGATGGGAACAGAGTTGGCTGTTAAGGACCTTCCAGAGGCTTTCACAGGAAAGTTGATGTCATATGTGTCTCTGGGGAGGGATGCTATTCCAGAGGGTGGGACAGAGAAGTCACACTTCCTTGGTTCCATATGATCACCATGTTTCATTAAGGGGACCTGGAGCGCACACAGTCTGCTTGAACACATCAGCTGGATTAAAAAAAAAAAGAAGATCTGAAATAGTCCAGCAGATAACCTATGTCATAAAGAGCTTTAAAGGGGATGACCAACACCTTGAATTGCACCCAGAAGCTTGTATACCAGTAATGACATAGAGGCAGAGTGGGATGCTACTGGTTTGGCTTGGTTCTATAGAACTGGTAGCACAGGCCTACCTGCCTGCCTGGGCTCTTGGCTGTCTTTTATTTCCTGCTTTTTCAACCTCAGCTGCTTTGCACAGCACAGCTGAAGTTGAAAAAGCAGGAAAAATGAAGATTTTCAAACACTGTGTACCTGCGCGCAGAGCTTGTCAGCTGTCAGGGCGGCACAGCTGAGGTTTTTGGGAAATGGACTACATACATGCACTCTCACCAGGGGTAGGATTCTACCTGCTGGAGAATTGGTAAATTGTGCCATTGGCTGGCCCCTCCCCTCCCTGCCCACTCACTCCTTACCTGCCATGCACGCCATCAAACTTGCCTGCTAAGTTGCTATTTTTCCTTTTTTTTTCTCCGACCATCAGCTGTTCTGATGTGCTGGGAGATTTAGATTAGCTAGAAAGCAGGAAATCATTGGATCCAGGTAGCAGATTGCAGAAACACAGATCTCTAAGTGAATCTGTGATTCTTTGAGCAACTCAATCTGCCTGCCTGCTCTGTCTGATTTTGGGTAGAAGTTGTTCTTTTTTAATACAAAATTCAATATTTACATAAATATTTATAATATTTACATACAAGCCATGTCCAGCCAGTCACATGACCACCAAGCCACACCCACAAATTAGGCCACACCCACAAAACTAGTTGTTAAGAAATTTGAATCCCACCCCTTCATCGAGATATAATGGCAAATGCCTCTGATTGCTTGCACCACTCCATTTCTGTAGCTTCCAGAATCCAGGTGGACTTCAAGGCCAGCTCCATGTTAGGGAAAACCATGTTGCCTGTAATAAACATTTGTTTGTTTAATTTCCATGGTTCAATCACAGCAGCTTTAAGATTTTGTACATAAAATGTGCATACTTTCCACTTCAAAAATCAGGTACAAATAAGTGTATCTCATGGTCATGCATCTAGTTTACTCTTCTTATTTTCTTGAATTTTGATTTTAGAAATGCTTCTCTGAAAAAGTAGAATAGCTGTCATTAGCACATTTGGAAATGTTGAAAGTTCCACAGAAAAATAACCTGGGTAAGTGTTTACTACTTTGTCTTTATGTAAATAAAATTCCAAACAAGTTTATTTAGTAATGAAAAATCATCAAGTCTTGTCTCTTGCTTTTTTGTTTCCCTATAGCAAAGCACTATATTTGTTAAGTGAAGCATTTCACTTGAATTATTATGTACAAATGAAAAGAACAACTGCTTTGAGATCTTGACTCTTGACGAATGTATCTTTTCTTTTATGTACACTGAGAGTATCTGCACCAAGACAAATTCCTTGTGTGGCCAATCACACTTGGCCAATAAAGAATTCTATTCTATTCTATCCTTTAAATAGGAGGCCATGTTCAAACATTTTAAGCAAACAACAATACTAATTGTATATATTTGCAACCTTCCTTCCTTCTTTTTCTTTCTCTTCCTTCTCTCCCTCCTTCCCTCTCTTTCTGCCTTCTCTCCTTTTCTGACACAAATTCATGTTTTTGCTGTAGAATATTTGGTGCTTCACAGTACAATAGACTAGAAAAGTAGTCTGCACAAAGTATCTCAGCCTCACCAGCTGCAAGCAGGTGCTCAAATCACATGTCTCCCCATCACCTATCCACTTGAAGTCTTCACTGATTGGGTCCTGGCTTGCGTCTGGATATCATTGTCCTTCTTCCTTTATCCTTATACAAACTCCCACCCCAGTGGTTCAACATTATCTTTTGCTCTATGGTCAATGATTAATGGTGATCATCAATCTGCCATTCCCGCAATGAATGCAGCAGTTGGTTTGCGATTAACCTTTAAAAACCCGTGCTCCTCCCCCTGTTAAGCTTCATGCTAAGTAATCAAATGAAATAAAACAAGTCCCATTCCAGATCTTTAGAGAACAGGTCTCTTCTTTTCATGTTGAAATAGAGGGGTATCAAAACCTTCTTTGAAGTGTGTTGCAGGATCTCTCCCTCTCTCAGAAGACAAAACCTGTATCCAGTATGGCAACTTGGTATAAAAGGAAACTGTTCCCTCACTAAGGAATATGTTAACCTCCTAAAAGTTGCCTAGCCCTAGAACAGGACACTTTTCCTTGAAGCTTCCTAGCTACTTTCAGGGGGAAACAGGTTTTCTTCAATAATACTGGTGCAACAGTGTTAGGATCCCCAATGTTAGGATAGGTGGGCCTGCATGTCAAAGCCTACAGCATGCTTATTTCATCTCTGAGTCAACTCTCTTTTATTAGATTGGCTCACTCAGCCTCCATTCACCAAACTGAGCCTCTCAGTTCAAGAGGAAAGCTGCTTTGCATAGGTTCCATTGCTCAGCTCTTTAAAATGTGAACAAGGATTATGCCATTCCATAGCATGTTGTGTGTGCTGCCTTGTATAAATAAAGTGAATGAGGATGTCAAGGAATGTTACGCGGGGAAAAAACCTCGTTGCAGTGGTACTTATTGCAGGGAACAGAACCCTTCTGATTCCTTCTATTGTTGCCTCAACAATGAGGCATAGTCCTGCACAACTGGACCAAGTAAACAACAGGGATTAATTTTGGTGAGAGATTTTCAGGAAGACTCAGGACTTAATCCTTCCTTCCTTCCTTCCTTCCTTCCTTCCTTCCTTCCTTCCTTCCTTCCTTCCTTCCTTTCCTCCCTCCCTCCCTCCCTCCCTCCTTCCTGGTCACCTGCTAGCAGCTACTAACTTATCATTGACTCTCTCACTTAGGCCTTAATCAAATTAAAAGTCATGGGACAAAAGAAAGACCCTGTTATTATAGAACGATATTAAGAAGGACAATACAGGAGCAATTGAAGGAAAATGAAGAATAAGATCCCAGCTGTCTGCTTTGTTCAGAACTAATGAGTAGGTGAGGATTTTTCATTGCTTTGACAACATGCTTCAATTCAGTGCAATACAGAGAGGCGTTTGGCATCAGAGATACTTAAGTTCAAGGTATAAAGCTGCCCTGCCTTGCAAAAGTGTCAGGGCAGAGGCAATCCACCTGATTGAAATTTCTTTATTAACTTGCTCTCTATTGTATAAGTTCATGATACTTGGAGGTCTGTTCTTGGGGGTTGATATAAGTATGACAGTGAAATGCCATACATTTAATCTTCATTTTAAGGTAGACCTCAGAGGCATTGGGGCAATATATTTGATTGTTCAACTCAATCATTTTCTTTTTATTTTGTGCACTCTCCTCCTCCTTCTCCTTCTCCAACACCACCTCTACCTCCACCTCCACCTTCTTTTTTCCCCACATTATCTCTTTAGGTGCTAAAATAAAACAAGTGAAGCATCTTTCAAGGCTCATTCAAGAATCAAGTCAAGCTTTGCTGTAATGAGACAGATGTGCATTTTTATAACTTTTACTACATCCAGTGTTTCAGTCTTGATCTTCCTCTCTGCCTTTCAGTTGGCCTATAATCAAACAAATATTTTGACTCACAATGAAACAAAGTTTTATGGATTGGTGTTACGTGCCGGTGAGCCGCCTGAACACTTTAAAGCTTGTAACTCCACTGATAAGCATGCAAATGATTAAACAAAATCCAATTAATATTCAAATAAGTTCAGTGCTCCATCCCAAAACCTGCCAAGTTTCATTTCTGAAGTAGCCCTTTATCAATCTCAAATATTTGTCTGTTATTTGCATGTCCTTTGTGCACTATTGGCCTTAAAAGCATAGTGCATTGTATCTAAGTACTCTTTAGGCATACACCACTTGCTATCAGTTCAGCATTTAGAACTTAATGCCATAGGTGGTCACCAATGGTGATATAACTGGTATATAACATTTTCCATATTCTAAAAAGTTAAATTATGTGACAGATGAAGGCCAGTGGTGGGATTCAATTTTTTTTTTACTACCGGTTCTGTTGGCGTGGCTTGGTGGGTGTGGCAGGGGAAGGATACTGTAAAATCTCCAGTCAGAGGTGGTATTTGCCAGTTCTCCGAACTACTCAAAATTTCTTCTACTGGTTCTCCAGAACTGGTCAGAACCTGCTGCATACCACCTCTGATGAAGGTGATATCTGATCTCTTAGATCCTATCTATTCACTAAATATTCTTATTCCTAGTACTATGCCAAATGTTATGTTGACATGAACAAGTTGTTGTAGTGCACCAGAGGTAGTATTCAGCAGGTTCTGACCAGTTCTGGAGAACTGGTAGCGGAAATTTTGAGTAGTTCAGAGAACTGACAAATACCACCTCTGTCTGGAGATTTTACAGTATCCTTCCCACGCCCATCAAGCCACACTCCAGAACTGGTAGTAAAAAAATTTGAATCCCACCACTGTAATGCATACAGTACACAGTTGTGAATATGATTTGAATGACTAAACGGTGTTCTCCACAGAGTATTCCATTCTTTCCTGAGCAAATGTTTCCTATTAAATCAGCTGGATCTGTTTTTGAAATTATCCTCGTGGTTACAGTTGGTCTACCTAGTAAGTAGCTTTGAAGTAGGGTTTAAAACATATATTATTTAATTCAAAAATTGAGGTAAGGAAGAGTCATGTAAAACTTGATATCTCCTATTGGAAATGCAAAAGTAATTCACCCTAATGTTAATAATAATGCTAATTATGGAAATATATTGATTTGATCCACCCAAACCAGCCTTTACACAAGCACGAAAGGAGGGGCCCATTGTATGTCATTCTCCAGCAGGTAAAAGGTAAATTCTATTTCAAGTTGAACTTGATTTCTAATGATCAAAAAGAAAAAGCTTTTATCCGTCAAATATATGCTCTTTCTGATAGCCAACTTTTAGAGAAACTGCATTCAAAAGAATTCCACTTGTAAGAAAGACATATATTGTTGACATTTGTCTCAATAGAGAGTCCACAGGAAAAATTGTTGCAGATCCTCAAATGCTATGAAAAATTGCATAGAGAGGTCAAGTTATAAGTGGCAAAAGCCTATGATTATTTCAAACATTAAAACCATATGAAAAATACTGATGGAATAAATAAATACTGTATTTTGAAAATCTCCAACATTAGTAGAGATCCATATTCCTATGGGTATTTTTTAGTGTTCTCCACAAATGCTGTGCATAGTGTATTTATGGAGGTTGCAGAGATGATGTTTAGCATCTTATGTACGACAGTATTTAGTCATTGAAAAACCAGGAAACTGGAAGGCTCAAAACCAGTCACTTAGCTTCTGGCATCATGTTTATCTACAAGAGTTGTAAATCTCTAATGGCAGCCATTGTATTAGTGTTTTTACTATATACTTTTCAAATCCAAAATGTGTCCCCAGTTTACAAACATTGCCTACTTATATAAAATAATATGTAAACTCATATAGTTTTTCATCATTTGGAAAAGAGTAAGCTGTGTTTGGCCAAAAACATTCAGGAGCAGAGATACTTTGGAAGTCAAGGTTTACTTTTCTTGTTGGTTGTATGCTAAGTGCTTGATGCTAGTTGTTTTTGAGTTAAAGCTAATCCCCTCTCTCTTTGGGACCTTCCTTTTCCTCCCTTCCTCTCACTGATAAACGGCACTTGTTTTTACAACCCACCTGTTACCATCCCGCTGACCTCACCCAAGGCAAGTGGCACTCAATGTCATGGATAAAAATGGGAATGTTCTGCCTATTTAGGCCTTGAGGAATTAGAAACAATTAAATGCTAAGAACAATGGAAGCATAGCATTTAAAATAAAGAGGACAAATATAATAAATATACTTTGATTTTAAAGATACAAGTTTTTCTCTAAATAAGCTTCATGGGGCTAGAAAAACTCAGGATGAGAAACCCTTCCTTTTTATTAGTTCATAATATAAAATACAAAATACAAACACAAATAATAGGAAAAGTAGGGGAGGGGAAAAAGGAAGAGAAAAGTACAGAGAACAAGGAAAAAAAAAAAAAAAGGCATTGACTTCTGACTCCCTTTGGTGCAGTAGAATAAGAAATAAGATGGCCATTTGTTAAGGGCTCCAGACAATTAGTCTAGCAAGTCAAAATGCAAATTCAGTAACTAACAATGTGTGTATTTGCATAATTAGCATTAATTTTTATTCCAGTATTAAGTGGGTTGTGGTCCTTGTCTTCGCTGTTTACAAGGCAAAACAATCCAGCAGATAAAAAAATGAGAAAGAACAACAAGAAAAAAAAAGTGGGGGCAGGAAGAGCAGCATTTTTATGATCTAGGATATTATATTTGTTTTTATGACTGGTGACAGAATAAAGTCAAATTATACTGCAGGATATTTGGAGGAAGAAAGGAAATTGAACTGATGGCACTAGCTACTTTTCTCTTCCGTATGGTGGAAAGCAAGCAAGCAAGAAAAATGAAGAAAGGGAGGGAGAGAGAGAGAGAGAGAAAGAAAAGAAAGAATGAAAGAGAGGAAGGATGGAAGAAAGGAAAGAAAGAAAAAGAAAAAAGATGGAAAGGGAGCGAGGGAGGAACAGAAAGAAAGAAAGAAAGAAAGAAAAGAAAGAAAGAAAGAAAGAAAGAAAGAAAGAAAGAAAGAAAGAAAGAAAGAAAGAAAGAAAGAAAGATGCAAACTAGTCTACACAGAGGTGGAAACCCCTTCCTTCCCAACAGAGTTTTGTTTTCAGCAATTGCCTGAGGTTACTGTTTGCCATCTTTTGATGGCAAAGCATTAGTGATGTTCGGGTATTGTCATCATCTTAACTTAGAGATTTGATGTTTGGAGATGTCAGAAGGAACCTTGCATAATTCAAGATAGTTTTCGCATTGCTCATCCATCTTTAGTTAAGTTCAAAAGCTTTCTTCTTTTGCCCTCAATAAACTCAGTGGCTCTTTTTTCTTTCTGAAACAGCCTGTGGACTATAATTATATATTTACACCAACTACAAGACCCCTTTGAGCACAATACTTTCAGGAGTCAGGTCAATGAGTCTGCCTCAAGTCACTCTGGAGTGTCTGATATAAGGAAGATAAAACTCTTGGAAGTGATTGTGCAGCAAAATTAGGAAACTCATTTGTGGTATTTAAAGCTACTTATATGAAGTTTTGGATCTGTCATGGAATTTCGGTCAGTACTTAGCCTTCTTTTCTTCCTCCTCTATCTTCCTTTTGCACAGAGAAAAGGTGAAAGGATCTGATGTCACTTTAAAGATTAAAGCATATAAGCCAGTTTCACACACGCCAAATCACAATGGCCAGGAGCACATATTTCATTAAACCAAAACCAACTGAATTCAAATAAATTATGGTTCAGCATAATGAACTGTGACATAGTGTTTTGTTAGCCACTGTAGGTCAAAGTCCAGGTTATCGAGGACATCATTTGAAAGCCCCCAAAAGAGTGTTTTCTTTTTCTTTTTAAGTTTTTATTTTTTAAGACAAGCATATACAAATAAAACATAAAAACATAGAACCATCTTCCATTTTATATACATGCAGTGTGTCAGTCGGTTACAAATCTTTTGTGCTATCCTTTTGTAGTCATTACTCAGTTTATATAATTTTTCACCTTGTCAAAGTAACATATGCTTATATATTTATCAGTTCGTAATCATCCATGACTGAACTATTTATTCCATCATTTTATACGAGATATTCCAAATTTTATTTTAAAATTTATATTGTACTTTCATTCAATGGTTATACATATCTATATTGTATTTTACATCAATCTATTGAACTTCTATTACAAAGATATCTAATCTATTATATTACCATGTCTTTTTGTCCAACTATTGATAAAACAAATCCCATATCATATAAAATTGCTTATCTTCTTGCTCTCTAATTTCAAATGTCAATTTATTCATTTCAGCACAGTCCATAATTTTCTTAATGACTTCCTCCTGCATAGGTATTTTTTCATTTTTCCAATTCTCAGCAAATACAGTTCTAGCTGCTGTTAAGACATTTACAATCAAATGTTTCAGCTCTTTATTGTATATTTCTGGTATAATTCCCAATAAAAAGATCTCTGGTTTAAAGTCTATGTGTTGTTTTATCATTTTTTCCAACCAAAAGAGTGTTTTCTGAGGGATACATTTTGAAAGAACACAGGGAAGAGAATGCCTAGCCTTTACCTCCTCTCTGTCACTCCAAATCTCTTCACCCCAAATCTCCATCTTCATTCTTCTCCCTCTCGCAGAAAGGAATTGATTTGATACAAGCATCTTTCTTTCAATAGGATAAAAATCAGTTAAGGATGGAGTATGAAGAGAGATTCTCGACTTACAACAGCTTGTTTAGTGTTTGAAGTGACAACGGCACTGAAAAAAGTGACTTATGAACAGTTTTCGCAACATCCTCAAGACCATGTGATCAAAATTAGGATGCCTGGCAACTAGCTCATATTTATGATGGTTGCAGTGTCCTGGGGTCACGTCATCCTCTTTTGCGACCTTTTGAACAATCAAATAAGATTCACTTAAGAAACAGTTTCCTAACTTAACAGCTGCAGTGATTGACTTAACAACTGCGGTGAAAAAGGTTGTAAAATGGAGCAAAATTCACTTAATGAATGTCTTGCTTAACAACAAGATATTTTGGGCTCAGTTGTGGTCGTAAGTGGAGGACTACTTGTACTGGTGGTGAAGAAACCTCCCCTCACTCCCAGTGAGTAACACACTATTGGTGTTACCACTGGTTCAATGATTACGCTGCATGCTTAAAACAACCTTAAGCTGTGCTACCTGGACAATTGAAAAGCGCAGCATTTGAAGCGCAGGCGCGCAGCATTTGAAGAGCCTCTTTTTTCCTGCTTTTTCAACCTCAGCTGTGTAGCACAAAGCAGCTGAGGTTTAAAATGCAGGAAGTAAAGGACAGGTAAGAGCCAGGGCGGGCCAAACAGTAGCAAACACAGAACTGGTTCGATGTCTGCTGCTCTTCAGAGCTACCATTTCCACAGAACCAGGCAGAACCAGTAGTATTCCACTCCTTCTCACTCCCCATTCTGGTGTGTCCCAAAGCCCCCCTCCCTCCAGTGAGGAGCAGGGTTCACCTATCACTTGGTGTTATCTAAGTATGCCATATCTCACCAGTAGGCATCCTGGTGACTTCCTTGTCGTTTCTCTTTCAACTTAAAATATAGGCCTACACCATTTCACTTTCCTTTATGATCCTCAGGAGACTCCTGGTGACTTCCTTCTCCTCCCTGGCTGATTTATGGAACTGCCAGTCATTTTGCTGGAGGGATGAGGGGGAACTCAAGGAGCCCCAGACTGCAAAGAACTGAACTTCTGTTCTTCAGCCTAGCCCATTTTAGATATGTTGATTCAAACACTGTTGGTTTATGATGCACCATTTCGTCCAATTGAAGGTAACAGTACCAAACAGACATGGATTTTAGTAGCATATAAATCAGGGATGGGTGTCAGATCTGCCATCACATCACTTCAGCTTGCTTTGCTGTGATGGCATCCTACCATGAAAAGGGAAGAGGGGGGAATATGGGGAGGGTTTTTTTTTTTGAAGGAACCAGAAGTGCCAACCAGAGAAAAAAGTTGAAAGATCCGACACCAGGATGGGAACAGAATGCAAACATTCCATCAAAGAGGCACCAACCTTTAGAGCTGTTACCAAAACACCTAGTTTGAACATCATTGGCATGGACAAGATGACCAAGTGGGGAGGAGGGAAAACCACTGGGTTTATATGGGAATATTCAGATCTGGTTTTGCTTACGCTACAACCACTTGGCTTTAGTAAAAGTATCCCTTTCCTACAAATGGAGTTGAGGGTTTTTCTTTCCTAAACATCTAAATTGGGACATGGCTAACATTGGGACATCAGTGCATTTGGATCACAGTGGGAAAAAAAGAAGCAGCTCTGCTAGAAAAGGGAAAAAGAAGGCCCTAACAGAACTATTAGGTTCTTAGCAAAACCAGGTTTCTTTTCTTTTAATTGATGAGAAACAGTAAAATCCTCAAATTTGGCTTGCTTTTGAGGCATCAATGCACCTTTCTAGGCAAAATATGGAAATAGTTTCCCATTGCTTTCTTCCAGGATGGTTTTTTTTTTTTTTTTTTAAATCCTGGTCAAGCCTACAACCCTGATACTAGTAATTTTTTTCCCTAAAGAAAAGAAAACAAACAAATCACAGCTTGGGAGGGATGACTTGCCCTACAGAAAAGGTTAAGCATCAGCAGCCTCACCCAACTACAATTCTTCCACTGAAATCTGCCCCATTGGTATCTGTTTGTCAGCTTTAAAAATTTACATTTTGGAGAAAAGATTGGTAGGAGCAATGCAGCATGCATTTGATTAGAAGTCCTCTGGAGAGGCAAGTAAGACTCATGCGATTCAAAAAAATATTGTACCTGCACAGAAACTTTCAAATTAACTGAAGGGGGACGGGGTTCTGTTGGATACAATGAAAAGTAAGACAAAAACCTGGCTTGAAATCTTCCTTTATAAGTTACTATCCTTGCTTTTTCAGTGCAATAGGTATGGGAATTTCATTGGATAAATACTACAACAAAACTAGTGGTAGGGCAACTTGCCAGTTTTATTTCTTCACATAAACCATTGTAAGATATTGAATTAATCTAAGCTCCAGTATCTATTCCCCAATGTTCTTTATACATTCAGAATTTATCTTTGGGGGTGGAGAGGGCTTTTGCACCTAAACTATATATATATATTTGCTTTTAGCTGAGCAATTTTGTCAGGGATCAAAGAAAATAAATTGGAGTATCAACATTTAGACTTTAACTGGAAATGAATGAGATGCTGGTTTCCTGAAATGGGATATGAGTTTTGATAGGTCCCATTCTGATAAGGATCAGCTAGAGTCAAGCTTTCTTTTATTCAGGCCTGTGTTTCCCTTGAAATCTTGAGCAAAACTGATGCAGAATGAAAGATGTGAAAAAGAGCTGCCCTGAATCAGATTTGTAAGTAATGTGATACCACGCTGCTTTCCATAGTGATCAGTCTCATATCTCTGGAAAGCCTACTGGCGGGGGCAAAAAAGGCAGCTACTGTTTCATCTAGTTGTTGTTCACCCAGGGTTAAGAATGTTCCCTAGAACAGCGATTGCCAACTGGTGAGCTGCGAGAAAATTTTGGTGGGCCGCAGAGAAATCTCACCCCCCAGAGCACCCCCCCAAAGGAATTAATCCAGGTTGTGCAGAAACATAAGGCTGTGCTGGTGGTCCCTGGGATTTAAAATTATGAGTTTGGTGGTCCCTGAGGTCCAAAAGGTTGGCGACCCCTGCTGTAGAACATGGAGCTGTTACCTCTCCGTGGTAGTCAGTGCATTCCACTATATTCTCATATGTTATGCAGTATAACAATTCAGAGAGCAGTTTTTGAATGACTCTGAATCAGGAGTAAGCCAATGAAAATTTGTTTAATAGATAGTCACCTTTGCTGATTTTGGCCCAACAGGGCAGCAGAATAGGTTGCCTTGTCTATTTTTCTGAGTCTGGAGCAATCACAACCCACACATCAGAGCTGGTATTCAGCAAGTCCTGACCAGTTCTGGAGAACTGGTAGTGGAAATTTTGAGTAGTTCAGAGAACCAGCAAATACCACCTCTGACTGGAGGTTTTACAGTATCCTTCCCCTGCCATGTCCACCAAGCTACGCCCACAGAACTAGTAGTAATTTTTTTTGAATCTCACCACTGCCACACATGGTTTTTAATTTTAATGGGTCTGTGTCAACTTGGAGATGGTATGAAATGGGGTAGCTTAAGGGTTCTGTTCTGGGCCCAGTACTTTTTTTATATAAATATCTTAGATGAGAGAATAGAAGGGATGCTTATAAAATTTACAGATGACACAAAACTTTGGGGAGCAATCAATCATCAATGCCCCAAAAGATAGAAACAGGATTGGAAAGGATCTTGATATTCTTGAACATTGGTTCCATTTCTCACAAAATATTGTTTAATGGTGAGAAATGTAAAAATCTACACTTAGGTAGAAAAATCCAGATGTAGGGATACAAGAGAGGTAGTACCTGCCTCAGCAGTAGTACTTGTAAAAAGTATCTTGGTAGACCTTGAGCCAGCAATTTGCCACAGCAATTTTGAGCTGCATCAACAGCGATACAGAGTTGGGATCATGGAAAAGGATAGCGCCTCTGCAAAACTGGGAAAAGTGCAAAGAAGAATGACAAGCCTTGGAAGATAAATCTCATGAAGAGCGATTATAAGAACTTGGCATATTTAGCCTAAGGAAGAGAAGGCTAAGGGGACACGTAATAGCAGTCTTCCAATATGTGAAGGGATGTCACAGAACAGAGGGTGTAGGTCTATTTTCTGAAACCCTTGAGGGCTAAGACATTGGGTGGAAACTTAATTAAAAAAGATTCAAACTTGAAATAAGGAGGAATTTCCTGAAAACTATTATTTCCTGACTGTGAAAACTATTAAGTGAAACAGCCTGGCTCCTGAAGTCACAAGTGTTCCATCACTGGTGGAACGTTTTCAAGAAAAGATCAGACCAGACTTACATTGAAAATCAAGCCGAAGGAAGACACAGAATATTATCAAACTTGGAATTTATTTTACCAGTGGTTGGAAAAAAGGGGTGTAGAGTACAAATGGCATTTGTATTGTTAAGCAAATGAAATACCCAAACAACATGATGCTTATTAACCACTAAGGAATGTAATAAATAGAAAATTAGTAAAATTTATTAAAAAAGAAAGAAAAGATCGGGCAGCCATCTGTCTGTAAAGGTATGATTCCTGTAAAGTTAGGATTTGGCTAGAGGTCCCCCAGGGTTTATTCTATTCCAATTATTCTTTTTTTAAATTTTTTATTGGTTTTTAAAACAAACATAAACAAACAAAACATAAAAACATCAGGCCATCTTCCATATATGTACATACAGTGTGCCGGTTGGTTTACAAATTGTTTTGTGCTTTCCATTTCATAGTCTTCAATTACAATTACATTATATATGATCTCGTATTTTCAATCCAATATTAAATACATTGGTATCATTATTAATCAATCATTTGACTATACTTTTATTCATTCATGCTTTAGGAAATAATCATATTTTACTTAATTTGTTTTATGACAATTCATATTATCACCCCAAATCTATCCTAAAATCATTTTGTAGATATAATAAGGAAAAAATACATCTTTATATTTTTAGTATTTTCTAAAAGTCTACATATTTCGTTACTATACTTTATTGTCTAACCATTGATAGAAATAGATCCCAAACATTATAAAATTGTTTATCATCCTGTTCTCTAATTTCAAATGTAAATCTTCTCATTTCAGCACATTCCAATATTTTCTTAATAATTTCCTTCTGTGATGGTATTTTCCCATTTTTCCAGTTTTTAGCAAATACAATCCTAGCCGCTGTTAATACATTTACAATCAGGTATTTCAATTCTTTACTATATATTTCAGGTAAAATTCCCAATAAGAATATCTCTGGTTTCAAATCTATGTTTTTTTGTCATTTTTTCCAACCACATGTGGATTTTAGTCCAGTATTTTTTAGCATCCGCACAAGTCCACCACCTAGGGTAATATGAGCCAGGTGTCTGATGACATTTCCAACATTTTTTGGATTTATTCTTGAACATTCTTGCTATTCTTGTAGGGGGAAAATGCCACCTGTAAAATATCTTATGCAAATTTTCTTTATATGCTGTTGACATTGTCATTTTATAATTTTGAGACCACAATTTTTGCCATTTCTCTAGATCAATCCCATATCCAAAATTCTTCCCCCAAGCAATCATAGTTTCTTTAACTTGTTCTTCTTCTAGTTTAATTTCTAATAAATATCCATACAATATTTTAATCACCTTTTCATCAGGACCTGTCAAAATCTTATCTAAATCAGTCAGTTTATCATAGAAACCTTCTGTTTTAGAATCTTAATCATACCTTGAATGTATTTGCGCATATGAAAACCAATTCATCTTTATACCTTGTTCCTCTAGTTTTTGTATAGATTTAAGTTCACCCTTTTCATTCAATATTTCACCATATCTAACTGTTTGTTACTTTTTGTATATTATAGGATAAGAAAATGCTTCAATAGTCGATAGCCAGACTGGAATTTTCAAATAACATTGTCTTTTAACCTTCTCCCAGTTTAACCACAGAGATTCCCGTATATAATGTCTTCTAAAATTCCCCTGTATTTTAGTTCCTTTATAGCATAAAAAAGCATGCCACCCCAACAACAGATCATGTCCTTCTAATGTCGACCATCTAGTATTTCTTAATGTTATCCATTCCTTAACCCACATCAAATGTGTAGCTTGATAATATAACTCCCAATTCGGCAAACCAAATCCTCCTCTTATTATAGCATCTTGCAAAAGTTTTAACTTTATTCTCTCTTTCTTACCGTGCCATATATAGTTCAACATTTTATTTAAATCTTCAAAATAGTCGTTTCCAAGCCTAATTGGAATTGTTTGAAACAAATATAAAATTCTGGGTAATATATTTATCTTGATTGTTGATATTCTCCCTATTAATGACAGTTGTAAATTTTCCCATTGCGCCAAATCTAGTGCTATCTGCTGTTTAAGTTTGATATAATTATTTTCTTTTAGTGTACTGCATCTTGCTGTCAAGTATATCCCCAAGTACTTGATCTTATTTATAACCTGAATTTTTAATAGGTCTGCCAGTTCTTCCTTTTGTCTTGATAGCATATTATTTGTCAAGATCTTTGTCTTATCTTTATTTATTTTCAAACCAGCCACCTTTTCATATGTCTCTATCTTTTCTATCAATTTTGATGCTGTTTCTAGTGGGTCTTCTAAGATAAAAATCAGATCATCTGCAAATGTTTGCAACTTAAATTCTTCCTTTTTAATTTTAATCCCTTTTTTATTCTTTTCCTCTCTAATATTTCTATTTAGCACTTCCAAAGTTAACACAAACAACAGAGGTGATAGTGGGCACCCTTGTCTTGTTCCTTTTCTTATATCAATAGAATTTGTCAGTTCTCCCTCTATCATTACCTTTGCCGTTTGCTTATGATATATAGCTTCTATTGCTTGAATACATTTTCTAGCAAAGCCCATCTGTTCCAGCAGTAATAATATGAATTGCCAATTCACATTATCAAATGCCTTCTGTGCATCTAGAAATATCAAAGCCATTTGTTTTTCAGGATGTGCCTCGTAGTATTGCAAAGTATCCAAGATTACTCTCATATTATCTTTAATTTGTCTCTTTGGCAAAAATCCATTTTGATCAGGATGGAAAAAATTATTTAAGTATTTTTTAAGTCTTTCTGCCAATATTGAAGCAAAAATTTTATAATCTGCGTTTAGTAGGGAAATAGGTCTATAGTTCTTAATTTATAATGGATCGGCCTCTTCTTTTGGAACAAGTGTAATATAAGCTTCTGACCATGATTTAGGTATCCTCTTCTTTAACATAACTTCATTCATAACTTTTAACAATGGAAGATTAAATTGTTCTTGTAATGTTTTGTAATGTTTTAATGGCTGTATCAACAATTGTTCATATTACTTTTTAATATGTAATTCTTGTAGGCAGATTATATCAATTTTTAATTTTTCTAATTTATGGAAGGTTTTCCTTCTTTTAATGGCTGAATTAAGTCCATTTATATTAATTGTAATCAATTTTTTCTCTTCCATGGTTATATTTTATAATTAGGTTTGGCAGCTCTCGTGGATATTGGTTCACATTGTTCTTTGGCTTCCTTCTTTCCACCTATTGCACCTTCCTCTTTTTCAGTCATCATTTGGCAGTCCTCTTGGAATTCAATTAGTGAATTTTCTTTTTCTGCCTCTTCCTCTTTCTCTCAGAAAAATTCTGTATAAAATGATTCCGCTTTCTCAATTAAATCAATTCTGTATCTCTGTTCTTGTCATGTGAACATTAAACCTTCTGGAATCAACCATCTATAATTCACCTCTTTTTTAAGTAGCAATTTGGTCAAGAATTGGTATTCTCTTCTCATCTCTCTCTATTCTGGGTACTTGTTTCAAAACCACAATCTCCTTATCTTTATATTTCAATGTTTTCTCTCTTGCCACTTGCAATATTTGCATTTTTATGGCTTTCTTTGTAAATCTGATGTGAACTTCTCTTGGTAGGCTATTTCTCATTGCGTATCTTGTGAAGACTCGATAGACTTCATCTATTCCATCCATCATCTTCTGTTCAGTTATTTCCAAAGCTTCAGCCAACGTTTCTATCATTATCTCAGCTAGATTTTATCCTTTTTCTTTCTCTATGTTTTGGAATCTAAGATAAAATTCTGATCTGTCCATCTCCCATCTTAGCATACCACTTTTATCTTGTTCAACCACAGTTAATCTGTTATCAATGTCTCCAATCTTCTTATCTCTTTGTTTATCTTTTTCTTCAATTTTCAGTAGTCTCTCGTCATACTTCATCATCATTTGTTGGATGTTCTCAATTTTTTCATTGGTTTTCCCTGTTCTTTGTTCAATATTCTCTGTTCTTTGTTCGATGTTTTCTATTCTCTTTTCAATATTCTCTGATCTTGTTTGAATGTTTTGAATTCCTTGTATAATCATCTGCAGGGTCACTTTTTCTTTTTCTTGTTCTTTCTCTTTCCTTAACATTGTCTGTATTGAACATTGTCCTCCAGATGGTGGAGAGGAGCAAGTAGAAGTTGAAGAGTCAGTAGCTGTTAATTTCCTATCCATTTCAAACAATTCAAAATCTTCAGGTTCTTCTAGACCTTAATCCAATTATGAAGTAACCAATTGCAATTCCAAATAAAAATAGTAGGGAAAAAGAAGCCAAATAGTAATAATAATAAAAAAAGAAAAAAGAATTTCTTCAGGTTCTTGTATAACTTAATCCAATCGATTAGTTAGATAACAAATGAAAATTCAAAAATGAAGGAAAAAATCATAAACATACACAAAAGAGAAAAAGTTGTAAAATCCTAAAAAAGACAGAAAAGTGAGGAATAAAAAGCTAAAAAAAAAAAGAGGAGAAATTCTTCAGGTTCTTTAACACCTTAATCCAATTAAGAGGTCTCAAATATAAAAGGCTGCATAAGAAAAAAGAAAAAAAAGCCAAGAAAATAAAAAGAAAGAAAAAAACTAGTATTGAAGGTAGATGGAAAAACAAAAGTACCAGAAAGGCAGAAAGAGAAAAAGAAAAAAAAGGCTACTCCCTTAAAAAGAAAAAGAAGGGAATCATTAATACTAAAAGTTTTCTTTTAAAATAAAAAGCAAAACTTCCAAAGACAAGCAAAAAAACAAAAGCAAAGACGAGTTCCAAAGAACTAAAAATCTAAATAGCTATTTCAAAAAGTAAACTGTTGAGGAGGGGTAGCACAGCTTAGAAAAAATCAAGAGAACACACTGCACTTTGTTTAATTATCCAAGGTTCTTGTTATAACACTCTTCTCCAGAAACTTATCATCTTTTCTTTTCCTATAAACTTCAACACCAGACTCCAGCTGTTGATAGAAACCCAGAAGAGCACCTGCAATAATACTCTCCCATGCTCTTCCCTCTATCTTATCAAACAGGCAGTATCCTTGAAAAGAAGTCTCAGTTCTTTCTTTCTCAGCTTTGTCTGGTCACAGGAGAAATAGAATATGTCCAAGCCTCTAGTTGGCAGTGTTACAAAGTTTCTTTGCTTTCACTTTCCCTCTCCTTTTCCAAGCAAAATATAATAAGAATTAATAAAAAAAAAAAAAATATTTTTTTAAAAAAAGAATTAACTAAAAGGGAGTCTCTAGCCTAAAATGTAACAAAATCAAAAAGGAGAGAAAAAAATAGATGGAAAAGAAAAAAACTAGTCCAGTTTCAAAATATAAAATCATGTATAGAAAATCCAGCAATGAGAAAAAAACATTACTTTGACATTCCTGTTTAAAATCGCCGCTTAATCACTTCTGTCAAAACTTTTACAGATTCTTTTTTTTCCTTAGGATGTCCTTTCAGATCTTAGAGTAAAGAAAAAGTTCTCACCAAACTGGCATACTCTCTCTTTCTGTTCTCTTTTGTTTTGGAGCTGTCCCAACTTCAGCAATTTTAATGGCTGCCTCTTTGACGATGACAAAAAGAGCTTCTCCTAGATCTATCAGGGACTTTGTGGTATCCCTGGGATCGACAGGATGCGCTCTTCACTTTCACCGTCTCTTCGGGACGGTTTAGATCCGATAGGACCGTCCAGGAGCAAAGATATCGGCAGCGATCTCAGACCTCAAAGATCACATGCCGTATTGTCGCAATGCCAGCTCTGCCCTTCGAGCCAAAAGGACATGATTCTACTTTATTTTTATGTTCAAGTGAGATATTTCAGATACTGAGATATTTGAAGTTAATCTCCTGTAACCACTGTAACTAATAGCCATTGAAATATATGTTTTCTTCTAAAGCAATTAAATGTAGTACTTGTCACTGCATCTTGTGCATATTACACACACAGTATGAAGTAGCATATTTCTTTGCTTGTCCTAAATCTCCTGTCAGTCACTTTTATTGGTTGACTCCAGCTTCTAGTGCTATGTAAGAGGTGAAAAATCTACTTTTTCCTTTTAGTATGCATTCTATTAAGTCTCACTAGTACTATACAATCTATAAGTCACCTTTTCTTCTAAAGCTAATGCCCATTACAATATTTCTAAAAGGGAAGTGCTTCAGCTTTGAATATTTTGTTTGCCATTTTCTGAAACTCCTACAATGAGATCTCTTGCTACAGTAGCAATAATGAAAATGGAAGCGGATCCCAAGTTCATTAAGGGCATAGTGGTATCTAGTAGTTAAGACTTCTCAGATCATGCCATTTTTATATGTTTAGTATGCCATAAGTTTCCATTGGTGTTTTCAAGTGCAAATATGAGTCATTCAGAAGTTTTTCATTGCAACTTTCTTCATCTCTAACCATTGGCTATGCTTGGCAAGTATATGGAATCCAAAAACTGTGGGAACATTACAGATTTACAAATAAGGACTTATGAAATATTTCCTCCCATTCCTTCTGGTTTGCCTGGTATCATGTGCTTTCTATAATCTGGAAAATCAGTGAAGTCTTCTTCAAATTAAACTCAATTCATGTGATTTATGAGCATATCCATGCAACTGCCTTGCCATTGCTTTCTTCCAGAAAGGCCTTCTGACTTTTCAGTCCAGTTTATAGATCTGGGGTTCTCTGGTGGTCATCTATCAACCTAGAAGCCTATGTCCACTTAGATTCCATGCCCTGACAAGTTCATTTGAAGAGACAAAGCTTTCACACACAGATTGAATGGGGAACATGGGTTTTATTATCCAGTGTATCTGAAGCATGTTAAGCTTAGGGAAAGAAGGGAATCACAAAAAAACCCCAAAAAAACAACAACTGAGTTGAAGGTCCAGAACAATTTTAAGTAGTTAGACATACTAACATTACGCTGAAATGAAGCTTCTTTATCTTTTTTTTTGATCAAGGAATATTTATGAGTAATACTACTAAGTCAAATTTGATCTTGATATACCATTTAAGGAAAATTTGTATAAATTATTTTATAGAGGGCACATACCCCCATCAAGATTGGCAGTAATGTATTCAAAATCTTTCCCCACATGCTGGAAATGCAATAAAGATAAAGGAACCTACTACCATCTATGGTGAAGTTGCAAAGAGGCCAAAAATATTGGCAAAACTACACAAGTGGTTAGAAGAAATTTGTGGAATCAAAATAGAACATAGACCAGAGTTCTTTCTGCTAGGGATTAACATAAGAAAACATGACAAAGAAAAGATTTATTTAATAATTCATATAATTACCATAGCAAGATTGGCATACGCACAGAATTGGAAAAATAAAAATACCCCAGATGAATTTGAAATGTTGAAGAAAATCTTGATTGTGCGCAGAAATGGATAAACTAACAAAGGAACTAAAAAATAAGGAGGATTTGGATTATTATAAAATATGGGACAAATTTTATGGTTGGCTAGAGATGAGGAAGATTCAAGAGAATAAGGAATGATTATAAGTATATGGAATGAAATTATGTATTATTATTATAAGATTTAGCAAAGTAATGACAAAGATTGATGTTAGGAATGACTGTACCAGGTTCAACTTTTTAAATGTATCTTTGCTTGTGTTTGTGTTTGTTTATTTGTTTAATAAAGAAAAACTTTTAAAAATTAAAAAAAATTATCTTTATTTTTGAAATTCAATCTGTTCCTCCTTTAAGAAGACTCTTTGAAATCCTACATTTGGGTCCTTTGCTTTTTGTAAAGTAAGGTGTTGAACATTGCATAAAGAGCCCTTGAGGAGAAAGATAGCAATAAATGTGACAGCAATAAATCCAGTGTAGTGCCATAGGGGAATATTATGCTGGGAGGATTAAAAAAAAAAAAAAAGGTTAATGTTATCTGGCTGGCTTCAAATGATATAGTGGCTCAGGTCTCTTCCATGAATCAAATAGTTTTATTCATTTGCCTTAGCACAAGGCTACTACTTTAGGGTGGCTGGGACTTGAATAGAAAAAAAAGTATCTATACTAGATGGTGAACTGGGCTTTATGTACCTAGCAACGAACATATACAGTATCATCAAGAATCTTATGAAGATTATAAGTACATTTCTTTAAAATATAGAGATTACACCCTAAAAAAAGAGAACATCCATATTTCCATGCAAACGGCTTAGACTTTTTTTTTTATCTGTCTCTCTATCTGTTAAATGAGGTCAAAGACTGAGCCTTTACACATTCAATAAATGTGCTAGGAAGGAGTTGTTAACAAGAAAGAAAGTTTATGAAGTAATAGATAAAACTGAACTTTGTTCATCTGCCCAACATTATGTTCCTCCTTTAAAAGGAAATCAACAGCCAGTGAATGGAGCTGCACTGCTAACGTGCGGCTAAAGAGCCTACTACAACTTTCAAAAAAGATTCAGAGATATATACAATAGCAAGGAAAGGACAGCTGGAAGAATCAGATCTTTGCAGATCCCAGCAATAATCACTGGATCTTCTTTGAGGCAAAATTGTTCATTGATCATTTGCATATTGAGATTCTCCTTAAATGTGCATTTAAAAAACATGTATAAATGTCTGCTTCAAGATGAATTACATTTTGTATGCATTCTTAATGTAAAGTTTGTTCAAATCATATACTGATTATTTGTGCAAACGTGGTTCTGTTTTCAGTCATAGATGAATGTAGAGAAGAGACAGAGCAAAGTAGAGTTAAACACATTTGAAAGTGATGTTCAGAAAGTGATTCATTCATTCTATCCAATTATGAATACGGACATTCTCATGTTATCCAATGGGCAGACATTGCATTGCAGGTGTTATTGTAGGCAGACATCTGACACCCACTTCAATGCACCCGTTCACCAAACATAATGTGTGTGGTTGTACATGTGATGCTCTTCTCAGAATGATGTTCTTTAATGTGGGAATCAGTGCAATCCACACAAATTGTTCAATTTTGAAATATAATGCCATCAATAACGCTGCACACTGGAACAGGGATCCTCAACCTCTGAGTTGTTTGCAACCAGTGGGTGAGTGTGGGCGTATTTGCACCCCCACTTTCGTGAGTAACAGGTGAGCCCATGCAACGGGCAAGTGTATGCTCTCTATTTATGTGAGCAGTGGGCATGCAGGCCGCTCACATAGAACCATCTCCTCCCCACCTCCAGGGTTCTGTAAAGCCAGAAAGATTGGGGAATTCTGCACTAGGGTTACCAATAGGCATAGCATTATAAAACTCATGGAAGTCATAACAGGATTTATTTTTCTTTGAACATTTATTCATTCCTTAGATTCACTTTTCTCCAGAGGTTCTGTTCTCCTTCTCTCACAATAGAAATCTTGTGAAGTAGATTGGGATGCCTCAAAGTCACCCAGTAATCTCCCATAAGTAAAGATGGACTTGAATCAGGATGTCTTTCATCCCACCGTACCATTACCTAACCATAATACTATGCTGGTTTTCATAGCATAATAAATGGTTCTCCATTTGGCTCCAGAGGGTTAATGATTTGATATCCCCCCCCCATTTATCACTGCATTGACTATACCAAATCTGATTACTTGCTCAAGTAGTCAGAAATGCTAGTACTTAATGCTCATATATTAATTTTAAGATGAATTATAAATGTTGTATAGCAAAACTGAAACCTCTCATAATTGTACTATGATATATCATTCCACACACACTACATATTAAAATAATACATGCTGATGGGTAGGATCCTGGATTCATGCAATCTTATATACCTCTAAGTAATGCTAAGGTATAACCCAACCCTAGTTAAATACACTCCACTGATTTATGCATGAAGCTTCTCTCTCAAGAAAGGAACTCTCGTAAGATATAGAATGCAGGCTTCATAGTTGGAAGTTATCCAGACTTCACTTTTGTAAAATACCGAAAAAAGGGAAAAGGATCCTCCTGGATTCATGGATGATGCCCAATTCACGAGGACCTGGTTTGGATGTCATTAAAGGTGCTCTGTATACCAGTTAATGACATCTGACTTCCTTTTTTGAAGAGGGAAAAAGATGGTTGTTCATTATAGCTTTCAATTCACATACCTGAATCACTTGTTCCTGTGGGTGTCACTCACACTTCTACTCCTTATTAACAATTAATTAACCTTATTAGCACCAAATTGGCAGGGACACTATCATTCTCTGTCATTGCTTTCCTTCTGAGTCTCAGCTGAATGGGGATTCTCAGAGTTGATGTTGCAACATATTTGAAAGATCCCAGATGGAAAAGATGGAATTGATTAATAGAGCCATAGTGGTGCAGTGGTGAGAATGCTGTACTGCAGGCTAACTCTGCCCACAGCCAGAAGTTTGATCCTGATTGGCTAAAGGTTGACTCAACCTTCCATCCTTTTGAGGTCAGTAAAATGAGGACCCAGATTGCTGGAGGCAATATGCTGACTCTGTAAACTGTTTAGAGAGAACTATAAAGCATCATGAACCAGTATATAAGTATAAGTGCTATTGCTAATATTCATAAAGGAAGACATTTTCAAAGTGACAATCTGAGCATGGCCAAGGTTTGGGAGAATGCAATCTGAGCTGTATTAGACAAAAAAGTGATATCTTGGTCAGCTAGCATTTCCTTTTCATTTTGGTCAGATGGTATGAATATTTTTTAAAAAGAAAAAAGACTAATAGGTTTAACAGGTTACAGAAAATTAGAAGGACGAGGAAAACAGGTCAGCATGTATAAATAGACTAAATAGATCATATTGGACTGAATGACTGCTGGGGAGAGAAACCTCAAAAAGATTACTCCTTGCCTCCAATATCCTCTTGGTTTTCATGCCTTGCTTCTAAAGCTTGGCTGATTGACTTGTTCAAGAATGCCATCATACCTCTTCAGCCCAGACATGTGGGTGATGGTTTGTTGAGGGGGGGGGGGGGGAGAACAGACAGTCTGTCTGAATCTCTTAGTGTATTTTCTCCCCTTGTATCAGGTTGAACCTGTTCGGCATGGGCGGGTGGAGGCAGTGCAGAATCTAAATTTCTTTTTCTGCTCCATTTATTTCTGAACATGT
Organism: Hydrophis major; assembly: GCA_033807585.1. NCBI lineage: Eukaryota > Metazoa > Chordata > Lepidosauria > Squamata > Elapidae > Hydrophis > Hydrophis major. Next base: position 126,508,265 of record CM066328.1, read on the forward strand.
TATCTTCTCTCTCTCTCTCTCTCTCTCTCCCCTTCTCTCTCTCTCTCTCTCCCCCTTCATTCTTTTCTTTTGCCCTTAGGCTTCAAGCTTTGAGCGGTGAAAGGCATAAGGCAGGGCATCGCTTATACACCTGCAACAGGTTATGACAAGCCTGGCAGCCTTTCCCATACAAGGATGATTGTGACATAAGTTACAAAGTGCTTTGGAAAGCTGCCTCCCCCCCCCCCCCCCGAAATGCTCAGCTAGCATTGTCCTAAAATCTCTATTGTTTCCTTACAGGTTTTTGTTCTTTAATTGTATTTGGGTGTATATGCTTGTTGATCTACAATTTCCCCTGAATGTTCAGCTCACAATGGTGCAAAAGGAGAGAGACATTATCTAACAGTATAATCCTGCCCACGTCTGCTAAGTGCAGGGGTCTCCAACCTTGGCCACTTTAAGACTTGTGGACTTCAATTCCCAGAATTCCGCTGGCTGAGGAATTCTGGGAATTGAAGTCCACAAGTCTTAAAGAGGCCAAGGTTGGAGACCCCTAAGGAATAAACCCCAGCAAGTTCAGTGGGACCTTTTCCAGGTTAAGTAAATTTAGCATTGCATCCCAAGGCTTTGTTCTGAAAAGGAAACAACAAAAAAAAGATCTGTAAGTAAGGAACAGACTGAGTAAAACCAATGGTCAGTTATGATTTGCCCCTCATCTTTGATTTGGTTCTGCAGGGTCTTAGGCCTCCTGACTCAAATCATGGTTTCTTGGCTTAATCGTGTGGGTACAATTTTCATTCGAAGCATTCTAAGCATTAGGATTCCTACCAGTTTGGAATGACAACAAGTCTGAGATTGTAAAAGAAATTTATTTATGCCAGTCAACAATAGAATAGGACTTCTTGGAATGGCTACATATACATTCACCGAAAACAGTGTGAATAAATGGATATTATGGATTTTATCTCTTTAAAAGACAGGCACTTCCATATTTGTCACTATTTCTCCTCCCTAGTTCCTTGGAAGAAGTTTGTGTTAAGTTCGGAAGGTCGGGTTCAGTAAGACGAGAGACTTCGGCTCAGTAACAATAGCTCTTTATTTATCAGCTAGACAACACTCAAAAGAACAGTGGCCGTGGCGGCTCTTTTAAAGAGCCGGCTGTGGCTTAGGCAGCCAATGTCACCGCTTCAAGTCTGCCGTGCTTGGTTTAAGCCAATCGCAGCAGACTCTTAGCGAGCCAATCAGAACTGTCCAAGCTGTCCAATCAGGTAGCGGTTTAAACCAACCAATGAGAATGCGGGGTTTCAAGTCTGTGGATATAGAACATCCCTCCCCTCCTGGTATCGTCCAAGGGGCGGGGTGACATAGTCACGTAGATAGGCAGGTCTTCGTACCTGCCTACTTGACTTGCGCACTTCATTTAGTCTCTGATTGTCGGCTGGTTCAGATGGGCTCCGCGTTGCTCTCAACTCTACCGATGGAACCGCCTGGAAGGGTGAGCTGGGCCTATAGCTGCGACTCCCACCTGGTTCACCCGGGTTGGTCGAGTCGTTCGCTCCACTGCTCCCGCCTGGATTTTCTGGGCTGGTCGAGCTTGTCTGGCCATTCCTTTCAGGTGAAGCACCCGTCTGCAATGGTTCTGTGTTTTCAGGTGAGTATGGTTTGGTTTATTTTTTGGTTTTTGTCTGGGGGGTGTTCTGCCTGCATAGAGTTTTTTCTGTTTTCGGTTTTTGGGGTTTCCCCCCCTCTGATTTCTTTATTAAGATCTGGACTGGCTAGCCATGACCGTAGCTGGTCAATGTGGCGCTTCCAGCTTTGCCCATCCATTGTTTTTAGGTGGTAGGACCAGGGGCTAGTGATTTGGGTGATGCTTGTGGGTACCCAGAGAGGATCCCCGGTGAAGCTTTTCATGAAAACGGTGTCGCCGACGTTGAATGCGCGATGTTGGCTAGTGGAGCCTGGAGGTTTCTCCGGGTTATAGGTGGGATGCAAATGGTCTAGTGGGGAGCGGAGCTTTCTTCCCATGAGCAGTTCTGCTGGGCATTTGTTGATGGTTGAGTTAGGTGTGATATGTTGTATCAGCAGCATTTTATTGATTTTTTTCCTGGATGTTGCCGTCCTCAACTTTTTGTATGTTTTTTTTTTGTAAATTGAACTATTCGTTCCACTCGCCCATTCGCTGCCGGGTGAGCAGGTGATGTCAATGCATGTCTGATGCCTCGGGCAGGTATTGTTCGAATACCAGTGCAGTGAACTGCGGCCCATTGTCGGACACTATTACATCAGGCAACCCATGTGTGGCAAAAAGTTTGTTGAGTTTAGCTATGACGGCCTCAGTGGTTGTCTTTTTCATGGTGCAAACTTCCAGCCAATTGTAATAGGCATCAACGGTGATCAGAAATGTGTGTCCATGAGTGGGGCCAGCAAAATCAAGGTAGATTCGCAACCAGGGGCCTCTGGGTGTTTCCCATTCCAGGGGCAGTGCTGTGTGTGTGTGGGTGGATTGTGTTTGCTGACAACTGTTGCATGCGGTGACCCAGTTTTCCATCTGTCTGTCCATCCCTGGCCACCACGCGTAACTCCTTGCCAAGGCTTTCATCCGGACGATGCCCGGGTGCCCTTCGTGCAGCATGTCCAATACTTTGGTTTATAATGTTTCTGGTATCACCACCCGGTTACCCCAAAGTATGCACCCTTTTTGAACAAAGAGTTCAGTTTGCCGGTTCCTGAAGGCTTTAAAGTATTTGTTTTTTTACCCAGCTCAAGACTTTACCATTTTACCCAGCTCAAGACTCGTGCAAGCCGCTTATCTTTTCTTGTCTCGTGGGCAATGTCTGGTGCGGTGAGGAGTGGGCTGGGCAGGGTTTCTATTTGGAGGACTTGTGAAGTGGGTGCTGGGTTGTCTTGCACGTCTGGGATGGGTGAGCGGCTTAAGGCATCGGCATGCAGAATGTCCTTGCCGGGGCGGTGTGTGAGCTGGTAGTTATAGGCGCCCAAGAACTCAGACCACCTTGTCATGCAAGGTGATAGAATGTTGGGGGTGGCCTTGTTGCCCGCCAAAATGCCTAGCAAGGGTTTATGATCAGTAATGATTGAAAAGATCCTACCGTAGACGTATTCATGGAACCTTTTCACTCCGGAGATGATCGCTAGGGCTTCCTTGTCCAGCTGGCTGTAGTTTCTTTCTGGCTTGAACAGGGTTCATGAAAAGAAGGCAATGGGTGCCTCTTTTCCATCTGGTAAGGTATGACTGAGGATTGCCCCTACTCCAAAAGGAGATGCATCACATGTCAATGTTAATGGTAGAATTTCACTATACTGGATGAGGACGGCGTCGGAAATTAAGAGGTTTTTTATTTGTTGAAAGGCATTTTCCTCCCGTTTTCCCCAAGTCCAGGCAGCGGTTTTGTCCAGGAGTCTATGCAAGGGTTCCGTCACGGTCACCTTTTGGGGTAGGAAAACATTATAAAAATTAATGAGTCCTAGGAATGCTTGAAGCTCCGCTTTGTTTTTCGGTCTGGAGGCTTCCTTGATGGCTTTAAGTTTTTTTCTCTGTGGGGTGAATTCCGTGTTTGTGTAGGAGGCACCCCAAAAACTCGACTTTCTCAGTGCAGAGCTGACATTTTTCTTTTTTAACCTTCAGGCCAGAGTCTTTAAATTTTTGGAGTACAGCCCTTAGGCATTTTTCTAGTTGCTTTTTATTAGCCGTTGCTATTAGCACGTCATCAAAGTACGGCTCTACTCCCTTAATTCCTTGCAATAGCCTTTCCATGAGGCTTTGAAAGACCCCGGGTGCCACGCTGATGCCGAATTGGAGGTGGTTGCATTTAAATGCCCCCTGGTGCATTACAATTGTTTGTGCCTCGGTGGTTTCTGCATCGACCGGCAGCTGTTGATAGGCTTGCACCAAGTCAAGCTTTGCAAAGACCCGGCCTCCCCCCACTGAGTGTAGGAGATGCTGAACTACTGGCACGGGGTAGGCACTTTGCTGCAGGGCATGGTTGAGGGTGGACTTATAGTCACCACAGATTCTTATGGAGCCATCCGGTTTGATGGGGATGACTATAGGCGTTTCCCAATGGGCGTGGTCAATAGGCTCCAATACCCCTTGGGCAATGAGCTTATTTAGTTGCTCATCTATTTTAGGCTTGAGTGCAAATGGCACTCGCCACGGTTTGAGGCAGAGGGGGTGACATCTGGGTTAAGATTGAAGGAGATTGGGGACCCCTTGTACTTGCCTAAGGTGTTGTCGAAGACCTCCTGGAAGTCCTATGCAACTGCCACTTCCCAATCTTCTTTGTTGGTGTGGTGGATGCCGACCACTTCTATCCCTAGCGGCTTGAACCATTGTAGCCCGAGCAAACTTGGATGGTCTTTGATCATGATGGTGAGTGGCAATATGTTGGTGCGGTCTTTGAATGAGACTTTGAAATGCCCAATGCCGGTTATGGGGATGGGGTTCCGTTGGTAGTCTTTAAGGATCAGTTTTTGGTCGCTAAGCTCGTGTCGGCGTATGCTGGGTATTAGGTGCTTGATGGTGTGCCAGGAGACCATGGAGAGATAGGATCTGGAGTCCACTTCCATGGAGCATGGTTGTTTTTCGATGTTTACTATTATGCGTACTTATCGGGCATCTATGGTGGAAGAATGGCCGATGACAACCGTTTGATGGGTCTCTTCTTTCCGCGGCGCCTTGTTGAATTGCTTGGTCTGGCCATCTCAGCTCCATCGGCTGTCAGTCTGGCGGTCCCGATGCTTTGGGGGGGGGTGCCATCTTGGCCTACCTCCTTGACGCCAGGGGCTAAGGTTGCATTTGTTTCGGCATACTTTTGCGATGTGCCTCCGCTTCTCGCAATGCCAACAAATGGCATCTAGAAAATGGCATTCAGATCAGGGGTGATCGCCTCCGCATCTGGCGCATTGAAACCCCGACTTACAACCCCGCCGGTCTCGTTGATCGTGTTCCGACTGGAGCCGGTGGATTTCTTCCTCCTCGTAGTCACTGTCAGAGGGGGATTCGGTGTTGCCGTGGTGGGTTGAGGTGGTGTGTTTCTCTGATGGTGAAGTTGTTTTGCTGACAGGGTGATGGTCAGCTCTGTTCAATCGCCGCACTTCGAGCTGCTGATTTGTGGGTTGCTTCTGCAGCAGTTGCTTCGGCTATGGTGTCGGCGAGGGAGATACTGCCCCTCGCCATCAGCTTGCTCTGTAGTGTGGTGTCTTTTAGGCCCAGGACGACCCGGTCTCGCATGGCTTCTTCTAGGTCAGTGAATCTGCACAACCCTCCTAGGTCCCTTAGATCAGCTACAAATTTGCTGATGCTCCCACCCTCACGCTGGTCTCTTCGGTAAAAATCGTGCCAGCGGATGAGGGTGGGCACGGCTGGAGTGTAGTGATTTTGGAGGATGGGTACGAGGTCGTCCCAGCCCATCGTCTTGACGTCTGCCAGTTTTGCCAAAGCCTTGGTCATTTTAAATACGGCAGGTCCGCAGTGTGTTAAAAATATGGCCCATTTCTGGTTCCCGTTGGCGTCCTTCAGGTTGCTGCATTCCAAGAACATCTGAAAGCAATTGAGTCCTCAGTGGCCGGGTTAAAGGGAGCAGGTGGCGTGGCATTGCTGGCCATCTTGATGGTCGTTTCGCACCGTTACCACGTGCTGAGTTGTCTCGTTATCTTCTCTATCCCACCTTCATTGCCAGTTAAGTTCGGAAGGTTGGGTTTAGTAAGACGAGAGACTTTGGCTCAGTAGCAACAGTTCTTTATTTATCGGCTAGATAACACTCAAAAGAACAGTGGCTGCGGTGGCTCTTTTATAGAGCTGGCTGTGGCTTAGGCGGCCAATGACACCGCTTCAAGTCTGCCACGCTTGATTTAAGCCAATCGCGGCAGACTCTTAGCGAGCCAATCAGAACTGTCCAAGCTGTCCAATCAGGTAGCAGTTTAAACGAACCAATGTGGGGTTTCAAGTCTGTGGATATGGAACAGTTTTAAGCTATGACTCTTGAAACACTAAGAATGTCTTGCACCAAACAGTGGCCCATTCAGTCAGAGACTGACTCTGTCTCCATCCATCCCCCCAAAGGCATTCAAACTAGACTTCCTCTCATTTCTACCACAGTTTTATTAATGTTGAGTTCATTTGTCTGATGATTTCTTAATATGTGGTTATAGTGTTAGGAGGAGAGCAATCAAGACATGAGCTTTTCATTGTCTTTTAGAGGTCTTCAAAAGCATGGCTTCAACAGGATGTTGCAAGAGATAACCTTCTAAAGCAGGAGTACACAGCCTTTTCTGGGATGGAGCCACCCCAAGCTTTTGAGTTGCACCACAGAGGCCATTCTCTAATGGGGACTCTGATGGGGAAATGGTGGTTCCCATTCTAATGATTTTGGGTGTCTTCTAGAGGGATCCAACCATCTTTCTGCCAAAATAACAGTTATGTAGACAGGCTTTCTGTTACTTCAATGATGGTTAAATAATGTTGTGAAGATAGAAATGACCCACACTTAAAATTCATGTGATGTCCATTCAATGGCATTTAAACTTAAACTTAAATTCAGTTGAAACAATTGATCTTCAATGATACTTTTAGTACAATTAATGCTTCATTATTTACATTACACACACACACACACACACACACACACACATAGAGGTAGAGATAGAGAGATAGACAGAGATAGACGATAGATAGATAGATAGATAGATAGATAGATAGATAGTAATTCAGTTACTTAAGCAGCAATGAGGGCAAGAGTGGCAATTTTGGATTGAATGATGTCACTTGAAATTTTATTTATTTATTACATTTATATGCCAACAATTTCACTACCGAGCAATTCTGGGTGGCTTATGATATTATATAAAAAAAAAATAAACATTAAAATATTTAAAAATGTTAAAAACATTAATATTAAAAAGGAAATTGAGCAAACTAGGAACCAGTACAGGAGGTAAGACGTTCTTCTTAACTCACTGCCCAATTCCACATTGGGAATACCCCAATGGGGACTCAAAGCCAATCAGTTGAGTCAGGTTTTGAGGCCCTTTCAGAAGATGGTAGAGACAGATCTCACTTTCAATAGCCCAATATGCCAGAGGGTGAGAGCCATGCAGAAAAGGCTCTTCTCCTGCATCCTACCATCTAAAATCCCTTTACTGATGGGATCTGTAGCATGCCTCTTCTGCTGGAGTAAGTGAGGTGGGCCAATCCCACTGGGATGAGAAGGTTCATCAGGTAACCTGGTCCCATGCCATTAAGAGCTTTAAATATAATGACCAACATCTTAAATTGAATCCCAAAGTAAACAGGTAGTCAGATCAACTTACGTAACAGTGTTTATGCCCCCCCCCTCCCTCAGAGTCCCCTAGGACTGTCTGTGCAAGCTGTAGCTTGCAAATACTCTTCAAGGATCATCCCATGTAGAGGGTATTACAATATTCCAACCTCAAGATGACTAGGATAGGAGCGACTTGGGTAATGGGTAAAGTCAATCATTTTGCTTTTTTTTACTTATTTAGTTTCTAGTTAGTCTAAATTCTCCTTTAACTCTTAACAATAGAAACTCTCTCTCTCTCTTTACTTATTTAGTTTCTAGTTAGTCTAAATTCTCCTTTAACTCTTAACAATAGAAATCTCTCTCTCTCTCTCTCTCTCTCTCTCTCTCTCTCTCTCTCTCTCTCTCTCTCTCTCTCTCTCTCTCTCTCTCACACACACACACACACACACAGAGAGAAACAGAGAGAGAGAGCCTATATAAACCTCCAACCATATATGGCATTTAAAGCAGGTTTTTGTGATCTCTCAGAATCTGCTCCACATACAGAGACATTTTCAGTCATTTTTTTTTTTACTTCAGGCTAAGGCACCTAGGCAAAGAAAAATGTATCCACATGACTTCTAATGTGTCTATTATTTCTATCATAATTTGTAGTACATGTGATACCACAATAACCCAACACATTTCTAAATGATGAATCAGGACTTCATGAACAGAGGACTGGAATGTGAATCATTTTCAATTAACTTTGGCTTGGGCCTGTAATGAAGATTGCAATCAACCACCTCATCCTGAGCATACAATTTATTACTTATTTCAAATTACTTTTTATTGGTGTTTAAATTTCCTTCTACTCTGGAATGCTGCAAATGTAGCCCCACCCATTTCCAAATAAGGAACATACAAAGGAAAACAAATTTTCTACTCTTCTGCAAAGAGTAGAAAATGGATTTTGGGAAAGTAAAGGTTCCAAGAATTTTGTTGTCATTAACGTTTGTAAGTACAGAACATGACTCAAGATATTAACTTATCCACCTTACAATATTTGTCTGGTATGGGTAAATAAGTAATAAATTGTATGTTCAGGATGAGGTGGTTGATTGCAATCTTCATTACAGGCCCAAGCCATACAGGTAGCTTTTGATTCACAATCACAATTGAGCCCAAAAATTCTATCACTAAGCAAATTAAATTTTCCCTTGTTTTATTATCTTACTTGCTATTGTTGATAAGTGAATCAGTGCAGTTCTTAAGTTAGTAACAAGTTTGTTGAGTGAATCTGGCTTCCTCATTGACTTTGCTTGTCTGAAGGTTGCAAAACATCATCACATGACTCCAGGATAGTACAACTATTACAAATATGAACCAGTTGCTAAAATAAGTTCCATGGTTTGGAAAAAGGGGTGGTGAATAAGAAGGGAATTTGTATTGTTAAGCAACTTATATGCCCATTCAAGATGATGTTTATTAAGCACTGAGACATGTAATAAATAGAAATTTAATAAAATTTATTAAATAAATAAATACATATGAACCAATCACCATTCATCCAAATGTTGGCCATATGACCATGGGGATTCTGCAATGGCCGTAAGTGTGAAAAATGGTCATAAATCCCTTTGTTTGGTGCTGTTGTAACTTTGAATGGTCACTAAATGAATGATTTTAAGTTAAAGACTACCTGTAATGCCCCCAAATGAGTTTTCCTATCTTGAAATGTAAACTAAGTCAACTTCTTCCTTCTTATTATATTGAATGTGGTAATAAAGGTAAAGGTAAAATTCCCCTCGCACACCTGTGCTAGTCATTTCTGACTCTAGGGGGCAGTGCTCATTTTCATTTCAAAGCCCTTCGGCCACTGCTGTCCAAAGACATCTCCGTGGTCATGTGGCCCGCATGACTAAATGCCAAAGGTGCACGGAATGCTGTTACCTTCCCACCAAAGCTGGTCCCTATTTTCCTATTTGCATTTTTTACGTGCTTTCAAACTGCTAGGTTGGCAGAAGCTGGGACAAGTAACAGGAGCTCACTCTGTTACGCAGCGCTAGGGATTCAAACTGCTGAACTGCTGATTTTCTGATAGACAAGCTCAGCATCTTAGCCACTGGGCCACCACGCCCCTGATAATAGAGCAATCAAATTACTATGGTAGCAGAAAAAAAAATTCTGAGGAATATGTCCTGAATACATAAATAGATGTCCTGGGAATGACACATACATACCAGATATCTTGAGACACGGCTAATTTGCTTATAACAATATCCCGAAGCAAGGATCCTTAGACATGTAGCTTCCTAACAAGGTCAACCCAACAAGGTTAACCAGAATAAGAAACCAGAGCCATATACTGTAGGTCAGAACTACTTTTATTGTAATAGTTCCTACAATTCAGAACCTTGCAAGTCTGAATGTACTTCGCCTATCCCTCCCTTTATTGTGCTGTGAATTAGGGAGGGGCTTTTTGAGATGTTTTCTCAAGTTATTTTCTTGGCCCGATCTCAAGTCCTGTTTATCCGATTGCTGCCTTGGCAGCAGCTCTTTGTCTTGTCCTTCAAAGACATTCCCCTCAGCCCTCCAAGTCCTATTAGGCCTTGATGAGGCCCTTTCTTTGCAACATTCAATTGGAATGGGATAGGATGGGGTGGGATGGGATGGAATGGAATGGAATAGAATAGAATAGCATTATTTTGCCACGTGGTAAGACACATAAGGAATATGTCTCCAATACATAATCTCTCAGTGTACCTGCACAACAACAGACAAGGCTGACTCACATCTGTGCATCTCTGTAAAGGTACAGACTTCCATAAAAGAAACACATGACAAAAAACTCCCCCCCATGTGAAGTTGGCCCCTATCCTCCCGACCTTGAGTAAGAACCTAAAAACTTTCAATGCCAGTTAGCTTGGATCCCCATTGGGATCCAAGCTAACAACAGCTAACAACTGATCCCACTTCCTGCCCACACCTTGCCCATGCCTCCCCATCTGTATTTGGATTTTAGCAGGTGTCATTAATTTTTATATATGTGTGCGTGTGTGTGTGTGTGTGTGTGTGTGAGAGAGAGAGAGGAAGAGAGAGACTATATGGTAAGATGGATGGCCAATAATTTTTAATTATTAAACAAACAAATCTTTTGAACAAATCCAAGATTTGGAGTACCAATTATTTTATTTGGCCTAGCTTTCTGATGAAGATTAAATACTGCCTTTTTCCTCTCAAAATGATGAGAACAGGAAAGTCTGTATGGACGGCAGACACAGAGGTTCAGTGGCATAGCACACGCTTTACATGCAACTGGTATTAAGTTTGATTCTCAACCTCTCAGGGCAGGAGATATGAGGCTTCTCTTTTATCAATCTCTGGTAAGCCACCAAATCAGAGGCAATGTTAAGCCTGAGTGACCAAATGACTTGGTGTGAAATAGAGCTACCCAAACTGTTAGAGGCATGTTTCACTCACTTGTCAGCCTCACAGTTTAAAATGCATGGCTCAATTGCATGCTTAAAAAAATAATCTAGCCCTTGTCAATAAATTCATAACTGTCACAAATTTAATAAAGTATTGGTGGTAAAGTATTTAATAAAGTATTTTTTCCTTGCAAATGCCAATATAAATACAGTATTAATTTTATTAAATGAATCAGTCTTTGAGCTATGCCTCTGCATTGATCTTCAAGGTATGGCATCATCAAAGGGACTTCAAGACTGGGATGGAGAAACCTTAATAGAAAGGCTCATTGGATCATTAGCTTAATGAAATGTTGCTCCAATTTTTCCATTTTCCCAAGGCAGCCGGCATCATGTTGTGTCAAGCAGGTACATCTCGGCAAGAACCAGTAATAACCCAGGAGTTTTATGACTGAATAGAAATAAGCTTATGTTTTCCCAAATGTTATATCCAACATTCAATCTACTGTCTCTCTAAGGCAAAGTTTCTCAACCTTGGGAACTTTAAGATATCTGGGATTCAACTCCCAGAATTTCCCAGCCAGCCTTGATGACTTGATGACATTCTGGAGTTGAAGTCCACACATCCTATTTCCAAAGTTGAGAAACACTGCTCTAAGGTTAAGATAGCAATATCTTTCCTTATGTTTCCACATGGAATAAATTCATAGCAGGATATGTTTCATTTCCAATAGAGGATCATACAGTAAACTGTTTACTACAAAATTATTTCTCACTGTGATCTGAAATGTTGGTTCTACATGTGTTCTATCAGAGGTCCCTGTTTGCTAGTAAAAGTAATGTTCGTTCTGGGCATAACAATATATTTTGAGAAAGCTGAAGAAAGACCATCTCTTAGATTCACTGCCAATTATACTAATAAATAGATGAGAAGTCTTAGAGTGTGGGAGAGTGAAAGAACAAGGCTATCACAAGCCCAGGGCCATTAGTGTTGCTGAAATTTCTCTTTGCTACAGTTTCAGGATGAGCAGTTTGGTTTTGCCCTTGGGCAGTTAGTTGACACTGCAGGTTCTGGCCCTGGCTATGACAACACCTTAGTACAGAGCTGGGAGGGAAGTCACTCCTCAGCTGCCACCCCAGGCACGGAGCCATGCTTCTCACTCTCAAGGAGATGCTCAGTTGTAATGGTGAAAGTGCAGCTGACCTTGGGCTTGCCTCCTCTTCAGCTTACCTCTTGGCTTGCTCTGCCTGTAGTGGCAAGCTCGAGGACTTACGTAGCCTGTTTCTATGTCATTTTAATGGGAGGACAAGAATATCTATGGGTAAATCATGGCAACTGGCCCAAAGTTTATTAAAACAGATGTTTCGTTACTCATCCAAATAGCCTCTGCAGTCAAAATGAAAATGTGGGTATGCAGAGAATCAGAGGTTGAAAAAAAACCCCAACTCTTTTTGACTAAAGGAGTTACTTGGATGATTAATGAAACATCTCAGTTTTAATCAATTTTGGTCCAGTTGCCAGGATTTGACCATTTTAGATACTTTTGGCCTGGATGATTGAACTTTCATTTACACAGGAGGACAAGAAGTTGCTGCTCCATTCCTTGTGTCACTTTCCTGCTATGTGGGAGTGAGATGCAGACCACACAAGCTATGCTGGAGGTGAGTGAGTCATGAGTTTGAGAACCCCTGAACCTGACAGAAGGATCTAGCTTAGTATAAGCCACTTTCATCCTTTTGATTTGTTGCCATAATTTCTATTGCCAGGTTTTCAGAATGTCTTCAGGTAACAGTGTAGCCCAATATACGTTGCAAATAAAATCTCAGGGGCCCATTTCCCTTAACTGCTTTCTAAATGCCAGTGGTACTCTTTTATTTCTGAAGGCACATGATCAACCATATTCTGAAGGAGGGTGATGGCTATATATGCTGAGTTCTGACCAACAACTCTATTAGTATGACTTGAAAACTTGGGTTTTCAAGTCATACTAATAATGACTTGGGTTTGAATAAACATGTACATGCCGAAATAGGTCCATCACAAAAGAGATCACACACTATGCAACAACTATTTTACATTATGAATCAACACTTCCTTAATGAGCTGAACCCCTCCCATACTATTTAGCATTCTGAAGTCTCAATATCAACATTCCATATCTAGTTTTCCAAGACCATCGAGTTAGGTTGGTTAGATTTCCCCCTTGTACTGTTTACTCTCAAAACTGCCTCTGAGAAAGGAACATGTAAGGTTTCTAGAAAGAAACAATTGATTCACAAGCATGAGGCAATTTAAAATCTGCAATGTACAATAAGTATGGGTAAACTTGGTACAAATATTTAGTATAGTACAGGGCATGCTAGATTGATCTAAACTCTCTGGTATAGTCTAGTAAAGTCTATTTATGAAGGAAGAAAAATGAGAAAGGAAGACTGAAAGATACAGGGAGGGCTGCAGAATGAAATGAGTTATGAAGATGGAGAATTCAGGATGACTCTTGCATTCAGTCTGCTTCTCAAATGGAAATGATGGGTATAGAGGCATTCAGCTAATAGTCAGCTTTACACAGAGAAAAAAGGCCAAATGAGTAAGGGGTTGCTCCCAGATATTTGCTGGGAAAGTCACTATTCAAGACTATAAAATTCACTGTTCCTGCAGTTGCTCAGTCTCCAGGATCGATGGAGGAGGAGGAGGCCTGGTGTTCAGACACCAGCTCATTTTGCAGCCTGCACCATTTGAGCATGCCATGAAAAGCCCTTGGGGTATTAAAACCGGTTCAAAGAATGTTAATAAGATTGGAGGTGGGGAAAGAATTTCAACACAAGTGATTTCTGAGCAGCAATTTGTAAATAAAACAAAACCCATAAAGAGAAAAAGAAAGTGTGGGCCAAGAGGGAGCATCATGGATGTTTTAACAGAGGGCAAAGATAAAATGTACTGTATTGGCTGGTATGCACTTCACTTGATTGGTTTCATCTGGTAAATTAAATGCCTAAAAATTTTGAGTAGGAAACGTTTACAATTTTACATCCACACTGAGCAGTAAACTAATCCAGGTTGAGGGTAGACAAGATTTCAAGGCTATTGGAAATCTTGAGAACACATTGAGGGGAGGACATGAGGAGAGCTTAGAAAACAGGAGAAAGGGTGGATTTCAAATCAGACATTTATCAGAAGGCAAACAGGGGAAGTTGCTCCTCCAACCTATTGCCCCCAGGATGCATGCATTCTACCACTCCAGCTTATCTCTTTTTTTGTGGGCAGAGGAGACACTTCAAATCAAAGCTCTGGGCTACAATCATGTACTGCCTTTGTTTTGTAAGATTGCCTAGGGAATTTTAGGAGATTCAAAAGAAAGACAAGAAAAGATGAAGATGTTGCATGATACTTTATGTTGCAACCTTCCTATTTATGGGTTCATAGACATACAATCTAAGGACATCTAGTATGAATGCTTACTGACTGTCTTCCATGGAGAGAGTGGACAGTTACAAAACACACACTCTCAGAAGTCAAAGTGATAGGCTTAATCCCTCAGCCATTTTCTCTACACAACTGCTCCTACCCACAATACTTTCTAAGAACTGTACCTCAACTTTCCTTAGCTCCCTCCCCTTTTATCTTTTTTTGGTAGTTATGCAGATGGTGAAAGTATTTCGTTGATGTATCTGCACTAAAAATTCTTACAGTTTTTCAATGACTGGATTTCTGATTTTCCACAAAGCTTCAGATCACCCTTATAAAGCAAAAGCAAGTTTTGTTAGTATTTTTTGCTGTTGGATAGCCAAGTTTGATTTTCTTCAGATTCACTGAAAGCGAGATCATGGCAAAGACGAATAATAAGGGTAATAAGATGCCTCTCCTAAATGTTGACAAGCCCATATTTTCCATTACCAATCATCAATTTTATTTTTCATTGCTTCATTACTTTTCCTACAAACATTTAAATGTTTTTATTAACACCATTTTTTCCAAACATTTGATGAAATAGCTATGCAGTAATGATCAAACACCTTTTTATAATTAATCCAAACCGTATGTATTTTAGGCTTTTGCAATTTCTTCAGGATAATTTTATCAATCAGAAGTTGATCTTTTGTACCTCAGCTTTTCCTGCTACACCAGACTGCTTCAGTAATTATTAAACATGCATAAAACTTCCCATTTTCTATTTGTACATTCTTCTTCCCCACCCCTTACTTCTATTCATAAGATTTTCCTGCTGCAGTGTTTTCAGTTTTATGCCCTACAAATATGGAATGGCAATTGGGCTCCCATGTGCCAGAAATGGTGTAGGGTCTCCTGCTTGGGCAGGGGGTTGGACTAGATGTCCTACAAGATCCCTTCCAACTCTGATTATCTGTTATCTGTTATCATATCCATGCACTCACCAGAATTTTCACACTAAGGAGATGAATGTCTGTGACTGGCATATTTCCAGTGTAGCACAGCATTACAATGCTAATTTCTTTCAGCCTCCTGCCTTTGGGGGAGCCATGTTTTGATATTATGGTTAAGATGTGCTAGAAATGGAGAGACCCAGGCTCAAGTCTACTATCTTGAGCTTAATGGATGATTTTGAGCCAACTTCTATCTCTCAACGCAGCTCATTTCACAGGGAAAAATGAAACAAGGAATGTGATGTATACATTTGGAACTCTTGAAGAAAAAGCTGGATATCAATTTGAATGAGCAAAATAATTAAATTGTGCAAAGAAAAAAAATCATGCAAGAAACAAAGGAAATACAGAATGGTAATTATTGAAGAGAAGCATTTTATCTCATGATCTGAAGGCTCACAATGATTTCACACTACCCACTCTTGTGAACATAACCAGATATATGGGAGAAGGGGTTTTTCTTGCCTCCCCTCCACCATTTCGCATCCTCTTTGCTAGATAGTTGCCTGTAGAACCTGTGCAGTAAGCCTCTCTTTGCAACTTAGCTTTCTCAAAGAACATCAGCGCTTCTTTTAGATTAGATATGTTATAGCAGAATTAGATTACTGCAGAATGTAAAGAACTGTTTTGACAAGCCAAGATTTGTATGCATCATGCAATATTCAGATCCTCATCTCCTTTCCCATTCACTTTTTCAAAGAACTACTTGCAGACGCTTTCTCAAGAGCCCGCTATTCTACTTGCTTCAATCCAGTAAAATTGATGAAGCTGTTACCTTTCAGTTTATACTTGTGCTCCTGCACAGTTTTATCCCGTTAACTGTTGGGTTTTTTTTTTTTTTTTGCTTTCATGTATGCAATGTATGAAAGGTCAATGGGGTTGCAACTAGATGTAGAGGCTTATAAATTTTGGACCTGCTTTGCAAGGGGGAAGTTATTATTGTCATAACAGATTTATCAGTATTTCATGGGGGGCGCGGGGTCAGGGGTGGGATTCTACCAGTTCGCACCTATTTGCTAGAACCGGTTGTTAACATTCTAAGCAGTTTGGAGAACTGGTTGTTAGAAGAAATTACTGGCCTAATCCTGTAAGGAAGGCAGGAAGGAAACATTCTGATGTTACTTACAGAAACTGCCTCTCCGTTAACCCTTATTACATTCTTAGCAGGACTAGACTTCCTGTCTCAGGAATGTCTCTGGAGTTTTCCCCCCCTCCTTTTCTGGTACTTTGCTTGTGTGGAGTGACCATTCAAAGTTATAATGGCACTGAAATAAGTGACTTATGACCATTTTTCACACTTACAACTTCTGCAACATCCCCACAGTCATGAGAGGCCAGGCGAGGAGATTCGTGCCTCGATGTGAGTGATATTGAGTTGGCCATGCCCAGCCAATAACATGCCCACCAAGCCATGCCCACCAAATAAGTCACGCCCACAGAACCAGTGTTAAAAAATTTGAATCCCATCCGGGGGGGGGGGGAGGGGAATAATATGTCTTTTCTTTTTTTAATTGACATTTTTAAATGGCTTTGTATAGTTTTGTTTTGTCTCAGTTTAAATTTCTCTGCATCCTGAACTGGACCCAATACTCATGTTTGGTGAGTGATTAAGAAACTAGAAGACTGTAATTCCTAAGCCCACTTTAAGCATGAAAGCCAGCTGAGTGACTTTGGGCCAGTCACTCTCTCTCAACCCAACTCACGTCAAAGGACTGTTGTGGCATGTAAAGAGGAGATAGCATTAAGTATGTTTGCTTCCTTGACTTATTTACAAAAAACAATAAAGCTAGGATTGAAGAAATCCACCTCTCTTGCAAGGAATTGCAAAGAGGCTGCCTTTTCTGCTAATCACATTATGGGGGCTTCCACCATTAGCAATTTTGTGCATAACAGTTGTCCGTCAAAAACTTACTGTCTGCCTCAAAAGACTATATATGGTCCACACAACTGGATGTTGCCATAATTTATGGCAAGAAGAATGCATTGACAACTTTTCCCTTTGTGATCTTTCTGGTTCAAAATCTTTTTGTTTTGGCTATTTGAATCATGGGGATCATATAAACAGATGTTTATATGTTACACCTGTATGTACCTATATAATTTAATAGGAGTGGAGTTTTCTTTTGGGAAAGTAACATAGTGGGAAAGGATTAAAACTGCCTTCTACCCCAGATTAACTCAGAATTATTTTATCCTGAATATTCCATATAAATATAATATCGAGCAGCCCTGAATAGTTATAAGTAATCCTCGACGTATGACCACAACTGAGCCCAAAATTTCTGTTGCTAAGTGAGACTGTTGTTAAGTGAATTTTGCCCCATTTTACAACCTTTCTTGCCACTGTTAAGTAAATCCCCACAGTTCTTAAATTATCAACAGGTTTGTTAAGTGAATCTGCCTTCCTTATTGACTTTGCTTGTCAGAAGGTTGGAAAAGGAGATCACATGACCCTGGGATATGGCAACCGTCATAAATATGAACCAGCTGCCAAACCTGTGAACAATCAACGAATGGAACAGCCTGCCCTTGGAGGTTGTAGGAGCACTATCACTTGAAACTTTCAAGAAGAGATTGAACTACCATTTGTCAGAAATGGTGTAGGGTCTCCTGCTTGGGCAGGGGGTTGGACTAGATGACCTACAAGGTCCCTTCCAACTCTTCCAAATCTGCTATCTGTTATCTATTTAAATTTTGATCACATGATCATGAGGTTGCTGCAACAATTGTAAGTGTGAAAAATGGTCACAAGTCACTTTTTTCAGTGCCACTGTAGCTTTGAACAGTCATTAAACGGATCATTGTAAATTGAGGACTATAGCTGTATATGTCCTCAAGATGCATGCAATCCCCCAGCCTACCAGTTTTAGAAACAGCCTGGAGAGCAAATCATGGAAAGATCCATAGTGTGCTAACTAGTGGCAGACTTCACCTATTCCTTGGTGATGACTCTGCTTTTTTCTATATTTATCATCTTCAATGCCTAGAATTCTCCAAAAAGCATGGCTGTGGTTGGGAATTGTGGGTGTTGAAGTCCAGACTTCTGCAAAAGGGTGCCCAGGTTAGGGAAGCTGACTCAGCATATTGCTAAAGAAGGCAGACTGATTGCTTCATTATTAGTGGGTAGGTAGCCCAGTTTCCTAGTGAACTGCCAGGTCCACCAATTAGAGAGGGAAACGGAGAAGACAGGGCTGACTGACATCACTTTTCTGATGTTTTCCTTCTCTCAAATTATACGGTATCTCTGTAGCTTTAATTACTTTAAGTTAAACAGGAACTATGTAAGCCCACATCATGCCATTTGCAGAGCCCATCTTACTGCATATCTAGGTTGGCATGTATCTTTGGTTAATTCGGTACTTTTAGCCAAGCACTAAAAAGTTGCTTCAAGACAAGGAAGGACAAAAGGCACAGGCTGAGTTTTTCTGCAGGGAGCAGGGCTGTAAGCCAGGGGCAGCTGCACCCAGTAGCAAAGCTCAGCTTTAGCACACTGGAAGCTTTGTCTCTTGCTCTTGAAACCTCTACAGATCCTACTTAAACATTTATGTATTTTTCCTTGGCAGCCAGAAGAGCAAGAATCTTGTCTTCCTTTTTGTTGTTGTTGTTTTTGATCGGTTGCATTACAAAGAAATGAAAAATCCAATTTGCAGGAAACCAAAATTTTTGCATCCAATTCCATCCTGGGCAAGATGCAAGCAGATTTCCCAAATATCCCAGCTTTGGTACATTATCATAAAATTGCATAAACAAGCTGCTCATTTTGCAACCCAACTGTCTGAGGCTTCATCCTGTGTGGGGTGCCCCCATCCCCTCTCTCTCACTCTCCCCAGTTTAACTATTAACAGGCTGACTAGCCGGGTGGAGACAATGCTCTGTTTGTTTAGTGCTCAGGACGAGAATGGAGTTCCTATCAGGGGTTCTAGCAAATTTATCAAAGCTCAGTGATTAGCTCTATTAGAGAAGGGATTTGTGTAAACAAAAAGACAGGTGCAAAGAAGCTATTCCAGCTGGCAAGGGCTTCATAGAGTTTTCAGCCTTTCAGCGGCAATAAAATAAAACTTCTTCCAGGAAACAGATTCAAACTGCAGAGAGAACATGTATATGTTTAACTCATTAGCTCTGACCTTCCTATTGTTTGGCCATTTTGTGCTTCCTTTTCCCCTTTCAGTTATCTCCAGTTTAAAGGAATTTTGCTTTTTCCATCAGCCTCTCCCTCCGAATCCCTCTGTGTTCCTCATAAAGGAGCAGCTGCCCCAGGATCTCCAAAATCAGAGCTCCTGTCCGCTCCTCACTGGGGAAGATTTTTCTCTGTGCCAATTACCACAGCCCCCTTCTTACCCTTTCTTTACTGAGACCCCTTTGATCAGGATCTGATGGTGGCCCCCATTTTGAAAAGCATACAGCAGACTTCCCCATGGAGGGATAGGCCACTTGTGAAAAAAGGAAAAGTGGTGATAAATAAAACGAGATCAATAGGAAAAAGAAGAAATCGCTGGCATTCCAGTTGATTTAAAACCTACACTGTCTAGTTTCCCGAATTATTTCATTTAGCTAAATGTTCATTCTGCTGATTTTCATTTGGAAGATAAAAAACACCCCATTTTGGAGACTAGCACCTTAAGCAGAAAAAAGGAGAGAGGAAGTATCATTTCACATTGTTTTGTTGATCAGGTTCCTTGGTACTGTACATCATGCCGTTTCTTTATAGTTTGCATACGATTCTCTGCTTTTTTCCAAATGGTTTCTTTTGGGTATTTGTTTTTGCTTTTATACAAGTGCAAAAGCAATTATAAATAGAAATTAACCACTTTGTTTCTGGAGACACAAAATATGGTCCTCCTTCCTTCCCTCTTCCTTCCTTCCTTCCTTCCTTCCTTCCTTCCTTCCTTCCTTCCTTCCTTCCTTCCTTCCTTCCTTCCTTCCTTCCTTCCTCCCTTCCTCCCTCCCCTTTCCTTTCTTCTGTCTATCCATCCATCCATCCATCCATCTTTCTCTGGAGGAGGCCTAGATTAATTCCACACACCACTTATGCTTACGTATACTGTAGGAGAATTGTAAGGAAATGCAGCTTGGGAACTTTTACAGAATAGGATCAGTGAGTCAACTACTACAGCAGGAGTGTCAAACTTATGTCATCATGGTGGTGTCATGTGATGTATCGGGACTCTTTCCCCCTTCGCTAAACTGGACGGGGGCGGCGCCAGCACATGACGCATCCAGCCTGTTGGGCTGCGAGTTTGATACCCCTCTGCTACAGCATCTAGAAAATGTAAAGGGACTTCTTGCTCAGGCAAGTGCATGGCATAATAAAGAACATATGAGTCTTACACCTATTTCTATTGGATAAACATAGAGGAATATGATGAAAAATCTTATCGTGCCAAGCTTGGATCCTTTGCATTTTCTCTGGTGGCGTTACCTCTTCATGCCAACAGTTTAAGTGGAAACACTACTTTCCAAAATTGTTTGTCTTTCTAATTAAAAGATAACAATTGCATTTCAAGGGGAAAATTATCTTTTGTTCCAGCTTGTGTTTAACAAGGTGAACCTGTGCAGTCAAAGGTATAAGTCTTATCAATGGAGCTTAGCTCATAAAGAGAGAAGCTTGGATTGTACATCTGCAGTCTTCTACACATTAGTGATTTGTTTGTTTTGGGTGCCTATTTATTTACTTGCAATGGCAGATCGTTTGTATTGAATGCAATTAGTAAAAAGGTGGGTTGAGTAGTTCTGGTTTGGTACAATATATAAAGCCAGTCATTGTGGTGAATGAACCACAGTTTATACCATACTGTGACCTATTCAGAGAACCATGTTTTGAATGCAGACATTCTATATTTGACCTATGGGGGGTTCCAGTTTCAAAGTAGGATCATCCATAATGGGAAAAACATCTTCCCCTGCCTCCATCAAAATAATCATTATTACAATAATCTGGAGCTAAAAGGTTTAAAGACAGCATATTTGCTTAAACAGCTGCTAGATGATTAAATTGAAAGAATCTTCTGATAGTAAACATGTTTCTAGTCCTGCACTGTCCCCATTCCACCCCAAATGGCCTTTGAGTCAAGACAACTCTTTAAAATTGGATATGTTTTAGTGCAAATCTGAACTTTTGCCTTTTTGGTTGTCTCTTGGCTCAATCCTGATATCAAGTTAACAAATAAAATATGATGTTTTCTTAAAATAGATGATTGTAAGACAAGAAAGTATTCTAAAAATGTCCTTCCAAATCTAATCCAGCTGGCAAAATATCAGTAAATTTTTCTGTACAATTTTCTTAGAATTTGGCTTCTGGAGAGAACTAGTTTTCTGCTTATTCTCATTCATTCATTCATTTATTTATGCTATCAGCATTTGCATGTTACCTGGCTGCTGACTGGAATCTCAAAAGTTTGTTGTTCAGCTAGGCAATTTAAAGATTTTGGCTGCAATTTTGCTCAGTTCATATCCAGACTAGTTTTCTTACATGTTTTTTTATTTTTTAATATAATTCTCTCTCTGATTCATAAGAGAGTCATTCTTCTTGGGATGTGTGTATGTCTATGTACCCACCCACACACATATATATAAAATCAGACTATACAAATAGAATCCTTAGTAGTGAATGAATTTTACTGGTTGAAGGCTGTATGATTCAGAATGAACAAGATTTCTATTCCGTTTGTCAATAAAACAGTTTTTATCTTCGGGGCTATAAAAATGTACAAACGTTTATTTCCTTTCTTATTTTTTTTAAAAAGAAAACTGGTGGAAGAAAACAAGTGTGTGCTCCCCCTTCAGTTTGCAACACAGACATTTATGACATGCTGCCATTGTTTATCTTAATCGACAATTACGGCTTAATGATAAGTGCCTGTACACTCAAAGGTACTGAAAGTTCTGGATAAGTCACTTGCAGATAAATCACTTGAAATCCTGCCGATACAATATAACTGTGTGGAGGCATATATGATCCAAGGCCTGCTACACCAAATAGGAAAAAATCCACCATCATTTGTTAGTGGGTCAGAGTTTCTTCTGATGAATCTCCAGCTGTCTTTCAGCCCAAGGGCGAGAATTGCTTTATTCTGTGTTGGTTTCCAGCCCAACTTCATAGGTATTATATATGTACGTAGGCAGATTAGCCCCTGTGGTATAGCCTGTCTCACTAGTTCCCATTATCAGCATCTGAAAGGGGAGATGACTTCTGATGACTTTTTACATTTTTTTTTTGAAGCGAGCGAATGTCAGGATGACACTGGCTGAAGATTGCCATGTCATCTGTGCAGCGTTTTACATTTTTGGGATGGGGAGGATTTTTTGGTTATGAGAAAATTAAATCTATTCTAAGCCTTACACAGTATTTTACTTGGGTTCTCTTTAAAAACAGCAGGATACTATAGCTGATTTAGGGGTAATTGTACTACTGAAATTCAGCAGGGGTTGGAGCAGGTTCCATGGATCAGGAGCATAATAGTATTCAGCAGGTTCTGACCAGTTCTGGAGTGTCGGGCGGAGATCTACCAAGTGTATTGAAGTATGATTCATGGTTAAAGGAAAACAAACCACAATGTAATATACATAAAGGATTGGCTTGGAGGGGAACAAAACTCTACATACTTGTTGTATTGAGAAATAAAATATTCCAACGATGCCATGACAGTAAACAAGCTGGGCATTATGGGTTTTTAAAAACACTACATTTAGCCAAACAGCAATTTGGGTGGTCTTCTATGTGGTCAGACATTGAACACTATGCCAAATGATGTATGGTATGTGCCATTAATAAATCATGTCCTGGACAACCCTTTGGATTATTACAGATGGTGTCCAATCCTACCAAACCATGGCAGGATATTGCCATGGATTTCATAGTGGAATTGCCAAGTAGTCATAGTTTCACAGTAATATGGACAGTAATTGATCTTTTTTTGAAACAGGTGCACTTTATACCCTGCAAGGGGTTACCCTCTGCAGGTAAATGAGTTATTTTATTTATTTAAAAATGTATATCAGTAGATCTTGGTAGATCTTCTGCCATCAATTTATTTTTTAATGATACTCCAGGATACTCATAGGGTGGAGTTAGAGGCGATTAGGTGGGTGGGATATTAGAATAAATTGCACTGGAAGGCAGATGCTCCCAGCGCTAACCTGGATTGGATGTAAACCATTCTTGCTGAATGCTGTGTGTGTAGAAGAATAAAGTACTTCAAACCTTCTAGTTTGCTGACTCATGTTTCTTATCTACGAACATCCAGACCAACGGCTGAGATGGAGAACCGGTAGTCGAAATTTTGAATTATTTGGAGAACCAGCAAATATCACCTCTGACTGGGACCACCCCCAACTATTCTCTGCCTCCTGAGTCCCAGCTGATTGGCTGGGTCTTCTTTTGTTGCCCTACACAGGAGAACGGAGCTGGAAAGCAGGTTAGTGGGGTGGGGAGGGAATGGGATTTTGCAGTAACCTTCCCCTGCCACGCCCACCAAATCACATCCACAAAGCCACACCCACAGTACCGGTAGTAAATTTTTTTTTGAATCCCACCACTTTGTTCAGAAGAACAGAGATTGGGTGCTGCTCTTTTTCCATCTTTGCTCTTTGTTCATGCAGGATTTGTCTACCTAGCTTAGTATTACCTTATAGGTTGTGTCAGTGGTTCTCTACTGAGTGGTTCTCCAGCTCCTGTTCATGACCTGGTCCTTCTGGCTGGAGGTGCCAGGAACTGAATCTCGGATGTTTGACTTGTTGCTCTTCTTGAAGCATATGCAATTTTGATCAGGATGTGTCAATGTGTATTTAGAGAAATTTCAGTTCTGCTTTCCCTCGATTGTGCCATAGCCCAGATTGCTGTGCCCTCTTTCATAAAGCACATTTGCACACATATATAATCATCCCTCTTTATCCTAAACCAAGTTATTCATTACAATCATTACACTTTGCAGCTGTACAGGTAGTATTTATCTTCAAAATAGTTTGGTTAATCCCTTAGGAAATGCTACATACTGGGCTGTTTTCTTCAGTCATTTTCATTCCCTTGCAATTTGTCTTCCAATTCTATGAGATATATACATGTGTGTGTGTGTGTGTGTGTGTCCTTCTTTCGATTCTAAAGGCATTGGATTTCAAAGCATTTGAAAACAATGCAACAAAAGAAAGCATGCACTAAGGTGTGTAATGTTCTTACTTACTCTGCAGTTAAATAAGTAAAATTCTCTATCTTTTTTTATGCTATGGTCACCTGTTGCTTGAAAATAGATTATATTATCCAATTCTTAAGTAATCCCCAAGAACCTAGTTTCTAACCCTAGCAGAGGCTCAGCCATTTACAGCTTTATTAATCAAAAAGAAATACAGCAATACACCTATGAATTTGTCAAGAATGTTGGGAAATTTTTTGGCTCAATCGTTCTCTCCATCCACTTCACCTCACCTCACAGGGCTACTGTTCTGGGGAAAATAGGAGAAGGAAAGGGCATATATTCTCCGCCTTGTGTTATTTATAGAAATAAAAAAGTGAGATACAAATAAATAATAAAATAAACACATTAATAAAAATTCATTGTGAAAGTTAAGATTATGGTTCAACATTTCAGAATAGGTCTTTGATCATTTAGGTCATATTATGACTGTTTTCACAGTGAACTTCAGTTATGATTCCACAAAAAATACTTCATCACTTAATCTCATGCACATTATCATTACCAGTAAAATAGTATGTAGCAAGGATATTCTGCTGGGTTGTGTACTCTGTTTAATAAACTAGAAATGTTTGCCTGAAATATTGGGAAAATGCCTAAATTGATGAGCAACTTTATAGTCAGAGAACCAATACAGCTAGATTGCCTGTAAATGATAACAAACAGATGTGACCACAGCTCTGTTTCGAATTGATCAAGGCAAACTCTATGAGCCTAGTGGGGATTCCTACATTGTAGCAGAAAAGGGCCTAGACCCGTGATGGCGAACCTATGGCATGCATGCCACAGGTGGCACGCTGAGCCATTTGTGCCAGCACACGACCCGCAGGCAAACTTACTTCACTGCACATACGCATGCCTCACAGCTGATTTTTGGCCTGTTTGAGGCCTTTTTTGGCCTCCCAGAGACTTGAGGAAAGCCTTTGCAGGCCGAAAAATAGGCCCATTCCATCACTTCCCGTATTTCTGGAAATACCCATTTTTCAACCTGCAAAGCCTGCAGAAGCTTTCCTCAAGCCTCTGGGAAGCTGAAAAAGACCTCAAACAGGCTGAAAATCAACTGGGAGGCACAGTGCAAGTAAGAGGATGGCAGCGGGGAGGGGGGGATTGTACATGCATGCACAGGGGTTGTGGGGGGGGCACACACATTGCCTTCTGGGTGCTGGTACATGAGTGTGTGTAGTCAAGTGTACACACAATTTTTGACACAGGAGCCCAAAAAGGTTAGCTACCTCTGGCCTAGACAGCCAATTTCAAGAAGTATGCCATAATTAACAGCCCCCAAGCATCGATTTGAATGAATTGTACAATAGATCTTGCAGTGTTTTGCCCTTGGTACCAGTCTGGTATCTCACAATTTTGGATGAGATTTGTTGGAATTGGTTAGAGTAGAACTAGTGTTCAGTTGAAACTGAATGTGCACATCCATACATTTTCACTGGTCTGTATCTGTGTGTGAATCAAAACCATGTTTGACTAAACACCATATAATCCAAGAGGGTAGAGCGTATTTCCATATAGATGAGATAAGGATTGCAAATATAGAGAACAACACACATTATTTTACAGCAGCCCAAAGAAGATTTGGGAAATAAGGCCAGGATTGCCTAAGAACACATTATATGAAAGAGGTCAGGACCTTGGACAGATCTTACATCCCTACAGTAAATTGAAGTTCAAGGCCAATACGCTTCAGGCCATGGACAGCAATCCTGAAAACAAGAGTAAATGGCATCAGCACTAATACAGTTTATAGATATACTTTAATTTATTGAAATCTGATAGGCAATGATTCTTCAATGCATCATTAGCAGCTTCTGGGTTAAGTTTTAGGACTCTGACCATTCAGTCTATGAACATTCCTTATTTCAATTCCCAAATGAATAATCAAATCCTTCCAAACAGTAGAGAGATGAACCATCATTCGGTACCTAAATATTCATTGTCATTCTT
Source organism: Hydrophis major (assembly GCA_033807585.1). Classification (NCBI taxonomy): domain Eukaryota; kingdom Metazoa; phylum Chordata; class Lepidosauria; order Squamata; family Elapidae; genus Hydrophis; species Hydrophis major. Next base: position 126,534,470 of record CM066328.1, read on the forward strand.
CAAAAAATGGGGACTAGGACATGAACTGAATGCCAGGAAATATTCCACTTCTGTGCCATTTCTCTTTGATATGCCAACATTAGAGGATGCATGACCCAGATATGGCATTAAGTTGAGAAAACCCAATTCCAGGAGTCAAGCTATAGACGTACGTGGCTTGGAATGGGCAGATTCTGTATTGGGCAAGATCAAGAATTAGGGTACGACTGCAGGCAAATCTCTCAGAAAATTAATGTCTCTGCTCTTCTTCTTGCCACTGTGCCTCGAAGGGTTAAATATTTCACAATGGCTTATAAGAATTAAAGTGGTGTCATCGGTGTGTGTGCTTTTACATTGCTTTCTTTTCTCCTCCTCCTCCTCCTCCTCCTCCTCCTCCTCCTCCTCCTCTCCTCCTCCTCCTCCTCCTCCTCCTCCTCCTCCTCTCTTCTTCTTCTTCTTCTTCTTCTTCTTCTTCTTCTTCTTCTTCTTCTTCTTCTTCTTCTTCTTCTTCTTCTTCTTCTTCTTCTTCTTCTTCTTCTTCTTCTTCTTCTTCTTCTTCTTCTTCTTCTTCTTCTTCTTCTTCTTCTTCTTCTTCTTCTAAAAATGAAGCCTCCAGCTATGTATCCAAACACTTAGTATAATGGAAACGCCCAATTGCAAGCAGGTTCTTTTATCCAGCTTGCTGGAGGGCACACTCTGTGTGCTGGAATGTAGGTGTGGGCCCACGTGGAGGTCAGTAACCTTGCATTCCAAGGACTTCGGTAAATACCTGAAGCAAAAAAAAACAACCAAACCCTGCCAAAAGAAGTGATCGTTCCTCAGAGCAGGACTTAGCTCCAAAAATAGATGGGCTTCATTGATTGAGAAAGAGGGAGTTGATGACAGGGGACAAATCAGCTAATCTACTGTGGCTCTCATTCAAACAAGTTGTATCATTGTGATAATAATTTGTCTGGACTTATGTCTGATGGAAAGCTCTGCTGCCTTTGGTAGAGCTTGCTGTTGTTCCATAAGTGTTGCAAAATATGAGTGTCCCAAAAGATTCCTCAACAAGTGCTTGCATGAGACAACCTGAGTTGTGAGCATATTCTTATACGGTCATCTTAAAACTAAGATTGTGACTCTGTGCACACATGCCTGAACATGAATTACTGGGTGTAGTAGTAACAGCATTGTCTTTCGGGTGACTTAAGCACACAAGAGATGAAATAATATAAGCCTGATCCAGATATTTCATTCCTGTATTGCAGCTAACTATGTTACTGTAGCAACTAGGTAACCTAGAGTGATCCTGGAAGACTAAATAGTGTTTGGCCTGGCTAGTATTTGGATAAAGAGTACCAGTACTGTTGGTTGGACTGGGATGGGAGCAGGAGGAGGATTTGGAAGAAGACAGCAGCAAACCTCTTGCTAAAAAAACTACAAAGATATGCCTATGAAAGCTTGATAGACCGATCTGTTTATAGAAAATCATTTTTTTGTCCTTTGATTTCCTGTTAGGATCTTGTGTTTTTTGTCAATCTTAAATATGATGTTTTCATGGCTTAATTGATAATGGACATACAGCTGTTTATCTTTTTATCACTTCCTAATTTAATTTTCATTATTTCAGAGCTTGCATCAATAATAAGGGTAGTCCTCAACTTACAACCACAATAGAGCCCAACATTTATGTTGCTAAGTGAGAAATGCATTGAGTGAATTTTGCCCCATTTTACAGCTTTTCTTGCCACTTTGGTTAAGTGAATCACTGTAATTATTAAATTAGAAACACGGTTGGTTGTTAAGTGAATCTGGTTTCTCCACTGACTTTGCCTGTCAGAAGGTTGCAAAAAGGGATCACACAAACTCAGGTCACTGTAATCATCGTAAATAGGAGTCAGTTGTCAAGCATCCAAATGTAAATCCCATGGCCAACAGACATAAGTGTGAAAAATGGTCAATAGTCTCCGTTTTTTCAGTGCCATAGCAACGTTGAACGTTTGCTAAGTGAAGTGTTGTAAATTGAGGATTTCTTCTAATAGCTTAAACAATAATAAGTCTGGAAATTAGTTGTAGGGATGTTAATTTCCAGACAGAAGAGAAAACAAATGCAAGTTCAAATTTTACAAAGCAATAACATGTCGACATGACCATTTGAAAGACAACAGCTCTCATCCTACTGGCTCTTTTCACATGTAAGCATGCCTTGCAATTTTCTCTGGCTCCTTGCCTCAGTAATCTTATTTTGTTCCAGAAACAAAAACAAAGCACACACTAGATGCTTGGATGGCTTCCAGAAATGGAAATAAATTTCCAAGATCTGTAGAGGGATTGGAGCCCAATTACTTGCAGTATATGCTTCCTTTAGTTATGCTCCCATGGAGCTGCAGATACATACACATGCTTACCTAATTCCCAAGTCATTGTCCAACTGCTAAACTCATGAAGATACTTGCAAATTGGTCAGCTGAGCCAACTCCAGGGAAAAAAAACCTGATCCAGTCCAATCCTAATGCCTACCCTTCTGAAAGATCTGTGGGTTAAAACATACTTTGGGCATCTTTCTGCCTATATGCTTTAATTTACCTTTTGGCAACTACTTCCTTCAAAAAACATGGCTTTCACATTTTTCATTTAGCTTAATTCTTTAAGTACTCTGGAACCTCTCTTCCAGAATACATTTCTGGTTTTTTAAATTTGCTTTACCTGAAATTCAGTTCTTTTAAAGTACTAGATTCTTTCTCATGTTTGTTCAGAAGCCTCATTTTCAAATTACGTTGAAGTTTGCCTAACCTAAAACTCTCTTCATACTCTACATAAATGACCTCTATGATCATATTAAGAGCAACTGTGTTCTCTTTGCTGATGATGTAAAGCTATTCAATGCCACAGATAATTCTGCTACCCTTCAAAAAGATCTTTACTATGTATCAGAATGGTCAAACAAATGGCAACTTCAAATCTCAACAAATAAATGCTCTGTCTTACATATTGGCAGAAAAAAAAATCAGAAAATAAAATACAAGCTAAATAGTCAAGACCTTGTTGAGGATCCAAACTTTGTCAAGGACCTTGGAGTATTCATCTCAAATGATCTAAGTGCTAGAGCCCACTGTAACTACATAACCAAAAAGGCATTAAGAGTTGTTAATCTAATCCTATGTAGCTTCTTCTCTGGTAATATCACACTGCTAACTAGAGCATACAAAACATTTGCTAGACCTATACTTGAATACAGCTCATCAGTCTGGAACCCATATCATGTATCTGATATTAATACAATTGAAAAAGTCCAGAAATATTTCACTAGAAGAGTTCTCCGCTCCTCTACTCATTGCAGAATATCTGATGCCACAAGACTTGAAACTCTAGACCTAGAAAATCTAGAACTACACCACCTCCGGTCCGATCTAAATATAGTATATAAAATCATACATTGCAATGTCCTACCTGCAAATGAATACTTCAGCTTCAATCATAACAATACAAGAGCACACAATAGATACAAACTCAAGGTTAACCGCACCAAACTTGACTGCAGAAAATACGACTTCAGCAACAGAGTGGTCAATGTTTGGAATACTCTACCTGACTCTGTGGTTTCTTCCCCAAACCCCAAAAACTTTAACCTTAGACTGTCTACTGTTGAACTCACCCCATTCCTAAGAGGCCTGCAGGGGGTGTGCATAAGCGCACCAATCATGCCTACTGTCCTTGTCCTATTGTTTTTTTTTTTTATAAGTATCTATCTCATGGATTCAAAACTATATTTATTCTTATACCTGTTTCTTGTAAGCAATTGACAAATCAAATAAATACTAAATACGAAACCTTCTTTCCTTCCTTTTCCGTAATGGAAGAAGACCTCCAACTGGCTTATCTCACAACCTTTTTCCTCGGGTTATTTTTTGTCCCTGAGGCGCTCCATTTCTTTTCCTGAACCATGTTTTTACCAAGTTATCTAAAGGAAAACCATTTGCCTTGCAAACTGAGAGAGAAAGTTTTGCCATCTGATACATTGCATACATCTTGCTGTATGCAAACCCTGATTCCTTAAACAGTGTGATGGAAAGGGTAAGATCCTTGCTTCCAACGTCGGTGCCTTTCTAAAGATGACTTGCTGTTTCAGGAACTAGCTGTGGCTCAATGCCATCTAGAACAAGATGGCATCATTAAAATAAAGTAAGATGTATCTGGATTTAGATAGTGTAAGGCTTCTCAAGAAAAATCTTGTGAAATTTGTAAGGAAAGGAGGGTTACACTATTTTGCAGAATATGAACAAGGGAGACCCATTTTATCCATCATGTCAACAGATGAATTCCTATTTCTACACACTGATGAACATCACCATAGCCTGAAATATGACTTCTATCAGTATTTGCCCACCTCACCAGGTCAGATAGAGTCACAATACCCAGGCCCCTTCTCTTAAATATGGTGGCACAGAAGTTAGAATGAAGTATTACAGGCTAGCTCTGCCCACAGCTTGGTGTTCGATCCTGACAGGTTCAAGATTGATTCAGCCTTCCATTCTTCCAAGGTAGATAAAATGAGGGCCCTGATTGTTGGGGGAAGTATGCTGACCTTTGTAAATTGCCCAGAGAGTATTGTAAAGCATTGTGGAGCAATATATAAGTCTAAGTGCTATTGCTAAATATTGTCATTTAGTGGACCTAAGAAGCATTTAATTGTTGTGGACTGTTCAAAATTGTGCTTTGAGACAGGCTTACAAATCTTTTAAACAAGCAAACAAACAAACTTTACAAGAGCCCAAGAAATTTGGAGAAATTTGGAGAAAAAAATGGAAATTTTACCCCTATATGTATTGTTTGTGTATATATGTGTAATAATAGACAAGAAGGGAATTATGGCAGCACAATTGCTGACATCAACATTACATGTGTACAGAAAGGGATAGGATTTAAATTGGACTGCCACAGGTGCCATCTTGCCTTTTCTTGAGGGCCCCCTAAAGTGGACCCTAAAGTAGTTGACTCTTTGGAGTCCAAATTCCTCTCAATACATATATATTTGGGGCTTCTGGAATAATAAATTCCATTCACAGGACATGTTTTCATAAAAAAAACTTGATCTATATAGCCATTGTCACATGATTCTTTTCCATGCTATCCTAAATTCCTCTTTATCATTGTCAACTACTGAACTTTTCTTTTCAGATGTTGAATTGATGCCTTTTCAGAACATATTACCAGCTTTTAAACTGAAATGATATAAAATACACCATAAAAAACTAGGGGTATCCATTGGCTTTGGTTCACTCATATATCTAAAGTTTAGGAGAACTTCATATAATTCTCAGTCTTTCGGTTGATCTGACTTTGTCCCTCTAAATGCTTATTTAAGTTTGCTATATTTGGGCATGTTAATTTGATGGTCTCAGAATGATCATTATATTCAGGTATCTCAAACAGCAACCACACAATATTGCTCATGTAGCTAAGATCTTGCTTACTAAGACAAATACAGAGAGAGAGAAAGAGAGAGAGGTGCTGATACCTTTTCTCTTGTTTATGATAAATAAGAGCTTTTGAGTTTCATAGAGCTCTAATGCTAGGAAATGAACAACTTAAAAGCTGCCTCACTATCATTACCCATTTGTCCAAGTCAACAAATTCACTGCCTCTCATTATCCCATGCCTGTATGATTGTTTTCTGAATCACTACTGTGCTGAACCAACATCCTTGTGCCTTTAGAGGTTCTGCCATGGGCATTTTTCATATACATTCAGAGCTCTAGACAAATAGGCATTTCAATTAGTTTCACTTCACAGTTTCAGTTGGAAAGATTATTCCCTTTCGTGCATGTCCTGAATTGCTTTCTGCACAACAGCTAAAAACTTACCTTGCTGGATGAACTGATACACATGCTCTCACATATTTATTATGTAGAAACCATAAACATCAGAGCCAGGCAATTCTGATTTAGAATATTCATTGTAAAAAACAACAACAACCACAAAGTTCTTAGACAGTATGCCAATTGTGAGTTCAGACTTTGTTCTCTGTGGGTAGTGATATTTATGCTCATGAACAGTTGTAGGAGTTGGAATAGACTTCATGAAGTATGCTCTAGCAAAGGCACTATTTACATGCCAATATGTTGCCTATATTGTACTACTTGCAAAAGTGTGTTTTTGGATCTAATTCAGCCTTGTATAATCCCAAAGTTTTTAGTATAACACCTTTCAGATAATTCTGCCACCACAGCCAGCTGAATTGAATGGCATCAAGTTGCAGAAGACTCCCTTAGAACCTGTCTATTTTTCTGCAAACTTTCAAATGATTTCAATTTAGCAACATGTCTTTTACTAGGTGAGCCCACCTATTGTCCATATAGTTCAGAGTGGTCTATTAGCCTAAGGAATAGCAATAGCACTTGCACTTATATTCTTTATGCTTAGTCCTAAACTGTGGAAAAGACACTCTAGAATTCTTTTGAAAACACATACACACACATTTAAATGTATCCAAACCCAATGTATAGAACAATGGAGTGACATGTGGCTGCCTTACAGCCTGTGTTTGTATTAAGGATTAGTTTATGTTAAGGATTGATTGAAATCATTTATGCAGAGAACTTCATGTATATACATGATTAATGCACCAAGGAAGAATCACTGCTTGTCTTATGTTTCGAAATGCCTGCTTAATATGTAAAAGTTATCTCACAGGTCGTTGTTTCAATGGCATCTCCTCACATGGCTGGATAGGACTCCTGTCTGAAATTGCATATAGAGAGAGATGTGATTCAGAGTAAGGTAATCATGGGTGAGCTGCTGGGGGTTCACAGGGGTTCGGGAGAGCCCCTAGCTAAGATTCTATGCAGTTTGGAGAATCCCCAAATCCCACGCATGACTGGCCTAGCCCACCTGTCCCGCCCCTCCCAGGAGTCCCCACGCAGCCTGTTTTCGATGCAGATAAGTGCAGGGCATGCACGGAGGCTTGGGGAAAGTGAAAAACGGGCTTCTTGGAAATCTAGGAAGGCCAGAAATGGGCCTGTTTCTGGCTTCCAGAGAGCCTCTGGAGCCCGGGAAGCCATTTTCACCTTCCCAGAGGCCCAAGGGAATGCCCCTCCCACTGTGGTGCAGGAGGCCGACTAGGCCATGCCCACCATGGCCATGCCCACAAAGCAACTGGGCAGAGAACCCTTTGCTAAAATTTTTGAAGCCCACCCCTGAAGGTAACTGTATGTTTTAGGTGGGATTGTCTTGGATGGAGGAAAGTTCTGGTTCTCTCTTCTTTGAAGAATCGTTTCTCCAGAATGTAATCTGCATAAAGCTTAAGTAAGTACACCCAAGATTTAGCTCAGACTAAACTCTTCTCATCTTTGCGCCAGAGGAAACTACTCCTTTCTTCTTCCTCCTTTTCCTTCCTTATATCCACATTTTAAATACCCATCTCTAGAATTGTTTGGCTTACGAACATATTGTACCAACATCTTATTTCACTTAATGACCAACTTTCCCCAACACTTCCAAGAATGCAAATAGAAAGGGACAGTTTGAATAAATTATTCTTTCTCTCTGCTGGATAATCACTGCTCCCTTTTGTGTATAAGGGTATTTTTGTTATCTTGATATATTTAAGGAAGCAATATACCATGCAAGAGAGAAACTAATTTAGGAAATCCACCAGAGTAACAATTAGCTAGAAAGAACTACTTATGTTTTTTAAGAGGACCTTCTGATTTTTGTCCTACTCTTTTATGCTACATCATTATGCTGAATTAGAAGTCTGATTAAAGGACTTTGTTTGCACATGAAGTCATCATGGGATGACTTCATGATCTAAGTTACCTGAAAGGATTCAGATCTGTCTCTCCCACCCCTCTCCTCACAAGCCAGCATGAAATGATCAGAAGAAAGTGTCATGTCAAACTCATGAATAAATGGGGGGAAGTATGCCTTCCATATACCCTACATTGCAAAGAAAGTGGGAGGATTATACCTTGCACCATGAAAAATATATTGATTCCAAACTCATGTGATGTTTGTGGTTTCTTACGTGCTTTTTCCATGAAATCTGTCAATAAGTTTATGAATTATGCTTTGATAAGTTTTTAATTTTCATAAAAAATGTTTTTATAGTCATTTCTGTCCTTCTTGGTGAAATTATCTAAAAGACCAAAAATATGACTAATTTGAAACTTGGATTAAGGTTTCTGCTCAGTGGTGAACTCAGTGGATGGTTTTGGACAAGTGATCTCTTTGAAGACCTCTTTCCTTTTTATGTCAAATGGCTACTGCGGATTTGATACTCAGTGGTACAAAGACCCAAATGCTTGTTGCTCATACCAAATAAATGGTTGGTAGTACAAGTCATTTTCTCTCAGTGTAATTCAAAGCATAATACATTCAGAAGACATTGCAAAATGAGTCACATCACCTTTGAGAATGCTTGGAGCCAAGTTCTGGAACATTCCAGGTCAATCCAGCATTTCAAAATGTGAAAACTGGATCTGAAAATAGTTCCACCCTGTCAGTGATGCATTCTTAATACCCCCCACTCCCCAGTACACACAAGTATCCACACAGACACACACACACACACTCAACCTTGCACGTTTTAGCCTTTTATTACTTCCTTCAGAAAGTGGTGGAACAGGATTGCTCAATTAACATATATGTATTTTGGCAAAAGGCCAGATCCAACTGATCTCTGCACCCAACCTTTCTTTGCTCATACGCTGATTATGTTCCCCCTCCCCTAGTTTTCTCTGACATAGCATTCCTTTTTTCCTTCCAAACTAATTTTCACCAGTCACTGCTCCGATGCTCTCCTGCTCTGACACGCTTGGGAGTTTCAATACAATTCCTATAGCAGGTTGTGTCATGTCCTCTCATGCTAGCTGCTTTTCTCAGGCTTGGTGGACGTGTTCAAATGTTTTGCCTGGAGCAAGGCTCTCTATTCACTCTTAGTCATTTACAGCATCTCTCTTTCTTGCCAGGCAGGGAACTCTATAGTCTGGGAGGAGCTGCCACTGGGACTTTGTGATGGAGACCTGCTGATATCAATGGCCAGCATGCTGCAGCTTGAAATACAGACCTGTGATTTGTTGTAGCTGTTTTATTTCTGGAAGATCTGATCAATGGGTTTCCCCTGCAATGCAGCAAAAGTATGGTTAACCAATATTTCCTTGTCTTTGTTCATGGTACCAATATTAATTTTTGTGTCCCTTGCATCTTCACAGTACTTTAGTTTTGATATGTCTGAGTCCGTGGCTTGCACCAGGAATCAGTGGTTCTTTTTTCAGAGTCCATTTTCAGTCTGATTTCAAATAGCATTGCAGTCTCAAAACCTGAGATGGACAGCAGAGCAAATCCATTTCTTAAATCTGTTTCTTTCCCATCTTCCCCAGATGGCCCTTTCCCATTTTCATCAAAGCACAATATATTTTGTATTTCAGTCTTTTTAGACACAGTTATTCCTCATTCCCTATTCTTTAAAGTCACTTTAATTTTTAATGTAGCATTGATTTGGAATTGCACATAACATATCTAATGTAGGACTGGGCTCTCATTCAAGCTAAAGTCGGAATCTGATGAATTGATGGCAGATTTATATTCACTGAAATTGGTCAATGGCTTTAAGTTACTTGTCCTGATTCAAAAAAACTTCTGGGAATTTTTAATCCCAATGAATCATTCCTGAACTTCAAGTGGCAATACTATTGTAGCCTGATGAAAAACAAAATAATCAAATAAAATGGCACATTTTCATGAGATGCTTTAGAGCACGTTTGCCCAATTTTTTTGACTTGCCTGGGCCACATTGAGTGAATGAGAGGAATTATATTGGGCTGCATATAAAATATCCAATAGAGTTAATGTTTATAAAATAACACATTTCCTTTATTTTATTTTTTTATTATTGCGTGGGGCTGCATTACTGGTCCAAGGCCACCTGCAGCATGCAAGCCATGGGTTGGACATGCCTGCTTTAAGGAGAAAGAAAATGTCTGTGAGGTTCTACATGGTCCTATTTATCCTCAAATCAAAGTTACCCTTACAATCAGGCCTCCATTGGTTACTTTGAATTTTGCATAGGGTGGGGACCTCAGATATTGATTGGGCAGCTTAGGGAACTAATCAGAGGAATAAAGGATAGGGAGAGCAGAGGGAGGTCTCAGACAAAATTTGCATACAGTAAATTAGAATTCTTTGGAAATTGCAGATGTAATCTGAATAAGCTGTTGCTAGAGTAAAATAAAAAAAAAATCTAATCGTGGTGGATGCAAATAATGTTTGCAGTCTTGTTTAGAAGGTAGGAGTATGATTCTTGCCAGAATGGCTGACTAAAAAAGACATAAAACTGGTGCAGAGCTCACAATTTAGACGGGAGAGCCGTTCACATAGAAAATAGGTATTAGTCCCCAGTTTGCGGTATGAAGGGTATGAAGACCATTAGGGATCTAAAGCTGACCACTCTTGCTTGTGATTACTTAAAAATTAGTTGGTTCATAATGATTTAGTCAAGACTGATGTAAATATTCTTCTTTGAAATCTTTCTACTAAAACCAGGGGTGGGATTCAAATTTCTTAACAACTGGTTCTGTGGGCCTGACCTAATTTGTGGTATGACTTGGTGGTCATAGCTAGGAATGGCTTGTATGTAAATATTGTAAATATAAATGTAAAGATTGAATTTTTTTTTTTTTTTTAAAAAGAGCAACTTTTACCCAAAATCAAGCAGGCAGGCAGATTGAACTGCTTGGAGAATCAAAACTTCACTCCCAGATCTATCTTTTTGCAATCTGCTGCCTGAGTCTGCACTGAAAAATAGAAGCTTCAATCCTAAGGAAGGTTCAGGGCACTTCTCCCTCCCCTAACTCCCTGAATATCATCCCTGATTGGGCCTCAGGGAAGCCTCCTGGGTGGGAGGGGAGCTAGTGGTGCGATTTGCCAGTTCTCCGAACTGCACAGAATCGTAACAACCGATTCTATAGAACTGGTCTGAACTGGTAGAATCCCACCCCTGACTAAAACTGGAGGTTATGTAAAACACTTGAATGTTCCCATCAAAAGTTTTTAGTCTCCCTGATTGTTTTGTTTGCCAAGGTCACTGTAGTTCAATATCACTGAGTTTTGGGGAACTTCTACAGGTGTTTGTTGCACAGGGACTTAAATGGTGTTTTGACATCATGCGATATAGTATAACACAATTATATTTTCAAGGGGTTATATTTTTGCCTCATTCCCTTCTACCTCATACCATACTCATCACTATTTTCATCGTATCATCATTTTTCCCTCCTCAAAAACCTTCTGCCTTTGGTTTGAATAGCTTTAAAGATGTATTCTCAAGTCAACCAGCATGAGATTTCTAAAAAATAATCCAAAATGGGAATGGCAATTTCAGCTAAATTTAATCTTGGAGGATTTGTAATTTTGAGCCAGTTGGAAACATGAAGTCATCTTTCAAAAGGATTGATTAATTGGTAAAACAAAAGTAATTCTAATCTATATAGGTGATTGTGTTATGATGTCATGTTAAAGTAACATCTCTATGTGTTTTTCCTGGCAACCTGCCATAAATTGCTACCTATATGAGTCCATGAAGAAGACTGTAGACTATTTATGCAAGCAAGGAAATAAATAAATAAATAAATTTAATAGCAGCAGTGAATGGTAATTTCCTAGAGAAGATCTTCTTTGGGTTACAGTAATTTATTTTCCCACATATAAAGACTAAATTTTAGGGAAGCAAGTTATCTCAATGAACTAGCTAGGGCCCAAGTGTAAGAGTTGTATGAGTCTTTTTTTATCAATGTTCAGCAGTTTTCCTTCCTTTCTAATTCTCTTCATCTTTCTCCTTAGTAGGAAAAAAATTAGTTCTCCTTTTTTGGTTTTTCCCAATTTCCCCCTTTTTATTACTCTTTGTTATATATACTACTCTACTTGTCCCAAATGGCAAAGCTTAATTATTGGTAGGGTTAAATTTTCAATCTTTACTATGTTTGCTTAGAACTAAAGACTTCACTCTCATACAGATTGCATTAAATTTTTTATTTGACTCTCTAGTTGTTCACTTATAGGAAACAATTTAGAATTTGAGGGTATTAATATGGATGTGTACTCTGGACATATAACAGATAATCAGAGTTGGAAGGGACCTTGTAGGTCATCTAGTCCAACCCCCCACCCAAGCGGAAGACCCTATACCATTTCTGACCAATGGCAGTCCAATTTCTTCTTGAAAGTCTCAAGTGATGGTGCTCCCACAACTTTCGAGGGCAAGCTGTTCCATTGGTTGATTGTTCTCACTGTCAGAAAGTTTCTCCTTATTTCCAGGTTAAATCTCTCCTTGTTCAGTTTCCATCCATTATTCCTTGTTTGGCCTACAGGAGCTTTAGAAAATAGCTTGACCTCTTCCTCCCTGTGGCAGCCCCTCAAATATTGGAAGACTGCTATCATGTCTCCCCTGGTCCTTCTCTTTACCAGACTAGCCATGCCCAGTTCCTGCAACCGTTTGTTGTATGTTTTAGCCTCCAGTCCCCTAATCATCCTGGTTGCTTTTCTCTGTACTTTTTCCAGAGTCTCAACATCTTCTTTATCATGTGGTGACCAAAACTGGATGCAGTACTCGAGGTGTGGTCTTACTAAGGCTTTATAGAGTGGTATTAGTATTTCCCTTGATCTGGATTGTATCCCTCTGTTAATACAATTTAGGATTGCATTAGCTGTTTTGGCTGCTGCTGCACACTGCTGGCTCATATTTAGCTGGTTGTCCACAAAGACTCCGAGATTCCTCTCACAGTTACTGCTATTGAGCCTGGTTTCATCCAGACTGAATGTGTACTTTTGGTTTTTCTTGCCTAAGTGTAGGACTTTACTTTTCTCTACATTGAATTTCATTTTGTCAGATATAGCCCAGTGTTCTAGTCTGTCGAGATCCATCTTGGGTGTTAGCTATTCCTGCCAGCTTAGTATCATCTGCAAATTTGGTAAATTCCCCTTCTATTCCCTCATCTAAGTTGTTAATGAAGATATTGAAGAGTTCTGGGCCTAAGACGGAACTTGTGGCACCCCATTGCTTACTTCTCTCCATGTAGACTTAGACCCATTAAGGACGACTCGTTGAGTACGGTTTGTTAGCCAGTTGCAAGTCCATTTAGCGGTGGTGCTATCTATTCCACTTTTTTCTAGCTTACTAAGAAGTAGGTTGTGGTCTACTTTGTCAAATGCCTTGCTGAAATCTAAATATATTATGTCCACAGTGTTTTGCTGGTCTACTAATTTAGTCACTGTGTTGAAGAATGAAATAAAATTGGTTTGGCATGATCTGTTCTTAGCAAACCCGTGCTGACTGCTAGTTATTACTTTACTTGTTTCTAGATGTTGGCAATCTGTTTTTTTATTATCTTTTCCAGTATCTTCCCAGGTATTGATGTTAGGCTGATTGGTCTATAGTTTCCTGGGTCTGTTTTTTTTTCCTTTTTTGAAGATGGGAACCACATCAGCTCTTTTCCAGTCCTCTGGTAGTTCCCCGGTGCTCCAGGATTTTTGAAAGATATGGTGCAGTGGTTCTGAGATGACCTCTGCAAGCTCCTTTAAAACTCTGGGATGTAATCCATCAGGCCCTGGTGATTTGTTTTCATCAAGATCAGACAGGTGTTCTCTTACTATTTTTTTTTTTTTTTGCTTATTTTAACTTTTATTTCTGGTCTGTCTTTTACAGTTATGTTTTTGGTGGGTTGAGCTATAGTTTCTTTTGGCGTGAAGATGGATGAAAAGAATGAGTGAAGCAGTTCTGCTTTCTCTCTATTGCCTATTACTTCCTTGCCATCTTCTTTCTTTATGGACTGACTGTTTCTTTGATTTTTTTCTTGTTATTTATATGTTGGAAAAAACTTATTTTATTAACTTTGACTTTTGCTGCAAGTCTTTGTTCGTTCTGAGCCTTTGCTTTCCTGACTTCATCTTTGCAGACTCTGGCTATCTGCTGATATTCTGCCTTAGTTGTATGTCCTTCTTTCCATTTTTTTGTACTTGTCCTTTTTTTCTTTCAATTTGCCAGAGAGATCTTTATGTAGCCATGCTGGTTTCTTCTTGAATTTCTTGTTTTTCTTTTTCAGTGATATTGTGCTGGTCTGGGCTTCTATGATCATACTTTTTAGAGTTTCCCAAGATTCTTGAGTTGTTTTCCCCTTTAGGATTTTCATCCATGGAATCTTTCCCAAGTTCTCTCTGAGTTTATTGAAATCAGCTCTTTTAAAATCCAAGACTCTGGTGTCATTATGTTTTGTTGCTTGTGTTTGTGTTATGTTGAATTATAGTATGACATGGTCATTCTCACCCAAGGTTTCTGCAGTTTCAACTCCCTCTATCACTTCTTCTCTGTTTGTAAGAATTAAGTCCAGTATGGCTGCCCCTCTAGTTTCATTCTCTACCTTTTGGACAACAAAGTTGTTCCCTAGGTTGGTTAGGAACTTATTTGATTTCTCACTTGGTGCAGAATTAGTTTTCCAGTTGATATCAGGATAATTGAAGTCTCCCACTACTATTGTTGTGTGTTTCCTGCATATGTTTGCTAGTTGGCTGGCAAAAAGGACATATATATTTTCTGCTTGATTTGGTGGCCTAAAATATACACCTATGGCCATGTCATTCTTTTTTCTTTTATATTGACCCATATGCATTCTAGGAGGTTTTCATCTTTGGTTTCATGCATTTCTGTGGCAATATAGTGGTCCTTTACATACAGTGCAACTCCACCTCCTCTTTTATGGGGTCTGTTTTTTTTTTTTGAATATTATGTATCCTTCTACCAGTATGTTCCAGTCATGGGTTTCATCCCACCGAGCTTCTGTTATTCCAACTATATCATATTTACCTTCATGTATTCGTAGTTCGAGTTCACCCTGTTTGTTCCCCAGACTTTGTGCATTTGTATATAGGCACCTGAGATCTTTATGTCTGACACTGTGTTTACTGTCTACATAACCTGTGTTGTGCCTGCCTGTCCCTACTTTCTTGCCACCTGTTTGATTAGTGCACATGGTATGTCACTCACTATTAAATGCTTGGTTTTGGTTGGCATCAAGGTTGATAATCTTACCTGCACAAACATCTATTTTGCATGCACTGGTATTCTTATTAGTTTTAGGTTGCTGGGGACAGAAATGTTCTGAATCATTAATTCTCTGTCCCCACTGTTCAGTTTAAATGTTTATCCAGGAAGTCTGTGAATTTAATGTCAAGTAACTCAGTTCCTTTCTTTGAGGGATGCAAACAATCTCTTTTGTACAGTTTTTCACTGGACCAGCTGCAGACATCATGATTAATAAAACCAAAGCCTTCCCTTTTACACCACTCCTTTAGCCACACATTAAACTCTGCTCCACATTGCCCTTTCCCTTTTTGTTCCTTGTATACTGGTAGAACCTCTGAAAAGATAAGCCTACAGCCCATATTACTAAGTTCATACCCCAAGTTCTGGAAGTCTTTCTGAACAGAAAGTACATCCTTCTGATCATTTTTACCAAAATGTATAATTGCATCAACATCACAGTCCTTGACCATCTTAAGAATACACTTCTTGTCTCTGCTGGCAGTAGCACCTGGTAGACACCTGACCTCTTTCAAAACCTCAGTATCCTTTCCTAAATTTACATCCCTTACAACTGAGTCCCCAACCAGAAGGTGGCTTCTCTTTTTGGATGCTTTGCTCTTCTTGTGTGACTGATGCGTAATACCTGATTCACA
Organism: Hydrophis major; assembly: GCA_033807585.1. Lineage (NCBI taxonomy): Eukaryota > Metazoa > Chordata > Lepidosauria > Squamata > Elapidae > Hydrophis > Hydrophis major. The sequence continues at coordinate 126,550,157 of CM066328.1, forward strand.
CTTTCTCCTTTCCAAAGTAAGTCCTTCTTCTAGGACCATGATCCCTGGCTTACTTGAGCTATCATTATCACAACTACCTTGACCTGTCACTTTAGTGTTCCTATTAAGGTCAGCAAGGGCACTGTATCTGTTATACTGGGACACAGCAAAAGCTTTTTGTTTATGGTCCACAGCTCTCACCCTGTCAGATCCCACGGTTGTCTATACTGCCCTTTTCCTGGAGGATCTTTGTGGTAGTGGGGGCTGGTAGCACAGCAGGTCAATAGATGGCTGGATTGGGCACCTAATTTCTGCTTGGAGAGCGCAGATTAGAGATTCTAGATAGTTAATCTGTCCATGTAGACTGGTGATTTTTTTACAAAGAGGACAGTATCCAAGTTTGAAAAGAGTACAACGAAAGACAGCTGTAAAACAATTATTACACTGAACAAAGCCGGTCATTTTGAAATAAAAGAAAATCACAATCTCAAGCGCACTTGCCCTAAATGTCTTATTGGTATTCTTTGTTTATAGTTATACGATTCGTGCACAGTTAGACCGCTATCTTTCTCCTTTCTACTCACCCTCTGCTTCCTTCATAAGCAGCCAGCAGCTCCTCCCACAACCTCTGGGAATTTGAAATGCAATGGAAACAATTCAAACTGCCTCTCTCCTTTCTACTCACCCTCTGCTTCCTTCATAAGCAGCCAGCAGCTCCTCCCACAACCTCTGGGAATTTGAAATGCAATGGAAGCAATTCAAACTGCCTCTCTCCTTTCTACTCACCCTCTGCTTCCTTCACAAGCAGCCAGCAGCTCCTCCCACAACCTCTGGGAATTTGAAATTCATATTAAAAACATTGGAAAATTTGGTTGGTTTTGACTTTAAATTGAAGTCACCTAATTCACATTTCCTAGAAATGATATGATTTACACTTCCTGGAAATACAAGTTATGCTACTCAGATGTTACAATCATAGCTTCTATCTCATATATACAATATATTATAATGCAGATATTAAGATAAACAATGTAAAACTGTATGAAAACAAATGGAAAATTTCACACAATTTCTTTTGCAAAAAGAATTATATGAAAATTTGGGGAATAACTACAACTAAATACATGCACCACTGAAAAAGAACAGATATATTAGAGTAGATTTATAGCAACAATAATATCTCTATGACAATATCAAAATATTCGTTGTCTTAATTATGTACAGATAGCTCCCAACTTGCAACACTTATTCTGAGTGACCATTCAAAGTTACAATGGCATTGAAAAAAGTGTCTTATGACTGTTTTTCATACTTATGTCCCTTGCAGCATCCACATGGTCAGAATTTGAATGCTTTGCAACTGACTCATATTTATGACAGTAACATTGTCCTGGCATCATTTTGACAAGCAAAGTCAATGGTGAAGCCAGATTCACTTAACAACCATATTACTTACTTAATGCCTGCAGTGATTCACTTAACAACTGTGTCAAAAAAGGTTGCAAAATGGGGCAAAACTCACTTAACAGACTCCTCTCTTAGCAACAGAAACTTTGGCTTAGTTGTGGTCGTAAGTCAAGGAATGCCATATATTGTGCAGAAAACCCATTCAACGTTTTCCTCCATCTCAGTGGTGGGATTCAAATTTTTTTACTACCAGTTCTGTGGGTGTGGCTTGGTTGGGCATGACAGGGGAAGGATGCTGTAAAATCTCCATTCCCTCCGTACTCCTGGGGGAAGGTTACCGCCAGTTCTCCGAACTTCTCAAAACTTCCACTACTGGTTCTCCAGAACTAGTCAGAACCTGCTGAATCTGCTATGAACTCTGCTCTGTCTGCTATGATTTAGGAATGTTCTTCCCTGTGCAAGAGATACAATTACTATTTACTAATGAACTGGATGCTGAGTAGGAGAATATATAAACTGATAAAAGAAAGAGTATCCCTGTTGAAACTAGGAGTGAAGGATTGGATAAAAAATTCTCCAAGGAAATTGGTTGATAGGAAAATATTAAACCTCTCAATCCAAGTTGTGGTTTGTAATGCTCCCAAATAATCCTAAAGTAAATAAGAAGCAGAGGCCACATAAATAATGAAAAATATTTAACTCTCAGAATGATATTTAAACTTTAGTGTGTCTGACACTTTGAGTTTGTTGAAGTTGGGTGGCCAATAAATTTAAATAATCTTTATTTTTGGAAAGCGGCTACTTGATCATTTTGATATCAAAATTAAAAAGTGTAATTTTCTTATTTGATGCTGCAGCTCTCCCACACAAGTAACTATCTAATACCTCCCATATAACTAGAAAAGTCTCCTGGTGTATGTTCTTGTTTAACTGCCCTACAATTTTCAAAACACTTTTTATTAAATTTATATGCCATCCATCTCACTCTGAGATTTCCACGATATGTTAAATAATTGCAAGGAGTTATGTGGGTAGAAAGATATTGGCAGTGAAAGCAGCCCATGATTCTTTTACCAGTGTGTTTTGGATGTGGAAAGGTCTGTTACAGTATTTTTTTGAAGTATATGACATTTTTCATAGTCCAAAGAGACTATGAGGTCCCTTCTCCAAGATTCTGGCAGGAAGGGGACAACTTTTATAGGGTACAAGAGGGAGTGGGAAGGAGTCAAAAGGAACAAAGTTGAGAATTCAATTGCTTTTTTCTAAGGGGAAAAGGCTGAGTGGATATTTCATGGTTGCCCTTTTGTCACTGAAATACATGATGCCAAGTGGACATGATAGGAATGTAGAAGATAAAAGCTGTGGCAGGAACACCCACAGATTATCAGATGGAGGGTCTAACTTCTACCCAGAAGATACTCATGGAATTATACCAATGTTTTATTACTGGGGGAAGTAAATGAAAGGGATAGAAGTATCTCACCCTTTTCTATCTCAGTGCTACTTTCTGGCCCCCCTATGAACTCTCCCCTAATCTGAAGACTAACTTTGTGCCTGGAGGCTATTATTCTATCCCATAGCAATACAGTGCTCATAATCCTTTTAGTCTAAACACACTTGACTCATCCCCATGACTTCCTCCATAGTCCCTATCTTTCCCTCTCATAGCTTCTACTGCTTGTTCTACTACCAGGTGGGCTGAAAAACTGCAAATATAGCAAAGAGGTTTCTGTATTCCTGTATCTGATTTTTTTTGAAGCAAGTCTGGCTTACACAAAGCATGCCTTTAAGATACTAATTTGAAGGGTGGAGAAAAATTTAAAATTTAAGATATTAATTTAAAGGGTGCTGATAATACTCAGCATGTAACAGCCCCTCCAGAAAAGAAACAGCTCAAGTTCATCATAACCTGCATGTAATATGAATGTGTCTACTCATATAGCAGGTACTTTTTATAGTTCATAATGGAAGTTTAAGTTGGCAAAGACTGTCCAGGCTAACTGAAATGCTTTGTTAGCATATGTGGAATATTACTAGTTTTTTTTTTATAATGCAACTCTTAATGATGGTCTTACAACTCCAATGGGCTTCTCTGCATAAAAACAGCAACTTAAAGCATGGTGAATAAAAAGACATTTCATAACAGTAATCACCAATCTGATTAGTTTGGGAGAAAGAATTGTCTAATGCACTTATACAAATGTTGCTTTTAAATAAAGGCAGAGTTCTTGTATAATTTTCTTAAGGCGAAGGAGCTGAAGGTGATCATGACTCAAGGTGAGTTAATCTGTTGCTCAATATTACTGGAATTTTTTTTTTGTTTACAAAAAGGTATCAAATCTATGATTCATTTTTCTATTCAGTTGTCATAAGATGCACATCTTGAGATACCCTGAATCAGTGGTGGTATTCAATATTGTTTTACCACCAGTTCTCTGGGCGTGGCTTGGTGGACGTGGCTTGATGGTCATGGCAGGGGAAGGATATACTGCAAAATCTCCATTTCCATCCCATTCCAGGGGAAGGATACTATAAAATCCCCATTCCCTCCCCACCCCACTAACCTGCTTTCCAGCTCTGTTCTCCTGTGCAGGTCAACAAAAGAAGACCCAGCCGATCAGCTGGGACTCGGGGAGCAGATAATAGATGGGGGCGAGGCCAGTCAGAGGCGGGATTTGCTGGTTCTCCAAAGTACTCAAAAATTCCGCTACCAGTTTTCCAGAACCTGTCAAAGCTGGCTGAATACCACCTCTGCCCTGAACTCTCTTTCTCTGTCTGGGTGTCCTATATGTATGTTTAAAAGACAGCAGGGATCTCTATGGTAGTGATCTATGCAGAGGTAAGTGACTTCTACAGAAAGAACAAGTAAATGGATCTAAGAGAAGGACCTACAAGAAAAAACAAAGCTCACATTTCACCTGCTTTGCCTGATATAAGAAGTACACCTAAGATACTGGCAAGCATAAGAGGGCAGATGGGGAATAAAGAGCATAGACTAATATTCTAACATCTTAAGATTCCTGCTTAACATTTACTATAAACACCCATATCTCCTGTAACAGAATTTTTAAGACATAGCTTTCTTTTTCCAGCTTCAATCAGTCCTGCCATAAACCTGTCCATTTGAAGGCGGAGGGCAACAGATTTCAAAGCAAGCTTATCATCCAAGGTGTCATAAAAAAGAGAATAAAAGAGTGGCGACTCTCCTTTATGATTTATTGATTACTCATGTTTCCTGCAGAAAAGTGGCAGCACCCTGCTCAGGGCAGAAGGCCAAGTCTGGGCACGTGTCAAACATTATCTGGGCTTTCTTTGCCCTTTATCTCCTTCCTCCAGGGATTTCACTCTTCCCAAAACTGTTCCTTTTTTTTTTTTTTTTTTTTTTGCCCTGCTGTCTTGTTTCCCGTCCAGGGGAGCAGAGCAGGTCCAAGGATGAGATGAGACGATTTTTGTGAAGTGCCACCTAGTGGATTCTTGCCTTATACCGCTATGGATGACTCATGGAGAAATGATGGGAGTTTGGAAATTCACCATTTTAGATTCATCAGTGTCCTGGATTGACAGTACATTGGGCACACTAGGATATTATAGGAAATATTAATTGGTGATTCAAGAACTTGCTGCTCCATGTAGAGAGTGATGGGTAGGTATCATTACAGGGTCCTGTATCTGCTTCAGGTGATGGCGCAGAGCTTCATTCTGGGAATATTGTGAGTGCTATTGTCTCATTTTGGAGAATAATAGGGAGACTACTTGTTCAAACATTTGTTTGTGTACATATAGACATGGCCTCCAGACTTCTCTACCTTGAATGGGTGTGATAGTGGCAGGAATGTAAACTGAGAAAGGAACACCCAGAAATGAATGCATAATGGTCACTGATTTCCTACCACCAGAAATGAGTGGTACTATCTGTCTAATTAGTATATGCTGTGGACATCTGAATATGTCTGAATGCTGCTCTTCAATAAATGTAACCAATATGTTGTATGAAAGTCACCATTTTGTTGAACAATCAAACACATGGATCTATGCACATACATACAGACTTAATTAAGATAAATGTATTAACATGCCTTGGGACAGTGTGATTTATCTTACAGAATTAATGAATAAAAAATCCAGGTGATGATTCTACAGCAATGTGCAACCCAAGGGGGGGATGAAGGAAATGGATGACTGTATTGGTAGCTGCTGGAATTAGTCCTTTAATCAGGCTAAAAAGAAGAGGGCTATGTGATACGTCATGTCTCATTCTGAATCTCACAGTAGCCCTGGTAAAAGGTGAAGGATGAAGCTTGCAAGCCAAATTCTTAATGAAGTTTTATTTAAAACTGTATGCCAATAATGCAAAATTGAAGAGCTTTTATTGTGGCTGCTTAGCTGCAACTGCATGCAATCCTAGAGATTCATTCTTGGACATCATATTTTGATTCTCACCTCAAGGAAAGAGTATTGTATCAGATGAAACACAGTTTTGATTCAGTGTAACTGTATAGCTATGTAGGCTATGTTGAAAGACAATAAGAAAATGTGATCTTTTTATAGAATCATAAAGTTAAAAGAGATTTCAGAAGACATGCTTATGAAACAGTATTCAGTGCAAGAACTGCTAAAGCATTTTGGACAGTTAGCCATTTAGCCTCTTTGTCCTGAAGGCCTACCTCAACTGAAGGGAAAATACCACATCATGAGGCAACTTATTTTACTGGATACGGCTTTTTGCATCAGGAAATTCTCCTAATGTTTTACTGGAGTCTATTTAAACTACAGTTTAACTTATTGTTTCTAGTCCTGCACTTTAGGGTAATAGGTATGGTAATAAGTCCATTCTCTTTCCTGTGTGACAACTTTGAATCCTAGTAGTATATCACATCCCCTCTCCTCCCTTCCCTTCATTTCTTTCTCTTCTCCCTATTCTCCATAACTGAGAATAGGTTAACTTTTTCCTCACAGATTTAATGTTCCATCATCTAAGAAGCCTCTTTTGAACTTTCTATAAGTATGGCTTTTCTTATATTCCTGCACAATCCCCCACATTTAGCAGATTTGGGTGATCTCTTGGGTGATCATTGACTTTACAGTGTAATAAATTCTCAATTTACAAAGATTTATGATACTACTCAATAAACAGCATAATCATTTTGAAACACAGCACAAATGTTTTCTGTAACTAGTATGCAAATTTTTATTTACTTATGTTTTAGATCAGGAATATGGCCTATATTTATAAGTTAATATTCTTTTTTTTTTTTTAAGAATATAACATACAATTAAAAGGCTTCCAGACTTTCCTCTAATTTCAATGTGCCACACACAGCCTCCTAATTCTCCAGCATCACTTTGGACAACATTGTTATGTTTAATGCCATGTAATAGAAAAGAGGTGAAGGCAGGGGAAAAATGTAACTATTTTTATAAGAGTTCTTCAAAGTTTGATGAAGAAAAGCCATTGTGTCCAAGAAGCCACCTTCCCATTCATTCAAATGTAAGAGAAATGGAATATTCTGGCAACTGCAGTGTACCAGTAATGTATATTACATTCGCATCTCTTTCTTACTTCTAATTGCCCTGAAGTATATTCTGTCCTATTAATTATGCATTTGAATGTACTTTAGTTTCTCTCCTATTATTTGTCCAATTAACAGCCTTTGGTTACTCTAGATCAGTGTGATATATTATATGTCCAACCTAGCAACTGGTGCAGAACAAAGCTGCAAGCATGCTTATAGTAACGAGACATTTCTTATTACAACTATTTTGTGCCATTTCTATTTGCTGCCTCTTTATTTTGGGGGAACCAAAGTTAAATTATGAACTTTTAAAACTCCACAATAAGGCTAGGCAAACTTTATTTGCCAGAGCAGGCCATAATTAAAGCATGCATATAGACTTCGGTCCAACACCTAAATGTATTGATATTTTTAATTTTTCTTTATTTCCCACTTTTATTATTTTTACAAATAACTCAAGGTGGTGAACATACCTTCCTCTTCCTATTTTCCCCACAATAACAACCCTGTGAGGTTGGTTGGGCTGAGAGAGAGAGACTGGTCCAAAGTCACTTAGCTGGCTTTCATGGCTAAAGCAGGACTTGAACTCACCATCTGCTGCTTTCTAGTCTGGTACCTTAACCACTAGACCAAACTGATTCTCTTCATCAGGAGCAAGTCTGGATATATGTCTCTTATCATGCAATATGTACCAGAATGTATTAAATATTCCATTGCACCCTGCTCTTCTTTAATTTGGACTTTGAGTGTTAACAAGTAATGCATGCGTATGTGGATTCATTGACCAATCAACATAGATAAACACCCACTCCTTCTTCTGCTACACACAGCAATTATGTTTGGAGATGCATATCTTGTCTTTTGATCAACTAACCCTCCAGGCTATTTGCAATTGATAGTTGTTAGTCACTTGTTAATGGATAAAGCCAGAGGAGCTTTCCTTCAGATGTGCAGGCCAGGACTATAGCAACTAGATTCTAGTCGTTCCTTCTTTGACCAATAAATAGAGTGAAAATCCTATTCCAGAACTGCATTGTTCTTCCTGGAAATAGAAGAGGCAAACTTTAGGAGGTTCTGAAGGGGTCCCTGAGCTCATGAAAGCTACAAGGGTAGAATATTCTTTTATCTTGGATCTGTCTCAGGATCAGCAAGAATTTGTGAGCTAAGGGGATAATATTATTGTTGCTAGGATCCCCTTTTAAGGGCCTGGAGCAGATAATGTAGCCATTTGTCTAACTGAATTGCTTTCCAAGGTTCCATTTCCCAGGAAAGAAAAATGCACAGCACAGTAAATTTTCTAGTATGGAGCAGAGTGTACAGTGTATGCAGGACAGTGCATTCTCCAGCAAGACTGGTGTCAGCTTTGGATGGTTTAACTGGGAGAATTGTTACATGAGAAGGAGCACAAATCTTTTTCAAGGATAATGAACCTTGATCACAGAACTTGAATCACATTTACTGAGAACTGGACTGGGATACATGTGGGTTGCCTTTTTTATAAGAGTCTTAACCAGATAGAATGGACATGCTGCAGATCCTGTCAGCCAAAGAGTATCAGCTGGTGGGCACCAGAAGTTGAGTTTTTTCTTCAGCAGCCCCCACTCTGTGGAACATTCTCTCTTCAGAAATCAGAATGGCCAAAACCTTGTTAGTCTTCTGTAAGTTCCTAAAAACTTGGCTATGTTCCTGAACCTGGGGCGTTAAATGTGTCAAAGGCACTGTTTCCTGGCTGTATTGCTAACTGGCCAAGTATCTTGCTCCTATATTTAATCTGGATGTATTTATCGTTTTAAAATATTTTTAGTATTTTTAATGCTGATTTATTTTTTGAAATGTAAGCCACACAGAGTCATTGACTGATATAGGCAGCTAAATAAAATAGATGATGGATGGATGGATGGATAGATAGATAGATAGATAGATAGATAGATAGATATGCAATATAGTTTAAAGCTATATAATTCTTCTCTATATCTACTGGAGCATGATGCTAGAAAAAATATGAAGCTTTAAACTATATCTCATAGTTTATAGTTGCATATCATCTAATGTTCCACATAGTTGCATGGAGGGGTGGGATCCGACCGGTGTAACTACCAGTTCGGTGACTTTACATTTTGCGCGCATGTATATATCATTGTCATCTAGCTGCCTAGACAGCTGAGCAGTGCTGCGCGCTGGTGTGCAGCAGTTGAAAAAACACTTTTTCCCTGCTTTTTCATACAGAAGTGGACAGAACCGGTAGAATCCCACCCCTGGTTGCATGTCATCTAATGCATTTCATTAGTTTTAGGATTGATTTAACTACAAGATGTAGACCAGTTCAGACTGAACAAGATAACCACAGATGTTACCCGCAAGAGCCTGAGCAGTCTATATAGACTCCATCTTGAAATCTGGGGTTCTTCCCATTCCTAAGAGACATCGACTCCAGGCTCTTGTGGATAACCTGCACTCTAAAGTGGGGGGGAGGAACCATTCTGGTAACAGTCTCTTATGAGCATTCTTCATCTAATGAGTTCTAAAGTTGTCTTTAAAGTACAACTGCAAATGAAGCAAGTGATAAAGTCCATAGTGCCGTGATGGTAAACCTATGCATGCATGCTAGAGGTGGCACACAGCACCCTTTATGATGGTACGCGAGCCATCATCCCAGTTGAGTTCCGATGTGCATGGACATGCACTTCCCGCTGGGCACTGGCCTTTGGGTGTCTGCCACCCAGGTACACAGGGGAGGATCACGTGCGCATGTGCAGGAGGTGGGGAGCATGCAGGGGTCATGCATGTATGTGCAGCGATGGGGAGCATGCACAGGGGTGCACATTGCATTTTGGGGGTTGGGCATGCACACATGCTTTGGGCACTCGGTCCAGAAAATGTTAGCCATCACTGCCATAGTAGATTAAGCTCTTTGAACAGGGATAACCAAGCAAATGAAAAAGCAGAAAGTATCTTATTACTTACTGCTAATTTTAAAAAATTACAGCTACTATATATTTAGGAGAAACGTAGCTTCTTTTTTAATAAGGAGTAACAACCCACATTTTGACAAGATTTGCTCTAATTCAGATCTTGTACCAATATGTGAACTGACATTATTTGCACAGCATCATGTTTTGTGATCCAGTCCTCTGAATTTTAAAAAGTTGCATGCCATTTCACCATTTTTCAAAAGAACAGTTCAACAGTGACATTTTTATCTGGCAGAATTATATCTCTAATCCTGATTCTTTGGCATTATCTTCAGATCGTGGGTTTGTTTTAACTGATCTTGATGTTTTTTTTTTTTTTTTTACTGATAGACAGAAATACAGTCACTGAAGGGCAGGTGGATGATTTGAGAACTTGGAAAGAATGAGGAACTTGGAAAGAGACCAGCTCCTTTTGCATGCTACTGCCAGGCAGAAGGTGTGGGGTGCAACTTAATACCTTTGAAGTCTTAAGGAAAAACACATAGCAACAAGCTCTTTAGATCAGTACGTTATGAAAGATGGTGAAATGTTACCTAAAACAGTGCAGAGTAAGCATCTGTGGGTTTTGCTTTGAGTCTGAAGATCATATTGCCATGCCCTGTGGGCTCATACAGCAAAAAAACCCCAAAAAACATTTGTCTGCACCCCAATCAACTAAATTCTTCTAAGGTTTATTGATATTTATTTATTTGAAAGTTTGTTTTTATAAAGCTTGCCCAGTTCAGATTGGATTGAGCTGTGTATAATTACAATTAGCAAAATACCTGAAAATAACACCAGGAAAAAATTTAAAAAAATCATATATGGGAGAGAAATCCATATTACAGCCAAAACCAACAGCACACATCCAATGGGTGCGCCATTAATTTCTCCAAAAGATTGGGGGAAAGACCATTAAAAAAGAAAGAAAAGATTTAAAGATTGTGGGGTCAGGGTTGTGAACCTCAGTAGCAGGTTTTCTTAGTTAGCATTATTTGCTAAATGCATAAATACTTGTTTTGTCACTGTTAAAGGTAAATTGTCTTAGTGATGCATTTCATCTCCAATTTTCACTTGTTAGCATAGTCTACAGAAAAACATCTTTGCTATTAATCAGTTTGGGCTTTAATTTATAAAGCTACAGATTTATACACAATATAGAAAAACAAGGGGTAATGGGCTTCCCTACTGATGAGAGGTTATCGTATTGCTGTCTCCTTTAAACAGAGCATGGATTCTGCAGACTTCACAAACACATTCTTATCATTTTCTAGGCAACAATGTAGAAGTAGTTTGTTATTGTCTTCTTCTGATAAGTTTTTTGCACTATAGTCTAGTTTACAATCATAATATTTCCTTGCAGTCTCCTATCCAAGTGTTAAACAGGTCTAGTCTCGCTTACCTTCTCAACCCAGACATTGCTGGGCAAGCTGAGATACTATATTATTAGGCTGAAGGAAGAGAAATGGATTATTGATGTCACATGCTTTTATTTTGGAACAAACATTTAAAGCTACAAGCATTGTCTCTTTTAGATTTGAGGAATTATCATTGCTTCTGTGAGTGTGAATGGGCTACCAATGGCCTGGAAATCAGCCAATCAGTCAATCAATCAATCAATCAATCAATCAGGATGAGGCAGTTGGAATTGAGTCTTGAAAGCAATACATCAGAGAAGAACTTGTGTTTGGTCATTGACAACAAGCTGAACATAAGTCAGCAGTGTAAGACAGCTACTGAGCCATGGTGGTACAGTGGTTAGAATGCAGTATTGCAGGCCAATTCACCTGACTGCCAGCAGTTTGATTCTCACCAACTCAAGATTGACTCAGCCGTCCATCCTTCTAAGATCAGTAAAGTGAAGGACCAGACTGTTGGGACAATATGCTAATACTGTAAATCACTTAGAGAGGGTTGTAAAGCACTATGAAGCGATGTATAAGTCTATGTGCTATTGCTTGAAGAGCTAACATCTTGAGATGGATTAAAAGATGTGTATATTCAAAGCTCTATTCCCTTCCATTCTGCATGGTTGTGATCACATCTATAGATATATATATACGTGTGTATGTCGTCATCAGCTTGCTGCCTGGACAGCTGAGCAGCGCTATGCGTGGGTCCACGGCGGTTGAAAAAGCACTTTTTTCCTGCTTTTTCAACCACAGCTATGCTGCGCAAAGCAACTGAGGTTGAAAAAGCAGGAAATAAGGGTCAGGTAAGAGCCCGGGCAGGCAGGTGGGCTAAAACAGCAGCAGACAGAGAACCAGTTCTATGTCTGCTGCTCTTCAGAGCAACAGGTTCAACAGGTTCTAACAACACACACCAGAATGTATTAAATATTCCATTGTATCCTGCTCTCTTTAAATTTGGACTTTGAGAGCTAAAAAGTAATAAAATGTGGCCTTTTCCAGGAATTATACAGTGACGTATTATTTCTTTAAAGCCAGACAATTATATTGTAAAGAACATATGTCAGCAATAGTATCTCCATTCACTTCTATGTGCTTATACAATGCTAGAAACATGATGGGAATAAAGTCATTACAAGGACATCTGGGAAAGAATCAAACCTGAATCCTCAAAAGGCAATATGGGTGGGATCTGATATTAGCATATCTGTGCGGGAGGTTTTGTTTTTGTTTTCTCCAGAGGACAAGGTGTGGGTTCAGTCTCATGCCAGCTTGGATGCCCGTAAAGGGGCATATGTCCAAACTTGCTCCTGATGAATGCAATTGCAAGAAGAAAAAAATAATGCTATTATTAGCAATTCATCATGTTACAAATGCTATTAGCAATTCATCATGTTACAAATGGGGAAAACAGCTTTTCTGCATCAGGAACATAAACTTTACACTAACAACACACAGCTCTCAGATCATAGTTGATTATTAGCTTCTTCCTCATAACTTTCCCCTTCATCTACATGCATACATGTATGTTTATAAAAACCTATTGTCCCTTGGATTTTTTTTTTTCTAACCAGAGAAATATAAATGAGAAAGAGAAGAATAAAAAGGAGTCTAAAACGCAAAGGATGAAGAAAGTAAAAAAACAAAACAAAACGCCTCTGAGGAAGATAGGAAGCTGTCAAAGATAGTGCTTGGGTAGGGAATGCATTCTCAATTGCCATGGAAACAGTTTTTTTCTGCTTAAACTAAAAGTAGAAGTCCTGTCTACATTTTACCAACAATTGGTTGATCTCAAAGCTAAGCAAGGTTGGACTTGGTTAGCTTTTAGATGGGAGAATAATAGGAACTCCTAGTAGTGTAGGCTAATTTTGAATTTGGAATCACACTTTGGCTGATAGCAAACCACTTCCAGAGTTCTTCCAAGATAGCTACAGAGATGTATCTATTAATAATTGAGAGTCAAACTCAACTTCAGGGGTATTTCACTTTAAGGGAGTGACCATATAATATTCCTTCCCTATAGTAAGTATGATCTATCTGAATAAGTAGCCTTACTTCCACCTGTTTCCTGATTCCACATGGCCAACACATTTGTCTTCAGTTATTTTCAATGTAGATGTTTCTCATCCAGATGTTGGCTGGTGTGTATAAGAAAAAGGGAATCTAACTGTGTGTTGCATTTCACTTTGGAAGTTACTTTAAATCCCACATTTGAGAGGAAATTGGAAATGAAAGCAACTGGTGGAAAAATAAATTGAAATGTTCACCCGTAATTGAATCAGACTCCCATATTCTTACCCTGTAAACAATAAAAAGGCATAGTAATGTGACATGCTACAAGTGTGACTTAATGCATAATTTGATTCAGTGAATGTCCATTTAAAATTATCTTATGTATTTTTTTTGGAAAGGTATATGGATGTGCAGGAATCTAATTTGAAAGGCAGAATATGAGTGATATTACAAGTTGGCATGTGCATAGTACCTGTCAGATGTTTCTTTTTCTAGGATCATCTACGGTATCAGCTGTGTGATATCAGCTTTTTCTAGCCAGGAAAAGATGCAGCTGCTTTGAGACAATGCTGAGGATGTTGTGTTTATGCCTTGTGTGCGCCAAAGCACATTTTGCCATTTGCCAGATCTCTGCACAGATCTGACTGTTGTCTTAGTTCTGAGGAAACATGAGCTTTTTCTGATATAGCCTCCCTGGAAACTCATAGGCTTGCTTTTGTCAAGCAAATTTTAAGTCATTACCCAAGAACACATTAAAAAAATGTTGACTTATATATCAATCCTGTTCTTTTACAATTTGTCTCTTGCATGTAATAAAAATGCAAATATTAGGTTGTTTCCTGATCATATTTATGGAGCTTTTTTTATACTGGCCACAGATTTCTTCTTAGTCAATGCTATACTTTTTTGTGGCACAAGAAAATGCCTTTGAATAATGTCACATTCTTCAGCTTTGTCTCTGTTTCTGAGGCAGTACAATAAAGGAGCCAGCACACCCATCTCTCCACCTTTGCCTTGAAGTACAACAAACCAATCCTTTTTGTTTCAGGCTAAACTTATCCCCATCTCTTGATCTAGCATAACTTTGTGTGGGGCCGAACTCTTCAGGCAAAATCTCTGTGAGGCTATATTTAGAGGTAGTCCCAAGATTTGTTCCCTGATTATGTGTTGCTACAGTTCACCATACCAAACTTGACCTAGGAATGTCCTCAGTTCATTTTGTGAGCACTTGAGTATGATCTAGCAAAATTGCTAAGTATGATTGTGAGTTCAGATGCTGAAGGAAATGGGATATTCTGTTACTTAATAGTGTTGTGTAATAATTGCTGTCTTTAATTGGAATATTTTAAAACCCTTAAAGTCAGGTGTTGAGAGTTTACAAAAATAATTTAAAAGAATAGTTCTAGTTATTTGGTCCCTGTGCTGACTGAAAGGCATAATGGGAAGCTGGAACACCCAAAAGGAGGTGATGATAGTGGTAGGGACATCCCTCAGACAAAATATATGGAGATTTAGATTTATTGTCTAGATAGGTGGAGGTACTTAGCCAGCCTTGATTAATTTTAAAAAGCTAAACAGGATTGTATCTGTCTGCAGGAATGGCTCTGGTTAAGATGATGTTTGATTGGGTCATGTGATGGATTGATGAATGTAGGGGATGGGTCTTTGATTTTCTCTTGGGGAAGGGAAAACCTGGAACTCTCAGATTCTACCAAGAATGACTACCAAGCCATGCACACCACCTAAGCCATGCTCACAGAACTGGTTGTTAAAAATTTTGAATCCCACCCCTGTTTCTAGCTACCAGAAAGGCAGCGTTGGGATTCAAAGGTGGTACTCAGCAGGTTCTGACCAGTTCTGGAGAACCGATAGTGGAAATTTTGAGTAGTTCAGAGAACTGGCAAATGCTACCTCTGACTGGAGATTTTACAGTATCCTTCCCTTGCCACGTCCACCAAGCCACATCCACAGAACCGGTAGTGAAAAAAATGGTTTGGACTGGTTTGGGTGAACCCCTAGTTCCAGTGATCAGCTGGCTCCGAACTGGTTTGCTATGTGGCCTGCCCAACTGCCCCTGCGTTGTACTATATCCGCTCAACTGATTTGCGAGCACAGGGATTGCCACGCCTCAGCTGTACTACTTCCCTGAACTAACATCAAAGGTAAGTAATTTTGAAAGGTGTGCACATGCACACAGCGGGCATCTGTTGCACGCACGTGTGAAGCGCACAATTAGCGAACCAGTTGTTACACCGGTAGCATCCCACTACTGCAGAAAGGGTACATGTAGTTGAACAGTTCCTATCTTTTCCCTATCTTGTAATAAATACATTGGCTCAATCCTTGAGAGGTTAGCTGAAAACATTAAACCTCTGTCAGATTCAGAGGAGACTATGCAGATGCTAAATAATGTAGTTAGTTGGTTTGTTAGTTCAGGGGTCCCCAACCTACCAGGCTATGGCCCACCCCTGGACCATGAGCCATTTGGAACTAGGCTGTGGAAACGACAGGTGAGCATATGTGCTCTGTTTGCATGAGAGGCAGGTGCGTTTGCCCACTGCTTGCACAAATGGAGCTGTGTACATGCATTTGTGTTTGCCCATCACTCATGCAGAACCATCTCTGTCATAGATTCAGGCATGGGTAGAATGAATGGAGACAGTCTTAGTTGGCGAACTTTCAACTCTTTATTGCATAGTGACTTCTAACTTGTACAACAACTCTGCTTTATATAGGCAATGCTAATGTGAAATAATCAATAGGAGCTGTGAAATGCTAGCTCCAGTACCAATAAGAGTCCTTCGTTAAGGGCCAATCAGATTCTCAGAACCCGACCAATCCGATCTAGCCGCTTAACACCCAATCAGAAGTGCAGGGCCAGAACCCTGCACTTTACCCCAAGCTTGCCTTTATTCAACTATTTACATACATAACAATCTCCTCTCTCACACACACACCACTGCCAGTCTGCAAAGCCAAAAGGGTTGAGGAACTCTGTGTTAGTTTTTTCATTATGTTTACTTAGGGCAGGGATGAGATCCAACTGGTATAACTACCAGTTCTGTTGTTCTGTGTTGCGTATATCGTGCGAGTACAATTTATAACCTGCTGAGCTGCCTGGACAGCTGAGCAGCGCTGCGTGCAAGTGTGCAGCGGTTGAAAAAGGGCTTTTTTCCTGCTTTTTCAACTGCAGCTGTGTCATGCAAAGTAGCTGTGGTTGAAAATGCAGGAAATAAAGGTCAGGTAAGATCCCAGGCGGGCGGGTTCTATGTATGCTCTCTGTTTGCTGCTTTTCATAGCAACTGGTTCTACTGAAGTGGACAGAACTGGTAGAATCCCACCCTGACTTAGGGTGAGTTTTTAAAAAATGACACCAGGAAACATAATGCAACATAAAAGCCAATACAAATGCAAACAGTTATCACTGTGGTTGGCAGAGGTGTTCTCTAGAGCACCAGAGTCATGGTGGTGCAGTGGTTAGAATGCCGTACTACAGGCTACTTTTGCTGCCTGCCAGCTGCCTGCAACTTGGCAGTTCAAATCTCACCAGGCTCAAGGTTGACTCAGCTTTCCATCCTTCTGAGGTTGGTAAAATTAAGAACCAGATTGTTGGGAGCAATAGGCTGACTCTGCAAACCGCTTAGAGAAGGCTGTAAAGTGGCATATAAGTCTCAGTGCTCTTACTCTTGCTAATAATTGCACAGGTAAGGTCAGGAGATGATAAGGGATGTGGGCTGGTGGGGGAAGGGAGGCAGGCAGCAGGGAATAGGAAGAGCCTGCTTTCCTTCTCCACGTTCTTATAATAGCACCAGAAAATATCCTGCCCTTTCTGGCCTTGTTTTGAAAGAATGGCAAAAGAGGCCCTGTGGGGTCAGCAACTTTCCATTTGCTTTTGGCCCTATGGTCTTCCTGTCTGTCATTGCTGATGAGTTGGAGAGAAGCCCTAAGTCAGGGGTCCCTAAACTTGGCAACTTTAAGACTTGTGGACTTCGACTCCCAGAATTCTGGGACTCGAAGTCCACAAGTATTAGTTGCCAAGTTTGGGGGTCTCTGCCCTAAGTAAAGCCTTTCTATGATTACCACCAGCCTAAATTTAGTTAGCAGAACCAACTCAAAGGGAATATTCCCTGATGATTATTGAACAGAGGCTGTTATGGGGAAGAGGCTGTTCTCTCTTTGTTATTGGCCTTTTTGAAGATTTAAGTTTTAAAATGGCAAAAGCATCCCATAGTGATCAGGCTTCTGTTCCAATAAGAATAAAAGCATGCAGCTATTTGCTGGGACTGAGATCTTCTTCCAAGAACAATAGATGGACCTCTGAATAAAAATAGGTTGTGGCTGACTCTGGAAGAACAAGTTCAGGGGGATAGTTGCACCTTTCCTTGGGCCCCATAACTATGTGGTACTCCCTGTAGGAGGCAGCTGTATCTTTCCATTAGCTTTTCAAAGGGGTGAAATACCCTCAAGCTTATTGTGGGTGACACAATGATATTTCTTCTTTTTTTTTTTTTAGGTGTCATTTCAAAGCGCAGTCGGAGAAGCTGCCCTGTGCAACCTCCCCTTCTGGTATTTAAGAGGACACAAATCCTTGACATGGCTTTCAGCCCCTGCAGGAACTCTCAAATATAGATGACATTCAGAGTAAGATCATGGGGGATAAGCAGAATGTTAATTCTTTCTCTTTCATTCTCATACATTACCTGATAGTACACCATGCTTGTAACTGTATACATATTCCCTAACCTCTGCCTTTTGGATAGGTTGGACTACAACTCCTACAAGCCAGCATAAGAGATGATCCACCATAATTGCACAGCAACAAAAGGAAGGAGAGTATACCAGAAAGAACCATCAAGGGCTGAGAGAATGCTTGAGGTTTGATGGCTAAAGCAATCCTGTCAGCTGAATTCTGGTTTGATGATTGCTGTGGAATCCTGCTGAACTAATGGTAGTGTTCCAAAATTGATACATAGGTTGATATGTAAAGATTTACTATAAATCAATGTGTTTGTTCATGTATTTATAAAAATATGAAATATTATAAACAGATGATTTAGAAGATTTTTCATTTGAAAGAGAAATTAAAGCTATCAAGAAATTCCACATAAAAGCTGAGATCAAAAGCTGAAGAAGCTTCTTGGGTGAGAAGTGAAACATCTTCAAAGAAAAAGCAGAAAGTCCAATTGCCTCTTGAAAAAGCACTTTTGGGACAATCATGACCTGGATGACTGAGAATCTCCAGAGACATTTTCTTTTCTTTTCTTTTCTTATTTTCTTTACTTTCTTTAGTTTGTCAAGAATATATGAGAAAACAAGTATAAGTATGAACATAACATATAAACATATAACCATAAACAGGTATATGTAAGTATATACATAATATATATATACATAATAAATGAGTACGAATAAATGGTGGGACAGGCACGCTGGTGCGCTTATGCATGCCCCCTTACAGACCTTTTAGGAATGGAGTGAGGTCCACGGTAGACAGTTTAAGGTTAAAGTTTGGGGGATTTGAGGATGTAACAACAGGGTCAGGTAGTGGGTTCCAGGCATTGGCCATTCTGTTGCTGAAGTCGTATTTTCCGCTATGCAATTTTTAGCTATGCAATTTCTCAAATTCAAATTTCATAGATAAATCTGGGGGAAAAATATCCAAACTTTAAATGTTCATTTCAGCACTAGCATAAAAGGTTCCTTTTTGGAACCTTCCGCTGTTTTCTCATCTCTGAAGGCCATTCTAAAGCGTAAATTTCCTGTGCCACTGTACCTCCCATCCTCCAGCTTAATATGGAAGTTGAAACATAAGGAAGTGGTAGAGAGGAAGTGCCATTTAACAAGGATAATTCCAGTTATGAAATGTTCATATAGTCTCTATGTGAATCCTTCAAAAGATGAAGTTCAGAACATTTCAAGAAGAGACTGGACTGCCATTTGTCAGAGATGGTGTAGGGTCTCCTGCTTGGGCAGAGGGTTGGACTAGATGACCTTCAAGGTCCCTTCCAACTCTGTTAATCTGTAAGATCTGTATATATGTGAGTGCGCATATACACACAACAATCCTTCGGAACAAAACTGTCACGGTGGATTAACATATCACCCATTTTAAGTAAAAATATAGGCTCTTATGCTTCATATTACATATTTGGGACAGTTGTTCTGGTCAATATTGTGAGCAACTACTCAGTCACATATTCAATGCAAAGCACCATGACCCACATCATTACACATAGTTTATCCAATTATGCCATCCTGCTGGTAGAAGCAAGATCGCTCCTTCTGTTCTCTATTTGCTGGTTGCTAAGCAAATCTTGGGTTCATAGAGAGTCTGGAAGACAGACAATAGATCAAGGCCAATACGTTGTAGGATTGGTTGTGTCATTCAAATCAAGCTTGCCATTGATCCCTAAAGGTCACCAAGTTTACTATTTTCTCCCTCCCTTTCAGAGAAGGATAGGAGAAAGACAAAGCAGGGTCTGCAGCAGAGAGCTCACCTAATGTTCTCCTTGACTCAAAGATGTATGAGAAGAAGAAACAATGATGAGGATTCTTCATTCATGAAGGATTCTCTTTCTTGTTCTCCTTCACTATTTCTACTTAGTGAAGAAATAGAAATAAATGGACAGAGACTAGTAAAGTCAGTCAGGGGAATGAGAGACTAGAAAGAGAGAGAGACAGAGACAGAGACAGAGAGACAAGAGAGAGACAGAGAGAGAGAGACGAGAGAGAGGGTGTGTGTGAGAGAGAGACAGACAGATGAGAGAGAGAGAGATGAGAGAGAGAGAGAGAGAGATGAGAGAGAGAGATGAGAGAGTGAGAGAGAGAGAGATGAGAGAGAGGGTGTGTGTGAGAGAGAGACAGACAGATGAGAGAGAGAGAGATGAGAGAGAGAGTGAGAGAGAGAGAGTGAGAGTGAGAGAGAGAGAGAGACGAGAGAGAGATGAGAGAGTGAGAGAGAGAGTAAGAGAGAGACGAGAGAGAGAGAGACGAGAGAGAGAGACGAGAGAGAGAGAGAGATGAGAGAGAGAGATGAGAGAGAGAGAGACGAGAGAGAGAGATATTTAGAAATGAATAGAGAAGCAAGAAGAAAGAAAATGTGAAACTTGTGATGCTATAATGGATAGTATGGCAAAAGGATTCTACTTAGGCATTCAGTAGTGCTGGATATCTTCAGTATTTCTATGTAGATTTGATATCTGAGATCAAAATTCAGGAATCCCCAGGAATGGTTTCTACAAACATGGGATAAATTGCTATTTATTTTTAAAATTTATATAGCTGTCCATCTTGCATATGTGACTCAGGATGGACATTTGGTTAAATAATAAACAAAAAACCAACAAAACAATTATAAAACAAAACAATTAAAATGCAATTAAAACAGTTAAAAATATAAAGACAACAAAAATATGTGATAAAATTACCTTGATATTTCTTCTTTTTGAAAATGCAACTTTCTTGTGTTTTGCACAAAACATGGGGAAAATGGGAAATGATTTCTATGAAATGCAGAACTTTGATGCAGCTATGAAATCACTTATGAAATATGAAATTTTAAATATGAAAAACAAAAGGTCCTGAAATAATAATTACTTGTCATTAACTTCTGGAGCACAAAATGAAAAGGTGAGCAGGACATACTGAAACTGTCTAACAATCTCTAAGTGGCAATCTATCAACATTACTCTGGTCTGGAGAATACTAGCCAGTTTTTTTTGCTGATATAATATAGTTCATAGAATTCAGTTCTTGCAAGAAACTGAGCTTTGTTTAGGCTTCAAAATAATAATTCTCTCAAAATGTTTGCATGCATGTCAAACTGATCACCTACATCTTTCCAGTTCCATGATTTGGCTTTCCCTGTCTAACACAGGCACCAACAAAATGCATTGTAAAGCTGTTAGTGAACAGAACAGATGTGTATTTTGTATGTGATATGACCTGGGAAATGAGATGCAATAACTCACAAAGGAGAAAGCTGATTTTAAGCAGTTTTCTTCACAGTGAAATGGTGTATGTGATAAACTTCCATCCAAGACTGCAGTGGCTCTATAAACAACTGAGAATGTCCATTAAGGAAGATGGAAACAATAACAGAAAAATGTTGAAAATTTGGAGTGAAAAGTCTAGAAGAACAAACTCTTAAATAGCCTTAAATGGTCCAAGAATTGAATAGGATGTTTTAAGTGGAAAATGTTTAAAATCCAGACTGAGCAATTAAATATATATGTTACCTGATTCCCAGGGAGTCTGAGCAGTTTAGAAATGATTTAAAATATGAAAAATGTAACAATAAAAACAAGAAGCAAAAAAAGGGTAGTGAGGGCAGAATCAGTGGAAAGCAAAGTGAACAACTAAAAGAAGGCCCCGATCACTCTACCCAAAGGCCTGGTTGAAGACCCAGGTCTTCAGATCCCTTCAAAACACTAGCAGACTGGGGCCATTTTGATCTCGGAGGATACACATTCCATAGGCCTGTGACAGGAAAGGTGTGCTTCTGATGTCCAAATAGATGACATTGCTTAATTGAAGGAACCTGCAGCATCCCAACCTTATTTGTTCTAATCAGTCAGGCAGATGCTACAGGAGACAGGCAGCCCCTCAAATAACCAGGCCCAGGTTATTTGACCAACCAATAACTTCAGATGCAGTCTTAAGTAAAAGTGCATTGCAGTATCTTGAGGAGACCAGAGTATGAATGAGTTTCTTAAGGGCCCATCAATCTAGCAAGGTGCAACAAGTGGCTGAGATGGAGCTCTGCACTATGCCAGAGCTACCACCTGCTCACTGAGCTGAAACTGTAGTTCAGGCACAGCCCCAAATTGTGCCCTCAGTGACTACCAGGGAAATCGCATCCCCGTAGCTGGCATCGGGCATTTCAAAATCACGTTCAAAGGCCGTACCAACATATTGTCACTCACCATTGTGGACAAAGACCGCCCCAGCTTGCTCAGGCTACAATGGTTCGAGCCGCTAGGGATAGAAATGGCTGGCATCCACCACACAAACGAGGAAGATTGGGAAGCGACACTTGCACGGGATTTCTAAGAGGTCTTTGACACACCTTAGGCAAGTACAGGGGTCCCCAATCTCATTCAATCTTAGCCCAGATGTCACCCCCATCCGCCTCAAACCCCGGCGAGTGCCATTTGCACTCAAGCCTAAAATAGACGAGCAACTAAATAAGCTCATTGCCCAAGGGGTATTGGAGCCTATTGACTATGCCCGCTGGGAAACGCCTATAGTCACCCCCATCAAACCGGATGGCTCCATAAGAATCTGTGGTGACTATAAGTCCACCCTCAACCATGCCCTGCAGCAAAGTGCCTACCCCGTGCCAGTAGTCCAGCACCTCCTGCACTCAGTGGGGGGAGGCCAGGTCTTTGCAAAGCTCGACCTGGCACAAGCCTATCAACAGCTGCCGGTCGATGCAGAAACCGCTGAGGCACAAACGATTGTAACGCACTGAGGGGCATTTAAATGCAACCGCCTCCAATTCGGCATCAGCGTGGCACCTGGGGTCTTTCAAAGCCTCATGGAAAGGCTATTGCAAGGAATTAAGGGAGTAGTGCCATACTTCGATGACGTATTAGTGGCAGCGGCTAACAAAAAATAACTAGAAAAACACCTAAGGGCAGTACTCCAGAAATTTAAAGACTCTGGCCTGAAAGTTAAAAAAGAAAAATGCCAACTATGCACTGAGAGGGTTGGATTCTTGGGGTACCTCCTAGGCAAACACGGAATTCACCCCACCGACAAAAAACTCAAGGAAGCCCCCAGACCAAAAAACAAAGTGGAACTTCAGGCGTTTTTAGGACTCATTAACTTTTATAATGTTTTCCTACCCCAAAAGGCGACCGTGGCGGAACCATTGCAAAGACTCTTGGACAAAAACGCCTCCTGGATTTGGGGAAAATGAGAGGAAAATGCCTTTCAACAAATAAAAAACCTCTTAACCTCCATTGCAGTCCTCATCCAGTATAGTGAAACCTTACCATTAACAATTACATGTGACACATCCCCTTTTGGAGTGGGGGCAATTCTCAGTCATACCTTACCGGATGGAAAAGAGGTGCCCATCGCCTTCTTTTCATGAACCCTGTTCAAGCTGGAAAGAAACTACAGCCAGCTGGACAAAGAAGCCCTAGCAAACGTCTCCGGAGTGAAAAGGTTCCATGAATATATCTACGGTAGGACCTTTTCAATCATTACTGATCATAAACCCCTGCTAGGCATATTGGCGGGCAACAAGGCCACCCCAAATATCCTGTCGCATGACTTGGTGGTCTAAGTTCTTGGCCGCCTATAATTACCGGCTCACACACTGCCCCAGTAAAGACAGTTTGCACGCCAATGCCTTAAGCCGTTCACCCCTTCCGGATGTGCAAGAAGACCCAGCACCCACCACACAAGTCCTTCAAATCGAGGCCTTACCCAGCCCACTCCTCACTGCATCAGACATTGCCTTCAAAACAAAAAATGATAGACAACTGGCGTGAGTATTGAGCTGGGTAGAACGGGGTTGGCCGGACAATGACAAGAATGACCGTTTTAAAGCCTTCAGGAACCGACAAACTGAACTTTTTTCTCAAAAAGGGTGCATACTTTGGAGAGATCGGGTGGTGATACCAGAAACTTTGCAAAAAACTGTGCTAGACATGCTGCATGAAGGGCACCTGGGCATCGTCTGAATGAAAGCCCTGGCAAGAAGTTACGCTTGGTGGCCAGGTACGGACAAGCAGATTGAAACATGGGTAGCCGCATGCAACAGTTGTCAACAAACTCGATCCCCCCCACTGCACCATCCCTAGAATGGGAAACGCCCAGAGGCCCCTGGTCATGAATCCATGTTGATTTTGCTGGCCCCACTCAGGGACACACATTTCTGATTACCGTCGATGCATATTCAAATTGGCTGGAAGTTTGCACCATGAAAAAAACAACTACCGAAGCCATCATAACAAAACTTAACAAACTCTTTGCCACACATGGGTTGCCAGATGTGATAGTGTCGAACAATGGGACACAGTTCACAGCATTGGCATTCGAACAATACCTGGCTGCCCGTGGCATCAGACATGCTTCAACTTCGCCCGCTCACCCAGCGGCGAATGGGTGGGTGGAATGAATGGTTCAGTTTACCAAAAAAAAAAACATTCAGAAAATAGAAATTGGCAACATCCAAGAAAAAATTAATAAAATGCTGCTGATACAACATATCACGCCTAACACAACCACTAACAAATGCCCAGCAGAACTACTTATGGGAAAAAGGCTCCGTTCACCACTAGACCGCTTACATCCCACATATAACCCAGAGAAACCCCCAGGCTCCACCAGCTGTCATTGCGCCTTCAACATCGGTGACATGGTCTTTGCCAAAAGCTTCACGGGGATCCTCTTTGGGTACCTGCACGGATAACCCAAATAACCGGACCCCGGTCATACCACCTAGAAACAACTGATGGGCGAAGCTGGAAGTGCCACATCGACCAGCTATGGTCAAGGCAAGCCAGTACTGATTTTAACAAAGGAATCAGTGGGGGGAGGAACCGCAAACATCGAAAAAGACAAAAACCCATCGCAAGCAGAACACCCCCCAAGCAGAAGCCAAATAATTAACCAACCATACTCACCTGAAAACATGGAACCGTGGCAGACAGGTGCTTCACCTGGAAGGAGCAGTCGGACAAGCTTGACCAGCCCAGAGAATCCAGGTGGGACCAGCAGAGTGAACGACTCAACCAACCCTGGCAAACCAGGCGGGAGTCGCAGCTATAGGCCCGGCTCACCCTTCCAGGCGGTTCCATCACGAAACTTGAGAGCGACGCGAAGCTCATCTGAACCGGCCGATGACCAGAGACTAAATGAAGCGCGCAGGTCAAGTAGGCAGGTGCGAAGACCCACCTACTTACATGACTTTGTCACCCCGCCCCTTGGATGATACCAAGAGGGGAGGGGTGTTCCATATTAGCAGGCTTGAAACCCTGCATTCCTATTGCTCTGTGTTAACCGCTACCTGATTGGTCAGCCTGGGTGTTTATGATTGGCTTGCTAAGAGTCTGCCGCAATTGGTTAAAACCAAGCGCGGGAGACTCAAAGCGATGTCATTGTCCGCCAAGCCTTGGCAAGCTCTATAAAAGAGCCACCGCAGGCTGCTACCTTCCAGAGTCTGATCTAGCCTATTAATAAAGAGCTGTTGTTACTGAACCCGAGTCTCTTGTCTCTGAAATTCATCCTTCCGAACTTAACACCTTCTACTATCCTTGCTGCAAGGAACAGAACCTGTGAACTATAAATGAGTTGCTCCCACAGTTGATTTTCTTTCTAGGTGAATTGGCCTTCCTCCAAGGCTGCTCACTTGTACACCACTTGTGACATCTCATAAACAGCAGTTATAATGTATGGATCTGACAATTGTATTTTTGCAATGGTATTTTGCTTAGATTGAGAATATAAATTTAACACAATTTGCATGATTCATGTAACATGTATATATAAATAAAGGAGAATATGTGTAGCTGAGGGTTCAAATGAGGGGTCCTTGGTGCTTTCTGAGCTTGCTAGTTTTCTTGCAGACGTTTCATTACCCTGACTAGGTTAACATCAGCAGTGCTAGTAATGAGTGCTGTTTGCGGACAAGTTTATATTCTGGTGTCTTGCCTATCTGTGTGGGTAGGGCCAGTCTTAGGAATTTTTTTGTTGGGCTATTTACTGATGCCTCTGGCAGTTTCTTGATTGGGGTATTGCTTGATTGGGGTATTTGTGTGTGTGTGTTTGTGTATTCATATATAAAATATACTCATATTTTTAGAATAGTTATGTATGTATGTATGTATGTATGTATGTATGTATAAACTATTCTAAAAAATACGAGTTCCAGGTATAGCTACAACGAAAGCGAAGTGGACAACATAGTGTTAGTTCCAGAGATTGTGATGTCTGTCTGTCTGTCTATCTATCTATCTATCTATCTATCTATCTATCTATCTATCTATCTATCTATCTATCTATCCACACACACACACACATGCACAATTTATATTTATATTTAATACAGAATGTTATTCTAATATTATATATATTATTAATACACACAGAAAATAGAACAGAGTAGAATAGAATACTTTATTTTGTCAAAGGTAATCGGACATACAAGGAATTTGTCTGTGGTGCA
Organism: Hydrophis major; assembly: GCA_033807585.1. Lineage (NCBI taxonomy): Eukaryota > Metazoa > Chordata > Lepidosauria > Squamata > Elapidae > Hydrophis > Hydrophis major. Next base: position 126,576,609 of record CM066328.1, read on the forward strand.
TAAGCTCACAGTGTACATATAAACAGCAAGTAATAGGTCATAAGTCATAATCTTACTTATAATCATTAACCATAAGTTACAAACAACACTTGATTAATTATAAGAAACCAATAGGAGAAGATAGTAGGAAAGATGACAAATGAGACAGTGCTGTGGGAATTAAGTGGTCAGCAGAGTGATGGCATGCGGGGGAAACTATCTTTATGTCTGGTTGTTTGGGCATACAATTCTCCATAGCAGCATCTATATGTGCAAATGATGTTGTACCCATGAGCAGCCTGGAGTTTGCTGAACATATTGTGTTTGAGAAAGCCAGCCCAAAATAATTAATTTGAAAAGGATAAATTTGTTTAGAAATTGTAAGGGAAACTGCAAATGAACCTGTGGGTTTAAGCTTTTAAGCCTCTCTAGCAATTTTAGGAGCAGGGGAAAAGCCTGAACTTGTGACTCTAGAACAGTGTGCTGGAAGTTTGCAGAAGAGAGCAAAGTTGAATGAAAAACGATAGGGTTTTTCTTCTAAAATAATCTTTTTGTTCATCAGCCAGGACCCTATTTTGCTTTGCAGGCAGGCCTCTGCCATAGCTCCTTTAGACTCTGGCTGTAGAATTGGTTCATAGCAGTTGAATTCTTTGTTCGGAATGAGAGTTATGGTCTCATGCATGAAAGAAAGAGATGTATTTGGGAGATTGGGGGTTGGGGGAGGAGACTCAGAATGGGTGTGCATCGTTGTGAGCACAGGAGCAGCTGGATGTGGCAGGCGTGAAATTAGAGCAAGGACTTTATCATCTATACAGATCAGGTGATGACTGCATTGAGGAGGAGGAGGAGGCGGCAATGTCCTTTGCAGGCTGCCTTACTCCAGCCCCTTCCATGAACACCACAGGAGCAGATGCATTTTAATTTCCTTTTATTGTCAGTGACCCAAGTGGATATGGGGTAGCGGGGACCCCTGCCTGTGCCTGCCCAAGGAACAGAACGTTTATCAGCCAGAATCAGTGTTATTGGTGAGAGTTCATCACGCTTGCTCAGTGTGTGATAATGGAGTGGTGTGCTTCCCTAGGACAGCCTTTGGTTGGCATAAAGACCATGACACTGTTGAATTCATGACCAACATGAAGTGCTTTTCCCTTGCTTTTCTTTTCTTCCCCTTTAACTTTTCTTCCTATTGTCTTCAGCTTTGTTGGTGATGAGGGTGCCTGCATTCTGTTTACTGCTCGGTTTCATTTCAACCTTCTTTTCATGCCACACATTCAGGAAAATTTCTCTTTGGTTTTCTAAAGTGGGTTGGGGAGAGTGGGGGAACCCAATGGTGTAGCCTTTGGACAGAGAGCAGTTTTTTTTCAAAAGGACCTATTTTTAAATGTATACAAAGTTGTACAAACACAAAGACCTACATAATTGGGCATTGGGGGGGGGAGTATGTATGAATTGACATGACTTTTGGTTTATTCTCTTGCCCATCCATCCCATCTGCAGCTGCTGAAATAATAGAAACACACGGTTTGAGCTTAAACATGCTTTCTTATTTTACTGCTTAAAGGTCTTCAGAATTATGGAGTTAATCGTAAAATATGTTCTGTAGTTTTCATGGAGAAAATTTTAAAATAATGTGATTGCAGCCTGACCTCTGCCATGAAAAATAAGCCTAGCCTTCCTTTCTCTCAAAAGTCAAATTAGATGGGGCTTCCAGATCTGTGCAGAAAAATTGAGGACAGCTAGCAGGGAGCAGTGTTTGAGTTTTGTGTAGCTCTTTCCTCTCTTAGCGGTTGTCTGGATTTTTGTCGTCCAAATCTGGTAACGCCACTAAAACTCCCTCCCCAGATGGGCTGAAAATTCTGGGAAATATAATTCCAACATATTTGGACTGTTAACGTATCCAATGTCAGAACAGATTATTTACCCTTATTCAATCAGCTATATTATCTCTACTCAACATAGCCTCTTCGTTTCTTCTGGTCTGGACACAATATAACCCGAACAATAATCTAGAAATAACTTTTTGTCTCACAGTCACTTAATATCAGAAAAAATGCTCCCATTTTGTATCCCAGAAGGAAAACGTGAAAAAGTTCAAATGGTTCATATATTTTTCACATGGAAAAGCTACCTGTCCAACTTAATTTGGAATTTAGAAATTTCAACAGGGCTACATTATCCCCAGTATCCACTATTGTCTATTTAGTGACTCACACATTAAAGTTTGCAGTGCTTGAGAAAAACAGAACCCTCAATTTATCACCAGTGCTCATCTTTCACCAACATGGAAGAATTATAGTCAGGCTGTCCTGGCATTTCCTCATGTGCAGTGATTGCTATAATATGTTAAGGCTGAAAATAGATGAAATATTATATGGAACAGAACTTCAGCCAGATATCAGCAGTGATAGTTTCTGTAGCAATGAAAAGAAATAAGAAACTAAATAAGACATACAAGCAACAAGGGTGTTCACTGAATGTGGTAGAAGAATTCAAGATGGTGGCCATGATAGTGCAATTAAAACTCTGCTAATTTTTATGTCTGTTACACATTAACAAATCAGGTGGAGCTTCAGTGATACCTCCATCTTGATTTTGGGGTTTGTTTGTTTTTTACCTTACTCTATAAACACCCCACAAATGAGACCTCCCAGTATATTCTTTGAATACAAGCTTCAGCAAATTCATGGGTGCCATTTGTGGGAGTGGCCTCATAGTGGCCTATATTGGAAACTGGAACAGAGGACTTAACCCAAACTGGGAAATCTACTCAGAAATCCATCAACTCATGTATTAAAGAACAAGGCCTTCCTCATTTTGAAAACCTTGTACAGGAAAGAATGGGGCAACAGAACCTTGTACTCAAAAGGAAAAGCGTGTCACACACCTGAAGTGGAAAAGGAATGTGATTCTCCTTTGGGCTTCAGCCAATCTTTCCATGCTCACAGTACCTTCTAGCAGGCATTCAACAGGTGCAGAGTATCATATATTCAGGCATGGGTAGAATGAATGGAGACAGTCTTAGTTGGTGACTTTCAACTCTTTATTGCATAGTGACTTCTAACTTGTATAACAACAACTCTACTTATATAGGTAATGCTAATGTTAAATAACCAATAGGAGCTTGTGAAATGCTAGCTCCAGAACCAATAAGAGTCCTTCGTTAAGGGCCAATCAGATTCTCAGAACCCGACCAATCCGATCTAGCCGCTTAACACCCAATCAGAAGTGCAGGGCCAGAACCCTGCACTTTACCCCAAGCTTGCCTTTATTCAACTATTTACATACATAACACAGAGACCCCACCAGATGGTTTGACAGGTCTGCCTCCAGAAATTCCTCCCTAAGAAATTCCAATTCCTTCATTGAGAAGAAGGAATTCATTCATGAAAAGTTTGTTTTATATTTTTGTATGTGTGTGTATGTATGACAACATTTCAGATTTGAAGAAAAATTAGGGGAAAGAAAGGAAAGAAGACTGGTTTTTGAAGAACAAGTTGGCACTGGTTATAGGAGTTGGTAGAACTGAAGAGAATGGTGGACTTCTATTTTTGCTTCTGTCTTCATGCTTGACCCATGCAGATATTAAGGTGACACAAAGGGAGGATGTTGAAACTCTTCCTCCTCCTCCTCCCCCTCCTCCTTCTCCCCATTGGGGCACCATCTGTTGACTGTCAAGCTACTGCCACCACTGAGTTTCTCCTGAAAGACCATTGAGGAAAAAAGGAATGCTGGGCGGCAGTCGCAGTAGAAGCATTGAAAAGAACATCTTTCTTTCCCTTGCTAATTTAGGGGTCAAAGTGTGTGTGTTAGGAAAAGAGGGGGTCAGAGGAGAAGCAGGGGAAGTTAAAGCCCCTGACAGTGTACATCTGATAAATTTCTGACAGCAGTAGGAATGGAAGCCAGCTCTCTCTTTGACTCCAGAGACACTCTTGCGCTACCCTATTTCCCTTTCCAGTCACGGGGTACTGCGGCATGATTGGAGGAAAACAAACTGAGGAATAATAATGTCTCTCTTAGATACTTTGATTGGGCTGGGGGGACTAGGCTTTGACTGACACAATGGGCTATGCATAGAGATAGAGTCTATCAAAACAGAGAAAGCTACCTTCCCTTCTTGGAATCTGAAAGGAAAATAGTGGCTGTGACTTTGTCCTTGTATTTCAGACTGAAAACTTGTAGATGTGTACCTCATCAATAGATTCATTTAACTCCCATGTAGTGCTGTGGAAGTTGTTGTGCTCCCTAGATACTTCTGTGCAAATCTATATGATTAATAATCATTTATTCCAGGTTCATTATAACTGCGCTAAAACTTGAAAGGTTTCCCAGATAAATGTTAAATATGTGTGGAAATATATTTCTTGGTACAAACAACACATCATGCACCCAGTTTTAAACTGAGGCAGCACAGAAATATTAAATTGGAGTGTATTGTTTTTATAGGTGATATGGAAATTAGATACACAATGCCTGATAATAATGCCACTTGCTCCAAATTTCCCCATATGAGCCCTTTCAACCCGATACCCTTTAGGTATGTTGTCCCAAATCTTATCTCTCCCCCAATACTTGTATGTGCAAGAAGAGCCATCTGCATATTTAGTCATTTTGTCTGAATATACAAAATTCCCAGACATTGATGCAGATACGTTGTCAATTTAGCTCAATGTTTTCTCTGGCGCCTTATCTTTTCTTCATCCTTTTATACATTGTCTTTCAAGTGGAATATTTTCTCAATTATAGCTTCCTTCATGCCCTTTAATCTTATTTATTTAAAAAGTCACTAGCATCATCCATGTTATGAAAATTTTAATGAAGATCTGGAAAACTGTGCTTTAAAAAAAAAAAAAAAGTTATATTTCTCCAAGGAGCCTAAAACAATGTGCTTCTTTCTTCCTTCTTTGCTATATTTTATCACCCCAACAATCCAATAAACTAGATTATCTTAAGATATTATTTTTTTTCTATATGATTGGAATTGCGTATTCTTTTGGAACTTCTAAAGATGCTTAAATTTTGAAGCAATTTAGTCCAAATATTAATTCTACCAGATCTTGGCTCACAGTCCAATTTTCTACTTCATCTTTATTGTGTGAAACGAATACAACCCACTCAGGTCAATTTCTTTATTTTTGCACCCAGGAGCCTTCTTATGTAGCTTTTTCCAACCTGGTGCCATTCAGATACATTGGATTACAGCATGGAAGCCCTTGTAATTTAACACACCTGAAGAATACTCAGTTGACTAGTGCAAATTGTGTAAGCTTTTATTTTCTTTCACTGAAAAGAAAAAGATATCAATTTACCTTCTTTCTTTCTTTTTTTCCACATATTTCAGCCAGGGCAACAAAGATCCATTTTCATGCAAATACCTCAAGTATTCAAAGTTCAAAGGACTCTTTGAATTGTGATTATAGTCCTGTCTGCACAGTTTTTTAAGTTTGTTTTCAACAGAAGGGACTTGTCCCTAACTGGTAACACATCATCCATCATTACCATTAACTGTCTGATCTGTTCCATTAAAGTTGTTCGTGGAAAAGACACAGCCAATTTTCTTTTTCAATTTTGTCAGTTCATATGACCAGGATCAGAAAGCTTGCCTACGGCTAGTAGAAGTGCTGTATACTATTGAATTGTGTTTTCTTGAATGTAGCATGAATATCACGTGCCTTGGTAAACTTGGAATGATTTTGTTATATTAATCATATTAACTGGGCTTTATAAATATAGCATAGTTCTATTACTCCATATTTTACAGCCATGGCAAATAAAGGATATATATATTCTTTGGGGTTTGATCCAAACTGTAAAGTAGATTGAGTTAATTCTATACCAGTGAAAAACCAGAGTAGTTATAGTATCCTATTAGGTTCACCTCTAATTATGCCAAGAGCAAGTAGCAAGTAACACTATTGCCACCTGATCAAAGTTTCAGACCAGAGAAGAAAGGCCATATTAGATAGAATATGGAGGCTTGCATAGTTTTTTTTTTTTTTTTAAAAAAAAAAACCTTGCTGATCTTCTATCAAAAATTTCAAGATGTACAGTATGCTTAATCAGAGTGATATTGACATATTCATATAGCAACATGGAACACCTAGGCATGGTACCATTCTAGGACTCTTCTGCCTATTACACAGAGGGGTTATTGTTCCCTTAAGGTTGAACCAATATCCTTGTAAAAATAAATGTCAGACTATGAACCCATCCAGAACCCACCCCAGGGTTTTTAGGTTGGTTGATATCACAGAGGGATATGAAGCCTATGCCTGAGCTGTGGTGGCACATTGGTTAGAATGCAGTACTGCAGGCTACTTCTGCTGACTGCCATCTGCCTGCAATTTGGCTGATCAAATCCCACCAGACTTACGGTTGACTCAGCCTTCCATCCTTCTGAGGTGGGTAAAATGAGGAGCCAGATTGTTGGGGATAATTAGCTGACTCTGTAAACTGCTTAGTTTTAGGTTGTAAAGCACTGTGAAGACGCATATAAGTCTAAGTGCTATTGCTTCCCCAAAGTTCTCTCCTTCATCAGATGTAATTTTCCTCCTACAGAAGCCCTCCTTGATAAGCCATTCTCTCCTCCAAAAAGTCAACCAGTATAATCCAAGCCACCTTGGATTGCTCAACTGGAATGGTCCTGATGAAGTGGGCACACAAAGCTTACAAACAACCCCTCTAAGGGTTTGAGCCAGGAAATCAACTACATATATTACTTGGAGTGCTACATGCTGGCCGGGGAATTCTGGCAGTTGAAATCCACCCACCTTAAAGTTGCTGAGGTAAAGAAACATTGAGCTAGACTAGAAGGTGCATACATTATAATGTAACATGAGTTGAGCAGTGGACCTGAAGCAAGGAAGTTCTTTTTTTCTAGAGCAAAACATGGATGGTTGCACTTCTGAAATATTTAAGCATTTTGAAATTTTGCAAACAATGATCAATAGAAAAACCAGTTTTGAAAAAAATAAAAAACTTGAGCATCAACTACACACTTGCTGTTAGACTGATTTTACAAATACATTTAAAGGTTGCTTTCTATATCATTTTTATCCACAACTTTCTACTACATCTCTAGAAAAAAAGTAAAATTTCTATTTTTCAAGATCTGGTTTGGGTCTATCTTATTTTATCTCAATAAAACATTATTTATTTAACTAAATGTTAATTGATAAGGGTTCAGTATGTCAGTGCTTGCATTGACTTTTCATTAGAATTGTGGCTGGATATGGAAAGTAAAACTTAGAGTTTATTTTAAAAAAATATACTTGGCATAGTTCTTCTCAGTTGAGTAAGATACAGAGGTGTCTTTGAGAGGACAAGGAGGGGAGGTATTAAAAAGGTCAAGTTGGCTACATAGTTGAGGTTGTCATCTTGACTTCTTAACTCTCCTTCCCCCCTGTTCCCATAAGTTCACATCTAATTTATCTTTCATCAGCCATTCTCTTGATGCCTATGGATATTAAGCCTATGGGACATGAGTTGGCTTCATTTTGACAGGGTGTTTCATGCCATGAAGGCAATACCATTTGCCTCATCAAAGCACTTCATGTCATCCTGCAGCCTCGATCCATGCTTGCAATAGCTGGAAGAGTTTTCAGTGCAGAAGCAGCCATGTGTAAATATCTATTCTAGCTGCTGGAACAGCTAGAGGTAGAATGAGCAAATGAATGTGGCTTTGTTTCATTCTTAGAAGCATGGGGGCTGCATTGCTTCATCAAGCAACCTTGAAGTGCTGTTTCCTCAAGAGTTCCTAGAAGTGAGAACCTGTTCAAAGGTCTACAGAGCCCCCCAGTGTAGCAGGCCTCTGATCTCCTCATTTACCATGTACCAGTGTTTGTACCTTCAGTAAACTTGTGACCTGAAAAATCAGATGGGGTTCCTACCCAGACACACATTCAGCTTTGTGTGCTTTATAGAAGCCTTACTGAAGGACAGTTAATGTTCCTGAGGGATGAGGGATGCATGGCAATAATAGAAATCTTCAGAAAACACTTCCTCGATCATTCAAACCCATCTTAGTGAAGCAGCAGATAGTGCAAGAGAGATTAATACATTTCAGATATTAATTTGTCACTTTTTAAAGATGCCACCACATTTCTAATAAAATCATTTTTTTTAATGAAATGGAAAAACTATTTTTACTTCTGGTGAAATGAATAGAAGCTGTTCCACAGCTTTGTATAAATGTGGCCTGTCATCATAGTATCTTAACCCCGCTATTTAGTTATTCAGATCTGTGTTTACAGTGAAATGGAATGAATAAGCTAAAATTCAGGGAAATTACTTCTCTCCAATATATCGGTAACCAAATGGAATGTCTAAGGAGGGCCAAAAACCTGCTTTCTCAAAATTGGAAGGCTTTATATTGACTGTTTCCTAGTATGATTTGATTGCTTATTGTACCCTCTGACTACCATTAAGTGTTGTACCTTATGATTCTTGACTTGAACAAATTTATCTTTTCTTTTATGTATACTGAAAACATTTGTACGAAGACAAATTCCTTCTGTGTCCAATCACACTTGGCCAATAAAGAATTCTATTCTATTCTATTCATAGATCTTAGGTGTGTGGAGAACTCACATTTTATTTAAAAACCTGTTCTCATGGCCCCATCGTGTGGTCAGTTTTATGTACTGCCTAGATGTGTGTTGATTTGACAACATTCAGCTTGCAGTTCGGATATCTGATATGTTTTCATCGTTAACTGAAGGTATACTTTCAAAAATCTATAGTCACTTACTAATAGTGCTTTTTTAAAAGGTAAAGGCTTCTCTGTAGTCATGTTGGAATCTAGGACACAACACTCATCTCCGTTTCTTGGCTGAGGGAGCCATCTTCTAGTGAGCTGTCTAGATACTTCCCACCAACTTGTCTCCATTGTCAAATTATTTTATATCTTTTCATTTATTTTGTATATTTCCTTTTCCCTTTACCATCTTCAAAGTAGTTCACTTTTGTAAATCAATGAGGGATGTACAAGCAATAGTCATGCAATTAACATCGAAACAGAAAATAACCAAGTTCAGCAGGAACTGTGAGCCCATGAGGCAATCAGGGACAATCTTTAAATGTTCATGTCTAGGGTTGGATTTGGTTCATGTTGTGAATGTATAAAGTTTTATCAAGCGTGAGCTTGGAGTAAAGTGCAGGGTTCTGGCCCTGCACTTCTGATTGGCTGTTAAACGGCCGGATCGGATTGGCCCGCTCCGGGGAATCCGATTGGCCCATAAACAGAGAGTTCCTATTGGTTATGAGAGCTAGCGCTCCTCGTTGGTTATTGGTTAATAGTTACGGGGTTTGCCTATATAAGGTGGGTTAAAACTGTTATAGATGCCAGAAGTCACTGATGTAAATAAAGAGCTGAAGTTCACCATTCAGAGGCTTGTCTCCATTCTTTCTCGCCATGCTCCAAACGTAACACTGGCGACGAGGATAGGATGTGGAGACATCTGAATCAACGAAACTTCGAAGAACACCGAGCACGTGACAGACGACGTTACACGACGGAACCATGTCCGTCGTCGTCGTACCACCCGCTCCGTTCGATCCAGTACAGGAGGACTGGGAGTCTTACATGGATCGCTTCCAAATGTTCTTAGAAACCAACAACTTAAAGGACGCCACACCAGGAAAGAAACGGGCGGTGTTCCTGACGCATTGCGGTCCAACCGTATTTAAGATGGCTAAGGCACTAGCAAAAGCCCGAGAAGTAAAGGCGATGGATTGGGACGACCTCGAACCTCTCCTACGAGATCACTACGCACCGACCCTGCCTACGCTCGTGAGATGGCACGAGTTTTATCAGAGGAGCCAGCGAAAGGGAGAAAGCGTGGCCGACTTCATAGCAGACCTCCGAAATTTGGGAGGCCTCTGCGGATTCACCGATTTAGAAGAAGCACTAAGAGATCGCATAGTTCTGGGACTAGATGCACCAGGCGTTCAAAGCAAGCTGATGGCGAAAGGCGACATCAGCCTTGCCGATGCCATCGCTGATGCTACTGCAGCAGAAGCAACCAGGAAGTCGGCTGCACAACTACGCTGAAACCGCACTCCAGTACCACTACCAACAAGCAACATTTTATCCAGGTCAGAAGGACAGCTCACAACGACGCACCACGAGGACCTCTCTTCATCGTCAGACAGCGACGAAGAAGGGGTCCATCGACTGCGGTCCGACCGGGACCACCACCCGAAGCCTTTACGCCCTTGCACTGGCTGTGGGGCCAACCATGCCAGGTCCGAATGCAAATTCCACGACGCGCTCTGCCATGAGTGCAGGAAACGAGGCCACATCGGACGGGTCTGCCGAAGCTTACCAGGACCCGGCCAGGCCTCAAAAGGGACTAACTATCACCAATCAACAGGAAACTGTCCTGTACGGCGAGAGCCAGTAAACCACTCCTACAGAAATCGAGCTTTGTAAAAAGAAGAGGCTCACCATACTATCACTATCAGTCACGCCTCAGCTTTAGACACCAAGAAAATACGAGTCACAGTAGCCATCGAGAACCAGCCTTGCCACATGGAAGTCGACTCGGGATCGTTCCTCTCGATGGTGTCCTGGAAGACCCTTCAACAACTCATCTCCACAATTCAACGCCAAGATCTCTGTTTCCAAAGACTCATCCTCAAGGACTACCAAGGGAATCGAATCCCCGTCATTGGTTCCTGCCGAGTCCGAGTCTCCTTCAAGAAGCACACAGCGTACTTACCACTAACTGTCATATAGAGAGAGAGGCCTAGCTTACTAGGCCTCCAATGGTTCACGCCACTCGGCATTGAAGTGGCTGGCATAAACCAAGTCAGCGGAAGTGACTGGGAGGGAGACCTCATCCATGAGTTCAGGGACGTCTTCGCGGACAGCTTAGGCGAGTACAAGGGGACCCCGATCTTGTTCAGTCTAGACCCAAAGATAGCTCCCATTCGACTTAAGCCCCGTCGAGTTCCGTTTGTCTTAAAGTTGAAAATCGATGAACAACTCGACAAACTGATAGCTCAGGGGGTGTTAGAGCCCATTGATCACTCCCCCTGGGAAACCCCAATCGTAACACCCATTAAGCCAGACGGGTCGATCCGAATTTGTGGGGACTACCGGGCCACTTTGAACCACGCCCTACAGCAGAACGCATATCCAGTGCCGGTGGTGCAGCATCTCCTCCACTCCCTGGGGGGCGGGAAAGTCTTTGCTAAATTAGATTTAGCTAAGGCATATCAGCAACTACCTGTTGATGAAAAGACGGCACTGGCACAAATGATTGTGACGCACCGAGGTGCCTTTAAATGTACCCAGTTTCAATTCGGAGTTAGTGTAGCCCCGGGGATTTTTCAGAGCCTTATGGAGAGGTTATTACAAGGGATTAAGGGCGTGGTCCCTTATTTTGACGATGTATTAATTGCGGCCCCAACAAAAAAAATCTTACAGGACCGGTTAAAATTAGTCCTAAAAAAATTCCAAGAGGCCGGTCTTCAAGTAAAGAAAAACAAATGTAAATTGTGTACTGACAGTGTTGAGTTTTTAGGGTACCTAATTGATAGCCAGGGTATTCACCCTACTGAAAGTAAACTAAGGGAGATAAAAAATGCTCCCAGGCCACGAAACAAGGCCGATCTCCAGGCGTTCCTAGGCCTCATCAATTTTTATAATGTATTTTTACCGCATAAAGCAACGGTCGCTGAACCGTTACACCGGTTGTTAGATAAGAAAGCAAATTGGTTATGGGGTCACCGAGAAGAACAGGCATTCCGCAACGTGAAAAAACTGCTCACTTCTGACTCTGTACTCATGCAGTATAACGAAACTTTGCCGTTAAATATAACATGTGATGCTTCGCCTTTCGGAGTGGGCGCCATTTTGAGCCATGTATTGCCTAATGGGAATGAAGCCCCTGTTGCATATTTTTCAAAGACACTTTCAAAGACTGAGCGAAATTATGGACAAATCGATAAAGAAGCCCTCGCAATTGTGTCAGCCGTTAAAAGATTCCACGAGTACGTGTATGGCTGGGTTTTTAGTATCGTGACTGACCACAAACCATTATTGGGGATAATAGCCAGAGATAAGCTGACTCCCTACTTTTATTATCCCCTAGGATGACTCGATGGTCAGAATTCTTAGCTGCTTATTACTATCGGCTGCAATACCACCTGGGGAAAGCCATTCCCCACGCCGACGCATTGAGCCGAGCACCGCTTCCAGAGACTCTCGACGATCCTGCACCAATGGTAACCATGTTGCAAATTGAGGCACTCAACTCGCTGCCATTAACCGCCTGAGATATCGCGAGAGAAACCAAACGTGACCCCACCTTAGCGTGAGTCCTAAGCTGGGTAGAACGCGGATGGCCATTGGACCAGTTATCAGATGACTTCACACCATTCAAGACTCGACAAACTGAGTTGTTCTCCCAAAAAGGCTGTGTCATCCGGGGCGATAGAGTCATTATCCCAGAACAACTCCAGAAAGCGCTTCTGAGAACCTTGCACGATGGCCACCCCGGCATCGTGCAAATGAAAGCCCTTGCGCGAAGCTACGCATGGTGGCCAGGCATTGACAAACAAATTGAACATTGGGTTAAAGCTTGTCCAAAATGCCAGGAAGTGAGCAACGCCCCACCTAAAGCCATTCCTACTGAATGGGAGACACCACGTGGACCCTGGTCCCGAATTCACTTGGACTTCGCGGGGCCGACCAAAGGCCACACCTTTCTACTAACCGTCGACGCCTATTCAAATTGGCTCAAGAGCATGACGACTACAACCTCCGAGGCGGTCATCAAAACCTTGGAAAGACTATTTGCAACCCACGGACTACCAGACGTCCTGGTATCCAATAATGGGTCCCAATTTACAGCACTGTTGTTCGAGCAGTACCTCGCTGACCGTAGCATTCGACATGCGCTCACCTCACCTGTGCACCCTGCGACCAATGGCAAAGCAGAACACATGGTACAATTTGTGAAGAAAACCTTACAGAAGGTAGACTATGACCACATTGACGACAAGATCAATCGAATCTTTTTTTTACAACACATCACACCGCATAGCGTCACCAACAAAACTCCCGCCGAACTGCTAATGGGACGAAAACTCCGCTCCCACCTCGACCGGTTACACCCAGCTTACGAACTGGAAAAACCAATAGGATCCAGTGGCCACTGTCGTGCCTTCCAGGTAGGAGATTTGGTATACGCTAAGAACCTATCGGGTGACCCATTGTGGGTGGAGGCGACAGTAGTATGTGTAACCAGCCCAAGATCCTACCTGGTACAATGCCTTGACGATAGACTATGGAAACGCCATATCAATCAATTACGATTGCAGCTTCCGGCGGGCAGTCCTGAATTCCCCTATGATCAGACTGAGGGGGGGGGGAGGTACAGAAGAAGATGAATACCAAGGAGAAGAAAACCCATTCGAAGGGAACGATGGTATAATAGAGACTCAGGAAGTGGAACCAGAGAGGGAAACAGTTGCACCTCAGGGAATTACAGAGGACATGGGCAACGATGGGGAAATGAACTCTGAACCAGAAACAGCCCCACTGCTAAACAATGATCTACCTCAGTGTGATTGCAGCCAAATGACACAGCGAAAATCAAAGAGACTAATAAAACAACCGTCCTACCTAAAGGACTATGTAACTGCGCCCTGCAAACAGAAGCCAGGGGGAAGGGGTGTTGTGAATGTATACAGTTTAATAAAGCGTGAGCTTGGAGTAAAGTGCAGGGCTCTGGCCCTGCACTTCTGATTGGCTGTTAAATGGCCGGATCGGATTGGCCCGTTCCGGGGAATCCGATTGGGCCATAAACAGAGAGTTCCTGTTGGTTATGAGAGCTAGCGCTCCTCGTTGGTTATTGGTTAATAGTTATGGGGTTTGCCTATATAAGGCGGGTTAAAACTGTTATAGATACCAGAAATCACTGATGTAAATAAAGAGCTGAAGTTCACCGTTCAGAGGCTTGTCTCCATTCTTTCTCGCCCATGCTCCAAACATAACAGTTCATTTGTTATATAAGCCTAAAATACCATTGCTATTTGGTTTCCTTCTTTCAAAGTCTAGCTTCTTAGCGCTTTGCTTCCTAGAAATAACTTAGGTAATTTTTTAGCACATATATTCACAATATGTTTCTTGTCTTTGTTTTGTAGTTCATTACATCCATAAATGGATCTATGGGAGATGGTATATCAGCCACAAGGAAGGAAAAAAAGGAAATGTGAAAACATGCAAACAGGAAACTACTCAGGACTTTTACACTTGGAATGATAGCAACTTGACCTTAAGGAAATGACTGAACATTTTTAGTGGCTCCAAAAAAGACTTAAACATGGGCCTCAAAGTTGTGAAAGTTAAGAGTTACCTTGGTTTGGACTTCCGGTTTCACGTGGCTTCGGGGCAGCAGGAATTCGCGACTGCTCGCGATTCCTGCTGTGCTAGCCACCGAGGTACCCCCGATCCAGATGGGTCAGGGGGATATGGCTGCCCTGTAGGGACAGCTGAAGAGAGAGGGGAGTCGGACAGGGGGTTGGGGGTGTCGCAGACCCCCTCCTCCTCCGGAAAAACCCCTTTTTCCCAAGGCGGTGGAGCGGCGGTCAGCAATGGCCACCACGAAGAAGCCAGCAACCGGGTAAGATTGCGCTGGAGGAAGTAAGAAGAGTGAAAGTGCTGTCTGAGCCAGGTCAAGTAACATCTTTCAAATTTGTTGGAACTGAGCTGTTTGAGTTGCTGAAGGATACATTGTATCCCTAAGAAGATCGAAAGCGGCGGAGAAGCTGTTAAAGGGAACTTTTTTTTTTTTCTTCACTCTCCCACCCCATGGAAACAGCAGATATGTTTGGATATATTGGACATTGAAAGTGAATTGTTTTGAGAGTTGAAGCTAAGGGACAAAAGGGTTTTTGGACATTGAAAAACTGAAGAAATTGGAAAACCCTTGTTGGAGGTATGGATTTCTGATTATTTAAAGTTGATATTGCAAGTGGGAAGGGAGAGAAAAAAAAATTGGAGCAGAAGCTGAAAAAGGAGGAGATTGCCTAGAATCCCAAAGAAAGGTATATGGTAATTGGACCTCTTTGATTAAACATTAACCCCAGAAAGAGAAAGAGAAAAAGGAAGAAAAGTATTAATTTTTGGAACTTTTTTTTGAATTATTTTTGATTAAAAATACTTGTGGTTGTTTTGGGAAAAGTTTCTTTTTTCATAATGGCAACGCTTGTGGATGAACTAAAGACTGAATATCAAAAATATAAAAAGGAAGATACTTTGGGCACTTTGTTTCAATTCTTAGAAATGGCGTTATGTATTTATGAAAAGTTGACTAGGCAGCAGAAGGACTGGGACAAAGAAGAAGAGGAAGAAGAAGCCATCTTTGATGAACAATTGGTACTTTCCGGGGAGGAGGAGAAAAAGGATAAGAAAAAGGGGATTTTAAGAATTATAAAAACAACCAAAGAAGAGAAAAATGAGCGGAAAGGTGGAGGCAAGGTTAGAAAGCAAAGGAAAGGGAGTAAGAAAAGGAGGAGGAAAGACAAAGGGGTAAAAAGGGCAAGGAGAAGAATAAACAGGAGAGAAAGGGGGGGAGGAGAAGCCTCAATGGGGGGAAGCAAGATCTAAAGAAAAAAAGTTTATTCAGAGACAATGGGTGAATTTAATTTAGGATAAAAGAGGGATTCTGGAGGATACATAAGATTGTGTTTTTTATATGTGTATTTAGAGTATAAAATTTATTGTGTAATTTTAGATATCTATTAAACAGAATTCCAAGAAAAATTGTTATATGAAGTACTTTTAAGTTAGGGTAATGAGTTATAGACGTTACTCCAATTGGTGTATAGGAGAAGTATAATAAAAGAAAAAAGATGAATGGATAGTTGGAAATAGAACAGACAAAGAATATTATTGAAAATGGCAATAAGATATGAAAGGATATATAAAGGTTTTGTTATGTTTTTTTTTGAATTTTGTATATTGAAAAAAGGCAAAAAAAAATTAATTAATAAGAAATAATTTGGATGAAAAGGAGAAGTTGGGATAAGATATGAAGTTAAATAGATAAAGTATTGATACTATAATTTGGAATTGTTATGTTCTATTGGTTTTCTTCTTTTATTATTTTTTCTTAGAAAAGAACTTATAAGCTGTTATGCCTTGTGCATTGTTTATATAAAACTGATAAAAATGGTTTACATATATATATATAAAAAAAGAAAATGATAATAAGATATGGAAGGATATATAAAGTGAATATGATGTTTGAATTTGTGTCTGTGTGAAGAGTTTCAACCCCGGATCAGACAACCTTCAGAAAAGATTTTTTAGTTTTGTTTGTTTTACTGTGTTTTCTGTAAAATTAATAAAATTTGTTTAAAAAAAAAAGAGTTACCTTGGTTTCATAAAATTCATGCAACAGTTTGTGTATTCTGTGATTGATGTAAGTTTAAAGAATTTCCTTCTGTAATTTGTTAGGCATCAACTTACAGAAGGAAATTCATTAAACTTACATCAGTCACAGAATACACAAACTGTTGCATGAATTTTATGGAACCAGGGCAACTTTTAACATTCACAATTTTCAGGTGTTAAGTAGTTATGATGCATTGGTGATATACTTGGATCAGTGATGAAGAATGATAACATTAGACGCAGGAAAACATAGTTATGTCTAACTATGATATACTTAAGTGGCAGGTTTTGCATGCATGCATGTAGTAGTTGGCTCCTGCTGAATATGGCTAAAGTAGCTCAAACATTCCCCTATGGTTTGCATTAGGATGATTTATATAACTATTATCAAACTACAGATTAGTTCAAAAGCTGGGTCTTAGTGGATGTTGTCAGAAGGTCATAGTACCTGGGGCACAGAACAGTTCCATGATTAATTACAAGGTGTGAATGGATCTCCTAAGATGCTGATGTGTAACTGAAAGACCTAGCATTGGTTTACCCATGCATGGCTGCCATTTGATTACTTTGAGAGGTGGTGTCAATGGAACAATTGCTCTTCTGATGAAATATTTTCTACAATGGAAAAAGATAAATGATAAACTGTGCAGCATTTTCATTTCAGAATGACAATTTATTTTTAGAAAAAATTAGGCAAAACACCAAGTTCCCTGGATCTTGTTGTTCTATCTCATTGAGGTGAGCAGGATAGTGTCCTGGAGGGAGTCTATGGCAAGAGTATATACTCCTAGCGGGGCCACCCAAGATTTGAAGGTCACCCCAGGTACCCAGCTAAAGCAAGAAGGCACCTAGATTGATCAGCAATGATATAGAAAGTTGCTGGAAGGGGATAGTCACTTTAGTGACAATGGCAAAGGTGTTGTGTTATATTGCATAGGAGAAGGCAGTGAGAAACAGCTCTTGTATTTTATCAAGAAAACCACATGGACAGAAATTATAAAGCAGTTGAGAAGATAATGTCAGATGATGGTTCCAGTTGGATGGTGCTCAATCTCTCAATTCTAATGATTCTAATGATATCACAGATTAAAGATATCTAGTTGCGGAGGCCTCCCTGCAGGAAAAGAAAGCCCCAAACTGCAAAGATAAAATTACAGTGGGAAAAAGGAATGTAGAAGCATGGGAATACCAAAATAGAGCAAAAGATGAAATGAACTGACTGCCCATTGACATCATAGGCATCAGCAAAATCAAATGGACTCTGATTATACAATCAGAAGTTCAAATTGGGGAAATAAAAAACAAAGAAGGAACAATGCAGCTTTAGAGAGAGAAAAACATAGTTAGATTGTATGGTCTAGAAAACCAAAATGAATCATTTATCCATTTCTGTCAATTCAATGATTTTTTCACTGCCAACAACTCAAACAATTTCTACATACATGAACATCATCAAATGGAATACACAGAAATCAAATTGACTACATTATTAGTACAAGGAGATGGAAGAGCCTCAGTTATTTCAGCAAAAGCTTGGTATGGGATGACTGTGGAATAGATCATGAACTACTGATGTACACTTTCCAATTCAAGCTAAGTGTAGAAGAAAGCCAACAATCATTTTCCATGATATGCCCTTGAGCACAAATCCACTATTTACTAGAAGATAAGTGATAAGAAATCACTTTCAAATCCTAAACCTCATTGATAGACAATTAGAGGAATTGAGAAATTAAATTGAAGAAGTTGTAAAGGATGGATATAAAAAGAGATTGCCAAAGGCCAAGGAACAGAAGAAAGCAAATTGGATGTTAGCACACACAAGGTGTGCAAACCATTTTAAAATGTTCTTCATTTCATATACTAGCAAAATAATTATTAAGTTCATCCAAAAAGATTATAACATTGTACATGGAAAAAGATATGCCAAATGTTTAAACTGGCTGTAAACAAGACCAAGGAACTAGATACATTTTTGTTGATGGCATATTGCATGACTGAGAAAGCCAGATAATTCCAAAAAGAAGTCTATATGGTCACTGATTATATAAAGTTCTTCAGTAGTGTAGCTTATACCTAATTTTGAAATATTCTTGGGAAAAGTGGAATCCCAGAAGATCTTGTTGCCTTGTGCCACACCTGTACATAGTTCAGGAACCAATAAAGGAGAATAGTTGTAGTTCATGGTTGACATGAGGAGTCCTCTCTGAGCTTGGTTATTTTCTTGCAGATGTTTTATTACCTAAGCTAGGTAACATCATCAGTGTCTCATAGCTCAGGAAACCACAGTCCATACAGAACATGTTGAAACAAATTGGCTGCAGGCTGCAGCAGTTCAATTAATTATGACATTTATATAATCCAACATAGCTATTCAATAAAAAGACTGATATAAGATAATCAGGCTTTGTGGAATGATCCTTAGAATGCTTGTATCTGCACCACTTAAGTAAAAGTCACAAATACTTCTGACTACAATTCCTAATCGTAAAAAAGTGCAAACTTTATTCTAAGAACAGTTCAGGGGTCGTTTTCTTCCTTTTACTAGGAGACTTTACAAATCGTCAGCTTAGAATATAAACAAGAAGCAAACAATCTATTGCCCTTCAATGTGACAGACAGAATATTTATCAAACAGTTTAATGGGAGATATAGACCACTTGACAAATGAATCAATATATTTGCCTGGGTTTCATATCCAGAGCAAAGCATGTTGAAGCACTGTCTGGAGGTTCAATTAGAGTTTCCTGCCCTGCTGATATTTTTTCCTGGTTAAATCTCTTTGCTTTTCTAATTGAATGTATGTGCAATACAAGATTGTCTTTATATTAGAGAAAAGTGCAGGTGCTTTGCTGAGCATTTTGAATAGGAATACTGTTATAAACTGTCCCCATGCATAGTTCTTGCAAAACAATTCCTTTGCAATGATGGAGAAACTGGAGGTAACATAAGAAAGATCTGCGAAAACTTTTCAACATCTTTAGTTAGAAATTGGGAGAAATATACATGCATTAGTTATAAAGATACATTCACTCGAAAGCTGGCTATTATTTGATTTGATTTGATTAGGGTGCACAGTGCTTTGGATACAGAACTGAAAATGATTTGGAAAGTATGGGAGACCTCACACAGCATCTGTCTGTAACTTCTTAAAACAGTTAAAACATGGCTACCATCTGCAGCTGCAGCTGAATTCTGGAAAAGATGCATTTCATTCAACAAATTGCAGACAACTGTTCAATTTTATGCTTCAAAACATCTTTTTTTGCTTCTGAATCTACTACATGCAGCCCAGCCTTATTACTTCAAAGGTTTTTTTCCCCAGAAATCTGTGACGCAATTTAAATTTAAGATTAATAAAATACCTCTATGAGCAAATATGTTCCACAAATAGTGCAATAGATCCTTTCCCATGACAAAAACATTAACATGTTGTCTTTTTTATGTAATGCAAGTTTACCACGAGGCCCAGTCTATTATGGTAGTTGAAAGTATTGGGCTAAAAAAAACCAGAAGATTGTGAGATTTGTGGGGCAATTATTTACTCTCTGCCTTAGGAAGGAGGCAATGTCAAACCACTTCCAAAAAAACCTTTCCAATAAAACTTCAGGGACTTGTTGCCTGGAGTCAAGATTAACTTGAAGGCACCCCTTATCCCCCAAAAAGTTCACATCTTTCCACCTCTCTGTTTCTGAGAAAAGTGAACTTTTCACAAACCTTACAAAATTCTCTCAAGTTCAATTTTGCTAATCCCATGTTTTAAAAAAAATCTCTCCCTTTAAAAATCCTCCTCCCTTTTTAAAATCGCACAAAGCAGTTGAAATGCAGAGAAACGGAAGGACAGACTTTATTTCCCTCGTCACATTCCTCATCTTCTCCCCGACCACTTGCTCCCACCCGGCATATAATCCATTGTTTGCACAAGAGCATAAGATGGCTGGTTGCTGAGCTGGTGTACGTTGGCCAATGTATACACTCTCCGCTTACAAAGGTCAGGAGTGCAGAAAATGCCAAGCCTGAAGGGACAACTGATAAAGAAGGGAGAGCATGCCTGATGAAACAGCTTCTGCCACTGACACCTGGGTCAGTGTCAGCTGGGCTGAAAGAGACATGGATCAGAGGCAATCTGATGGGGGTGGTGATGGAGGAAGGGGCAGGGAGGTGGTGGCAGTGGGAAATTGCCTGAAGCCTGTTGTTCCTAAAAGAGGGTGCAAGGGACGCCGAGCACGTTGAAGCTTTGTGCTGTTCCACATCACTGTCTGGTGACATATTCCAGGGTCCCAGGTGGATGTAACAGAAGCAGATGGAGAAAGGCAGGTCCTCACGTTGTTCAGTTTTATAACAAACAGCCTTGGGCCAAAACAGGATCCAAATTAAATGGAAAGGGAATATATTGTCATTAGCAGAAAAGAGCCAAAGAGGCCTCTCCTAGCTTGTTCTCCTGCATTCAATTATAGACTTCATTTCAGGTAATTTTTATTGAGCAAATGATGCAGCTTTACACGGGCTATACACATTCTCCCCACCTTTTAGCATTGACTGAAAGAAACTGTTGTCAGTTCCTTGATGCTCCAGGGAGTCCTGGTGCTCTGAAGGTTTAAGAAACTATATTCCCTTCAATATGTTTCCTAGGATGAGAATATCTGTCGTCCATTTGTTAAACTTTATCCAAGGGCGACTGTCTCTCCTCATGGTAGCAAAAACCATCTCAGAGAGTATGGCTCACTGGATTGGGCCTGTGACTGGCATTTGACCATCAGGAAAATCTTTTTTAAATATTTACATTTGTGCCCCCCCCCCCAAACACACACAGTTTATTTCTTTTCCACTGTGAGAAGCAGCAAGGGAGTTAAAGAACACTTTCCTATAGCTCAGCTCAGGAGAAGAAGAGTGATATAAGTATTAGGAAGATTCCAGAAATAAGAGGCTATTCTGCATGTGGTATAAGGAAGATTCACAATCTCTTTTCTCATACTCCTTTCCTGGGTTGGAACTAGTCCTGGACTTGTGTTAGAGGACTGAAAAGTGCAGTTTGATATTTGGAGGCTAAAACAAATGGGAAAAGAGGTTTCCATTTGTTTTGTGCTGATTATTTTTTGTCCTTGTATGGAAGTTAAAAAAATGACTTATTTGAATTTTCAAGACAGCTGGATCACTTGGTTTCCAACGTTATGACTTGCTTGAGTCAAAACACCTCAGTAATTGGAAATGGCTATTTTCATGGAGGCTAGCAAGTGAAATGGCAACTATAAACTGATAAGATCAGGAAAAGTTTCTCAATTAGTTGGAATGGTGGACACCACATTTACCCTCACAAGATTCCCAGGGCTAGATTTAGATTCCAACATGGCTTCCTACCATAAGAAAGAAAGAAAGAAAGAAAGAAAGAAAGAAAGAAAGAAAGAAAGAAAGAAAGAAAGAAAGAAAGAAAGAAAGAAAGAGAAAAAGGAAGGGAAAGAAAGGAAGAAAGAAAGGAACAAAGGAAAGAAAGAAAGGACAGAAAGAAAAGAAAGGAAGGAAAAAAAGAAAGTGTTAAGTCCTGGGCATGGGTGCAAGGAACAGAGACGAGACATCGAATGGTGACTTCAACTTTTTATTATCAAGAAAGAACAGAGCAAAATACTTGGGCAGCAGCAGCTCTTTTATAGAGCTGGCTGCTGTCAAAACAACCAATGAATTGAGTTTACCGCTTTCACAAGCGTCCGATCAGGGGGCCCCATTAACAGCCAATCAGACTGGCCAAAAACGACCAATCATGACTCGCTATCTACGGGCCAATGAGAAGTGCAGGATTACAAGCCTGCTGTAAAGTAAAGTTGTTGACGGTTGTATCGCTGTGTTGGCTTAGTCCATAACAGAAAGAAAAGAAAGAAAGGAAAGGAAAGAAAGAAAGAAAGGAAAGAAAGAAAGGAAAGAAAGAAAGAAAGAAAGGAAAGAAAGAAAAGAAAAGAAAGAAAAGAAAAAAAGAAAAAAAGGAGCCAAAAGGTAATATAGGTTGATTATCCTAAGATAAAGTAATCCTTAACAGAAATGAAATGGAAAGTCTGTTATAATTGACAATTGACATGCTGAAGAACTATAGTTATGATTTAAAGCATGTATTATAGCTTCTATTTCTTCACTTGCTCTTTTCTGGCCAACTGTCAGCATAGTCATTTCTACAGGCAATCAGCGGGCATTTTATGTCACGGAAGCAGATGCGTGACAGGGCTCCAAATTACAGGGCCCAACTAACAAGAACACATTTGTAGAAAGCCATAATTGGCATGATGATGTTGAGCCATTAAACAGCTTGGTGACTAATGCCAATTAAAAAAAAGAGCAGACAAAGAAGAGAGTAGGGGAAAGACAAGTGCTGGGTCTTTGATCAAAAAATGATTAAAACCTTTGCAAAAATCTATTGGCAGGGAGGAAATTATGGACGTTGTTTTCCTCTGTTGATATTTTCTATTTGCATCAATATTGTCATTTAGCCTTAGAAACTCAGTTTGCATTTTGCAGAAAATTTTACCTCAAAAATGAAGGCTAACATTTCTATGTATCTCTGTTTACACTGTATTGTTCTTTTTTGGGGGGGGGGGATACAAATAAAATAAATAAAAATAAAAATAAAATACAACCTTCCATAATATTTTTCTAACTGTTTGAAAAGAAGCATTCACCGATACTTGGAATCAGTCAGGTGTCATATCCCAGGAGCCCTTTACCATCCATTGAGAGTATGACTGTAAAAGGATTCAACACCCTAAGGATCCTTTCCATTTCCTTCAGATTATCAAGTTCAAACTGTCCCCAGATAACCAAGCAAGACTAAGCCTCAGTCAATTACATACGGTGAAACTCGAAAAATTAGAATATTGTGCAAAAGTTCATTTATTTCAGTAATGCAACTTAAAAGGTGAAACTAATATATGAGATAGATTCATTACATGAAAAGCAAGGTAGCTCAAGACGTGATTTGTCCTAATTGTGATGATGATGGCTTACAGCTCATGAAAACCCCAAATCCACAATCTCCGAAAATTAGAATATTACATGCAATCAATAAAACAAGGATTGTACATAGAACAATATCGGACCTCTGAAAAATATAAGCATGCATAAGTACTCAGTACTTGGTTTGGGCCCCTTTTGCAGCAATTACTGCCTCAGTGCGGCATGGCATGGAAGCTATCAGCCTGTGGCACTGCTGAGGTGTTATGGAAGACCAGGATGCTTCAATAGCGGCCTTCAGCTCTTCTGCATTGTTCGGTTTCATGTCTCTCATCTTTCTCTTGGCAATGCCCCTTATTTTCTCTATGGGGTTCAGGTCAGGTGAGTTTGCTGGCCAATCAAGCACAGTAATCCCACAGTCATTGAACCAGGTTTTGGTACTCTTGGAAGTGTGGGCAGGTGCCAAGTCCTGCTGGAAAATGAAGTCAGCATCCCCATAAAGCTCATCTGCGGAAGGAAGCATGAAGTGTTCCAAAATCTCCTGGTAGATGGCTGTGTTGACCCTGGACTTAATGAAGCACCATGGACCAACACCAGCAGATGACATAACTCCCCAAATCAACACAGACTGTGGACACTTCACACTGGACTTCAAGCTTTTTGCATTGTGTTCCTCCAGACTCTGAGTCCTTGGTTTCCAAATGAGATACAAAAGTTGCTTTTATCAGAAAAGAGGACTTTGGACCACTGAGCAACAGACCAGGTCTGTTTTTCTTTAGCCTAGGTAAGACACTTCTGATGTTGTTTGCTGTTCAGGAGCAGCTTGACAAGAGGAATACGACATTTGAAGCCCATGTCCAGGATCCGTCTGTGTGTGGTGGCTCTTGATGCACTGACTCCAGCCTCAGTCCACTCCTTGTGAAAATCCCCAACACTTTTGAATGGCCTTTTCCTGACACTCCTCTCCAGGCTGCGGTCATCCCTGCTGCTTGTACACCTTTTTCTTCCACACCTTTCCCTTCCACATAACTTTCTATTAATGTGCTTTGATACAGCACTTTGGGAACATCCAATTTCATTTGCAATTACCCTTTGAGGCTTTCCCTCCTTATGGAGGGTGTCAATGATGGTTTTCTGCACAACTGCCAGGTCAGTGGTCTTTCCCATGATTGTGATTCCTACTGAACCAGACTAAGAGACCATTTAAAGGCCCAGGAACCCTTTGCAGGTGTTATGGCTTAATTAGCTGATTAGAGTGGGACACTTTGAGCCTAGAATATTGAACCTTTTCACAATATTCTAATTTTCTGAGATTGTGGATTTGGGGTTTTCATGAGCTGTGAGCCATCATCATCTCAATTATGACACATCACGGCTTGAACTATCTTGGTTTGCATGTAATGAGTCTATCTTATATATTAGTTTCACCTTTTAAGTTGCATTACTGAAATAAATGAACTCTTGCACAATATTCTAATTTTTCAAGTTTCACCTGTGGGACTTGTATAGCTCGAATCCAACCCCAGATTCATTTGGGTGTTACGTGGTTGAGGGTAAGAAATCAGGAGCAAATGAACCATCCCATCATGAAATGAGCTCTTTAATTCTATTTGTCCACATCTATGGAGGTATAGTTTTGCCCTTTCATCTGACACTGAGATTTTAGCAACTAGCTGAAGTCATGCTGCTCTAATTCATCTTATTTTCTACAGAGTTTCCCTAAGGCAGGGGTGTCAAACTCAAGGCCCAGGGACCAGATCCGGCCTGCAGGGTGCTTAGATCTGGCCACCATGGAAACAGCAAAAGACTGGCCCGCGGTGCCTCTGCCAGCGAAAATGGAGCAGTTGCATCAAAAAATGGGGCCTGGGGTGGCATGTGTGGCCCACCCGAGCTCTGTTTTCACTGGCAGAGGGCTCCAGGGGGGCCATCACAGCCAAAAATGGAACTCAGGAGCCCATTTTTCCTGGCAGAGCACCTGGGTCACCACAGGCACCACTGATATAAGTGTTGTCAAGCTGGCCATGCCACAAGGTCAAACACAATCCTGATGTGGCCTTCATTGAAATTGAATTTGACACCCTGCCCTAAGGAGTTGTGGCAACTCCTTTTGCCTATTCTCTAACTACTAAGAAATCAGATACAATCTAAAGTGGGGGGGGGGAGAGAGAAATTATTCACATTTCTTAATGCAATCTTATAAAACAGGAGTAGCAAAATAGAGGGTTGGACAGGACCAAATGGTCCCACCATACTTTAAAACATTAAAACATAGATCATATAATGTCTCCTGCCTTGAACAAAGGGTTGGGTTAGAAGACCTCAGAAGTCCATTCTTAGCCCTATGATTCTAGGTTCTAGGTTCATTTTGGTAGTGTGTATTTTATTTCTGTCAATGATTCAGCCCAAATTTGTACTGAATAAATAGGGATAGGGATTCAATGCGCTTGCTGCAAGCGGGAGTTGCGTCACTGGTGGAGGAATCAACAGGAAAGCATTTTTGCATTTCCCTGCTCCTGTTTAACAAATATGCCTGCTCAAGTTTTTTTTTTTTCATTGAAAGTGATGTTTGCTTAGACTGAATGTGCCAATGTGATAGGAGCTATGATGAGATATGTTAGGCTTTCTTCCACTTTTATATATGACATGACGTAGGTGCTTGGGCCCTCTAGTACTCATTATTTTATTTATTTATTTGATGTATTTGACTTAACGCAGCTTCCGCCAGCCTGATTTTCTATTGACATTTATTTTTCATTAGGTATATTACATTAAGGTTGTGATCTGCAGGCTGTTTTTTTATTTCTGAATTTCTGCTTCTCCTTTAGTTTCATTCTTCAGAAGTTTATTTTATGGATCAAAAATGGGCTGAGAAACTCTCACCCCATGTCTACAGATCTACAACTGTATTTCTCACTTTCTGGGATAGTCCAGGGAACATAAAGGATCCAAGTAATCTTGAATTTTAATATAATTGTCATTTCATGAAAATTTATGGAAAAATAAATGGTCAGGTACCAGGGGCCATTAATATCAGAGTCTATGGATGTGTATAGACTTTGATAAGAAAGCATGACAATTTGGGACAGAAACAGTATTGGCTACCCTGGAGATGATATTCTTTAGGATCTAGACAAGGGATAATGCACATCTTGATTTTTATTAGAACTCTAGATAGCAGTCAGTATAATCAGCTATAGTATAAGAACTTTGTACTTGTGATGAAAGGGAAGACATTTTGTTATATATTACTCAATTCTTATTTTTCTGCAGCTTCTATTTTTATTCTTTCATGTTTTAGTTTGTATTATGTTTTATTGTTGTAATTGTAATTATTAGTTAATTATATATGTTGGAAGTTCAAATCTATTTTAAACTTAGAGAGAGAGAGAGTTATAGACAGACAGACAGACACACACACACAGAGAGAAAATAGATTTAAACATCCAACAGAATGAACAAAATATAGACATAAAGAAAGGAGATGAAAGAAAGTAGTTAGAACAGAAAGAGTTG
This sequence comes from Hydrophis major, assembly GCA_033807585.1. Taxonomy (NCBI): domain Eukaryota; kingdom Metazoa; phylum Chordata; class Lepidosauria; order Squamata; family Elapidae; genus Hydrophis; species Hydrophis major. Next base: position 126,603,439 of record CM066328.1, read on the forward strand.
TATTGGGAGTTTATGGAGTTATACTAATTGGAAATCTGAAAAATGATGCTTGCTATGGAATAATAAAGAAAATTTGGATGAGAAAATATATAAGAGAGCAGGTGCTGCAAAAACATGAAAAAAATGCTATCTAATATGTGTGAGAAGAAAAATTGTAAATGTAATTAAAGTGCAAGGAAAATTAAGATTGAAAGAGAGAGAATGCAGAGCTATTTTGATAGAAATAAATATGTTTTGGAAATGTGTTAAATAAGAAACTTTTAATGATTGGAATTACAAATAAAAGTGATGACATGATTTAAGATAAAACTGAAGTGAGGAAATGCTAGAAGTTGTATTTTAGAGATGTGTATAAGAATGACAGTAATCCTTTGAAGGGTAAAAGATAATGTTTTAAACATTAAAGTCTCAGGGAAAAATGAGGGAAAGGAAGTCATGTATCCTGTGAGATTATTGAAGAAATGATGAGGCTGAAGCTATAGGTGGTATAACTATAGAGCAGGGGTGTCAAACTCGCATTGTAAGGGTGGAATCACATGACATATCCCAACTTTTTTCCCCTTTACTAAACCAGGCATGGGCGTGGCCAGTATGTGATGCATCTGGCCCGTGGGCCTCAAGTTTGACACCCCTGCTGTAGAGGAATAGTATTTAATGGGATAAGCTCAGTTTTTCTCAACTAGCTAAGGAATTCTGGGAGTTAAAGTCCACACATTTTAGAACTGACAAGAAACACTAGTATAAAATATATGTGAAGTATGTAACTATCCTATTATTATTCCCATATATAGAAGAAAAGGTAACAAGAATGAATATAAATCTACAGGAACATTAATTGAAGTTTGTCTCGGAAGCTGTTTGGCTTCACTGTGACTAAAGCATATAAGAAATGACAATGAATAAAATTTGGGAAGTACAGTATAGTTTTTATGTTGGACCAGAGATGTCTAGATCTGTTTTGCTCTACAGTAGATCACTGTGAAATATACAGAGATACTAAAAAAGAATTTCTCTATGTTGGTTCATTTAGAGAAAACACATATTCATGTGAAAGGATTTGAATTATGCAACATTTTGTGTTAATACTAAATCAAAGGTTGGTTGCTGAATGTGATAAAAATATTGTATGATGGCAATAAAGCATGCATAAAAATAAACTGAATGCTTAGTGGATGATTCAACATTAAGCAGGGAATAAGAAGGAAAGTTCTTTTCTTTTTAAAAAGTTATGTTTTAAAAGGTAACTTTAAAAAGGCTATGATTATCAATGTTGATGTTTCATTGTATTTTTAAAACCAATGTATGCATGTATTAGTTTAATATAGTAAAGTAATGCCTTTTTTAAAAAAGATCAAAGAAAATACTTTAGGATTTGAATATTCATGGACAAAAATATTCATGAATATTAATATTTAAAATTCAGTCCTTCATTCACTATCTGTTCTCTCTCCCTCCCTTTTTCATGGTACTACTATTGATATGCTTTTTCTTTAGGTATAGTCATCCCTGAATTTCTATGACAGAAATTGGAGAATTTCCTTTATGTATACCTATTTCTTAATTTTCTTTGGAAAACAAAACTGGAGACACTTACATTGAAACAATTACGTTGAACACATACTAGTACTTTACTTTTCAATAGGTGCTGCAATATTATTTCATTGATCATTTTAGAAATAGATCTTTCATAAGTGACTATGTCTAATGATTGTTTTCTATGCATAGAAGAACACTATATTGAGCACATTGTAATTTTATATTGTGAGGCACAAATGGCTGCTTTTGCAACATTATTTTTGCTGCCTTCAAAACTTGCTCTAATTTCCTTATCAGAATATGTATTCAGCCATTTGGTCACTAACCGTTAAGAACATTTGCCTTTATTCAAGCTTCTTTGAAAATTCCATTAATTAAATACTATTTATTTTTTTATATTTGTTCGTACAATGAAATCATAGATTGTTCATTACAAGAAAATTTCTCTAAATCTGTTCCAGATCAACATGAGATAACAGATGACTCAAATATCCATGTTTCAGAAAATCAGATGATGGGTCATATGTTAGGTTATGCATTTGACCTGTTTGTAAACATATGGATCCAAACAAGCCACATGATGATTATGGCCTCATAATCCAGATCCCTCCTATGTAAATTATTACAGATACAAAGAAGAGCATCTTGGATTGCACTACCGGGCCTGCCTATTTTGATCAAGCCCCACCTCTGAGATGGCTTGGTATTCAACCACATTATGATAAGGGATAGATGTCAGTGAAGGCTAAAAGATATTAACCCTACCATTCTAAAAATATTAACCCTACCAGCTATTGTATCTAAAAATGGTTCCCATATGTTTAAACAAATAAAATAAATATTCCATTATATAAAAATATAACATTTTAGGAACCAGATTTATTAATAAAGGTATAATTAAGCCATTGCCAAGGGAGAATTAGCTAAGTAATCCAGAAATGTTCTGCTGAATCCCTACATCACAACAGAGAGAAGTTCTATTGCAAATAGGCTAAAATGAATATGATATGTTATCTGCAAAAAACAAAGGCAACATGCCGCTGGACACCAGCTGTTGGGAAATAGGAGTGTGATAGGGCTTATTTTTCTCAAATCTGACTGGTGAACTCCCAAAAAGGTATTTGCTTGGCCACCGAAGAAGACAAGTTGGTGCATTCTATGGTCCTTTAAGCCTATCCCTAACCCAAAGATTCTTCTTAGGTTCTTAAAAACTTGATATTGAAAAATTATACTATTATATCTTGGGTATGTTCCAAAACATATTTTCAAACAATGTTATTATTTAATATATGATTACATAACTACATCTAGAGAACTAATGGAAGATCCTATCACATATCTTTGTTCAGAAAATCCAAATATAATCAGCACAGAGGTTTAATCTCTTGAGTCACTCAGTTATTTCTCAGGTTCTCTCTCTCTATCTCTCTCTGCCTCTGCCTCTGCCTCTGTCTCTCTGTCTCTGTCTCTGTCTCTGCCTCTGTCTCTCTGTCTCTGTCTCTCTCTCTCTCTCTGTTTTTTTTCTTTTTTTTGCACTTTCAATTTATATTAATTTTAGTGATATTTAGGATCTGGCTAAAGTGACATTTGCCAAGTTTCTACAAAAAGTATGAAACAATAATATTCTACTAAACCTTTTGCTAGCCTCATCTAATCCTCATGCCTTCCTAGTTCTCTCAAGGATTAAAAAATTCATTTCATATTTAAGGTAAGTCCATTGTTCTTTTTATAAAAATGATAAAAGCCAACCCTACAGGCATTCAGTTCAGTTTCTCACCTAGACTAGATAAACATTTAAAGATATCACGAAACCCATTGCACCAAAGTAAGGACATATTTCCTCTATGGAGTTGTGGATATATTTGCTCTCTGATACCATTGCTTTTTTATTTTTCAACTCTAAGCAAAGAGTATTTTAGATTGTTTTTTCAAGATCTCTAAATTGTCAAAGTTATTTTAGGATGCTTTTCATAAATTCAGAGAGCCATTCTGAAAAAGAGAGGAAATTATTTACAAAAAGGTAAAATCTATACAAAAAGCCTGGATACCTGATTCTGGAATTCCAGTGTTTGAAAAATAATACCAAATTATAACATAATAGCATTACAATAATGTAGAGTTGTAATTGTAGGAATGTTCCAATCTCGGATGGTAAACCTCAGATAAAGAATGTTTCCAAGCAAATACAACTCAGGCAAACAAAGTCATTAATCTATGGATAAAGGAGGATTAGAGAGGGGAAGTAAACATATGTTAGACTTTAACTAGAGATAATTAATTGTATGGATTACTGTACTAAACAGTAACAAAAGTTAAGCAGTAACCAAAGTTAATGAATGATGGAGGATAACTAAAAATGTATATAAATGCAAGACTATACTCCAATAAAGATCATCATGATTCAGTTGTTCGTGATCAAACAACTCGACTGCCTCATCATTACAACAAGTGGCGCATGAACAGGGACCCTCTTACTTCATCTGGCAAGGATTTGGTGCACCTTCAACCCTTTGTGGTTTCTTCAACCTTTTGGTTTCTTTAAGTATGGGGTCTTCGCTTTCTGAGGAACAAAGGAAGCATGTAGATGAATTAGGCTATTTGTTGAAGAAAAATAATACCGAGGTACTACAGAGAAATTTCTTGAGGCTGGTCCAGGATATTTCAGCTCAGTGCCTATGGTACCCAGAAAAGGGGTCTTTAAAATTAACTGATTGGGAATGTATTGGGAAAACATTGCATACTGAACCTTGAGCAAAAATAGAAGTTTTGCATGTGTGGCATTTATGTAGGCATGCAATTGAAAAATTTGGTCACAATGAACTTTCTCTTTTAACACTTCCACCTTCACATTATACTAATGTTGTCATTTGTCCCCCTTCTTCACCTGAATATATGTCTTCAATTCCCTCAGCTCCTGCAGATACAAGGCAAAAGCCTCCTGACTCTATTGTTCAGTCTTCTTTTCAGAAAATGGTGGAGACTTGTAAAAGGGATGCCTATGTCTCAGGAACAGAACTTGCAGAATTACTGTCTGTTTGTCCAGTACAATATCATCCTGGCCAGGGGCCACAGCTTGGACTGCAAGTAGCAGAATGGGAGAGACTGCCTTATTAGATCTGAAGAGAGTTTTAAAAAAGGCAGTTACAGACTATGGGATTAGTGGTAATTTTACAAGAGGACTTGTAGAAGGAATAAAAAATGGTTATACAATGATCCCTGAAGATTGGAAGCAAATATTTTGCATATATGAGACATGCTCAAGCTGCTGCTTTAGGAGGAAGAGGAGCATATACAGTTGAGCAGCTATTTGGTTCTGGACCATTTAGTACAATTCCTACTCAAGTTGTTCTTCCTCCAGCTATGTTAACTATTGTTTTTGAATGTGCCTTTCATGCTTTTCTTAAGGTACCCCAAGCTGGAGAACCTAGAGCAAATTTTTCAAACATTTGACAGAATGCCAATGAGCCTTAAGTTGACTTTGTTGAGCATCTGTCCATAGCAATTAGACAGCAGTTTGATCATCAGGAAGCTGCTGGTGAACTTCTTCACCAGTTTCCTATTGAAAATGCTAATGCAGATTGTAAAAGAGCTTTACTGCTCATTACATTCTGGCAAATATGTTAAAGGCTACTGCTCATTACATTCTGGCAGATATGCTGTGAGTCTGCCAGGATATTGGATCGCAAACTTATAAAATGCATATGTTAGCAGCTGCTATTCAGAAAGGACAGTGACCAATTGGTAACTGTTTTAAGTGTAAGAAGCCTGGCCACTTTCAGAAGGACTGTCGTTCTACACCTTCTATGCCTCAGAATTGTCCTTCTAAGAAGTGCCCTATTTGCAAAAAGGGATTTCATTGGGTCAATCAATGTCAGTTTCGGCTGGAAAACTTGCCAATGGGTGTGGCACCCACTCAGAATCCAAAGCGTGCCTTTCCCATCACTCCGACTCCTCCAGCAGTCTCTCTCACTACTCCCCAGCCATAGCCAGTAGCGCTGGGATCGATTTAATCACTCAAGAGGAAATTGAGTTTAAATTTCCCAAGGAAGTTAAAATAGTTCCATCTCAATTTAAAGGTTTTCTTTCTTTGGGATTAGTTGACTTAATTTTGCCTCATTCTTCTGCACACAAAAAGGGCTATTTTGTTATGCCTGGGGTAATAGATTCAGATTACACTGGTATCCTCATGATTTAGATTTGGGTGAATCTTCCTCAAGTTCTTCCTTGTAATTCTTCTGTTGCTCAATTGCTTCTTCTTCCACATGAAATTCCATCTCCTGGTATAGGTAATTGTGGGGATGCAGGATTTGGATCAACTGCTTTATTTGTAGGCTTACTTCATCAGCTAAACTCCTCTCATCTTTTGTTAACGCCCTTCCTTAATAAACAACCATTTCAAGGGTTATTGGATACTGGAGCTGATGTTACTGTCGTCTCCTCTTTACAGTGGCCAGTACAGTGGCCAAAAATGACAGTTTCTTCATTGTGGGGAATAGGAGGTTCTACAGCTGCTTGGCAGAGTGTTCAAGAAATTAATATTACAACATCTGCTGGTAAGTCCTTTTTCCTACAACCATACATTCTAGATATTCATACTAATATTTGGGGCCGTGATATCTTTCTCTTCTTAATGCCCATTTGATTCTTGATGATGGCTCTTCCTCTTAAATGGCTCTGTTAAATGCCGGTTTGGGTGGAACAATGGCCATTATCAAGGGAAAAACTCGCTGCTTTACAACAATTGGTTCAAGAACAATTGGCTGCTGGTCATATAGAACCTTCTACTAGTCCTTGAAATACTCCTGTTTTTGTTATAAAAAAATAAAATGGGAAACATAGAATATTGCACAATTCCTCCATTCCAATTCTTCCTGAATTACAAGTACAGAAATCATATACATTTGTACAATGGCAAAAATTACTTGGCATTATTAATTGGGCATGCCCATTCTTCTACATTAAAACTGGTGATATGTTGCCCTTATTTCAGTCTTTGAAGGGAGCACAATCACCAGGAGATCTAGTTGTATTAACTGATCCTCAATGAACATGCCTTCAAGAAATATTGAATAAGTTTAAGCATCAATATGTGGACAGGATAACATCCTTAACAATAGGTCTTTGCTTAGCTATTCTTCCCACTACACCCTTACCCATGGGATGTCTTTATTCTAATGCGTCCCCGCAAACGGTCAACATTCATGAATGGATTAATTTGTCAGCTACTCCACCTAGAAACATTTATCCTTATCAATCAGCATCAGAGGATTTGATTATTAAAGGTTGTAAATGAGCCATACATCTTACAGGACAGGATCTCATTAGCATAGCTTTCATTTGTACAAAAGTTGAACATGAGCATTTGATGATGATTTTAGAATCATATCAGATAGCCTTTTCTCAATATGTGGGAAACTTGTTGTATTCTTTACCCAAGGATCCTAGAATAGTGGTTACTACTACTTTAAATCTGGCCTTTTCTTCCATTTTTGTGCGAAATCCTATTTCTAAAGCTCTTACAATCTTTACTGATGGATCATCTACAAGGGGTGTGGTTGTCTGGCAGATTCAACAATAATGGTATTCCAAATTTACTGCCATGCAGACTTCAACTCAATGTGCTGAGCTGGCTGCTGTGATTTTGGCTTTATGATTGTTCAATGACCAACCTATTAACTTGATCATTGATATTCAATATGTGTATTTAGCTATGCAATCTCTTCCCTTTTCTTATTGTGCTCTCTCTTTGGATAAGAATTTGTTATCCTTGTTTTTATCTTTAAAGAATAGTTTGGAAACTCGCTTGTATTCTTTGTATGTAGAACACATTGTACACTTTGTATGTAGAACACATGTAGAACACAAAGTCATACTCCCTTTACTAATGCCTTGACTGAAGGAAATCGGAAGGCAAATGAATCCTTAAAGGATGTTGCATCTTTGTTTGCTGATCCTGTTGCTAGTCATTCTTATTTTCATCAAAATGCCAAATCGCTTGCAAAGCAATTTAAAATTTCATTATCTCAAGCCCGGGATATTGTCTGTGCTTGTCCAGCTTGTCAGCAACTGGCAGTTCCCTTTCCAGTGGGTGTCAACCCATGAGGAACTCAAGCTAATCAAATTTGGCAAATGGATGTAACTCAGTTTTCAACCTTTAAGCCATACTGTTATTTTCATACGTCTATTGACATTCATTCACACTTCCTTTGGGTTACTGCTTCAAAACATGAACGTACTTCAGATGTTATTTCTCATTGCCTATCCTCTTTTGCTGTAATGGGTCAGCTTTCTCAGTTTAAAACTGACAATTGCCCCACTTATATTAGTAAGGAACTTCAAACCTTTTGTCAGAAATGGAATATTACTTTAGTGCATGGAATTCCTTACAATTCTCAAGGTCAAGCTATAGTTGAGCGAGCTCATCGTACTTTTAAGGCATTGCTTCAGAAACAATTACAAACTGTAGTTGTTCTTTTAAAGTTGCAGCAACGTTTCAGCAGAATCTCATCTGCCATCATCAGGCTTCTGTATAGTGTTCGTCTGTGAGTTAGGCTTTTACAGTGGTTTCTGTTTTTACCACTGTAAAAGCCTAACTCACAGACGAACACTATACAGAAGCCTGATGATGGCAGATGAGATTCTGCTGAAACATTGCTACAACTTTAAAAGCACCACTACTATGACGTGGGAAAATACCCGAACAAAGCTGAATGCCAGACATGTAAGTACCCGCGAAAACTTAAGAATATATACATATATACATATATACATGAGCTTGAAATGGCGGCGCGCACAGACGCAGCGGCTTATGGCTCTCCTGTTCGGTGCTCTTTTTTGTTGTTTGTATACGTTTTTTCTGTTTATCTGTGGACTTTTGGCTCTACGATCCAATTATACTCACGACTGGACATCATAGGCATAGGAAACCGACACCAGACGTCTGTTTCGAGTGCTTTTCATCGTTTACATAACATCCCTGACGAGATAGCGAGACCAGCGGGCTCTCCGTGGATTGTTGTCGGGACTAGGAGGCGGCGCAGACGGAGGAGGGAGAGGAAGCAGAGGCGAGGCTGTAGGTCTGGTGTTATGCTAAGGCTGAGGAAACATCCATACAAGCCACCTCTCCCGAGTCTGTATCTTGCCAACGCCAGATCCCTGGTGCATAAAACGGACTATCTGAACTTACAACTCGCTGGTAATCGCTACGTTCGAGACTGCTGCATTATGGTAATTACCGAAACTTGGTTACATCCCGGGATTCCTGACGCTAGCATGCAGCTTGCAGGTCGTACTTTTTTACGCTGGGATAGAACGAGGGACTCTGGTAAGAGTAGAGGGGGGGGGCTCTGTATGTATGTACATGAGAATTGGTGTAATAACGGGACAATTATAGATAATCACTGTTCCCCTGATCTTGAGTATATGTCTGTAAGATGTCGGCCTTTTTTTCTACCGAGAGAGCTAACTGTCGTGATTGTTACGGCGGTGTATATTCCACCCGGTGCAAACACGGATAAGGCACTCTCTCTCCTGCTGAACACCATAAATGAACAGCAACGGGTTCATCCCGATGGTGTTCACGTCATTGCAGGAGATTTTAATCAGGCCAATCTGAAAACTGTACTCCCGAAATTCTACCAGCATGTTAAGTGTGCTACGAGGGGAGGAAATACTCTGGATCACGTTTATACCAACATCAAACATGCATACAGAGCCATACCCCTCCCCCATCTTGGGCTTTCAGATCATCTCTCCCTCTTGTTACCCCCAGCCTATACCCCCCTCAGATGTAGGGGCAGGCCTATTATAAAGACTATTACGACCTGGCCGGAGGATGCACTCAGCAGACTACAAGACTGCTTTGAGCAGACAGATTGGAATACGTTTCAACATCAGGAGCTGGAAATGTATACGAGTACGGTGCTGGACTATATCAAGTTCTGTATCGGAAATGTGACTGTAGATAAAAACATCCGGGTTTTCCCAAACCAGAAACCCTGGATGACTACTCAAGTCCGCAGACTCCTCAAAGCCCGAGATGTAGCCTTCAAGTCAGGTGACAGAGTCCTGTATACAGCCGCTCGAGCCGACTTGAGGAAGGGGATCATAAAAGCCAAGATAGACCACAGGAGGAGCATAGAGCTCCATTTGTCCAGCCATAACACACGGGAGGTGTGGAAGGGCATACATGACATTACTAATTACAGGGGCTGTCATGCGACAACAGAACATCTGAGTGCAGCGTTAGCAGAGGAGCTGAATAACTTCTTTGCTCGTTTTGAAGTCCCTCAACATCATAGAGCTGTACCAGCCCTATTCCCACCTTCAACTATACCCAGCTCCACTATTCCACCCAGTACATATTCTGTGACGGAGGATGACGTCAGACGGGTGTTCTGTGCGGTGAATCCCAGGAAGGCAGCCGGTCCAGATGGAGTTCCTGGCAAGGTGCTCAAGGCATGTGCTCCCCAGCTCGCTTCCATCTTCAAAGACATCTTTAACCTCTCCTTGGCCCAGGCAGTTATACCATCTTGTCTGAAATCTGCTATAATTATCCCTGTGCCGAAGAAATCCCCCATCTCCAGCCTCAATGACTATCGTCCAGTGGCGCTTACTCCTGTAGTTATGAAGTGCTTTGAGAGGCTGGTGCTCCGGCACATCATTAATCATCTCCCCCTGGATTTCGACCCTCATCAGTTTGCCTACCGTACAAACCGGTCTACAGAGGACGCTATAGCCATAGCTCTGCACGCTGCGCTGAGCCACCTGGAGCAGCAGCAGAGCTATGTCCGGATGCTCTTTGTGGACTACAGCTCTGCCTTTAACACAATTATCCCAGGAATACTGGTTAAAAAACTGGACATATTAGGTTTGCCTTCCCTTACATGTGCCTGGATAAAAGACTTCCTAAGCGATCGGCCCCAGACTGTGAGGCTTGGCCCCCACCTCTCTTCCACTTGTACACTCAGCACTGGCTCCCCACAGGGCTGCGTGCTGAGCCCACTCCTGTACTGCCTCTACACCCACGACTGTAGTCCACGGCACGACAGCAACCTCATTGTGAAGTTTGCTGATGACACCACAGTGGTTGGACTCATTTCGAAGGGAGACGAGGCAGCTTACAGGAAGGAGGTCCTGATGTTAACAGCTTGGTGTTCGGACAACAACTTAGTTCTGAACACCAAGAAAACTAAGGAACTCATTGTGGATTTTAGGAGGCATAACACCGATTTGGCTCCCCTTTACATCGATGGAGAGCAGGTGGAGAGGATCCATACCTTCCGGTTTCTGGGTGTCATCATTGCTGATAAAATCTCTTGGACGGAAAATACCACGGCGGTCATTAAGAAGGCCCAGCAGAGACTCCATTTCCTGCGGGTGCTCAGGAAGCACAATCTGGACTCTAACCTGCTGATTACCTTCTACCGTGCGTCCATTGAAAGTCTGTTGACATACTGCATCACAGTGTGGTATGGCAACTGTACCATGGCAGACAGGAAGAGATTACAGAGGGTAGTCAAAGCAGCTCAGAAGATCATTGGCTGCCCTCTTCCCTCCCTGTCGGACATTTATTCCTCCCGCTGTCTTAGTAGAGCTGTGAACATCATAAAAGACAGCTCTCATCCTGGTTATGGACTGTTTGACCTGTTGCCCTCAGGGAGGCGTTACAGGAGCATCTGGTCAAGGACAAACCGCCTTAAAAACAGTTTTTTCCCGAAAGCCATAACTACCTTGAATTTGCACATGCACTGATTTTAAATACTGCCAGATACACTGTAAATAATTGTGAACAAATTTTGTGCAATATGATCACTATTGTTGTTGTGTTGACGGGCATGTGCAATAATTCCTACTGGGACAGGCACAGTAGGGTATTTTTATTCTTTTATTCTTTTATTCTTTTTATTCTTTTATCATAATTTTTTTAGAGATTTTATGTATATTTCTGGTGTGTATGTTGCACTGAAGGACGAGTCGCTTAATTTCACTGTGTATGCGTATGATGCAAATTGTACACGTGGATAGTGACAATAAAGGTATTCTGTATTCTGTATTCTGTATATATACATATATACATATATACATATATACATATATACATATATACATACATACATACATACATACATATATACATATATACATATATACATACATACATACATACATATATATATATATATATATATATATATATATATATATATATATATATATTCTTAAGTTTTCGCGGGTACTTACATGCCTGGCATTCAGCTTTGTTTGGGTATTTTCCCATGTCATAATAGTGGTGTTTTTAAAGTTGTAGCAACGTTTCGGCAGAGATATGGATCTTTGGTAATTCGGGTTTTCTCCCGCATAAGATTGGAAGTATCTAGGCAACATTTCGATGAAGTCTCATTCATCATCTTCAGGCTTGGTCTTCGGCTCTGTGCTTCTCAGAGTGATGTGAGCTTGCAGCTGCTTCTTCCTTTTTACTACTAGTGAGGGCGTGACTTGATTGGCTGGGGGCTTGGCTGTGTTCTGATTGGGTAGGGGTTTGGCTGTGTCCTGATTGGCTGGAGGCATGTTCTGTTCAGGTGGGGGCTTGGTTGTACTCCAGTTAGTCTTAGTTGCTGGGGGATTTGAGCTGGTGAGCTGTGATCTTGTTGTTTGGCTTCGAGTTCGTGGTCGTGCTGCATCTTCATGGTGGGGGTCAGTTCGCTTCATGTATGGCTCAGAGGGGTTTGAAGTGGGTAGTGATGCAGCTGCAGTGCGGCTTCTGGTCCGTGGTCGTGTTTCATCTTCTGTTTGGGTGTGAGTCTGCTTTCTACGTGGAAGTGTGGTGGTGGCATCTTGTGTGGCTCTCAGGGGTGTGGGTCTGGTGTTATTCTTCATGTTAGGTACTTGTCTGTTCATGAGGGCGGGTTTCCAAATGGCTGGTAGGCGGGAGCTATATATATCTTAAGTTTTTGCAGTTACTTATATGTATGGTATTCAGCTTTGGTCAGGTATTTTCCCACGTCATTATAGTTGTGCTTTTAAAGTTGTAGCAATGTTTCAGCACAATCTCATCTGCCATCATCAGGCTTCTGTATTGTGTTCATCTGTGACTTTCACAGCCGTTTCTGTTTTAAATTTGGGGCTAGCCTACTGCTGTGCCAGAATGTTTTTTTCTTCATCCTGGTTGGTTGGGAGTCTTGGCCTGTGTTTATTGGTCTTGGAGTTTGCTGTGTTCTGCTTGATTGGTGTTTCTAATATTTTCTGTCTGTTGTGTGGCTTTTTTTTGTCTTGATTGGCTGGCAACATTGTGTTTCCTGTATTTGGAGGCTTTTAGTGCAGCTAGGCTCCGAGTAAATGGACGGCTATCATTTATTAGGAAGCTAGGTTTCATCTGGGTGCCTGGTTGGGGTGTGTTTGAGTTGGAGGTATCAGGGGGGATATATATATATATGTGGATCTTTGGTTATTCGGGTTTTCTCTTCGTGGGGGAAAACCCGAATAACCAAAGATCCACATACAAATACCCGCGAGAACCTCAGAAAACAAATATATATATATCTGCCATATTTAGTTGAAAATGAAACCAATATGAAAAACACAGACGAACACAATATAGTTACAGTTAGACAGAAGATATTAGAAACACCAATCAAGCAGAACACAGCAAACTCCAAGACCAAGACTCCCAATCAGGATGAAGAAAAAAACATCTGTTTTGTGGCTCTTTTTGTGTCTTGGTTGGCTGGCAACATTGTGTTTGTGTATTGGAGGCCTTTAGTGCAGCTTGGCTCTGAGTAAATGGACAGCTATCATTTATTAGGAAACTAAGTTTCATCTGGGTGCCTGGTTGTGGTGTGTTTGAGCTGGAGGTATCAGGGGGGATCTGTTTGTGCCCAGGTGTTTGCCTGGGTAGTGGTGTGGAGATTATTTTGTTGGTGAGTGCAGGCTTCCAAATAATTGACAGTCTGGTGGAAAAGAGCCATTTGGCAGTCTGTTTCATTTGGCGTAATTTGTATATACATGATAGACTTCATCCATCTCATTAATTATCTCTCTTTTATCTCTTTGGAGAGCCTCTGCAATTATTTCTTCCATTATTACTGCCAGATCTTCTTCTTTTGTCTCCACCACATTCTGGAATCGCAGGTAAAACAAGGATCTGTCCATCTCCAACTGGATCAAAGATTCTTCGACTTCCCTACTCCGTTCTTTCATTTTCTGGTCCACCAAATCTCATTTTTGTTCTTTTTTTTTCTGTTCTTTCCCCAATCATTTGTAGTCTTTGATCATTTTTCTGTAGCACTTCCTGGATCAGGCCCACCTTCTCATCTAACTTTTGAATATCATTTCTCACTTCTCTCTTCACTTCTTCTGTTTCTGTTTTCATTTCTCCATGATTTTTAGTCATATTTTCCTGAAAATATTCCTGAAAATTTGACATCGTTTCTTGTATTGCTATTAAGGCAGCCTGCACAGTCTGCATGTTCATCGCGGGTTTGGTTTATCTGTTTCAAACATTCCTTCTATTGTTTTTTGTGTGGCCGGGGATGCTATCACTGCAGTTGTCGTTGAAATCGGTTTCTTCCCAACTTTCACTGTGGTGGTTGTAACACTTGTCATTTCTTGTAATATTCTATATTGTTCTCCTAATATTTTCTCTATCTTCTCCCATGCCACCATTCACTGTTCCCCTAATTTCTCTGTCTATCTTTATTCTACAGTGTAGTCTACAAACTTATATCTCGTACTATATTTGAATTATTCCAGACATTTCAAAACTTAGCTAAACCATGCAGTTTTACAGGTCGATCCCAATATCAGGAAACACACTTATATTGACAGTTAACAAATATCACACTTATATTAGTTTTTATATATTCTTAATTACTAAGTATATTAACTTACTGGATATTTAATTCGTTGATTACTTACTTATTTAACTTATACAGTCAATTTCCGAGTTTATTCCCCTCTGACTGTCAATATAATTATATAAAGTTGCAATTCTATATTCAACTAAACCTTAAATATCAATAATAATTTTCTAAAGTACAAAAGGAGTACAAAAGGAGTCTATATCATAAATAAATATCTATCTTTTTTATATTCAGTCAGTGAAGACAAATTTATCTTTGATTTATACTACACAATCGCTAGTTCTATAAATCTATATCCTTCTATAAATCTTCTTTAAATCTTAATATATGAGTATATGAACTTAAATATTTTTATTACAAAAAGTAAACTACTAAAAAGAAAAGAAAGACAAGAGAAAAAAGAAAAAAAGAGAAAACCAGCTAATATAATTTTCAATATATAGATAAATATAAGTACAGATATTGTAGTCAATCACAACAATTAGTTTTGATTTAGGATATTTTAAGATATTTTAAAAGTTCCAACCAGGTACTTTGAGTCTTATTATGATACTGAGAGCTGAGTGCTGAAAGAGTTAACTTTTACTTTCCACTTTCAAGATGTCTGACTCTCCGAATTATGTACTGTCACTTTCCTTTCCTTAGTCCTCTTTCTGATTTTTTGTTTCTTCTGCTGCTCCAATGTTGCCCCTTTGCTGTTCCTTCTAATCAGTCCACTCTCTCCTCTTCATGCAGCTCACTTTCAATCTCTTACATTCACTTCTTCGTTGTTCTTTCCTTCTCTATTGCTGGCACCACCTTTCATCCTCTCCCTTCTCCGCTCTCCTCTCTGTTCCACTGTTCGTGTGAGCTATCACTTATGCCGTCACTCTCTGGGCTCTCTGAGCTATCACTTACGCCGTCACTTTTTTAGCACTTTGACAGTTCCAATCTTCTTTGCTCCCACCACTTATTCCACATCATTCTCCTTTTTGCTTCCTTTTCCTTTCTTGTGGGACGTCAGGTCTCCGGTTTGGCCATCAAGACTGAGCTCTTCAGCTCTGGATCAGAGGGCTCCTTTGCTCGCGCCACTGGGGATTGCACCTTCCCACTTCATTCCAAAGTTTTGCCTCTTCTTCACCAATCCCCCTAGGACCAATTTTTCACCTTGGACGACCATCGGACCACTGAAAATCATCTACAGGGGACAGAGCGCTATCTTCTGTGCCGCCATGACCACACATCACCACCGGAAAATTATGGTATGTTTTAAAACTATCTTTTCAATTACTGTATTTACAATTGTTCCCAAATAATAATTCCATAATATCTGAGACACAGCATTAGCATCAGTTGTACTCCAAGCTAGGTCTTTCTCTAAGAATTACATGTTTTGATTATTGGAGGCTAACTTTCTAGAAGTGCAAGATTTTAGTGAGAAATCTCTCTTCAAACATGTATTTTAGAATGCAGGGTTGTTGTTATGAAAAAAATAGGAGGAGGAAAGTGTTAAATATGTTTTCTGCCTTGAGTTATTTGTAAAAAATAATAAAGGTGGATACAAACAAACAAATAAGTAAAATTTATATTTATTTAGCATGAATTCCAGGGAGGATATAAATTGGTGATCAAATTCTGTGTTTGATTGGAATTTGGAAGGTTAAGATTAGATGGCAGCCACTCATGTGATCTTCAGTAGTGTTAAATGCACTCATTTAGGCAAGCATCACCTGGCCATGTTGACTTGCTACACCAAATGCTCTACAGCAGAGGTGGGAATTATGGCCCTTATATGGCTTGTGGATTTCAACTCCAAGAATTCCTGAGCCAGTCGTAAAAGGGCCATAGTTCCCCACCTCTGCTCTGCAGGAAGTCAACTGCTGGTGGCTTTATTGGAGCAGTGTGAATAAGTCTTTGAGGTGGGATGGCTTTGGCCACTTGATGCTAAGTGATTGGAGATTAGTGATTTGGTAGGATATGGTCAGATAAGTGTCCAAAATCAAAGGCAAGAGCATAGGAAAGTGTTAAAAGAACTTTCCCTTAGTATCCATTCTTAACTAAAGAAAAAGGATAACAAACAAGGTAATCCTTCTTTAAATATCAAAATCAGCAGCTGAGTCAGTGGGAGCCTGAGACAGGAAATGTCACAGATGAATTTAGATTTGCTGAGAGGTTGCGAGTCTACAATTATTTTTAAATCACTTGTGTGGACCCTTTTGGCCTCCTTTGCCCCAGAACATGGTGGTAGGTGGGAAGAAAGCAAGCAAAGGCAACTGAAAAAAAATGGAATGGCTGGTGAAAGAAGTCCAATTGGGAGCTGTCCAAAATATTAAATGGCAATACCCTACAGGCAAAGGAGAACTGTAACAGTTCCCTTAGTAAAATATGAAATTATCAAGGGGAATTGAAGAGGATAAGAATTCCAAGTATCACAGATGTCCAGGCCTGCAGGCTGAGGCTGATGGAAACTGGAATCAAACAAATCTGGATGGAATGATATTGATGAGGCTGAAATAAGAATTATAATGATGCCATTTGCATATGAACTGGAAAATAAATCCACATATTTCAAGAATGAACAATGGATCAGGAATTATACTTCACAACATATAGTAGTTACATTTGTGCTAACTTTAAACTAAATCATTTTATCCATCTCATGTAGGGTCCCTAGATGTACTTCACCATCCTATGCTTGCAATGATAAGATGCAGGGGTGGGATTCTACCAGTTTGAACTGATTTGCTAGAACTGGTTGTTAACATTCTAAGCAGTTCAGAGAACCAGTTGTTAAAATAAATTACTGGTCTAATCCTATAAGGAAGGAAGAAGGGAAACATTCTGGTGTTGCTTACAGAAACTGCCTCTCCGTTAACTCTTATTACACTCTTGGCAGGACTAAACTTCCTGTCTCAGGAATGTCTCTGGAGTTTATTTCCCATCCTTTTCTGGTACTTTGCTTGTGTGGAGTGACCATTTAAAGTTACAATGACATTGAAAAAAGTGACTAATGACCATTTTTCACACTTACGAATGTTGCAGCATCCCCACAGTCATGAGAGGCCAGGCAAGGAGATGCATGCCTCGATGTGAGTGATATTGAGTTGGCCAGCCAATAACATGACCACCAAGCCATGTCCACTCAGTCACATGACCACCTAAGCTATGCCCACCACCTAAGCCTTGCCCACATAACCGGTTGTTAAAATATTTGAATCCCGGCCCGATAAGATGGAAGTGCCAATGGCAAAAGGCTAACAAAAGGATGGTTGAAGCAAGAACAGCTACACTAGGAAGACTTCTCCAATAACTTTCTCAAAGAAAGTAAAATCAGACTGCAGTGAGTTTAGTTCACCCTCTTCACTTATACAAAATCCTGAGTTCCTGAAATATTTGGGATTTCCTATTTCAAGCTTTCCCAATCTGGGTCCTTGCAGATATTTTTAAAGAGTTTTTTCTACGTACTTGATAATTTTTCATGGAGGTTAGGACCACATTAGGGTAGAAAATCTTGTGGCCTTCAGATGTTTGGTTGACTTCTGTATGTTTTCCAGGTGGCATCGATATTATTGAGGGCTTACAGGAACTGCAGTTCATCTACTCAAAATTATATTAGTCTGTATTTTTTTCTAGACTTCTTATCTAGCTACTAATTTATAGTTCTCATTTTTTTCTGAATTTTTTTTATTCCAAACCATAGCCTAAACAGCTGACAAAAATAAAACTGGCATCAGTGACATCATACATCCTTATATATGGTAGCAGATATTACAGCCTGAACACTGAGTGTTCAACAGCTTTTTATATTCTTCTGAGTGAATCCTTATCCTCCATCTAGTAAGAGGCAAGGAAAATTATATTCTATTAACATAAATACTCTTTTTAAAGGGAAATCATGCCATATACACTGACATGAAGAATCTGTATCTACTTCTAGTTTTATTTGTTTAAACTTGAATCTAGAATTAGGTCTGATTATTGCTGCATTCTATATACTGTATACGTTCATTTAAGAAAGTTTTCCCAATCTTGAGGCTGTCCCCATATAACTGGACATTATGACCAAGAGTGAGAGGAGTTATAATCCTCTCTGGATTTCAGAGGAAGCTAAATAAGGGTAGTTGATTTATTGACCCATCAATAGTTTTCCCTAATGTATTTCAAAATGGCAACTGTTCTCCATAATTTTATATAGTTTATAATTTAGCAGCCATGACATTGAAAACAAAAAGCTACATTACCTGTTGAGAAGCCAACTTTAAAAATAAATTACATGCAAATGGGGACTTCTGAGAAATTTCCCCTCCATATCCTTTCAGAGGTGAAGAAGCAGTTTCCCAACATTACTGGAAGTATGGGGTATGAGAGAATGAGAGATTTGGACCCATGGGTGTGTGCCCTATCCTACAACAAATCCCATCTTTCCCTCATGATACCCTGGGCAATAGAAATACATTCCTCTCTTCCTTGGGAAGTGGAGTGGTCTTGTGAGATGCATACAACATAAGAACCTTCAAAATTCTGTTCTTTCCCTCTTGCAGTCATAAGAAATAGGTTATTGAAAAGCTCTACTGAAAACTGAAAAGTTTACAGAGTGGTATTAGGCCCCCTTATTACTGATTCTTGGGATATGATGGGCGTTCTCCAGACTTATTTCAATTATTGAATCACTTGTTTCTGTATAGCAAATATCATTTGGACAGCTAGCAAGAAGGAAGCCTACTAAGTTCAGTAAGACCTTTAGGAAATGAAGTAATGAATATAGAAGATTAGGTAGATGTGTGCTTATTATATTATTAGAAACCAGATGATTACCTATACTGCTTAACACAGTTTTTGCTGTAACCGGATTATTATTTAAAAGAAACCTGGAAACTATAACCTTAAAAAAATGCAAGGTTTTTTAAGTCCAGTCTGCTCAGTCAAAAATTAGAAGGCAGCAAAAGCAGTTTAAAGAGGAAGTAGGATGGAATAAGAGAAAAGAGGGAATGAACATGCCAACTATAATCACCCATGCTTCCTTGTCACAATACAGCTGTTGATAGTCTTGCTTGATAAATTGGTCTCTAACAAACCTGGAACATTATTTATTGTCTGACACATTGATGATTAGTTCAGAAGCGGTCATTTTGTGTCTATCAGGAAGCAGAGAAAATGAATTCTCTATAGAATTTTGCCTAACTGAAAAATTATATACCTCCTCTGCAAAAAAACTTTATCTACTTGAATCTTTGAAATATCTGATTTCCAAAAGGTTACATAATCAGTACATCATAATATAAGCAATAGGTTATAAAATGTTGGTTGAAATTTGGCTGCTTGGCTTGGGGATGTAATTTTGTGTATGCCAGGGCATTCATTGTAGAGGTTTGAGACTAGAGTTCATCAGTCAATAGAACTCCATGTAAGATCCATTCTCTAGTCCTTCTGGGGATCATATTAGCATCAGAATCCTGATTAGCCCCAGAACAAATAGGTTTGATAATGAAAGAACCTTGAACTTCCTGGAGAACAAACAATATCCTTAGGAGATCATACCAAAGCCTTGAGAAGAAAGGAATAGACTTTAAAATAATTGGGTACAGCAGTACATGATAGTCTTTTGATCTTGGCTTTCCATATTAGACTACAAACTTCTAACTATTTTTCAGGGCAGTGTCGACACAATTTTTCTTTCTATCTCAGTTATAGAATTACTGCCTTTAGTCTAGTCCTGGGTTCAAACTTTTCCAAGGCACCAGAGGTCTGTTTTGGCTACTGCAGAAAGTTAATAATAGTGATAGAGCAGAGTGTACAACATGTTGAAGAACACTGAATATAATGCTAAAAATTAGATGCTGCTCATTCAAAAGGATTTTATGACTTCCTAATCTGATTTGGGATTACAATACACAGGAAGAGATTTGATCTCTTCTTTCTCTTCTGTAGTCCTGAAAACAAGCCATGCTCATTTTGTGGGGCACATTTGTAAGCGAGAGAAAAAAATTATTGGTGCTAAAGTAAATTTGTTTGGATTCAAGTTTTTTGTTGTACTTGACAAGGGACTGTCCTCAAGTGTTACAAAACCAAGGAAGGATTCTAGGATTACAAGCCCATTGCTCTTGAAAACTTCATCAAATGGACACAAGATTTGGGTATACAACAGTAGATTCGCAGGACAAAAGCAGAGAAATGATCCTGTGAGTTTCAGTGGAGAAAAGAAAAAAAACAACACCTTAAATAATCAGTGAATTTTATTATAGAAATCCTGAAGGGAAATGGGACAGGAGGAAGAGCTGCTACTATGAAAATAAGGTGAGAAAATGGCCACACGAAATATTTTCCTTTGTTCACACAAAGACAAAGTAAGGAAAGGGGAAGTAAGTTCATAGTTGCAAGATTCTGTTATTGTAGATGTTACATTAAAAATAGTCCTGACTGTAAAATATTTTAGATTTCATATATTTATCTCTTGTGGGTTTTTTTTATGGAAATGTGATGTGAATGTGTCATACAATAAACAATAACAATAATGTGGACATCACATTTATTGTAGTTTGATTTATTGTACCTTGTTGGATTGACAAAATCCAAGAAAGTTCAGTTTGAACCCGAGGTATATAGAGCCTTGTAGGCACTGCTGAGTAAATGTGGATCATGGAAAGAGAGCCACCACATCATTCATTCATTTTGAAAATACATAGTGTTAGTTACAAATATAGCCAAGAATAGTTCTTCCATCATTTTTTCCCCTAATTGCTGTCCTGCTTTCTTGCTGTCAGTGTTTTAAATGTCTGTTTTATACTGAAAAGTTTCTATATTGATTGAAGACAACTTCTATATTTAGCTCTGTTGTTGAGTCCTTAATATCCCTTTTTAAATGTTTTGTTTACTTCCTGCCCTTTTTCTGGGCCTTGTCAATTTGAATTGTTACAACAGCATTTCCATGTGAAAAGTAAGATGCTTTCTTTCTTATTTTGGGACTAAATAACAACAACAAAAAATACTTCCCAATATTCTAACAGTGCCAAAACATTGTTTGCATTTTTTTAAAAAAAGAAATGTCATCCAGCACTTCCCATCAGTGGACATCACATTTTCAGGAAACTAAGAAAAGTTTGAGATAGAAAACTCTTAATAACATTTAATCATATGGGAGGGTGGGGAACAGCAGTCAATCCTTTTATCAGTCCTTTTATATTTTTTCATACAATATTATTCATACTGCCTAAAGTATCATCATAATCAGTGGTGGGATTCAAATTTTTTTTACTACTGGTTCTGTGGGCTTGGTGGGTGTGGTGGGTGTGGCAGGGGAAGGATACTGTGGGTGTGGCAGGGGAAGTGTGGGTGTGGCAGGGGAAGTGTGGCAGGGGAAGGATACTGTAAAATCTCCAATCAGAGGTGGTATTTGCTGGTTCTCCAACTACTCAAAATTTCTGCTACCAGTTCTCCAGAACTGGTCAGAACCTGCTGAATACCACCTCTGATCATAATGTTTATAAACCTTTATAAACCTTTATAAAAGACAGCTGTGTTTGAGGCAGATTACCCTTAGTGGAGACATTCTCTAAGTCTGTGTAAAAGGTGGTGGCTCATTGTAGGTGAAATTATCAACAAAGGACCTTCAGAACAGAAAAGGGATCACTGTAGCTCCTTATTAGCAGTGGAAAACAGATTGAACAATAACATGGGTGGCTTGGTAGTTTTACCCAATGACGAAATGTGATGAAATGTGTTACATTTGTTTTCTAAGGAGTTCCCAATTTTCATCTATGCATAAAAATTAACATAACATGCTCTATAGGATTGTTGTAAGAATAAAAAAAGTGTCACATTGAACAATTTGGATTTTAATGAATAAATAAAATACAGAAATCCTAATGAAAAGGTGAAATTTACTATTAATTGCTATTTTCTACATTTGTACTTGGATGAACATAGAAAAGTGATATCCTTTGTAAATTCAGTTTAAAAATTTATTCAAATCACTCTTCTGTTTTGATACTTGTATGGTTTTTTTTTTATAATATCAAGACATCAACCAGTTTCATTTGTATATGCAATATATCCTCTTTTTCCACATCATTCTTGCAACTTGTAATGTTTAAATCATTATTCTTGTCAATTTCAGTCTTATCCAGTTATGTTTTGTTCCTCTTCTGCCACAACAGTTGTATACCATCCTCTATGATGTTAAATACTTTTAAAATTAATTTCTGAGTCCATAATTCAGAAATGTTCATAAAAATCACTATTAAAGTGTTTGGCTCCATTTTGTAGTAACGTGTCAAATTAGAGTATTCTACTTCTTTAATTGTAATCTTTAGTTTCTTTTGGTCCCCTTTATTGTTCACAGTTCAAAGACCCATCTTACCATGTTTTTTTCCCCAAAACAAAATAGATACAGTTACTCATAGAAAGGACTCTTATAAATAATATCAAATTCTTATTTCAAATCCATCTAGACTTTTAGTTTGGTTTTAGCTTTCCAAAAGCAATACTCTAAACATTCTTTTGCTGTTTATTCCAAACATATAATATTTTTAATCCTTAAATACAATTTTAAACTTATTTTATGAAGATTTACTTAGTGAATGCAATGAACTACAATATGAACTTCCAAAGTTCTAAAGATGCTTTAAAAGTTTTTTAAAAGCAGTAAAAGCTAATTTCAAGGTGATTTAAAAAATGAGGCACCATTTTAGCTTTTTGTCCACAAAAGTTGCATTTTGACTGTAAATTTAGAGCTTAATCCCTCAATTTACAGCCACTCAACTCATAAATTGACCACAAAACCCTCAGTTCCTGTGATCTAACCACAAGAAATGGTTGCCTAGTGAGCACATGGGCAATCTTCTCCTTTTTTCCAGAGAAATTTTGCTGGCCAGACCTCCACATCCATCATCAATCTTGGCTGTAAGGCTGTCCTGTTTTGTCAGGATGTCTAGCTTGCCATGGTCTCACCAGAGGTCCCTAACAGAATCTGTCCTGATTATTATTGAATGTATGCTTTACTTCCATAAGACACAGCCAGATCACTTTACCTTGAAGTGAATGAAACCTTTTGTCTGTCATTTTGTTGTTTTTTAACAACAACAACAACAACAGCAACAACAACAACAACAATAATAATAATAATAATAATAATAATAATAATAATAATAATAATAATAGAAAACTTCTTGATTCCCCCCTATACGAATTCTTGAATTGCTAATTATACAATGTGAGAAATATACAGTATATGGTTGCCCAGCTCAAGCAGTTGTGATTCTGGGTGGCTTCAATCAACAAGCAAGAAAAAAATCAACAAGCAAGAAAAAATAGCAATAGCACTTAGACTTATATACTGCTTCACAGCCCTCTCTAAGCGGTTTATAGAGTCAGCATATTAACCCCCCCACACACACACACAATCTGGGTCCTCATTTTACCTACCTCAGAAGGATGGAAGGCTGAGTCAACCTTGAGCCTGGTGAGATTTGAACTGCTAAATTGCAGGCAGACGGCAGGCAGCAGAAGTAGCCTGCAGTACTGCACTCTAACCACTAACCACTCTAACACCACTGTGCCTCATTCTGTTAAAAAGAACAAGGATTAATTAACAGGCAAACAGCTGGCAACTCCAGTCAACCTGCCTCAACACTCAACATATGTTTTTAGAATGCCATAAAAGGCCAGCAGGATTGGGTCCAAATGTATATAGGAGACCCTTTGCAAAAGGCAAGTTCTTCTGTTCTACCACTGAATTCAGTTCCTGTGTTTGTAAGTCTGCTCTAACAAATGGAGGAAATACAACTCCAAGGAATTGCATGATAGGAGAGGTGTGAATAGAATCTGCTTGAAAGCAAAACAACGAAGAAGAATCTGATTACTTCTCCATTCATTTCAGTCAGGGGCTCCTGAGTCTGCTTTTGGTTTTAAAGCATTTCTTTTTGTTTAACCAAAGCAGCCTATGTTTATTTGCAGGGGAAAACATAGACCCTGAAGGGGCCTGCTTTTAGAGCCCCTTGGTCTAGAGTGGGACCATTCATTTCATTGGGATGACACAAAGAATTTGCCATTTACAGACTGCAATCAGCAGCCGAGTTGCTTATATAATAAAAGGGTCTGAAGTTCATGTAACCATGCAGGATTTTAATTCTATTTTTCCTGTTGTCTCTCAAGTCCGAGAAAGGTTGCTGCTGGTGGTGCTAAGCCATGAAGAATCATTATGGGTTATTAAACTCTATTGCTTTTGCTTTTCTTGATTGGAGCTGTAAAGGGAGAATGGCAGAATTTTCAGTGAATGCCAAACTGTGCTGTAATTGCCACAAGTGACAGACTGTAATTATTCAAGATTATAGGAGAGAGGGAAGGGGGAAGAGAAAGGACAAACTATATCGAGATTGGCCTTCTCAAATAGTTCTGTATGAACTCTTCTGTTGGTTGTTTCCTCTTTCCATCATCTGTAAGTAATTGTACTCTACGAATTTTTTTTGCAGATGATATATTAATGTACATACATGAACAAGATGGGACAATATTCATATTATACTCCCTGACACTCAAAATGGAGAGTACAGTTCAGTCTCTCTACACTGTGTCGAGCAGCTTTGGCCAGAAATATTTTGCTGATTGGCAAAGCTGGCAATCGGTATCTTTTTTCTCTCCAAATGCTTTTGTCATCTGCAATAGGTAGTTTCCTCTGTTGCACTTGATGGTGAAGGATATACCACCCAAAGTACAACATATTTTGCAATCCCTTGCTGAATCACCCAGCATCTAATACCAAGACAGCTGTTTTATTCCATTAAATGTCAAGCTTTGTCCTTAGGCCAATGGATAAGACCAGTCCTGTCCAGATGTTGGTAGTGGAATGAAAAACAACTCCGTAGCTGCATAAGGAATAGTCTCTCTTTTCTTTGCAAGCTTCTAATAAGTTCAGAGCTAGCAGTGACTGATGGGAAAAGAGAATAATAGTAAACAGTTCATGAAGGTGTAAAAGCAGTATACATCAATTGTAAAAAAAAAAAAAAAAAAAAGCCCAACAGCATGTTATGGATAATAAAAAATGGTACTGAAAATAGAGATAACAGCATTGTAATGCCTTTATATGTAAATCAATGGCATGACAGGATCTGCAATATTTAGGTCCATGGCACCTAGAAAGGGTATAGGAGATCTAGAGAAGATTCAGAGGAGAGCATTTAAGAGGATCACAGGGGAGGAGCAGCTTTGCTGAGAGGAAAGCTGTGGCATTTGGCGCTTTTTAGTCTCAAAAGGAGGCGAATGAGACAGGGCATAGACTGAAGTGTCCCAGTGTGGATAAAGTGGACAAGAAGAAACAATTTCTCCCTTTCCCTGATTCTGGAACTAGAGATTCCCCATTGAAACTGAATCATGGGAGAATCAGGATATTTTTTTAAAAAAAAATGCAGGTTGACACAGGAAAAGCCATTTTATATAAGAATGCACAGTGAAAAATCAAGTAAATAATCTATGCCTCTTTGCCGTTACAACTGTCTTCCACAGTAGTCCAACACTTGTGGGACAATCAATCAATCAATCATCAACCAACCAACCAACCAATCAGAATAGAGCAGGAAGGCAACTTGGAGATCTTCTAGTCCAACCCCCTGCTCAAGCAGGAGGCCCAATATCATGCTAGAACTCCTTAGAAAAACACTTGCAAAAAAATATGATGACAGTGCCTGAATTAGGCAGACAGCTCTTGCTACATTCTTGGAAAGTAATTATTCACTTTCCAATAATGTATACAAAGCCCATAAGAAAGGATTTGAGTGATGGGCACATTTCATATGGCACTTTAAAGTCATAATGTTCATATGCCTGGAAGGTATATTTTCCCTTCTTTATATCTCCAAAACAATGCTCAAAAGTCAAAGCAAGTATCCCAAGGATTCACATTGTTGCCCTTGATCATGCCATTTCTTTCATCTCCTTTGGATTTGTGTTTAAGCTTAGCTTGAACTGTTTCTTTCCCATTTGATCGGTTCCACTAAGCCAACTCCCCAGGGCAGTTTTCATTTTTCTGCTTGTTACAGGAACCACATCACACAACTTCCTTGATGCACTGCACATCTTTTCAGATAAGATCTGTTGGGAGAACAAAGTGACATTCATAATTCTCTTCAGATTCTATTTATCAACTTTTCTGTCTCTCTCTCTTTCTCTCTCCCTCCCTCCCTCCAGACAGTCTGTCTGTCTGTCTGTCTGTCTCTCTCTTTCTGTCTGTCTCTCTGTCTCTGTCTCTCTCTCTTATCACATTTGATCTCTTCAAAGTTTCATAAGATAGGCATAGATATCCATTAGTATTATGTGCAACAAAAGCAAAGAAATTAGTAGCTACATTGAGGGAATCTAAGGATTGCTAATATCAGCTGGATGTTACCCTATTATAGTAGAGCAAGTCTTCCTTCTTGGAACTTAGATGCTGAGGATTATGTAATAGGAAAGATGATGAGGTCAACTTGGTGGTTCATTTCAATTTTTCATTAACGATCTTACTTCTAAGAAACTACTGCTATATATCAATTTCTGTTACCATTCCAAATAAGATATAGATCAGCCTCTCTAGCAATTTTGCCCAATCTGCTTGTTTTTTCCACTTTTTGGAAACAAAATAATTAAGTTTCAATCTACAAAACATCTCCTGCCCATGATGAGGCAATGGAAAAGAGAAAGAACAAAGGAAGAAAAGGAAAATTGACAAACCTGGTCAATAGATTCTTATTCAACCAATTGACAAATCAGTAAATCCAAAAACTTAGCTAAATCTTCTATCTCTGATAAGTAAACTATCATCCTATTGCTGGGTAAAAACTAACTAGTAGGATCTTCTTGTCAGTCTTTCCTTCATAATAATTAGACTTTAAAGTATTTAGGTCAGTGTTTCTCAACCTTAGCAACTTTAGGATGTGTGTGGATTTCAACTCCCAATGAGGCAGGATGGAAAATTACCAGAAAAGTATTTATATAATTAGCAGAAGTTCTTTGGCTTATATTGCAGATATTATAACAGTGGCTTAACTTGATGTTGTGAAAACCAGAAAACTTGCTGAATCTATGTCTAAGTATAATGACCTATGAACTACATATTTTCTGTAACAGCTATATGGCAAGAGTGGCAAGGGTGGGTATGGAAAATAACAGATGGTATAAGATATGTACATGCTGAATTGTGAAAAATTACCAATTAGGACGACTTCTCCTTTCTGTAGTATATATGTTATGGTGTGATGACCTATAGTCTCTCAAAATAACCCAAAACCCAAAACATATATTAAAGACTGGTAAAGCCTTCAAATTAACTTCACTGTTTTATTAGGCACAGTTTAAAGTCACAAAAGTAAATAATGAGGCAAACAAAAAACCAAAACAAACTGCATTGATGAGAGTTCCGAAGCACACGAAGATAACTAATTATAAACTCCAGGAAAATAACCGAGAAAAGTCCATGAGAAGAACGCCAGCAAAGATAAGCCTCTTTCAAGGTAAACACTAATTAACTTCAGTAATTCTAACTGTGCAGTTGCAAACTTATATACATAGCTCCCATCTGCAAGCCACGAGGAGGATCATGGTAATTTCCTCTTGAGTAGACCTCACTTTTCCCTGATCCTCTCCTTCCTGCGTGACTTAGGATGGATAGGGGATGGGCCTGGATCCTTCTCTGACTGCTCAGCCAGCCTCTGCCCTTCCCCAGCCTCCTCCACCACCTCTGGAGCCACACTCCCACTCCCTGTTGGCTTTTCCTCTTCTTCCTCAGAGTCAGACTCCACCCATGACACTATCCCCCCCCCACAGGGCTCCCTCCCCCAGGACTAGGCAGACAAGGATGTTGAGGAAACCAAACGTGAAAATCCTGGACCAAACGAGGAGCATGAACATTAGTGGCATCGACTCAGGTGAAGTCCTCTGGTCCATAATCTTTCCATGCCACCAAATACTGAAATCAGCCCTGCAACTGGCGTGCATCTCAAATGCTATCCACTTCGTACTCCTCCTCTCCCCGAGGGGCTACTGGCGCTGGCGCTGGCTGTGATGGAGCCAGTCTATGTGGACTGTCGGGTGAGGCAGGGACTAACAGGGAACAATGAAAAACAGGATGATATGCATGGTCTGTGGCAGGAAGAGACAATAAGCCACAGGATTGATCACTGCCTCAACCAGAAAAGGTCCCAAATAACAGTGATTGAGCTTTTTTGATGGTTGCGTCATTGGTAAATATCGAGTAGAGAGCCAAACCCAATCGCCGACTGCTAAAGGTGAAACATTGCAACGATGTCGGTCTGCAAACTGTTTATAGTCTTCCTTGGCTCTCTCTAGTTGATTGTGGATCATGTGGTGCATGGCTTTTAACTCCTGCAAAAACGTATCCACTGCCGGAACTGGGGAATCAGATGGGGGCTAAAGGGAAAAGTTGTGGATGGAACCCATAGTTAGCAAAGAAAGGGGACACACAGGTGGATGCATGTTGAGCATTGTTATAAGCAAACTCTACCACTTGCAGCACTTTCACCCAATTGTCTTGTTGAGTATTGCTGAAACAGTGGAGGCACTGCTCCAAAATATCATTCACTCTCTCTGTCCTCCCCATCAGTTTCAGGGTGGTGAGCAGACGACAGACATGCCTGAACCTGCAGTTTTGCGAGTAGGGTCTGCCAGAAGTGTGCCATAAATTGTACCCTCCGATCTGATACCATGCAGTCTGGTAACCCATGCAACCAGAAAACATGGGAGATAAACAATTGAGCCATTATCTTGGCCGATTGAAGACCCACACATGGAATAAAGTGGTCCATTTTAGTCAACATATCCACCACCACCAAAATGGTTGTGGCACCATTTGATGGTGGTAACTCAATGATAAAATCCAATGAAACTGCCTTCCATGGTCGTTTTGGCATGGGCAAGGGTTACAATAGAACAGGAGGTGCACCAGGAGCATACTTGGCTTGCCAAACTGATCCCACAGGATGCCACATATCTCGACACATCATGTTTAAGTCTCAGCCACCAAAATGTCCTAGAGATGAGGTGCAGTGTTTTGAACACCCCAAAGTGTCCTGCTGGTGGACTATCATGACATTGACATAGGATAAAGCCACGAAGAGGACCTCCAGGCACATAAATGCGATCACGGAACTGCAACAGGTCCCCAATATATGCCCAAGGAGACTCTTGTCTCCCATTCTCATCCAATTCTCAATGTCAAGCTGTCACAAATGGGTCCTGCTGCTGTACCTCCTGAATGCTTACTTGAAGGTCCAAAGGTTCCTCGGTGGCTGCAAACCGCTCCAGCAGAATCACCATCTGGGGCAACATTTTATCCTCCCTTCGGGTATACTCGGACTTCCAAGATAGGGCATTGGCACGTTGATTCCCTCCACTCAGAACATTGTGTTAGGAATAACAAGGTTACCTAACTTAGTTTGGGTAAAAATAATATATATAAACTATGATTGTAAGTAAGTATGTGTTAAGCCTGGGTTCCCCAACCAGGGTTAAGGAGACAAGCTAAACAGAATGTGCAGCGTTAGTCAGATAGGCACACAGATAAATGAGTGAGATTAGTTTGTATGTTTATTAACATACAGTAAAAATAACAGATACGCTTGTGCTATCAAAAATATAGTTTATTCCATTTATAGCATAGTCAAAATAACAGTCCATTAGTCATGTATCATTTAGTCAGTCCATTCAAGGATATTCAGTTAGCAAAGTCCGTATAGAATATCCTATGTCAGTTCACTTACAAATCAGTCCTTTGTTTATCTCTCCCATTCGAGTAACGCAGTCTTGAGTCCATGTAGTAATTAGGGATCATCAAAGCCAGAGAGAGAGCAAGCTGTCGTCTTGCTTCTTTTAAAGTGCTTTCACAACCATTCCCCTAATTACATTCCCATATTTAAAGTTGCAGACACTTTAACTTATAAACTATGATTACATATTTATTATTTTACCTAAACCAGTTAGGGTAAACAGTGTTATCCCTAACAGTATGTGTCACTTTAAAAACTGCAAAGCATGTAATTTTGGGTGCGGCTGTAAAACCTCCATAAGAGGGAGCAAGAGAGCTTGCTGTATTGCTGGCTTTCTGAATTGCTTGCTGACAATGATGGATTGATGGTTCCTTGCTGCTGCTTTTGCTGAAGGAAGAAAGGAGGTTTGAACTTCTTCATATCTCTACTGTGAGAAGATTTATTACTGGACTGATATTTGTAAGTTTACTGACCTCTTTTTCGACACTGGACTTTGCAACTGAATAATGCCCGGACTGACTGAATTAGTGAATGATATATGGACTGTTTTGACTATGCTAAAAATCTTACTGGAATAAACTATTTAACTAGCACAGTGTATCAGTTTTACTGAGTGTAAGCTACAAAAATGTTTATCTCAAATATTTTGCCTGCCTGCCTGACTGCTGTGCAAATTCTGCTAGGGTGTATCCCCAACACATAGGTCACCCAGAAATCAAATCGAGCAAAGAATAAGAACCATCTCACCTGACGCTGGTTCAATGTTCGAATTGTACATAGGTATTCCAAATTGCAATGATCCGTCCGAACTTTGATTTGGTGATGAGCCCCCTCCAGGTGGTGCCGCCATGTCTCAAAAGCAACCTTAACTGCCAATAGCTCCTTGTCCCAAATTGTATAGTTGTGCTCTGGAGCTGACAACTTCCGGAATAATAAGTACATGGGAACAAGGTGCCTGTGGGAGCATAGGCCTGGAGGAGCACTGCACCAACAGCCACACCGGAAGCATCTGTTTCCACCACAAATGGCTGGCCTGGATCAGGGTGTTTGAGGATAGGCTCAGAAGCAAAGGAGACTTTCAATGCCTCGAAAGCTGCCTGCTCCTCAGCACCCCAATGGAACTTCTCCCCCTTCTTGAGCAGATTAGGAAGGGGAGCAGCAATGTGTGGTAGTAGTTCGCAAACCCCAACAGTTGTTGCACATCCTTAACCCGCTGTGGAGGTTCCCACTCCTGCAACAATTTAATTTTTCCAGGTCCATTTCTACCCCAGCAGGTGAAATACGATGTCCCAAGAAGTCAAATATGGTTTGTGCAAACTGACACGTTTAGCAAACAGATGGTTATCACGCAAATATTCCAACACTAGCTGCACATGCTGCCAATGTTCCTGCCGAAAGTCTGAGTAAATCAAAATGTCATCTAAATAAATGACCATGAATTGATCCAACAAATCATGGAAAACATCATGCATGAAATGCATGAACATAGCTGGGGCATTGGTTAATCCAAAAGGCATCACAGTATACTCAAAATGCCCGTACCTCATCCAGAAAGCTGTTTTCCACTTGTCCCCCTGCACAAATGCGAACCAGATTGTAGGCCCCAACTTCGTAAAGATCTTAGCTTGATGAAGCCACTCAATCAGTTCAGGGATGAGGGGAAGCAGGTACCGATTCCTCACTGTGATTGCATTCAATTTGCAATAATCACAATACAAACGTAGCTCCCCCGATTTCTTTTTCACAAAAAGCACCAGTGCAGCCAATGGGGAGGTATAAGGCTGAATAAACCCTTTTATTACAATGCAGCCAACTCCGGTTCTGACAGGGAATATATCCGACCCACTGGCAATTTTGCATTGGGCAACAAGTCAATCGGACAGTCATATGCCTGATATGGAGGCAACTGATCCGCCTCCTTCTCCCCAAACACATCAGCAAAGTCCACCAACTCCGCAGGTAGATCCAGGTCCACGGGCGTAGCCACACTCCTTGCATAGAAGCGCAAGCAATGGTTGGCACACTTCCTATCAAGGAACTGCACAGCTCCAGACGACCAGACAATCTGTGGATCATGGGCCTGTAGCCACTCCAAACTCAGCACCACCGGAAAATGAGGCACTATGGCAATGTAAAACATGGTTTCCTCCACATGCTGCCCAATACGCATGCAAAGGGGTTTGATTGCAGCAACCACGGTCCCGAACGAAGGGGCTGACCATCAATTGTCTCCACCATTACTGGTGGGTATACCTGTTGCTGAGGAATGAATCACTGCTTGACAAAATGAGCATCCATTAAATTGGCTGTGGCCCCTGAGTTGACAAAAGCTGGGATCTCCACCCTCCCACACCAGGCACGAACACACTTGCTGGCAGCACAAGATGCTTCAGCAATAGCGACTGTGGTGGAGATGTCAAAGATGTCAAAGATGGCAAGGGTGGCAAAGTTGGTGAAGATGGTGGGCCTATGGACTTTGCACCCTGACCTGCAGACCTCCATAGGTCAAGTGATGCTCGTTTCCCACCACTACAGGTGTTGCTGCTGTGGATGTCTTAACAGGACACTTGGCTGCAAAATGGCCTCGATTGCCACAATAGAGGCATAAACCATCACAATGACGTCTATTCTTTTCTACTTGAGTCAGGCAAGGGCGGCCAGCCCCCAACTGCCTGGTTCCTCCAAAGGCACTTCCACCAAGGGCGCCATCTTGCTGGAAACAGATACGGTCTCTGTTCATTATCGCATCATTGCTGCTGAAGTCCAGCATCGATACAAAGACACAAATGCATGAGCTCCTGAAGGGTGTGAGGGAATTCAGTGTGCGCCAACTCATCCAGGAGCTCCAACGACAAACCCTCCTGGAACTGGTCTAATAGCGCTGCCTCATTCCACTGTACATACTGAACAAGCACCCCAAAACTAGCAATATAATCCATGAGTGAGCCACGCCCCTGCTTCAACTTTCTCAAATGTCTGTTTGCTGTTTGGCTTTGAACAGGGTCCTCAAACATGACCTGAAACTGATGGCAAAACTCGATGTAATTGTCCAACACCTGGTTGAGCTGAGTCAGCAGAGGCATCGCCCAACATGCTGCAGAGCCTGACAACAAACTAATTAAAAAACCCATATTATCCTGGTCAGTGGGAAATTCCTCAGGCCGAAGGCTCATGTAAAGCTGGCACTGCCTAAAAAATGCTGGAAATTGGGCCAGTGAACCATCAAGTTTATCTGGCATCGCCACTGGGCATTTTCAGCATGGCCAGGCAGTTTGTATTTGTGCCACCTGTGCAGTCAAAAGAGCCACTTGTTGGGTTAACTGGGCAATCTCTGCTCTGAGCTAATCCATGGTCACCCCACAAAAAGCAAAAATAAGTTGAAGGGGCGGCTGAAGTCAAAATGTGATGACCTGTAGTCTCTCAAAATAACCCAAAACCCAAAACATATATTAAAGTCCGGTAAAGCCTTC
Organism: Hydrophis major; assembly: GCA_033807585.1. NCBI lineage: Eukaryota > Metazoa > Chordata > Lepidosauria > Squamata > Elapidae > Hydrophis > Hydrophis major. Next base: position 126,637,033 of record CM066328.1, read on the forward strand.
AACTTAACTTCACTGTTTTATTAGGCACAGTTTTAAGTCACAAAAGTAAATAATGAGGCAAACAAAAAACCAAAACAAACTGCACTGATGAGAGTTCGGAAGCACGCCAAGATAACTAATTATAAACTCCAGGAAAATAACCAGGAGAAAAGTCCATGGGAAGAACGCCAGCAAAGATAAGCCTCTTTCAAGGTAAACACTAATTGACTTCAGCAATTCTAACTGTGCAGTTGCAAACTTATATACATAGCTCCCACCTGCAAGCCATGAGGAGGATCATGGTAATCTCCTCTTGAGTAGACCTCGCTTTTCCCTGATCCTCTCCTTCCTGCATGACTTAGGATGGATAGGGGATGGGCCTGGGTCCTCCTCTGACTGCTCAGCCAGCCTCTGCCCTTCCCCAGCCTCCTCCACCACCTCTGGAGCCACACTCACACTCCCTGTTGGCTGTTCCTCCTCTTCCTCAGAGTCAGACTCCACCAGGGGCATGTCATATGGAATAGCTTGATAAGAGAAACTCCCTGGGCGAAGCTAGGACTGTAAGCTGCATAAAAGTAACACCTCGGGAATAGCCCAGGGTTCAGAATTTGTCATGTTAATGCTCTGAACCTTTTGCGCAAATAAACCTGTGTTCTCCAATTCTTCATGGTCTTGTGTCCTTAATTGGAAGCAGGATCTGCTGCAACACCAGAATTCCCCAGCCAGGAGTTGAAGGCCACATTTCTTCAAATTGCTAATGTTGGGGAAACACTGATCTAGGTTCACTGTCAATTCATCCCCTCTTGACTTGGACTTGACAAAAGACTTCTTCCTACTCATTTGGCTATGCCTCTGGCCCTTCTTGTTCTCTGAATTGAGATGAGAGAAAAACCAGCTCATCGGGCCATAATGACAGCCATCCATTTTATCTCTATTTTACTGCCTAGCAAAGGTAGAAACCATCTGGCTATTGCTGAGGGGGCTTTGTAGGATTTTTTTCCTCAGTCTCAAACATTGGACGGGACTGTTAACCTTCAGAGAAAATCCATTTAGTACACATTTTAATGTGAGCTTATTTAATTTTCACCTCTCAAAGCTTTGCACAAACTAGAACATAATTAAACAGTGATATCTGCAGCTTTTCAATTTTTTTGCAGTATAACCTATCACTTAAGAATACCTAAGAAAATGTGTATATTGGAATAGAAATATACACAAAAATACATGAGGGAAAATAAAGCACATTAGAAATAGCTGCTTGTCATATTAGAAATGAATAAAACATTGATTAGCAGTACCTCCTAAAATGAGTTTTGGTCTTTATAGGAAGGTTTAGATTGGTCTTAAAAGAAAAAAAGCCAAGCTCACTCAAAAAGGTAACAATACCAAGATAATAGTGGAAAAATGTGGAATTAGGTAAAATCATACCTGACAAATTTGGCTATCTATTATTGATGTGATTTTTTGTGAAAAGTATGGATAATAGTAACTTTATTCTTGAGCCAGTGACCTTGATGACAAAATAAAAAGCCAACAATAACACCAAAAGGGTCCTCATATATTTATTTATTCTGTTTATGAAATGTATGTAGATTTGTCTTCTATAGGATTGAGCAACTGGTCATAGATCAATCAGAGAAAGAACACAGCATTTCTAAACACAACTCAATATACTTATGACAATCTAATTCTGAATTCTAGAATTCTCTCCACCTTGCCTTTTAAAAGTGGAAATCTCCCTCCATTTTCCTTCTCTCTCTCTCCCTCTTTTTTGATTATTGCTAATGGAGAAAGTCATTGAATCAACGAACAAGCAACATGTTTGTGTGTGGGGAGGAAAGGGGCTGGAAAGAAAAAAAAAAACTGCTTCCTGCTCATCAAGGTTTTTTTAAAGTATACAGTTAATTTCAGGGAGTGGGAACACTCATTATTAGTAATTGTTGGGAGCTATCTCCTATTCTTGATCGAAAGCACATAGAACATTTCGTACTAGGTTACATTCTAGGATCCATTAAAGAGTTCTGAGTTTCCAGCCTCACAGAAATATTTGAATACATCAATAATAATCAGTAGACTAAGCAGAGGTGAACCTTTTATTAATTTATTCTGAGAATTTTAAGCCTGCTTTGAGATGGATGATCAGGCAATGCATATAAATAAAAAAAAACCAGATAGGCTTTCTGAGATACAGAAGATCTATAAAAGAAAGTAAACACAGCCCCCCAGTCAACCCTACTGAGGATGTTGAGGTAGCTGTAATTGTTAACATGGAGACTAGTTTTATTAATGTTTGTCAACCTTGAAATTTATGACAAGCGTCTTTATTCTGATGGAACTCCAGCCTCTGTATTTAGATGAAACTTTGTATCATGTGGGTGGAAGAGCCGGAGAACAGTTACAGAATAAAGCCACTATTTTAGTAGATATACTCAATGTAGGTAAGACCCAAGTGTGTATTCTTGAAAGTTTACCTTTTGTGGCTATCCAGCATTTGCTCTGTTTAGCATTTGCTGTGGAAGATCAGAAACCTTTTATATTTTAAACAAATGTTCCATTCTTCTGAGCTGACAAAATTTCCCCAAACTTCTCCACCAAACTCTTAAGAATGATTTCAAACTCAGGCCCCAAATCCTCTTTCTATCCCCTTTCCTTAAGCACATGACTCAACTCACACAACCAGCAAAATGTTGCTCTTCTTTATTTTCATCTCTTTACATATTGCTTGGCAGGGCTAATACAGTCATCTTTATCAAAGGCAGATTGCGGACAATTCACTGACAATGTTCAGCATGCATATGACTAGAGGAAGCTGTAGTAAAAACCCAGGGTAAATAACTGAGCAAATACTTTGGGTGCCAGGGAATCAACTGTGAGTTTGCAGGAGCTGAGTGCCTGTCATCTTTGTGGCAATTACATTTAATGGGACACAAGTGTTTTCTTCCTCTGCATCTCTTCCCTCCTCCTCTTTTCTCTCCCTGAGGCTGAAGGGAGGGAGGTGGACAGAGGGGGATCAGAGAGGGTCTTTGACGTCAGACATGCCCTATAAAAACCCAGAATAAGAAGGGAAAACAGTGCTGGAAGCTAAGCCAGTCCTTCAGCAAGGATGCCAACCCCAAACGCCTCCAGTTCTTCAGCCAAAGGTTTCCGGCGGGCAGTATCGGAGCTGGACTCTAAACAAGCCGAGGCCATCATGGTAAGCAAAGATGCTCTCAGCCATCCCTGGGATGAGATGTTGATTTTCAGAGACAGACAAATTTAGGGAAGGAAGAGAAACCTAACTTTATATCATGAGCAGCAATCTACTGTGGGAGAATCCCAAGGCAGACCAGTCCTTAGAGATGTTGGCGCTAATTATTACTACCAGACAGAGAATAATCCAGTTGCCCAGAAGAAGCATGCCATTTATAGAAGAAAAAGTGACAAAATAAATAAAATAAAATAAAACAAAATGGGAAAAATGTGGAATCATATAAGAGCTAGTCTAAAACTAAAACAGCGGCAAAAGGCTTTCTTTTATTATGGGATGCTTGAATTGCTTTGCATGTCTTGTTTTTGTCTAAAATTGGATTTTTACAATATTTTAGTTTAGTAGAAATTTGGGGTGGTTATATGCTTTGCTTTATTTGTTTGTTTTTGATAAGAGAATAATGATTTGTATCCAATGGCAAATTGCTAATACATTCTTATAATACATTCAGCTCTGCATTTTTCCTTGCTTCAGCATCTGAGTTAAGTCTGTACTATTGCAGTAGATATACACTGACACTTGATGTAACTATATCAGACTGTATTAAAGTTTTATAGATATTCCTAACTATTACTTTGTGTTATGTGTGACTGTTGCACTTCTAGCACTAAAGGTAAATCTGTTATTTTTAATTTACTTATATTTTTGACTGCCTATTATCAAGTACATAAGAATCAAGTACTGCATATATGTATGCAAACCAATCTTCTGAATGTTCTGGTTTATTAACTTGGAATAATTATGAAGATGTCAGATAAACTACTCCACCCTGGCAGCTTGAGCATAAAACATTGATTGCATTTCTCTTGCTTTCTTAGTTGAATTTCCACAGGGCATCAGCCTGTAGCAGAATATACTTTGTTCCTATATTGCAGACCCAATGAAAATTGTCCCATCTTCCAAGAAACTGCATTTTACCACAGGAAGGAATCTGTGGTTGTTGCCCACAAAAATCTTTCAGTATGCAACAGATAAGGGTTTTATTGTGAGGATTATTCCTGTAGGAAGAAAGGATTAAGGCTTCACTCTTCATGGTCCTGAACGAAAGTACTTATCATGGTTATTCTTTAAAAATAACCACAAAATATAATGTGGCAATTGATGTTACTGTCTGAAGGGCAAACTGTTTATTGAAATAATTCTTATTCTCTTTGGATTAACAGTTTCATATTTACTCTAGATGCACTCCACTATTGTTTTAGAGTAGTAAAGTCATTTCAGTGAAGAGAAGTCCAATGTGTTAAATTCTATAAATTATTGTGTTTTATACAGCTTTCAGCAGAAATCTTACATTCTCCTACAGTATGTTTTTTGCAATTAATTAATAAAAGACCTTAATCAAACTTGTCTATGAAACTAGAGTAATATGTTTAAAAAAGAGAGGTTTTTAATTTTTTCCTCATTAAAAAAAACAATGGAATTACTGTAACAAACTTATTTTTAAATCCAAGAGAAGTTTTCATAACAACAAATATATTTTGGGGAAGCCGAAGGAAAGGCAGGGAGCCAACACTGCAAAACATCTAAAACTAGGTTAGATGTTAAAACAGATCTTTAGATAACTTTTTAAATGATTTTTTTTAACAAGAGAATGATAGGAAATAAATTATAAATAACATTTTAGTTACATTTAAGTAAAATATCATAGTTTCTCTACTTATTGCCAATTCCCTTAAAAAGCAGATTCCAGTTTTGATTTCATGCTACTTTTAAAAATATATAAAGAAAAATCATAATCAAATATGAGGGATGAGGAAGTCATTAATATCAAAGTGTTCAGGAAAGTTGCAATTAAACCACCAGTTTAAACAGTTTGTGTGAAATTCCAGCAGATGCATTGTAGAACCTAGGTTAACCTAGGTCTTGTTTATATTTATTGTGGCATAACATGTTTTATGAATCTAGCCTGTTCAGTTAGTTTATGACTCAATCCAGGATTCTACTGGTTCATACCTATTTGTCAGAACTGGTTGTTAACATTCTAAGCAGTTCGGAGAACCGGTTGTTAGAAGAAATTACTGGCCTAATCCTGTAAGGAAGGCAGGAAGGAAACATTCTGGTGTTGCTTACAGAAACTGCCTCTCCGTTAACTCTTATTACATTCTTGGCAGGACTAGACTTCCTGTCTCAGGAACTTCTCTGGAGTTTTTTTCCCTTTCCTTTGCTGGTACTTTGCTTGTGTGGAATGACCATTCAAAGTTACATTGGCACTGAAAAAAGTGACTTATGACCATTTTTCACACTTACAACTTCTGCAACATCCCCACAGTCTTGAGAGGCCAGGCAAGGAGATTCGTGCCTCGATGTGAGTGATAAAAAATCTCTCCACTTTGTGAGCTGAAATTTTAGTAGACTATATCCATTGATGGATGTGGTGGCTCAGTGGGTAAGACACTGAGCTTCTTGATCAGAAAGGTCAGCAGTTCGATGGTTTGAATCCTGAATGCCACCTAACAGAGTGAGCTCCCATTACTTGTCCCAGCTTCTGCCAACCTAACAGTTCGAAAGCATGTTAAAATGCAAGTAGAAAAATAGGGACTACTTTGGTGGGAAGGTAACTGCATTCATGCGCCTTTGGTGTACAATCATGTTGGCCACATGACCACGGAGACGTCTTCAGACCGTGCTGGCTCTTCGGCTTTGTAATGGAGATGAGCCCTCTAGAGCTGGAAATGACTAGCACGTATGTGTGAGGGGAATCTTCATCCATTGAATTGATTCCAACTAGCCAGTTTCATTCAGCTTAGATTCAAAGTATCGCTCTTTTGGGGTGGGGAGACAGGGGTGTCTTTGAGTCAGTTTTGCCTGCTGGAGACTGTCTGAACAAATCTCTGCAGTTTTCCTGCTTGCCTGCTTCCTAGGGTTGAGAGAGAGGGAACTACCTCAGGTCACCCAACTGGCCTTGTGTCTAAAGTGGGACTAGAACTCATGGTCTCCCAGTTTCTAGCCTGATGGGGCTTAACCACTACACCAAACTGGCTTTCTAGCCCTGCAAAATGTTTGCTCATTCTAATTTTGTGGTTGGTTTTGGCTAAATGTGCAGTCCTTACAATTTTGTTTAGAGCAGGAGTAAGCAAGGTGGAACTGTCGGAGTGTTTTAGATCTCAGCTTCTATGAATGTTAGCCAGTCAGGTCAATCATAGACAACTGTAGAAACTGTGGTCTAAAACATCTGAAAGTTCCTAGGAGAGGGCATATTCCAAGGTTTACTTGTATGTAAAGCTAGCTAACTAACTCTAAGTAATCAAGTTTCACTGCTTTGTAGAACAGAGGGTCTTTTTTTAAAAAAACTGAGCAGATGCAAGGGCATTGCTTGAACTCATACTTTTAAAAAGGGAAGCTTAAAGTTATCATATTTATCTTTAATTTCTTTCCAACCCCAATATAAATAGGGAAGTAATGCTATGCAATAAGGTGGAAAGGTCTTTTGGCCCCAGATGGCTATTGCATGACCTATAATGAAACACCGGCTTGAAATCACGGACTAAAAAAGTACTGTTAGGAATAAAACCCGCTGCTTTCAGCTTTCATTATCCTCTCTTTCTTATTTAACGTAGCAGGTTGCATTTCAAACAAGATTAACCAATATCTGACAGGCAGTGTAGTAGGCAATTGTGATTCCCTTCACCTTTTTTTTCTGGAAATAAAAGCAAAAGTAGTCACTAATCTTCCTCGATAGAGAAAACATTGTCCATTGAGTGCTGGTGGAAACAAATGAATAAATAATTAATACATATTTTTTAAAAATAATTAAAAATTAATAAATGAAGTAACCAGTACTTTCTGTCCAAAGGGAGGTAGATATGAGTGTATCTTATTCCTCAAAGATGAACAAAACGAGTTTTTCACAGAAACTCGGCCTACGGCTAGGACTTAAATAATACATCAAGTTAAGTAACTGAAGCACTGAAGTAGTGTCACCATAAAATCAACCAAAAGCCCACATATAGGATTTTTTTCTCAAACTAACTGGCTAGATAATTTAGGATTGTAATTCCTAGAATAACCAATCATTTGAAGCAAATAGGATTCTGGGAATTTGGAGGGTACTCGGTGGGGAATGGCAGGCATTACAAGCTGGGATATTATATATAAAAAAAAAATCAACAGTAGTTTTTACTACATAGATATAATTTAGATTAAACACCACCACCACATTTAAGAGTATATGCTTATATATGTTCATTCAAAAGTAAATCCTATAAATAGCATGAATTCTAGGTAAATAGGTATATACTAGTTTCTAAAACTATGTTCACATTGTTTCCTTATCTGGTTTCACCTGTTTCCTTGAACGCATTCTATGTCAGCTTCAGATGTTCACGTGAGGGCAATGAGGAGCCTTCCCATTTTATGGGCTCTGTCACATTGACCTTTGGTAACTTCATGCTTTTTAATTGAGTTGTTCTATAATTATCAATCACAGGTATCAACGATCAAGCCCAGGCAGCTTATCCACCAATAGCGAAGATAGCTGAGGATTTTAGGGGTTAAAATCCATCAAGTGTATATTGTGTGAAGTCGGGGAAGGAAATATTACATGACAAGGAAGAGGCAAATCAGCATGGGACTGAGTAATGAACCTCTAAATGACTATTTAATACTATCATTACATATGGAAATTCTTTCAAATGTTTTATATCTGCCTTTTGATGTTTTTTTCTCCTTCCATTCCAATTGGGTCTGATTCTCAGATACAGTATGTCCCTGCAGATTTCTTAACAAGCTCAAAAGTGGTTTGCCATTGCTTGCTTTCTAAGGCTAAGAGAGAGCAACCAGCCAAAGGTCACTCAGCTGGCTTTGTCTATGGCAGAATTCATAAGCTCTCCAGTTTCTAATCAGGTTGGAAACTGGCTCTCAGTGTGATCTGTATCTGTTGTTTTAACACATCAGTTACTCAGTGGGCATGATTTCTAATTAATACCTCCAGTTTGCAAATAACATCATATTAGTGGTAAGCTTGGCAAAAAATTTTTGCTGGAAAACGGACAAGCATGGGTTGGATGCGCTTCTGAACAGAGAAAGCTGCTATTTATGCATTTATGTTCTCCTTTCACGATTATTATTGCTGCCAGATGTGCAAAAATTCTTTCTGGTGTTTTGAAAATAAAGAGAGATGGGGGTGGGAAGCAAGCAATTGAGCATGCTTACAGGAGTTATCTCAAAATCCCACTCTATCCCTTTTTCCATAATATCCCCCAGAGCAAAGACATAAACAAAATATCTCAACTTACCAAAGGGAGTTTTATAGGTCATTGCCCACCCTAAATGGACAATCCAAAGTTCCCGCTTTCAAAAGGCAGCCTTTGGAGTTGCATTGCCCTTTCTTTTAACATTTGGCTCTTTCTCTGCAAGCTGCTTGATGTCAGCAGTGGCTGATCATATGCAAGATTAAGGTTTTTGCTATTTATGCCTCCCTGAACCAGGGCAACGTAGAGATTATGGCTAGGAAAAAATCTGCTTCGTCAGAAGGGAATTGATGCCCTCCTCTCCTTTTGAGGCAAACTGTTTTGAAACTGCTGCCATAAATTTGTTAATAGTTAGCAAAAAGATTGAACACATTTTAGAAAAGAACAGCTTGTTGCTTTCAACATAAATATCAGCATGCTAAAGAAATTGATTGCCACTGTAGATTTTACAACCTGAAATAATTTAGCATTCTGTATATTTCAGTAATGTTTTTAATACATGGTGTATTATTTATTCATATGCTATAACATTTGTATTCTGCCAATTCAATATAGGCTTTTAACAGTTCACAACAATAATGACAAAATTTTAAAAAGTTTGATATAGATACATTAAAGCTGTGATAAAAATTATCCATCCTTCTTCCGCAGCACCTAACTCAGCAATATTAAAAACTAAATGTTCTTTGAAACAATTGAGTCTTTACTACCTTCCTAAAAAGCATCATAGAGGATGCCATCCAAATAAAAAGTGGTCTTTTCCACAGTGATAGAGCATTTAGTGAAAACCTATTTTTCTGCTTCCCATCCTTCATGGGGAGGTGCACACCAGGTGCTTTGGCATCATTCAAGGCAGAAAGTTCTATCACTTTCTGGAAGCCACTATATATTTACATATATATTGGATTTCTTAAGTGATTATATTGTATTTGAATGATACCTGGAATCCCATTGGCTACTGAGATAGTACCTGCAACATTAATGTTATGATTCAGTCAGAACATGGGTTTTTAGAGTCTGATGTCAGCTTTGGAAGCCATATTTTACATGGAAGCTTCAAGGCTGCCACATTTAGTGCCTGGGAATTTGAGAGGGGGGATTTCATAGAAAGGTGGAAGATTAGACTCAACAACATTCTTTCTCTGAAAGTCAAGGACATGTCACCCTGCACCTGGAGAGGAGTGTCTGGAGGAATGTCTCCAGTTGGGACGATGTTTGATTGGGTCATGTGTTGGACTGGTGGGTGCAGGGGTTGGATCTTTGAATTTCTTTTGGATGGGGAAAACCCAGAACTCTCAGATTCAGCAGAAGTAGGCTGATTATTCATACCTTGCATAGAGATGAGAATAATTTTCCATGGTTGTGTTGCATTTTCTCTTCTTGTATTCTTTTCCCAGTCTCCACAATTCATAGGTAGACGTCAGAGTCTTATTGAAGATGCCAGAAAGGAGAGAGAAGCTGCTGCAGCTGCTGCAGCTGAAGCTGCTGAACTGACTGAGACCATTGTCTTTGATGAGAAGGATGGAATAGCCCTGTTGCATCTTCTGTTCACCCTTAAAGGAGGGAAGACTTCACTCCCATCTCGTGCACTTAAAATCTTTGAGGTGAGCCAGGAGGCACAATGGTCATATGAAACACTTTGAAGATACAGAAGTTGGCAAGGATTACTCAATGGACATTTCCCTCACCAAACAGTTGCAGCTAAAGCAACTATTGTGTGTGGGGGGGAGGGAAGAGAAAAAGGGAAGAGAGGAAAAGAAAAGAGAAAGAAAGGATACATTATTCCAGTTTAAGATTCTTAGAATAACTTTTAAGATAAGAATTGAAATCAGAAAAATTCATGTATTGCACATCTTATTATAAGTAGTCAGACACAGCTCTGGTGGAATTTCTCAACATTTCTTTGGTTAGATGACTGGATTCTGACTGGATGCATTCAGGGATATCAATTCCTTAGTAGGTTTTATTGAATGCATTTTTCAGTCTTTGCTTGTTTTCCTGTTCAGCCAGAATTGGGTTTGCAAACAGATTCTTTCTAATATTGGTCAAATCAAAAGCCAACATAATAATAACAAATAACAATAATGCCAGGAATCCAGAAATTACCATAATCTGTCTTTTTTTAACAGGCTACTCCAAAAGCAAAATTAATTACAAAACCCAGGATTAAATGGGAAATGTTGAAACAAATTCAAAAGAAAATTGAAGTACTAAAATGTGAGCTCAGTATCTTTAAGGCAAACAAAGCTAATCCAGAGATGGAGAGAATTTAGTTATTGTTGCCATAATTACTATGAAAGCTCAGAAATGTTGCAGAAAGTATATATGATAAGGCCCAAAGGTAATTTGTTATGTCTCTTAGTATCCATTATTTTTAGAAATTAACTATTTGTGTGCGTATATGTCTACACAAATGTGCATGAAAAGTATTTTACAGTCAGTTGAATAAGATTAATAATAACACTCCAAAAGAGTGTACAGATTTGTAAGACTGAAGGACATTTATCTGAAGAGCACTGAGACCTTCAAGAGAAATTTTCAGGACTGCAAAGCTCTTTTGGGCAATCATGAAGCGTAAGGAAAGTAAACACCAATGCACATCAGGCTTCCACAGTGAAAGATTCATTATTCCGATCCCTCCGGCACTGCAGGTAGAAGATATGGAAACAGATGGATGTAATGACATTTGCCTGTTGATGAAAAAGGCAATGGGCAGCCTTATTTCCCTCTGCTGTTTTACATTATATACAACTAAAGCAAGTGTAATGCAATCAGATCTGTCAAATTAATGCTGAGGTATTGATTGTTCTATATCCCACATTCAAACAATGTATCCACAAAACATGGAGCTAAATTGAATTTATTCGTGACATTGCTTTCTCTTCCCTTGGTCTATCTCTGATTAAGTAAAAATGGCAGCCTTTCCCCTATTGTATCTCTGAGAAAGAGATAATTTAACTCTTGAAGAAGTAGAAACAAAAGCCTTGTTATTAGCATTAGATATGGAAGTATGAGCATGAATTTTGCATGGATGAGAACATTTGGCATCAATGAAATGTAATATCTATGTCAGAAGCATGCGGATCTCAGATTTTGATACACCAGTTAGAGCTGAATTCATGGTGGAGGCTCATGCAGGAAGACATATTCTAAAAATTAAGGAATGTTGTGAGACATACTCAATCCAGGAATTTGCAGTCAATGAACAGAAGCAAGTTCATAAATCTTTTCACATTTAGACGTCATCCTAAATATCTGGTGGTTATTTGGGGGCTGTGGAGATTAGGTCAAAGGATGTTAGAAATCCTTGTCATTCTATACCAGATCTACCAATCCATCACACTCTGTCGGTAGGTGTTTCAGGAGTGAAAATTTGGAAAGGAAAAAGCTTGCCTATTTCCTTATCCATTTCACCCAGAGATTTAGTCTTAATGAAGGTTTGTTTTTAAATGAGAAGATTCTAGAACTGGATGTGGGCCTGTTTAAGCCTTCCCCCTCCTTCCAATGTGCTTCTCCTGGGATATGACACTTACACGAGAATTGTGCCAATCAAGGGGTTCAGCCCAAAATTTCCAGAAGGAATTTGTCTTAGAAGTCAAAGCACTTCACTTGATATTTTACATTCAGCACCTTGGCCAGAGCATAGTGCTGGGGCTATTCTAAAACCATAAGGAAAATAAGACATTCAGCTTTCTTAAAAATTCCCAGGCTTCAATTTATCTTGACATACTTGTAATGATGTGATATAATTGAATTAATAGTGTATTAATAAAAATAGTGTCATTACACTATATGATGCAACACTAAGTACAGTATCATTCATCATCCTACAATAGCTTTAGGTATTAAGCTGTGTCACCAGTGTTACAAGAATCCTTTCTCTAGCAGATCTTTATCCTTATAGTGCAAGTAGGATAATGGTGGGCTAAAACTATTATGTTCATAATGGTGCACTTTGAACTGGACCTTTCTAGCCTATAGCTTCTAGTTCTTATGAAATAATAGCTTCCACAAATGATATATCTGTTGACTTGGAACATTCTTCAGGAGTGATCTGACTGAGTGTAAGTACAATATTTCAGACAGTTGACTGGCCAGTATTTATTTATATGTGGGTATAGGTAATCCTTGCTTACCAACTATGACTGACAATTCCATTGCCAAGTGATATAGTTGTAAAGTTAAATATGTGACTGTGCTTAACATATGTCATTAGTTCCAGCTATGGTTGTTAGTGAATCCATGTGGTCATTCAGTGCAATGATACCTGACCTCAACTTGCAACTTCCTGCTGGCTTCTCCATTGACTTTGTTTGTTGGAAGTCAGCTGTGAAGCTTGCAAATGGTGACCATATGATCTGTAATGCTGCAATTGTTGTAAATGTGTGCCGGCTGCCAAGAGCCCAAATTGTGATCATGTGACTGCAGGGAAGTTGCAGTGGCAACTTTGAGGATCAATTGTAAATCTCTTTTTTCAATGCTGTTGTAATTTGGAATGGTCATTTAATCAATGGTTGGTAAGCAAGGACTACTTGTAATGAAGGAACACTTTCCTACAATTGTCTATTCCACTGTACAGGAGCTTTATCATTTTGAAATTTATCTAAATATTTAGTCAAAATACACTTTTGTGATATTCCGACCCATTGGCTATAGCCCTGTTTTATAGATTAAGAAGTATATCTTCCTTATTTGTCCTAAATGGGACAAATTTAATAATAATATAGACTGAAGAAACAATGAACCTCAAAGTTAGCTACTGCAAGATCACACAGATTGGCACAAAAACAGCATGACAAACAATGGTGCATTGATATATCTGCAAGAAATACCACTTGCCTGCAAGCAAAAATTGGGAAGGCCTGAAATAAAATAAATAATAAAAAATGAAATCAAAATTCTATTACCATTTCCCCTTACGTCTTTCCTTTCTTAATATTCCTTTTTTGTTTCATTTTTCTTTTATTACCTTGAAAAATTCTGATAAGAATAGTTTTAGTTTTAAAAAATAAATAGCAGTTTACTTAAAGTTTTTGTTTTGTTTTTAATGTAATGTTTATTCCTTGTCTTATCTGGATGGAACCTCCGTATTTTTTCTCAGTTACTGTTTCTCTTCTCTCTGTCTCTAAAGACTTTTGAAGCCAAAATTCATCATTTGGAAACAAGGCCCTGTAAGAAAGTACGAGAAGGTTCTCCTGACCTGGAATACTTTGTGCGATGTGAACTCCATTGCTCTGCACTGAACACATTCATCAGTTCCCTTAAAAGGGTGTCAGAAGATGTAAGGAGCACAAAGGAAGACAAGTGTAAGAAGGACTTTGTGGATTATATAATATATGAGGAGCAGGAGATATTGATGAAATGGAATCACTGATAAAGAAGAGGGGGGCCTTGGGTGTGTGTATAAAAAGACATTCCAGTTGTTTCAAACTTCTAGGCCTATATTTGCCATTTCCCAAGGGAAAGCAGATTGTCTGACAAGATTCCTGTAATATAGGTGATCAGCAATAAAGCTTTTACTAGGGTCTATTCATGAAGTGGTTCTGGTTTGCTTATCCCTGACAATTTCATAAATCACTTTTCAGTGCCTTGCATTGCAATCTTCTGATTATTCAGCAAAACATTAAGAAATATATACATCTATTTTCTTCAAAGGACTATCTAACTTTCCACATATGTTTCCAGATCTGTGGATCAAATTAGTAAATCTTGTTACTTTCACTGAGATTCAGAGGACTACATCTCTGATCTCACAGAACTTCCTGAATGAAGGCAACTTCATTAACTCCCCCCTTCCCAGGTATAAGGTTGCCTCATCACTCTTGAGCTCCTGAAGTTCCCTCAAGACTTGTTATGCCACCAAGGGACAGATGAACCTGTGCGATAGCTACTTACTATTAATATCACCCCTTTTCTTATTTTCTTCCCCAAATTTAGCTTGTTTTTCTAATTTTTAATTCATTTTAATAATCATTATAGAAAGGTTTTAGTGAGTGATTTATTTCCTGTTTTTACTGCATTGTTGTACCTAGAGTCACTTTCTGTGAAATGAGTAGCCATATAAATCTGATAAATAGCTAACCTCAAAAACTGCATGATCACAGCTATGCTGGCTGCGATTATGAGATTTGAAGTCAAATGTAGATGGATAAGACTAAGTTGAGAAAGGCTATTTTAGATCATCCAGTAGTGACCAATGCTGATGAATTGGAATGGTCAAAGCCCACCAATCCCCAGTTTGCTTTTGGTGGGGCAATAACAAAGACCTAAATCAGAGTTTCTGTTTGGTCAGTTTTCCCAGTGCTACTATGTCTAAGAATGCCTATGAGAATCTTAGATTCATTTTGTTGCAATTTATCCATATTATTCAGTGATATGGATTATTTCACCTTTTACCTAGGGATTTGTCTCTTATTTATATTCAAGCAAAAGAATGGTGCCCCCCCCCCCAAAAAAAAGAATTACATGGTTATTATGTTATGCTAAAGGAGATGCTGCCAGGTATTGGCAGATAAATACAGTTCATGGATTACTGATATTAATAGGAGCAACTATTTTATGTTTTTTGCTTTTGATCTTCTTACATAAAATTCAACATTCCCACCATCACCAACTCCATCATATCACTTTGTGGGTTTTCACCTAACTTCCTCTTTCTTATTTTGGATTTCAGTTCATTGGTTTCCAAGGAAAATTTCGGAGTTAGATCTATGCCACCATTTAGTTAACAAATTTGACCCTGATTTGGATCTGGATCACCCAGTAAGTAAACATTTTTTTCATTATTTCTTCAGGAGGATAACCTAAAGTTTCATTTTATGAGATAAGAAATTGTCATTCTTATTGATCTGCGCAGTTCACGTGTGAAGTGATTTAAATTGAGAAAAATCCCAATTTCACATATGTACTGATGAAATCTGAACTGTTTACCCTGAGGTCATAACATGCTTATGACAAATGTAAAAAGGCAAATTTTGTGCTAGGGAACACTAGCAAAGAGATTTAAAATAAAACTGCCTGTGTTGGAATGTCTTTAGACAAGTGAGTTCTTCGTATCAGCTCTTGCTTCTTTTTGAATCTTTTATAAGAATTTGGTATCTTCTTAAATAATACTGTTGAGTTCAAATCTGAGATGGTCTTTTTTTTCTCTCCAAGGGATTCTCTGACCAAGTATATCGTGAGCGAAGAAAAATGATTGCAGAAATTGCTTTTCACTATAAGCAGTAAGACTTGCCAACTTGCCCACTGTTATCTATGGATTCCTCTAAACGTGTTTTATATTTCTCCCTTCCCTGCTTCATCATTCTTCTTTTTCACACTCTTCCATCTTGCTTCCAGTGTCCCATGTTTGCCAATTGTGTTCTGTGACACTATTGCCTTCAATCAATTCACACATTCAAACTTGAATCAAATGACTGCAACCTAATTCTAAATTAGAGAGTTGGTTACTCTTTTCTTAGAGCTGAAAGATATTCAGATTTGGGGACACCTTTAATTAAAATGTGTATTTTTTTTTTTTTTGAGACAATACTTTTACTAAGAAAGCCCTCCCCCCCAAAAAAGGTGCAATTTCTTTAATGAACTGTGGACAGATAAAGCAAGAACACCCATGTTGGCTCTGATGTAGCTTTTTCATTTGGATCTAAATATTGAACACTTTCACTTGGGGCCATTTTTAGAAAAAAATATAATAATCTTTACTGCATCTCAGTGTTTTCTTTTCCTTCTGGAATGTAAGTGACTTGGGTGCCATGATCTCAAACTTTCAAGTGGTCCCTTTGGCTCAAAACACTGAGGATCTAACTGATCACACTTGATCTACCCTATAAATGAGTGCTCTTACTTACAGTGACCGTATTTTCTTAGAAAAAGTAAAGGATAAACCTGAAAAAGGGCATATCTGAAAGGTTCATGGGCATAAAAAATGTTTATAATTTTGCTTTACAATGGAAAATTCAATGACAAAACCATGAAAATAAATACGTAAATAAATCTAAAAGATAGTTTTCTGAAATAAAGGGCCGTTCCTTTAGAATAAAATACATATGCTCATAGTACCCATATAAGAATTAAGTGTTTTTATTGATTGGTTAATTTAGTGGTTCTAACGATCATCTCTCTCTTTTGTTTCAATCAATTGATGCTATTTAGTTCATGGTATACTATAATCTAGCATATGGTACTCTGTGACAGATTTCAGGCATGACTGGGTATGACTTAGTTAAATATTGCAGGGCTTGTCTATACTATTTGCTACACTATTATTTTTAAGTACCTGCTCCTTGTATTCTTCTAATAGTGGAGACCCAATTCCTCGAGTTGACTACACAGAAGAGGAGATTAACACTTGGTAAGTGTGAAGGAACCTTTTCTAGATCTTTTCTTAGATCCTTTCAGAATAGTCAAATTGCGTTTTCTAGTACAATAGCTGTACCACCATTTTCATCCGAATTCTTAAGGTATCATTTGACTCACAATAATTTTAGGTCGGAAAAAGATTTTTACCCAGACATTTGTACTATATTTTTCATGTTTTTATATGTTTTAAACATCTCATGGTCTTCCACTCTGGTGTAGTGGTTAAGGTACAAAACTAGAAACAAGATGCCTGTGAATTCTAGTTCCAACTTAGGTACAAAGTCAGATGAGTGACCTTGGGCCAGTCACTCTCTCAGAGCCCTAGGAAGGGGAAATGGGACAACTTGCCACAGCCAACTCACTGCAGCCAACTTGCGGTGGCCCACTTGCCATGGCCAATTCACTACAGCCAACTCACCATGGAAACTTGGTGCAGGAGAACTCACCATGGCCAACTTATCACAAGACAACTCATTGTGAGACAATTTAACAATTCTATTTAATTTTTTAAAATAAATAAAAAAAATTTCAATTTTTGCCATATACATTTCATTCTGTCCTTCTTTTGCATCCTTTCCTTAATGATTCTATTGCACCATTTCTTTGATATTAGTGTAATTCTTATCCCACAGTGAGTTGTCCTGTGAAGAGATGGCAGTGGCGAGTTGTGCTGCAGTGAATTGGCCATGGCAAGTTGGCCATGGTGAATTGTCATAGGCCCTAGGAAGGAGGCAATAGCAAACTACTTCTGAAAACCACAGGGTCATTTCCAGGCAGTCTCTAAGTGCCGAGATGGAATCAAAGACAAAATGATAGTAATAGTACTTAGACTTATATACCACTTCACAATGCTTTACAGCCCTCTATAAGTGGTTTACAGAGTCAGATATGGCCCCCAGCAATCTGGGTCCTCATTTTACCAACCTCAGAAGGATGGAAGGCTGAGTCAATCTTGAGCCTGGTGAGAGTCAAACTTTCAAACTGCTGGCAGTCAGAAGTGGCCTGCAGTACTGCATTCTAACCACTGTGCCACCGTGGTTCTTAAAATAATAAAATAAAATAAAACTATAAAATAAAATAATGTTTCAATCAACAATCCTAAACAGATTGCCAGAATTCTAAGGTAATTATCTTTTCTATGCAAATACTCTGGAAAGATATAAATGTTACCTTTTTTTTAAAAAAGGAGGGAAGTCTACAGTACTTTGAAGAGTCTTTATCCCACTCATGCCTGCAAAGAGCACCTGGATGCCTTTCATTTACTGGAAAGGTATAGTGGCTATAGTGAAAACAACATTCCTCAGCTGGAGGATGTCTCTTGTTTCCTGAAAGGTAAGTATGTGGCCATGTTTAGAGAACTGTACATTTTTATGGTGTTAACCCTGCTTGAAGCTTTTCACCTCTGTGGTTTAATAGATTTGCTGCCCAATTTCAGCAATACTCCTGGGACCTCTAGATAGGACCTAACTGAAGAGACCTTGTGGGCAACAAAACAGAGTGACCAGCCCTGATCTAGATAATAAATAGCAAATAAAAATACCTATATAAATATATTTATATTATAAATATATATATTTATAATATAAATATTTATATTATAAATATACCTATATATATAGGTAAAGGTTCCATTTGCACATATGTGCTAGTTGTTTCTAACTCTAGGGGGTGGTGGTCATCACTATTACAAAGCCAAAGAGCCAGTGCTGTCTGAAGATGTCTCCGTGGTCATGTGGCCAATATGACTAAACACTGAAGGCAGGGGCTTCCGGTTTGCAAAGTTTCAGCAGTGGCAGGGATTTGCGACACTGCGCGATCCCTGCTGCATTCGCTGCCAAGGTTCCCCTGATCCATTTGGATTTGGGGGATATAGTTGCCCCTTAGAGACAGCTGAAGACAGGGGGGATCCAGATAGGGGTTTGGGGGTGTCGCAGACCCCCTCCCCAGCCGGCAAAACCCCCTTTTCCCAAGGCGGAGGAGCGGCGGTCAGTAATGGCCGCCACGAAGAAACCTGCAGCTGGACAAGATCGTGCAGTAGGAAGAGGGAAGAGCTGTGAAAGTTGTTTTTGACTGGGACAAAGCAAGAGAGAGTGACCTGGAATCTGGAAGGCTGCTAAGGATACATTGTTTCCAGAGAGAGTTACAAGCGGCGAATATCCTAAAAGGGAAAGTTTTTTTTCTCTTTTCACTCTCCTTCCTAACGTGACAGCAGATGGAATCATAAGAGAAATCCAAAAACCTGCATTGGAGGTAATTGAATGTTGAAGGGATAAGGATTTCTGAACATTTAAAGAAAAAAAAAAAGAATCTTTTTGGCTGTGAGTGCGAAGGGAGAGGAAAAAATATTGGAGCAAATTTGAAAATGAGAAGATTGCCTAAAATTCTAAAGAGTTATTAAACATCAATAAGACTTCTAAAAGATATATCTTAAATGGAACTCTGTGACTAAACTTTAGCCCTGGAAAGAGAAAGTGAAGAAGAAGAAAATATTTAGGGGAAACAGCTTGTTTGGATTGTTTGCTGATTCTGGAACCTCTGAGAATTCTTTCTGATTGAAAGCACTTGGGTGGTTGTTTGGAAAAACTTTTTCTCTATACAATGGCATCACTTGTGGATGGATTGAAACTTGTATACCAAAAATATGAAAAAGAAAAGCAAGAAAGGAAGGATGTTCTTGGCACTCTTTTTCAATTTTTAGAAATGGCGGTTTGTACTTATGTAAAACTGAATGTGCAACAGCAGTGGTCCCCAAGCTTTTTTGTACCAGGGACCAGTTTCAAGCAGAAACACTTTTTCAAGGACCAGGGGTGGGGGTGGAGTCCGAGTTTGGTGGTTTGCTTGCATACGTTTCATTACCTGACTAGATAACATCTGATGTTGTTACCTAGTCGGGTAATATAAAATGTCTGCCAGCAAACCACCAAGTTCAAGGAGTGCCAATGCCTCCTCATTGCAACCTTGAGCGACAGATATTCTCTTCTATTGGGACATTTAAAACGGAGGGTTTCAGCTGCAGATTCAGGAACTGTGCCTGGCTGAGGAGCGCCTTCAAAACTGAGCGCTGGGTGGCGGCGGCCCATGGCTCTCGGCCCTGCCTTCCTCAGCCCATCCCTCAGGTGTCTCCCTCCCTCCCTCAGGTGTCTGCCTCGTTCCTCTCTCAGTTGCTCTCTCGCTCCTCCACCAGCCCAGGAAGAAACTGCTTCAAAGAAGCCAGCAGCATGGCTTTTCCTGTCGCCGCAGCTCCTCTGAAGAGCCCATTCACCCCCACCCCGCTGCCCGCCCGTAGTTCAATCCAGTGCTCCATTCTGCCTGCCTGCCTGCCTTCATTTCTGGTTGTTTTGGAGCAGCTTCGGCTGATAAAAAGAGCGAATAGTTATTATTCTCAGCCGAAGCTGCTCTGAAACAGCCAGAAACAAAGGCAGGCAGGCAGGCAGGCAGAATGGAGCACTGGATTGAACCACGGGTGGCTGGGTGGGGGTGAACGGGCGCTTTGGAGGAGCTGCAGTGACAGGAAAAGCCACACTGCCAGCTTCTTTGAAGCAGTTTCTTCCTGGGCTGGTGGAGGAGTGAGAGAGTGACTGAGAGAGGAACGAGGCGGGAGGAAACCGAAGCCGCTGAACCAGAGAGCAGGACAAGCTTTGGTTGCTTTCTCCCTCCCCTTCTCTCCTTTGTGTTCTTGATCCCTGATCCCAGCAGCTTTCACCGAAGGTGAAGAAAGCTGCCATTTTTTTCTTTTCTTTTCTTTGCGGTCCAGTACAAAGTGATCCACAGACCAGTACCAGTCTGTGGCCCGGTGGTTGGGGACCCCTGTGCAACAGGATGACTGGGACAAAGAAGAAGCCATCTTTGATGAACAAGTAACTTTGGTCGGGGAAGGAAAGGAGAGAGAGAAAAAGGGAAAAGAAGACTTTGAGACTTGGAAAAACAGCCAAAAAGGAGAAGAATGAGGTGAAAAGGGGATATTATGTTAGAAAACAACAGAAAGGAGGAAAGCAGAATAAAAGGGAGGTGGAGAGACAAGGGGGTAAAGAAGACAAGGAGAATAAGCAAGGGAGAAAGGAAGGGATGAGAAGCCTTAATGATGGGGAGCAAGATGTAAAGAAACAAAAGTCTTTTAGAGATAATGGGTAAACTTTGTTAGGGATAACATTGTTTACCCTATAAATAATAAATATGTTATCATAGTTTGTTAGTTAAAGTGTCTGCAACTTTAACTGTGGGAATGTAATTAGGGGAGTGGTTGTGAAAGCACTTTAAAAGAAGCAAGATGACAGCTTGCTCTCTCTCTGGCTTTGATGATCCCTAATTACTGCATGGACTCAAGACTGCGTTACTCGAACGGGAGAGATAAACAAAGGACTGATTTGTAAGTGAACTGACATAGGATATTCTACACGGACTTTGCTAACTGAATATCCTTGAATGGACTGACTAAATGATACATGACTAATGGACTGTTATTTTGACTATGCTATAAATGGAATAAACTATATTTTTGATAGCACAAGTGTATCTGTTATTTTTACTGTATGTTAATAAACATACAAACATATCTCACTCATTTATCTGTGTGCCTATCTGACTAACGCTGCACATTCTGTTTAGCTTGTCTCCTTAAGCCTGGTTGGGGAACTCAGGCTTAACACTGGTTATGGGCCCAGAGGCTGCAAAGTCAGTTTAACTAGGATAAAACAGATTTATGTAAAAGTGAGAGTTTGTGTTGTTATACGTTACAGTAAACAGACAGCTGTGTTTTATTAATTATAGTTTTATATCCATATAAAGAAAACATGGCACAAGTCAATCTACAAAGTTTGTCCCTTATATCCAAGTTGGATGGAACAAACTATGTATCATGGTCTATGAAATGTAGTCTACTTCTACGAAGAGAAGGTTTGTGGAACATAATTGAAAACCCACCAAACGTAGAGGAATGGGATCCAGTGGATGATGAAGATAGACTAAAAATAGAAGAATTTATGCAGAAAAATGAACAAGCTATTTGCATAATAGGTTTTACACTGTCTGACAAGCAACTTGTTCATATCCACGGAGAGTAAACAGCTGTTGGGTGTTGGCAGAAGCTGAAGAGGATTTATGTTCGAGATAACGTTGGTGCTCACATAAATCTAACACGGAAGCTTTTCAGGACGCATCTCCAGACAAATGGTGATATGCTGAGTCATTTGAAAACTATGAAAAGCATTTTTCAAGAACTGCATGAGAAAGAGCTTATTTTCTCTGAACTGCACCAAGTCTATATAATTCTATCTTCACTAGATGAAAGTTATGACAACTACGTCACTTCACTTGAAATTTTGCCAAAGAAAGTTTAATTTTAACTGATATAACTGGAAGATTGATTGAAGAAGCCAAAAGAAGAGATGAATTAAGGAGGGAACAACCTCAAAAAGAAGATAATAAATCTCCTTCTGCATACGCAATTAAAAAGTGTTTTAATTGTGGAGGAAGAGGACATTTGGCAAGATTTTGTAAAAAAGCAAAGCACCAGAATGCTGGCCAGAATACTAAAAGTCATCAAAAGATAAATAAAAATTTAGAGTTAGCCATGTATACTAACGGAGCTGTAAAAAATAATTTATGGGTGGTTCACAGTGGAGCATCCCACTGTATAACAAATGATAACAAAAATTTTATTAAAATGTCCAAGAGTACACAGCAGATATCATTAGCCAATGGCTGGAAACTGAAAGTTAAAGGTCAAGGTATAGCATATTGTTCTTTCATAAAAGAGAATGTAAAAATGTTATATGTACCACAACTTAAGTTTAATTTAATTTCAGTTAGAATTTTGGTTAAACTAGGATATGTAGTTACCTTTAAAGGAGATAACTGCATAATTGAAAAAGAAGATAACAAAATTACTGCATCTTTAAGAGGTGAATTATATGTGTTAAATGATAATGGTTTAAAGGTGGCTAACACAGTTTATGATAATAAGAAACCTCATGATGAATGTATTCACTTGTTACACCGACGGCTAGGGCATTTAAATTTTAAAATGCTTAAGAAAACTGTTGAATTATCTAAGGGAATAAGTTTGAAACCTTGTAATAAGTATTTGCAATGTAATGCTTGCAATCAAAGCAAGAGCAAGGTCATACCGGCTAATAGAGTTGATGGATTTACTAGCCTTTAGAAGTTGTATTTGCTGATTTAATAGGTCCAAAAAAACCAAGTGTAGGAGGAGCTCGTTACATATTAAGTATAATGGACCACTATTCTAGATATGGGTTTTGCTATTTAATGAAGAGCAAAACTGAAACGTATCAAAATCTCTTTAATTGGATTAAATTTGCTGAAAGGAAAACTAAAAAGAAATTAGTAACTCTTATAACAGATAATGGCACGGAATTTACAAATAATAAATTCCAGAATAGACTTAGAATGTTAGGTATTCAACATAAAAAGTCTGCACCATATAGGCCACAACATAATGCCTTTATAGAGAGACGAGGCCAAACACTACAGTCAATGACAAGTACTATGCTGTCTGATTCAGGATTACCTGACAATTTATGGGGAGAAGCAATAATGTGTGGTAATCATATATTAAATAATGTTGTAAATTCAACAACAGGTGAATTACCATTCACATTGTGGCATGGTACAAAACCTGATTTAAGTTACATGCACACATTTGGAGCACCAGCATGGGTACATATCCCTACACAAATTAGACAAAAAGAACAGCATAGAGCTAGAAGATTATTTTTTGTAGGATATAAATCTAATCACAGACCTTATAGATTCTGGGAACCAGGTACATCTAGAGTTTACACCAGTGCTAGTGCAAAATTCCTAGAACATGTAGGATGGAATAGATTAGCAAGATTTAAATAACGAAGTAATTATTGAACCCTACAAAAGGCAGAAAGAACAGACTAATTATAAGAAGAGTCCAATTAAAGAAGAAGTCCATGAAGAGCAAATAGGACCAGAACAAGAGGAAACAGTTGATCAGGAAGAGTTAGATAATCAAGAAGAGTTAATAAATGAAAGTCCACCTGTAAATCCTGTAATACCTAGACGTACTACACGTGTAACTAGACCACCTGATAGGTATCAAGCAAGTATAGTTTGCCAAGTAACTAAAGTTCCAACTAGTATAGATTAACTTAGGGTGTATCCTGCTAAGGATCAGGAGAATTGGCAAAAGGCAATGGAAAAAGAACTAAATTCATCAAAGGTAATGAAAGTATATGAAGATGCTAAATTACCTCCAGGAGATAAATCCATTGGGTGCAAATGGATATTTAAAGTAAAAACTGGAAATGATGGGACTGTTTCCCATAAAGCTAGGTTGGTAGGTAAAGGATTTAATCAAACTGCATCTGATTACGATGAAGTTTTTGCACCAAGTCTTAAAGCAACATCTTTAAGAGCAGCATTAGTGTGGGCAGCTAAGAAAAACTATGTCATTAACCATTTAGATGTAGAAACTGCTTCTTTGCATGCACCATTGCAGCACACTATATATTTGAAAAAGCCAATTGTTATAAAAGATAATAAAGTAAATAGTAATGATTGTTGGAAACTCAAAAAGAGTCTTTACGGGTTGAAACAATCTGGCTTTGAGTGGAACCAATATATTGTGAAAGAATTAAACAATATAGGATTTAAATCTGGTTTAGCAGATCCATGTGTGTTTAAAAGAGAAAATAATGGAACGGTGTCATTATTGTTATTATTTACAGATGATATTGCTTTGATAACTAAGACTAATAATGAAGCTAATGAGATTATATCATTATTAGCCAAAAAGATAAAATTAAAGCATTTAGGTGAAATTAAAAAGTATCTAGGATTGACAATTAGCAAAACAAAAAAGGGATTTAAGATATCTCAAGAAGATAAAATTTGCCAATTAATTAAAACGTATAAAATGGAACTTTGTAAACCGGCAAAGACTCCAATGAGTCAGGAAGTTTGCCAAACTAATGATCAAAGTCCCAAATTTGATAAGTCTATATATCAATCTTTGGTAGCTTATCATATATAAGCAATTGGTCTAGGCCAGATATAGCTTATAGTGTTAATCAGCTGGCTCGTTTTAATTCAGATCCACATCAATGTCATTGGCAATCATTAAAGAGAATTTTAAGATATCTTAAAGGAAGAATGAACCATGCATTGTATATAGAACCAAAGGGTGATTTGAGTCTTAGTGCCTATGCAGATGCAAGTTTTGCAACTGACATAAACACTAGAAAATTAACATCTGGGATGGCTATATTATTTGGTAAGACACTAATAGGGTGGAGGTCAATCAGACAACAGCATATTAGCTTGTCCATGATGGAAGCGGAATTTTCATGTCTGCCATTACTATGCACTGACTTAATTTTGTACAAACAGTTATTATTAGACATGGGTGTAACTGTTAAAGATTCCATTATTGTGTATGAGGACAACCAGGCAGCCATAAAGTTAGCTACTAGTATTGCTGTAAAAACTAGATCAAAGCATACTGATTTAAGATACTTAAATGTTAGAGAATCTGTAAAGAATGAGCTAATTAAATTGGAATACTGCAGACCAATTTACAAAAGCTCAAGGAGTAATTAAGTTTAAAGAGAGTTGTAACAAATATGATTTAAAGTTGTAAATAGTTATATTTATTATTATTTCCTAAAAGGGGAGAATGTTAGGGATAACATTGTTTACCCTTACTGGTTTAGGTAAAATAATAAATATGTTATCATAGTTTGTTAGTTAAAGTGTCTGCAACTTTAACTGTGGGAATGTAATTAGGGGAGTGGTTGTGAAAGCACTTTAAAAGAAGCAAGACGACAGCTTGCTCTCTCTCTGGCTTTGATGATCCCTAATTACTGCATGGACTCAAGACTGCTTTACTCGAACGGGAGAGATAAACAAAGGACTGATTTGTAAGTGAACTGACATTGGATATTCTACACGGACTTTGCTAACTGAATATCCTTGAATGGACTGACTGATATGATACATGACTAATGGACTGTTATTTTGACTATGCTATAAATGGAATAAACTATATTTTTGATAGCACAAGCGTATCTGTTATTTTTACTGTATGTTAATAAACATACAAACATATCTCACTCATTTATCTGTGTGCCTATCTGACTAACGCTGCACATTCTGTTTAGCTTGTCTCCTTAACCCTGGTTGGGGAACTCAGGCTTAACAAACCTTATTGAAAAAGGGATTCTGGAAAGGTACATAAGATTGTTTTTTTTTACATTTGTACTTAGAAATAACTTTAGAAAATTGGAAACAACATGCAATTTAAAATTTGATAAAATATTTAGTATAATTTAGTGAAATTTCTGTTAAGAAAAGGGGAATACTTTAATGCAACAATGATTTAAGATATGTGATGTGGGGGGAAAATAATTTTGGAAACCATAAGTGTTCCCACAAAGGTATGATATTTAATTGAAATGGGTAAAATGCTTAAGATATAAATGATTGTTAATATTAATGATCAGACTATGTTATCTTAGTGAATTTTTTTGTGAAATGAGAGATTTGAAGTAGGAGAAGGGGGAACATTTTTATGAAATAATGATTAAAATATGTGATGTGTGTGTGGGGGGAATAATTATGGAAAGTAGGTGCTCCCATAAAAGTATGTGATTTAATTGAAAAGTAATGTGCTAAGTGTTTAAGATATAAATGAATATTAATATTAATGAATCGATTTGTATTGGTATTGATAATATTGTATAATTTTAGAATGTACCAGACAGAATCCCAATGTAAGCTATGTATTCTATATTAAGTATTATAAACGTAGGGGAAAGAGATAAAGGAGTCATACTCCAATTAGTGTACAGGAGAAGTTTTTCTTTAAAGAAGAAAGATAAATGGATAGCTGGAAATAGAACAGACAAAGAATAATAAATATTATGACTCAAATTGAGATGAGATAAATAAAATAAAATTAAGAAAATTTAAAAGAGAGGAGAAGCTATATAGAAAATTGGAAATGCTAATAAGATATGGAATGATATACAAAATGAATATGAATTTGAATTTGTGTCTGTACCAAGAGTTTTAACCCGGAACTAAGCAACTTTCAGAAAAGAGGTTTTTTATGTTTTTATGTTTGTGTTTCTGTGTGTTTATGCTTGATTGAGCTAATAAAACCTTGGAGGAAGTTAGAAAAGGATAATGGAGAGTAAAAGATAGAAGAGAATAAAGTAAGCCAGAAAGGAAAAATAAGTATAGTGAATAAAAGCATATAAAATAAAATATAGAAAAGAAATATAATTGAATGAAAGTATAAGGAGAAATAATGAGGAATATGAAAGGATATCTATGTGTTTATAAGGAGATGTGTCAATGATGTATAAAATGTTTTATTTGCTTAGAATTTACAAATAATTTTCAGAAAAAAGGTTTTATGTTCTTATGTTTTATGCTTTGTATGTCTTTAAAAATTAATAAAATTTGTTCAAAAAAATAAAAATAAACACTGAAGGCGCATGGAACGCTATTACCTTTCCACCAAATATGGTCCCTATTTTTCTACTTGCATTTTTACATGCTTTTGAACTGCTAAGTTGGCAAAAGCTGGGACAAGTAACTGGAGCTCACTCTGTTATGTGGTGCTAGCGATTTGAACTGCCAAATTGCTGACCACACACATATATGTGTGTGTGTGTGTTTATATATATGCATATAAATTACTACTCTTTATCCAGGACAAAATCTATGAAACAATATAAAACATTGTTCTCCAATCTCCAATTCTGTATATTCATTTATTATGAAAAATAAGCATTCAATTCAGTTTTGCTCTCAGAAGAAAATGCTCTATAATATTTAGGTCACATCTCCTTGGCCAGGTAAAGAAAATAATCTGCCAAAGTAAGGGAAAAAAGTCACTGTTCATTCAAAACATCAAAAGATAATTATGATTTCTGCAAGAGGGAGTTCAAGAAGAAGTCTCCAAAATGCTCTGTAAAGATGCTCAGTAAAAGGGAACATCCCTAAGGCTATTGTTCTTCCAAAGAAAAAGGATGCTTCAGGAATCTATTCTCATTTTGAGAAGAACAAATCTGCTCTGCCTTTTCTGGACTAATGTGTAGATCCAAAGAATTATCCATTGGGATATTGCTTTTGTGAAGATTTTTGAAGTTTTTTCTCAAGAAATCCTACCAAAATATGTAATAAAACTGCATTTTAGGAGGAAATATAGGAATCTTTTATTTGAAAGATAAACATTAAGATTTTTTTAAAGATAAACATTAAGGCTATATCTTTATTTGCAGTAACCCAAATCACATTTGTCAATGCAATTGGTTTTCAAACAGACATTATGGGATTCCATCAATATAAATATATTTTCCAATAATAATGTAGATCTGGAATGAATAGACTTCCAAAAGAATATGTACAAAATTGAAAAAAATGCTAGAAAGAGACCAGTTGTATCCCTCCATAAAATTCAGCTGTACCTGAACAGCTACAGTATAACACAACATTCAGTTCTAAACAGTAAAGGTGTTCATGCTTTGAAAATGATTAAAGAAAAAAAAATGTTTCCATTACCATTGGCCTGATTATTTTCAGGCTTCCTGGAAAGCCTGCATGTCCCTCCTCCCAAAAAAAGTTGTGGCTGCTTTAAAGAATCAAATCATTAAAGTTAATGGGACCTTTAAAACAGCTACAATTTTCTTTTGTGCAAGATCCAGAGCACTTCTCCCAAATCATGTTTGAAACAAATACAACTTTACTTTGAAAAGACCCAGGTAAGCTCTTAAAGTTCATCTTTTCTTAAATGATACAAGCAAACATAAGAGATGGTTTGGATTGTTTCAGAGAAAACTGGGTTCCAACTCCGACCAGTAGCTGGCCTTCTCTCAGCTCGGGATTTCTTAGCCAGTTTAGCCTTCAGAGTGTTTCAGTGTACACAGTACATCCGCCATGCTTCTTCTCCCATGCACTCTCCAGAGCCGTGAGTACCACCTCATAGAATTGGCTTCTTGCTGTTTCAGAATCAGAGAAGACTGAAAAACAGTAACTGTTTTTCTTTCCAAAGGGACTGCTGTCATGAACTTCTGGGACACGTACCAATGTTGGCTGATAAGACATTTGCACAGTTCTCTCAGGTGAGCCACCTTGTGATGAAGGTACAATCTCTATTTTGCCACTGGAGCAATCATTGGCCATGCTGACTGGGATGGTGGAAGTTGAAAAATAACCCAACTAGAAGGTGCTCCCAGATCAAAGAAGCACTCTTTTATAAAATGACATTTTATAAAATTGCCAAAATACATAAGGAACATGATGACGTTATCCATTCAGTCTAAGGATGGGCTGCTATGGGTTTGCTTGGATTCGGGTGGATTCGTAGCTAATGTTATGGCTGGTTTGGTGAACCACCTAATCCCACCCCTGGCTGAAATGGGTGTAGATGGGTGTAGTTTCTATTTCCATTTCTACTGAATTCCTCCCTGCCTTCCTTCTTAAGAATGTTAATAGTCACTATTATTGTATCACTATAGCATCTAATGGACTCATAGAATTTCTGGAAACTCAAAAAGCAGAATTGTGGCCCAATCCTTCAAATGTTGCCTAGATATCTTAACTAGGATGTCCTTCCCCTTCGTGTTTAATCACAATCTCATTTTTTAGCATCTCTCCCCATTTGTTTTTGTTTAGCAATTAAAATGAACCTCTTGTATCTTCTGCAAAATGTCCCTATCAATGGGTGGGCTCCAATTAGTTTTTTTAAAAGGATTAAAGCCATATGTATGTATCAGAGCACCCCAAACAGAATCGTAGTACTCCAAAGAGATTATTAAATATCAAAACAGAGATAACAATTACAAGAACTGTAAAAAAATAAATACAGTTTGGTGTATACTGGAGTCTCTCCTTGAGGGAGGTGGGTGGTCTAGAAATATGAAATATAAATAAGTAAATAAATATGCAATAGAATATCTTGAAGTAATTATAAACATAATTTCAAGATTGCAAGCAGGCCATAAACAATGCAATTCTATCTGCATTCAGTATACATCGATTTATAGACTTCCCATAATAATATAAATATTATATCAATTGATATAATTGATATTGATTATATTACCATTATCTATTAATATCAATAGATAGTGGGCTTTTACAAATGTGGTTGAAATAAAAACTCATCAGTTAGGTTGTAGCCAGTATCATAATATCCTAGCCAGGAAGATTGCCACTTTATAATTAGAAGCATTTACCAATCTGGCTATGAATTAGGGAACTTCCGCTAATTTTTGGAGGGGATGAAGTTGGAAAGTCATAATATCTTGAATTTTGACCCAATCTACCGAATCCTATTGTATGAGTCATAAAAATCAAGCTGTGCCCACAAAACATATAATGGTCATGGGGAAAAACACATAATAATTACATGATGGTTTTCCTTTTGCTCCTAGGACATTGGTCTTGCATCTTTGGGTGCAACTGATGAGGAGATTGAAAAACTTTCAACAGTAAGTCCTTAATTCTAGGATATACAGATAAAGCTGTAATTGCTTCTGTGAAATTCTGCTCTGCATATATATTTTGATTGTAAATGTTGATACGAAATGCCAATTTTGGCTAGGCTAATCATAATTTCTAGGAATTGTAGCCAATGTAGCTGGCCGGACCCAAACTGGGATAGAATAATCAGATATAGATTTTCAATATAAAGAGTAACAGACACCAAGAAATAATATTATTAGTAGACACTCCAGCATAAACACAACAACAACAAAGAGAAAACAAACACTGATTTCTAAGAACCAAAAAAATAAATAAATGCATTTTTTCCTCAGAAGAGCTTCTAATTGTCTTCTCAAATGCAATGCAAAAAAGGAACAGATGCAATAAAAAACCCAAATTTATCTCTTTAATATGGAAAAGAAAAAGCTAACCATTGCTGCTTTTTTTCCCCATCTCACTTTTCTCTGCAGCTTTATTGGTTCACAGTGGAATTTGGGCTGTGCAAGCAAAACGGAATCATTAAAGCCTATGGAGCTGGCCTCCTCTCTTCCTATGGAGAGCTCATAGTAAGTGCTGCCCCCATCTACCTCCATCCAGCTACTGGTAAACTAGAGGTGGTATTCAGCAGGTTCTGACCAGTTCTGGAGAACCGGTAGCGGAAATTTTGAGGAGTTTGGAGAACTGGCAAACACCACCTCTGACTGGAGATTTCACGTTATGCTTCCCCTGCCACGCCCACCAAGCCACACTCACAGAACTGATAGTAAAAAAATTTGAAACCCCTTAATGTGGTAAACTGAAGAGTGCAGCAGCTGCTTCTGAGCTTGGTTGATCCTATTTGGTTGATTGCTGCAGTAGTTGACTTATGGGGTTCTCCTGCTTTCTTCTCCCTCCTTTCCTTCATTTAGCACTCTTTGTCTGATGAACCGGAACTAAGGGACTTTGACCCTGACATGACAGCCATGCAACCCTATCAAGATCAGACTTACCAGCCTGTTTATTTTGTATCAGAGAGTTTTAATGATGCCAAAGCTAAACTCAGGTAAGAATCATAATTGGTTGTATTATTGGAGAATGGGGATCTATATGTCTAGGAGTTACAGCAATATAGAGTTTCGATTGCTGGAGATTATGAATGGTTTCTTTCTTAACCAAATCAGAAGAAAGGTTTTCCTCCAAATAAAAATTAAAAAAAATTTTTTTTTGCTGTTGCTTTTTAAATGAAATCTAAATTACAGCATTGGTAAATGTGGAATAAATTAAATTTATTCTGGTTGTAAATGTATGTGCATTTACAACTGGTTTCTTGATTTTTTCTTTGTGAATTTATTTTTAGTATTGCTTACTTTTCTTCAATAGGATAATAAGGATAGCAAACATAACTGAATGAGAATATTAAAACATTAATATATATATAAAAGTTAAAAAATATTTTTTATAATACATTACATGACTATTCCATTCAGTAGCACTTACAAATATGTGTGCATAAGACTAACTGATTGCTTCCAAAGACAAATGCTCTTTCCAGAATAACTCCTGGGTCCATTTAGAGACATCTGATGAGAGTTGATAGTGAAATAGACACTTAAGAAATTATGAAAATCAGGTAACTGTATTATAAACCACTATAACGATATGATCTTCTAGATCAGAGGATCCCCAAACTTGGCAACTTTAAGACTTTTGGACTTCGAAGTCCACAAGTCTTAAAGTTGCCAAGTCTGGAGACTTCTGTTCCAGATATTCAAATTTTGCAACATGAGTATCACATTTCATCAGGAATGATTGCTGGTTACATTATAATAGAATTATATATAATAATGGGAATGACCACTAGATTACAGCAAATCCTTGGTTGTCATCTCGTTCAGGGATCCCCAGCCCCTGGGCCATGACTCATTACTGGGCCATGGCCTGTTCAAAACCGGGCCACAGAAGAGATGGGCATGCATGTATGTGTGAAGCTTCACTCATGCAAGTGGCGGGCAGGCACGCGTATGTGAAGCTCCATTCGCACGAATGGAGCTTTGTGTGCTTATGCCCTCTGCTTGTGTGAGTGCAGCTTCATGCCCAAGGATGCGTGGTGCCCCCGCTTAAGCACAAGGGCGTGCCGCTCGCATGAATGGAACTTCATGCACAAGTGCAAGCACCCTCCATTCCCACAAGTAAAGGGCATTAGCGTGTAAAGCTCCCACAAATGGAGCTGTGTACACAGGTGTGAGTCTGCCACTCACATATCCCCACCAAGCTAGAATGGTTGTGGACCACTGATCTAGTTAGCAACTGCTTTTTTTCTCCAAGCCCCATTCTGATACCTCCATTAACCAAGATTAGTAAAGGTAAATGTTCCCTTCGCACATATGTGCTAGTCGTTTCCGTCTCTAGGGGGCAGTGCTCATCTCCATTACAAAGCCAAAGAGCCAGCACTGTCTGAAGACATCTCTATGGTCATGTAGCTGGCATGATTAAATGCTGAAGGAGCACGGAATGTTGTTATCTTCCCACCAAAGTGGTCCCTATTTTTCTACTTGCATTTTTACACGCTTTCGAACTGCTAGGTTGGCAGAATCTGGGACAAATAACAGGAACCCACTCCGTTACATGACGTTAGGGATTCAAACTGCTGAACTGCTGACCTTTCTGATCAAAAAGTTCAGTGTCTTAGGCCCTGAGCCACCATGTCCCTCGATGAACCAAGATTGCATCTCTCCAAATACTGCACTGTTCTCAAAAGATTCAGTGAAAATTGCTGTTCAGTAAGTAAGTTGTTGTTACAGATTGATTTTCATTAAAGATTCAAGGAAGTTTACGTTAGGAAAGAAAGTAATATTCCATATGTTTTCATTTCCACCAATATTATTAAAGAGGAGGATAAGAAGTGTACATGAGTGAAATATACTGTATGTACAGGAAGAACTCCAATGGGCTGTAGTACCATAGCACATGCTACCACATAAAAAGTTGTATGGTTCTTCTAGCTTCTTTTTTAATATTAAGTTGGGAAGGGACACTAACTGGAGCCAGATTTTTCAAAGACCATACTCATAATTTATTCTGAAGAGAATATTGGCACACAGCATCTAAATATCAGTACGAACAAGTGATCAAAGGTAGTCACCCAGTAAAAGAAGAGAAGAGGTTAATATGTGCCCTGCTGTTTTGGAAGGGGGGGGGGGACAAGTTAATATTATTTTCCAAAGCCACTAGATGGTGCCATAACATAAATAATCTGAAATTATTGTGCCCTATAGAGAGTCATTCCTTACTATGCTAGGTTATGTGGGCTACATCTTCAACAGTTATAGATGAAGCTTCATCAGATGAAGAGGGAAAAGGGCATACATACAGGGTGTCAAACTGGTGGCCTGTGGGTTGGATATGTCACGCGCAGGTCATACCACCCCAACTCAAATGTCATGAAATGTCATGTGATGGCAACGTGATGCTGCGAGTTTGACACCTGTGGCCTACAATATCATCTCAACTAAAAATATATATATATTTTTTACAATAAGAATGATTCTAACTATATGTATGTGTGCAATTGAGCAGATAAATTTTCCAGTTCAGTCTGGTGACTTAATTTTTACCTTGTGTTGTGACATAAAACTCTGTATCTGCTGAGCCTCTAGTTTGCAGCCTTTTTGCTATTACAATTTGTTTCATATCCTTCATTAGTTCAGTGGCTTCCATCCTTGGTCACAAAATGGCCAGCTATTTTCAGTTGTAGCTTTTGGCTCCACTGAAATGCATTGCCAATATATCATTTATGAAATTGGCTGCAAAGAACCTGTTGCATGTTTAATTTACCTAAGCACAATATGGATTTTTGTTTTTTTAAAAAACTCCTGTGATGTAATTAAAAGAGGTAGAAAGAAATAAAATCTTAGTGAAATTTATTGAACAAAAAGTGGAAAATGCATTTCTATTTTATATACAGCATGGCAGAGATAACAGCTTGCTTAGAATGAATTTATATTTAGGCAAAGGGCAGGGATGAGTTTAGATAATCTTGCATATTTTTAGACTAAAAATATGTAAGATTCAACTAAATTTAATGTAGTTGAACCTTACAATGTGTATTTAATGATTCATAACAATATTAATCCTTTGTTCCCAGATTAATTCCCATAGTCCCAGAGAACATCAAACAGAACTGCCATGATCCTAGACCATGAGTGTCAAACTCGATCACAATGGGGTCACGTGACATATCGGGACTTCCCCCCCTTCGCTAAACTGGGTGTGGGTGTGGCCAGCATGTGACGCATCCAGCTCTGGGAGTTTTACAGTCCTGTCCTAGACAATCAATGGCCATGTTGTTCTCTGAGGTCCAGGCTAGGAAAGTTGGTTTATACACAATGTGCTTCTTTATCTCTTAACGTTTTCAGTAGCCCGCCTACATTACCATCTTTGATGTCTGTCCTCTTCTTTTCAGGGTCTACGCAGCACATATCAAGCGACCTTTTTCTGTGAAATATGATCCTTACACCTACAGTATTGAGCTTTTGGACCACCCACAGAAGATCTGCCACTCCCTGACAAATGTGCGCGATGAGCTCCACTCATTAATTGACGCTCTCAATATTATCAGCTAACACAACATTTGGACAAGCCTTTTTTCCCCCTCCAAGCCAATGTCTTTTTCTGTACCTGCAAACTTGGTTTTTTGCCATGGCTACTAATTCACTGCACTGTTTGGGCCAACAACATCACTACGATTTATTTTAGGGTTTTGTGTTACTGTCTCTTGCCATAATAGTACCTATGGTGTGAATTGTGCCCCATATGCTGTGGTATGCAGGCATTTTAGTGACAAGCTTGGCTGAAGAAAGGAAAGTAAATGAAGTTTAGGAGCTTAATCTTGAATCCCTTGGGTATTTTTTAATTTATTAATAGCGAGGGATCTGGATTGGACAGATGCTATAAAAAATAATTGCACAGCACATTATAAATTCCTCTTTAAAGAAAAAGAAAAGCAATGCATTCCCAAAACATTAATTGTTCCTCCAAATTATATTTTTAAAATTATTTAAAATATGAGAGATAAGCACAGAAGAGACCAAATAGTTTCTTACACTACCAGGTTCACTCCACTTTCTTAAACTCATTTCTGCTCAGTTCTGCCCCCTTGGAAATGAGAAGAACAAAACATCCAAATCAAACAAGACAGAGAAGTTTTAATTTTTGCATCTCTGAGGAAGGCTTCCATTAAAAAAAACTTGGACAATTTACTAGTTTATTATATTCTTCATGTTCTCCCCCTTTTTAATTTTGCAACATCTTCTATGACTTTGTTTTTCCCAGAAAGACCAAACATTCCATTAGTAATTCTCTGTTATGACCAGAATTCCCTCAGCCCTTTTGCATAAACAGTTTCAGACAGGTACAAGCCTCAGGGGACTGCCCCACACTAAGATTGTACTGGTAACAGGAGCTCTGAAGAATTCCAAGGGATGACTCAGAACAAAGCCCAATAAACTTTTCTCATCTGACTGGAACATCTTTCTCATCATCTCTAATCTTTCCATCTGGGAAAAATTCTTCCAGGATTAGCAAAGTTTTGACTAATGCACATTGGCTACAGTTGTCAGTAGGCTTGTTTCGTGGCCCTATGAAACTCAGTGGAATCTCTTGCCAAGCATGCGATAAAGAGAAGCATCGGCTTCTCAAATCAAAATGAGGTCCAACACCTATCAACAAACTGAGCTGACCCAGTTCAGAATCACATCTGCAATGCGGCTAATGCTACCATATCACAGCAGCACTTTTAACTCTGTAGCCCATCATACTGTGTTACCAAATTGGTACTACTTGGCAAATAGGGAGCATGGATTAGAATCAAGTCCAGGTTCAAGTCTGTTCCCATTAGTGCCACTTACAGTAAGAAGGAGGCCCCCTGGGAAGTCTATATGAAATAAGTGATTTCTGCTAAAGGCAGAAGAATCCACAGAATTGAGAATGGAGTCTTCTGAACTCTTAGACCCTTGGCAGCAACCGTCTGTCCACAAACCTAGAGTGCTGTGTTGGGTAGAATGAATAGCAGGAAATAGCTAATGGATAATAATTCTCTATATTAAAAGTGCTGATCTTGCTCTTTTGATTTCTTTTCCTCCTCTGAGGATGAAGATAAGTGATGAAATGTGTGGCATGAAATCTTGGCACAAGGTCTTTGACTTATGTACTTGCATCAGGGCTATGGATTGAGATGTCACGTTGCATGTTTTGTCATTGTGTGTGTGTATGTGTGTGTGTGTGAATATGGCTTGCATTAGGCACTTCAGTCTAAAAACCAGAAGTTGATTGCTTGAATGGTTTAAAAAGTCCCAAATGGCTTCTGGCTTTGACCTCAGCAGGCCTACCTAAAGTGAGAAAAGAACCAGAGAGCACCACAGTGGTGTGATGACCAACATATTCAATCTGTACTTTCCCTGTTCTATTTAATTCTTAGATTGTTGACTTCAGGGCCACAATGCCTAGACTAATTTTAGGACATTTCTGCTTCTTTCCCTTGCTCCTTGTGCCCTTCACCTGAACAACAACATAACAAAAAGAATCTGAACAATTCAAAAACTTGACCACACTTTATTGAAACTATAACTTGATTGCGAATACTGCACTTACTATACACTTAGCTTCAAGAAATTCTCAGTGGCTAACTATTCAGGTCAGTTGAAACCTTCATTAACTGCAATGGACTTGGGTGTATTGTGGTACTTGCAAGATAGATCAGGTCTCATAAACACTCTATGGCTTTTACAGCACCATATTGGTTGAATGCATGCTAGGATTTCACAAAATCTCCGAATGTTGTTGTTTTTTTGTTTATGATAATAGATAGCTACATGAATGTGACAAAAGTCTTGCTACCTATTCTAGTTCCCCCCCCAAACTTATTCAATCCAGATTTCTTGGATAATTCACAAAACCCTAAACTAACAATTGCAATAGCTGCTGCTGCTGATAACTGATGCAATCCACAAATCTGAAAACGAATATGTCTGAATATGGTCCCTATATTCTATGAAGCTATGTGGAACAAGGATGCTTTGAAATGTCCTGAAGAGATGGCAAAAGTAGTTAACATTCTTCCTGGTGAGGAAAGTCACTGGTTGATTTTTTTCCTGTTGAGAGGGAGACTCAAAAGGACAATGAAGAGATGCTTCCTTTGTTGTCATGGTTGGGAACATTACATGGTACTTTTGTATGTGTTCACCATACAGCTTGAAAGAACAGGTGCCAATATTATTGCTGCTATTGCTGCTGCTATGTGAAGTGGATCTGTTTCTCTTGTTCCATAAAGAATATATTTGTTTCTCATGCAGCTGCTGCTGAATAAAATCATATTTCTGGCCTTGCAGTTTTTATTTGTTTTTATTGTCTTCCTGAACTCATCTGCCATGACTGACTTATTTTGAATGTGCTGATTTCAGAATGACTGTTTCTTTCAAGTTTTGAGCATGGGCGAGAAAGAATGGAGACAAGCTTCTGAACAGTGAACTTCAGCTCTTTATTTACATCATAACTTGCTCAATTGAACAGCAGTAAAACCTGCCTTATACAGGCAAACCTTTGTAACGATTAACCAATAACGAGCTAGGAACGTTAGCTCTTGAACCAATAAGACATTTCTGTTAAGGGCCAATCGGATTCCCCAGAACGGGCCAATCCGGTCCGGCCGCTTAACAGCCAATTAGAAGTGCAGGGCCAGGACCCTGCACTTGACTCCAAGCTCATACTTTATTAGTTATATTGCATACACAACACCCCTTCCCCCTGGCTTCTTAGTTCAGGGCACAGTTACATAGTCCTTTAAATAGGACGGTTGTTTTTTAAGTCTTTTTGACTTCCGCTGTATTGGTTGGTTGCAGTCCTGCTGAGGCAGATTGCTGTTTGGTAGTGGGGCTGCCTCTGGTTCAGAGTTTACTTCTGCGTTGTTGCCCCTATTTTCCATGGTCGATATGCCGTTTCCAGAGTTTATTGTCACGGCATTGCACAAGGTAGGATCTGGGGCCGGTTACACGTACTACCGTCGCTTCTACCCACAACGTGTTGCCCGATAGGTTTTTTTGCATACACCAGGTCTCCTACCTGGAAGGTGCGACAGCAGCCGCTGGATCCTAGTGGTTTCTCTGTTTCATAAGCAGGGTGCAACCGTTAACAGTTCAGCGGGAGTCTTGTTGGTGACGCTATGTGGGGTGATGTGTTGCAAGAAGAGGATTTGATTGACTTTGTCGTCAATGTTATCGTAGTTTACCTTTTGCAAGGTTTTCTTTACAAATTGGACCATGCGTTCTGCTCGGCCATTAGTCGCAGGGTGCGCTGGCGAGGTGAACGCATGGCGGATGCCGCGGTCAGCGAGGTACTGCTTGAACGCGAGTGCCGTAAATTGTGGGCCGTTATTGGATACCAGGATGTCTGGTAATCCGTGGGTTGCAAAGAGTCTGTTTAAAATCTTAATGACTGCCTCGGAGGTTGCAGTAGTCATGCGATGAATCTCGAGCCAATTCGAGTAGGCATCGACGGTAAGCAGGAAGGTGTGGCCCTTGGCTGGCCCCGCGAAGTCCAGGTGAATTCGGGACCAGGGTCCACGTGGTGTCTCCCATTCAGTAGGCATGGCTTTTGGAGGGGCGTTGCTGACTTCTTGGCATTTGGGACAAGCTTTAACCCACTGTTCAATTTGCTTGTCAATGCCGGGCCACCATGCGTAGCTTCATGCAAGGGCTTTCATTCGCATGATGCCGGGGTGGCCATCGTGCAAGGTTCTCAGCAGTGTTTTTTGGAGCCATTCTGGGATAACGACTCTATCGCCCCAGATGACACAGCCTTTCTGGGAGAAGAGCTCGGTCTGTCGAGACTTGAATGGTGTGAAGTCATCAGACAATTGGTCCAATGGCCATCTGCGTTCTACCCAGCCTAGGACTCGTGCTAGGGTGTGGTCACGTTTGGTTTCTCTCGCGATGCCTCGAGCAGTCAGTGGCGGCGAGTTGAGCACCTCGATTTGCAACGAGGTTACCGTTGGTGCCGGATCATCGAGAGTTTCTGGAAGCGGTGCTCGGCTCAATGCGTCGGCGTGGGGAATGGCTTTCCCCGGGCGGTATTGCAGCCAATAATTATAAGCAGCTAAGAATTCTGACCATCGGGTCATCCTAGAGGATAATATGTAGAGAGTCGGCTTATCTCCAGCTATTATCCCCAATAATGGTTTGTGGTCAGTCACGATAATAAAAGGCCTGCCATACACGTATTCTTGAAATCTTTTCACAGCTGAGACGATTGCAAGGGCCTCTTTATCAATTTGTCCATAGTTTCGCTCAGTTTTTGAAAGAGTCTTTGAAAAATATGCAACAGGGGCTTCGTTCCCGTTAGGCAGTATGTGGCTCAAAATGGCACCTACCCCGAAAGGCGATGCATCACAGGTTATAACTAACGGCAAAGTCTCATTATACTGCATGAGTACAGAGTCAGAAGTGAGCAGTTTTTTTAACATTTCTAAACGCCTGTTCTTCACGGTAACCCCATAACCAAATTGCCTTTTTATCTAATAATCAGTGTAACGGTTCAGCGACAGTTGCTTTGTGCGGTAAAAACACATTATAGAGGTTGATGAGGCCTAGGAATGCCTGGAGATCAGCCTTGTTTCGTGGCCTGGGAGCATTTTTGATCGCTTTTAATTTACCTTCGGTAGGGTGAATGCCCTGGCTATCAATCAGGTACCCTAAAAACTCAACACTGTCAGTGCACAATTTACATTTGTTTTTCTTAACCTTAAGGCCGGCTTCTTGGAATTTTCTTAGGACTAATTTTAACCGGTTCTGTAATATTTTTTAGTTGGGGCTGCAATTAATACATCGTCAAAATAAGGGACCATGCCCTTAACTCCTTGTAATAACCTTTCCATAAGGCTCTGAAAAATCCCCAGGGCTACACTAACTCCGAATTACAGCCGGGTACATTTAAAGGCACCTCGGTGCGTCACAATAGTTTGGGCCTGTGCCGTTTTTTCATCTACTGGCAATTGCTGATATGCCTGAGCTAAATCCAATTTAGCGAAAACTTTCCCACCCCCCAGGGAATGGAGGAGGTGCTGCACCACTGGAACTGGATAAGCGTTTTGCTGGAGGGCGTGGTTCAAGGTGGCCCGGTAGTCCCCACAAATTCGGATTGACCCGTCTGGCTTAATGGGTGTTACAATAGGGGTTTTCCAAGGGGAGTGATCAATGGGCTCCAATACCCCCTGACCTATCAGTTTGTCAAGTAGCTCGTCGATTTTTGCCTTTAAGGCAAACGGGACTTGATGGGGCTTCAAGCAAATGGGAGCTACCTTGGGATCTAAGCTAAATGAGATCGGGGACCCCTTATACTCACCTAAGCTGTCCGCGAAGACGTCCCTGAACTCAGAGATAAGGTCTTCCTCCCAGTCACAGCCACCGACTCGGTTTATGCCGGCCACTTCAATGCCGAGTGGCGCGAACCATTGGAGGCCCAGTAGGCTAAGCTTATCACTATCGATGACTGTCAAAGGTAAGTACGCTGTGTGCTTCTTGAAGGAGATTCGGACTCGGCAGGACCCGACGACGGGGATTCGATTCCCCTGGTAGTCCTTGAGGATGAGGCGTTGGAACTGGAGGTCTTGACATTGAATTGTGGGGATGAGTTGCTTGAGTGTTCTCCACGACACCATCGAGAGAGACGATCCCGAGTCGACCTCCATGTGGCAAGGCTGATTTTCGATGGCTACTGTTACTCGGATTTTCTTAGTGTCCAAGGTTGAGGCGTGACCGATAGTGATAGTATGGTGAGCCTCTTCTCTCTGCAACGGTCGACTTCTGTAAGATTGGTTTACTGGCACTCGCCTTACAGGACGGTTTCCTGTCGATTGGCGATAGTTGGTTCCCTTTGAGGCCTGGCTGGGTCCTGGCAAGCTGCGGCAGACCCGTCCGATGTGGTCTCGTCTCCCGCACTCATGGCAGAGTACATCGCGGAACTTGCATTCAGACCTGTCATGGTTGGCTCCACATCCAGCGCAAGGGTGTACAGGCTTCGGGTAGTGTTCTCGGTTGGACTGCAGTCGATGGACCCCTTCTTCATCGCTATCTGACAATGAAGAGAGGTCCTCGTGGTGTGTCGTCGCGAGCTGTCCCTCTGCACTAGGTGAGATTTCGCTGGCCGGTGGTGGTACCGGAGTGCGGTTTTGACGTAGTTGTGCAGCCGACTTTTTGATTGCCTCTGCCGCGGTAGCATCGGCAATGGCGTCGGCAAGGCTGATGTTGCCTTTTGCCATCAGCTTGCTTTGGACGCCCGGAGCATCTAATCCAAGGACTATGCGATCTCTTTGTGCTTCTTTGAGATCGGTGAATCCGCAGAGGCCTCCCAAGTTACGGAGGTCTCCTATGAATTCGGTCACGCTTTCTCCTTTTTGCTGGTTTCTTTGATAAAACTCGTGACGTCTCATGAGTGTAGGCACGGTAGGAGCGTAGTGGGCTCGCAGGATAGGTTCAAGGTCGTCCCAATCCATGGCCTTCACTTCTCGGGGTTTGGCTAGTGCTTTAGCCATCTTAAATACAGTTGGACCGCAATGCGTTAGGAACACCGCCTGTTTCTTTCCTGGTGTGGCGTCCTTTAAGTTGTTCGTCTCAAGAAACATTTGGAAGCGATCCATGTAGGACTTCCAGTCCTCTTGTGTCGGATCGAACGGAGTGGGTGGTACGATGCCGCTGGACATGGTTCCGTTGTTGGCGCCGTCTGTAACGTGCTCGGTATTGCTTCTGGGTTCTGTTGGTTCAGATGTCTCCATATCCCACCTTCGTCGCCAGTGTCAAGTTTTGAGCATGGGTGAGAAAGAATGGAGACAAGCTTCTGAACGGTGAACTTCAGCTCTTTATTTACCTCATAACTTGCTCAATTGAACAGCAGTAAAACCTGCCTTATATAGGCAAACCTTTGTAACGATTAACCAATAACGAGCTAGGAACGTTAGCTCTTGAACCAATAAGACATTTCTGTTAAGGGCCAATCGGATTCCCCAGAACGGGCCAATCCGGTCCGGCCGCTTAACAGCCAATTAGAAGTGCAGGGTCAGGACCCTGCACTTGACTCCATGCTCATACTTTATTAGTTATATTGCATACACAACAGTTTCTGTCACAGTTTTATTCGTAGAGAAGCACCAAACTAACAAAATATCTCAGGAAACTAAATGGTTTATTATTGCATACAGTTTCATAAATCCCAGTAGCTTTAATTCAATTTTTCTTGAACAGTAGCCATTCGTTAATTACTTCTTTCAACCATCCAGTGTTGGAAGGAGACTTCAGACCTAGACATTTAGAAGGACTGTGCAGATTGCAGTAGACTGCATTCATCATATAGGTCACTAAACTCTATATCCAATATGATCCATAAAAAATTATTTGCTGTGCAAACTTTCAGAGAACTTAAATTCCATTCCATTCAAAGTTGAAGCCTCTCTGGTTCCACTAGACTTTAGTTTCAGTATGTCCAAAATTGCCTTCTGATAGTCCCACCAATGTTTCTATTCTGAATGCCCAAGTTTCAAACACAACTGTGATATTGCACATTTATCTTCCAATGAAACATATGTTGATCAATGACCTATACACTTT
Organism: Hydrophis major; assembly: GCA_033807585.1. Classification (NCBI taxonomy): domain Eukaryota; kingdom Metazoa; phylum Chordata; class Lepidosauria; order Squamata; family Elapidae; genus Hydrophis; species Hydrophis major. The sequence continues at coordinate 126,679,920 of CM066328.1, forward strand.
ACATGTTGCATAGAATAGTCTAGGATAGTCACAAACATTCCCCACATCACTATTATGAGACCAACAATTTTCTGTTTTCTGCATATTCGTAACAGCAACAACAGTAATTTTGGGGGGGATTGTTTTATTGGCCAGAGTCCATTTCCCCAATACACTCCTACAGTAACTCATAGTGGAATTATTTGTATCCCCACTATTATCACAATTGGATGAATCATCAGTTGTATTACTTCCTCAGCAGAAGGGTTAAACTGTAAAATAGAATTCTACAAATGGTATTAATCAGTTGTTGCTGTTTCATGGGAAAGAGCAAAAGTTCTGAATGGTCTTGTTGCACTTTGATTCATGCTTCATTTTCCTGTTCTACAAGAGGTTCCAGTGCTTGTGGATTCAGAGAGAAGCAGAAGCTTGTTCTGCAAGGAAGGTCAAATTCATTCCCAGTGGTGGGTGGAGGAAAAAAAGCTGGTATAACCTGGGGAACTTCAAAACTGAACAACTAACCACACAGCCCAAATTCCATCCATTAATATTAGCAGTGGTACAAGAGAGAGAGAGAGAGAGAGAAATGTGCTGCAGCTGATTACTATTTATCCATATCAACCTGTAACAAGAAAATACCATAAAATAGATAAGACAAGAGGTGAGGTGAGACAAAATGGGGGAAAAAAAGATTAATATCTTTGTTTTGCTCTCTGCAAATTCCTATGGACGTTTCCATTTCCTTTGGCCTGTAAATAACCTCATCCTGCAGCAGTTGAAAGTCTTTCCCGACTCTTCCTCCAAGTGGTCATCTGTGATGTTGTGTCTTCGGAAATGATGCCAAGAGTCGGTGACTTTGTATCAAGCTCTTTTATTGATGTGTGAACCGAACTGGGGCTATTGAGAAACTTTGCGGCTTTTATTTCTTTAGCCGCGGTGGCCGCGGCCAATGGCACCGCTTTGAATCTCCCGCGATTCGAATAGACCAATCGCGGGAGGTTCCTAGCGAGCCAATCGGTGCGGCTCGCCTAGCCAATCAGAGTGCCCCGCGCTTTGGCCAATCAAAGCGCGGGGATCTCAAGAATGCTAATGAGGGGACAGAACACCCCTCCCCTCTTGGTTTAGTCCTTATGTTGCGTAGTCCCGTAGGTAGGCGGGGCTCCGTCTTAGCCTACTGGACCTGCGCAGCTCAGTCGTAGGTTGGATCCCGGCCGGTTCGGTTGGGGTCTCTGCTTCTCCGGATGCCGTCGTGGGAACCGGCTGGTCGGTCAGGCCGGGCCGCTCTCCGTAGCTCCCTCCTGGGCTTCCCGGGTTGGTTGAGCTGCGGGTTTCGCTGCTCCTGCTCGGTCTCCCCGGGTCGGTCGAGCTGGCCTGGCTGTCCCTTCCTGGTGAGGTTTCGTGCTGTCTGCTTTCCGGTAAGTATGGTTGGTTTATTCTTCTTTGGTTTTGGTCCCCTGGGTATTCCCTCCCCTCTTGGTTTGTGTTGTGGGGGTTGGTTTTGCCTGCTTGTGTGTCGGTGGTCTGTTGGGTGGTCGTCCTCGATCTTAATTGGTCGATGTGGCGTTTCCACGCTCGTCCGTCTGTTGTTTGTAGCCGATACGAGTGTGGGCCTGTTATTTGTGTGATGACGGCCGGTACCCATAACGGGTCCCCCGTTAGGTTTTTCGCGTAGACGGCGTCGCCTGGTGTGAAGGTTCGGTGTTTGCTGGTTGAGTCTGGGGGCTTCTCTGGGTTATACGTGGGATGTAATCTGTCGAGTGGGGACCTTAATTTCCTCCCCATTAACAGTTCGGCTGGGCTCTTATTCGTTGTGGCATTTGGGGTTATGTGTTGGGTGAAGAGTAATTTATTTATTTTATCCTGGATCTCCCCGTGGTCTATTTTCCGGATGGTTTTCTTTGTGAATTGCACCATCTGTTCTGCCCTACCATTCGCCGCCGGATGCGCCGGTGCTGTCAGCGCGTGTCGGATGCCCCTTTCCGCTAGGAGTTTTTCGAATTCTAGCGAGGTGAATTGGGGCCCGTTGTCAGAAACGATGACGTCTGGGAGGCCGTGTGTTGCAAAAAGTTTGCCGAGTTCCTTGGTCACGGCCTCCGTGGTTGTTGATCTCATGTCGCTTACCTCCAGCCAGTTCGAGTAAGCGTCTACTGTTATCAGGAAGTTGTGTCCTTTTGTGGGCCCGGCAAAATCTATGTGGATCCTTGACCAAGGTCCCCTGGGGGTTTCCCACTCTAGGACGGGTGGGTGGGCTTGGCCTAGTTTCCTGGCATCGTTGGCACCTTGCTACCCAGGTCTCAATCTGTTTGTCCATCCCTGGCCACCAAGCGTAACTTCTGGCCAGGGCTTTAGTCCTAACGATGCCCGGGTGCACCTCGTGTAGCAATTCCAGAACCTTCACTTGTAGCTTTTCTGGAATGACCACCCTATCCCCCCATAGTATGCACCCTTTTAATAACGAGAGTTCCGTTTGCCAGTTCTGGAATGTCTTTACGGACTCGTCGTTGTCCCTTTCCGGCCACCCTTTCTCTACCCAATGCAACACCCGCGCCAGACGTTTGTCTTTATTAGTTTCTCGGGCAATGTCTGACACGGTTATGGGTAGGTTGGGTAGAGTCTCTGTACTGAGGGTGGTCGTCGTGGGTGCTGGGTCGGTGTCAGGTTCTGGTAGCGGTGAGCGGCTTAAGGCGTCCACATGGGAGATCGTCTTACCCGGGCTGTGTATGAGTCCGTAATTGTAGGCCTCCAGGAACTCAGATCACCTTGTCATTCGGGGAGACAGAATGTTCGGGGTGGCCCGGTTCCCTGCAAGCATTCCCAGCAGCGGTTTGTGGTCGGTTATGATGGCAAATGTCCGGCCGTAGAGATACTCGTGGAATCTTTTTACTGCGGCGACGATAGCCAGAGCCTCTTTGTCCAGCTGGCTGTAGTTCCGCTCCGGTTTAGGGAGGGTCCTTGAAAAGAACGCGATGGGTGCTTCTTTTCCGTCGGGGAGAGTATGGCTGAGGACAGCGCCGACGCTGAAAGGTGATGCGTCGCATGTGACGGCCAGAGGTAGGGTCTCGTTGTACTCTATAAGGACGGCATCTGAAGTGAGGAGGTCCTTTGTTCTCTGGAAGGTGGCTTGCTCGCGTTTCCCCCAAGTCCAGGTCGCCGCCTTGTCCAAGAGCCTATGCAAAGGCTCCGCCGCTGTCGCCTTTTGGGGCAGAAAGACATTATAAAAGTTAAGTAGCCCCAGAAATGCCTGCAGCTCCATCTTCGACTTGGGTGTGGGGGCTTCTTTGATGGCTTTGATTTTTTGGTTTGTGGGGTGGATGCCGTGACGGTCTAGGAGGTATCCTAGGAATTCAACCCGTTCCGTGTATAATTGGCATTTCTCTCTCTTTACCTTGAGCCCGGTCTCTTTGAATTTGGTTAGGACCTCCCTTAGGCGACCCTCTAGTTTGGCTTGGTTGGTTGCCGACACTAAGATGTCGTCGAAGTAAGGTACCACCCCCTTGATGCCTTGTAATAGCCTTTCCATTAGGCTTTGGAATATTCCAGGCGCCACGCTGACTCCGAATTGGAGCCGGTTGCATTTAAATGCTCCCCGGTGGGTGACTATGGTTTGCGCTTCTGCCGTTTCCTCGTCGACTGGCAACTGTTGGTATGCCTGGGCGAGGTCGAGTTTGGTGAAAACCTTGCCCCCTCCCAGTGAATGTAGTAGGTGTTGCACTACTGGGATGGGGTAGGCGCTTTGTTGCAAAGCGCCATTTAGGGTGGCCTCATAGTCCCCACAGATTCTCACCGACCCATCGGGCTTGATCGGGGTGACTATGGGGGTCTCCCACCGGGCGTGGTCTATTGGTTGTAGGTCCCCTTGCTTGACGAGCTTGTCAATTTGCTCGTCTATCTTGGGTTTAAGTGCGAATGGCACCCGCCTTGGTTTCAGGCGTTTTGGGGGGAAGTTTGGATCTAGGCTGAATGATATAAGGGGCCCTCGGTACTTGCCTAGGTTTCCGTCGAAGACCTCTTGGAATTCCCGGGCTAGTTGTTGCTCCCAGCTGTCGTCGGTGATGTGGTCGATTCCCGTGACTGCGATGCCGAGCGGGGCGAACCATTGCAGTCCCAGTAGGCTTGGGAGGTCACGATCGACGATGGTCAGGGGAAGCCTTTCGGTGCACCCTTTGTATGTAACGTTGAACTGTCTGGATCCGACTACAGGGATGCGGTTTCCCTGGTAGTCTTTTACGATTAGTCTCTGGCTGTCTAGGCCTTTTCGTTGGATGGTAGGCACCAAGCCCTTTATTTCTCGCCATGCTATCATGGAGAGGTAGGACCCGGAGTCCACCTCCATTTTACATGGCTCGCCTTCGATGCCTACCTCCACGTAGACCTTCCGGGAGTCATTGGTTGTGGCGTGGCCGATGGTGACTGTCTGATGGGTCTCCTCTCTTCGCCGGGTCTCGCCGCCTCATAGGGATTGTCCGTTCCGGTCCCATCTGTTGTCAGAGGGGCGATCTCTGGTCCGGGTGGTGTGCCCTCTCGCCTTCGTTCGCTCTGGTCCCATCGTGGCAGGCTGCAGTTCTTTTTGAGACGGCAGACGCGGGCGATGTGTCCCTTCTTGACACAATGCCGGCAGATCGACTCAAAAAACCGGCATTTGGACCTGGGGTGGTCGCCTCCGCAACCGGCACAGGTGGTCCTCGACTTACAACCCCATCGGTTCCGTGGGTCGCGGCCTGCCTGGAGACGGTGAATTTCCTCCTCCTCGTCGGAAGTGCCCGATGCCGAGTGGAAATTGCCCTGGTGGGTGGTCGTCTCGGGTTGGGCCTCGGCCGACCTTGCAGGGTGGTTGTTCCCGCTGCGGTCCCCAGCGTTCGGTCGGCGCATGCGGTCGGCGGATGTTCGGGTCACTTCGGCGGCTGCGGCTTCGGTGAGGGTATCTGCAAGGGTGATGTTGCCCTTGGCCATCAGCCAACTCTGGAGGACGGGGTCCCACAGGCCGAGCACTATTTGGTCTCGCAGGGCGTCGTTCAGGTTGCCGAATTCGCACAGTTTCCCTAGGTGCCGTAGTTCAGCAATGAAGTCGCTGAAACTCTCACCCGACTGTTGGTCCCGACGGTAGAACTTGTGCCATCGGATGAGGATGGGCACCTCTGGGGCATAGTGTCGCCGAAGTATTGGCTCGAGGACGTCCCAGTCCATCGCGGTCATGTCGGCGGGTTTGGCAAGTGCTTTGGCCATCTTAAATACCTCGGTCCCGCAGTGGGTCAGGAAGACGGCTCGCTTCATGTGGCTGGTGGCGTCCTTCAGGTCGCTGCACTCGAGGAACATGCGGAATCTGTCGGAGTACGATTCCCAGTCCTCGCTGGCGGGGTTGAAGGGTGCGGGGGGTGCAATTTTCGCCATTGTGGAGTTTCGTCTGGCTTCCGTCGGACATGTGCTTCGGTTCAGGATCAGAATCCCATCCTCGTCGCCAGTGTTGTGTCTTCGGAAATGATGCCAGGAGTCGGTGACTTTGTATCAAGCTCTTTTATTGATGTGGGAACCGAACTGGGGCTATTGAGAAACTTCGCGGCTTTTATTTCTTTAGCCGCGGCGGCCACGGCCAATGGCACCGCTTTGAATCTCCCGCAATTCGAATAGACCAATCGCGGGAGGTTCCTAGCGAGCCAATCGGCGCGGCTCGCCTAGCCAATCAGAGTGCCCCGCGCTTTGGCCAATCAAAGCGCGGGGATCTCAAGAATGCTAATGAGGGGACAGAAATGTGAAGCTGCCGAGTTTGTTTTTCCCAGATCTATTATGAAAAATAAAATCTGTTTCAGTTGCCCCACCAAGTGGAGGTTACATGATAGGCCTTGCTGCAAGTCAATCTTGCAAGTGTCCTCCTATTCTTCAATTTCTGTTTCTTCTCAACAGTGGCTTTCTTAATTATGTGAAGCTCCTTAATACAGTTCAAAGCTTAGGCCACCAATCAAATTGTTCCACCTTGGAACTGAAGTGGTTTTGGGAGATGTGAGACTTTTTTTACTTCTCAAGCATATCATTCGTGGATCAAACCTGACCATAAGATTCAAACAACTTATCTTGCCCAAGGATGGGTTCCCACAGTTTCATGAATCACTAAGAAAAATTTGGAAACTGACTGATGAGATGTTCTCCTCCTGAACCACTGTCATCATCACCCTGCTTACAGCACCATAACTTTCTTGAAATGTGTGCATTTTTCCCCACACTAAAATCTAATACACATATTCTGAATCATGCTGTCAACACAACTCAAATGTTCTTTATAACTCTAAAAATTTCCTCAAAATTTAAAACCTCCAATATCTCTGAGTCCTAAAATTAATCTTAATTTTAAAAGAAAAAATTCCCAAAGTATAATCCTTACTGTGTTCCTTGCTGGTGACTGTCTGGATTTTCCACTGTTCTTGGGAAAGAGAAAATATAAATATTCCCTCCCTCTCAGGATTGTGTTCAAGTGGGCACAATCTCTATAGGAGACAACAGTATACAGTACTATACAGAAATTGCACACGGTAGTTTAACCAAATATTGGCACAATTGTTGCTTCAATATATTTTCTAGTGCTAGTGTGACTAATTAGAGATTCACAATGCTGATCAATATAATTTTCTCAACCAATGTAAATAGAAAGGTTATTTAAATTACCAAACAGTTACTGAAATTATATTGTACCACCCTGATTCTCTAACTCCATAAAGATTTTCTGGTAGGAAAAAAATAGCAGAAAAAATAGTAGGTGAAAAGAAGAAAATAACATGGCAACTATGGAATGGAGAAGCCTTTATACAGTGCAAAAAGCCTTCGGAAATTTAGAGATTCTTTTTGTCTGCTATGAAAATCTGACCAACTTGTTTTCTTTAGTTTTGCCCTGTAATATTTTTACAATGGAGAAGACAGGTCTTGTTCTTCTTCAGCAGTTCTAAATCTTAGAAATGCACTTCCTGACCCTTGGTAAGTCACATTATTTATATTTTGATTTGCTCCTAATCTTTGTCACATTTTACATGCTGTAGCATGGAACTTCCATGCACCTGTTTGCATGGAGTGGATGTACTTCATTAGCCTGAGTATTTAACTATATCATTTATCCAGATCACTAGAAAAAGTTATTTGCTGAGCACGCTTGCAAAGAGATCACGGTCTTTTCAAATGTGGTTTATTTTTTGGTTCAAGTAGCCTTTCATTATCTGGACGACCACCTTTTCCCAATTATTTCTGTCCACTCAGTACATTCAGGCAGAGTTGATGAGCTTCAGGTCTCTTCTATTAAATAGGGTCATCTTATGGACCTGCCTTTCTGTCTAGGTTTTCATCTTCTGGAACAGCATTACTCCGGAGAGATGGATGACACGCTTTCTCCTGGGGTTCTAAAAACAGTTAAAACCTATTTTGAGCCTAGATCTAATGTGTTTTGTGTGTGTGTGTGTGTGTGTGTGTGTGTGTATGTGTGTTATAGTTTGTTTTAATGCTTTTCTTCCAGAATGTTTTGGTTGTGTGTGTGTGTGCTTATTATTTTAGCTGTTTTAATTTAGTATTACATTTTGTAAGCTGCCCAGAGTCCACTGAAGGGTGTGGCTACACTAAATCTAATATAATAAGAAAGCAATAACAATAACAGTAACAATAACAACAACAATAATAATAATAATAATAATAATAATAATAATAATAATAATATGCCTTGGATGCAATCCCAAAACACCTGCAGCACCACTTCAACACCAACCCTATTGCTAAAATCAACTGCATTCAGCTGATATCCTGCCATGATACCCGTAACACTATCAAACAACTTCTGGCTATCCCAGGTCCTTGGGAAGGACTTGACAGGTGGATAAAAATGCTAAACCCAGTCTAAACATCTGGCTGACTGTGTGATCAGCCATATATACGGATGTGTCTGTTGGCTCACTCCCCATCTCAACACAACAATTGCTGGTATAAAGGGCCCAAAGGCCTTAAGTCTCTAAGGAAAAAAGTCACAAACTTCTAAAAAAAACATGACTAAGAAGATCAGCTCTTAGAGATGGAGTTCAGTGATTTCCTGAGCAAAAGTTTATTTTCATGACTTCATTAACCACACAAGTAGTTAATTAGCCACACAAGCAACTTCTGTTGCATAATAAGAGCCAGGGATTCACTAAATAGTAACAATACTAATGATAAAGATAGTTGTAACAATGAACCTTACCATCAGGCTCTAAAAGCTTTTCAGCTGCTTAAGTGCCTTGTCTTCCATCCCTCTTGGCATTTTAACACATTTCCTGTGAACCGTTGTGAATGCAAGATCTTAGTGTTTACAGATAATTACAAAAGTTATAAAGTTCAGGCTGCTTTTGTAAGTCTTCTGGAAGTGCCTGTCAGCTGTACAGAGAATGAGCAACACAATGCATACCCAGCTGCATAGGTGCTGACATCATCAGCTCCTGGGGTGTATCACCTGGGATGAGTAAGGAAAGGCAGAATAGATGGGAAGCCAAGGTGCTGTGAGTCTGGGGCCTGCCCACATGGAAGGGTTTGTACAGATCTGGATCAGGTTGGGTGCAGTTGAAATCTGAACCAAATCTGAACTCAACTTTCCCACCTCAATTTTCAGTGGATGTTTTAAAGGACTGTTAGAAGAAGCAATCATTCTCATCACAGATCTCTGCTATATCAGCATGTTTGGCAGCAATTCTGTCCACAGGTCTTTGAGATAATGGACAATACTGTACCATTCATGTCATTTGCTATTACTGATAAATGTTGTTATCAAGGAGTACAGAAAAAAAGATATTAGAGACAAGAAGTGCCAATTATTAAGCAAATTAGGAAAGTACTATTTGCCAACATTTGCCTTCTAATTTTGCCTTAAAGGAAAGCAGATTCTCTTGGTCTATCTTATTCTTAGAGTATTTGAGAATTTCTTCTCACTGCATTTTTGAGTACCAAGAGTCATGGTGGCACAACGGTTAGAATGCTGGAGGCTAATTCTACTGACTATAATTTGGCAGTTCGAATCTCATCAGGCTCAAGGTTGACTCAGCCTTCCATCCTTCAGAGTTTGGCAAAATGAGGACCCAGATTGTTGGGAGGAATGTGCTGACTCTGTAAACTGCTTAGAGGGGGCTGCAAAGTGTTGTGAAGAGGTATATAAGTCTAAATGCTATTGCTATTTCACCACAAGGTGGTAGAGCATGCTGGTGATTTGCACTGGATACTTCAGTGCAGGGGTCTCCAACCTTGGCAACTTTAAGCCTGGAGGACTTCAACTCCCAGAATACCCCAGACAGCTGGCTGGGGTATTCTGGGAGTTGAAGTCCTCCAGGCTTAAAGTTGCCAAGGTTGGAGACCCCTGCTTCAGTGCATAGTTTTGAAATGCTCTCCACATGGTATTATTCTGTGTGATCCTAGGCTATAATCCCTGTTCATCGATTGGCTTTGCATCTCAAATCACAATTGAAGCAATTTTCTTTTCAGAACAGTTGACTGGGCTCTGACTGATAGGAACTCTTATTCCTTTCTTCCTCAACTGTGTTGGCTCAGCCATCAGAAGATCTTCCCAAGTGTTATTTTATATGCATTTGGAAAGCACCTTTAGGACCTTAACTGCTCTTCTGTAGCAACTCAACGTGAAATGATAATGTGGAGAGTGAGAGGGATGAGGCACTGATTCAATGCCATTTTTTAATTCTCCAATTGATTAACTCCAATTGATTAGGGCAGTGATTGAGTAACAACTGGTTTTCACTTTGTTAGCCTTCAAGTTGGCAATTGTAGAGATAACTATGGACCAAACATAAACTGCTTCTAAAGAATTGTGGAGTAAAACTGAGCACAGCAAAGATTTATCATCATTCTGCCATATCCCTGTAAGTTTGTGATTTACAATATGAAAAATACAATTTCTCTTGTGTTATTTTCCCTTGAAAAAGTTACTATGGCACTAGAGGCCAGGAGAATGGCAATAGAAATGATACTAAAGGACACTTAATTGATTACCTAAAAACAGACAAAAGATCTGGTAGAATATTAATCTCCATTCTATCAGAATTTCATGGAGATTTTTTCCTAGTTCCCCAATTATAGCAACTTCTAATGTCATCCAGCCATTACTGAGCCAATGGGAAACATGTCCCCATTACTTTACTGTTAGCACATTAAAGAATTATTGGACAACTGACAGAGATGCTGGTGTTACTAGTGGGGATCCTGTTTATGTTAGAGCATATATGTATCAACAGTTAATAGCATCAACCAGCCATGGCCATAAGGCACTAATGAGATAGAGGTGGTACCACTACTACAATGGCCAGATGATTCGATCAATCACCATTGTGGAAGACATGAACATGCTATCCAAATACAAGCTTAATTCTGATGACTGATGTTCCCCTTCCTGTTCTTGGAAGTGGAACTTGTTGGATTCTCTCCAATGTGTCTCCACTCCCCAAGCCAAGCATAATATGTCAGTTTGAAAACAACCACCAATCAACCTCCCTAACATGCAGTGAGATGAGTAAATGTAAGTGGGTGTTTGTTCCTGTATGGTTAGCTACTTGTCATACTGCCTGGCTTACAATTGTGCTCTGTACCTATGACTATTCAGGCTATTTCTAAACAGAGGTCTACAACTCTTCTATAAGAGCATTCACTCTGTGTCCCAAAATGATCTCATTGACACAACACAGGTGTGGAAGAAGAATATAGGGCAGGGGTATCAAACTCGTGTTGTCACAGCTACATCACATGATGTATCGTGACTTGTTTCCCCTTTGCTAAACCAGTCATGGGCATAGCCAGTGCGTGATGCATCTGGCCCACTGGCTGCAAGTTTGACACCCCTGGTATAGGATGAAGCAGAAGAGAACAACTGGCAACAAGAAAGCTCCACAATGCTTCAAAAGTGAAATTGTGCTCAGTGAGTGATTGTAGCTGCACTATCTGGAAGTAACCCATGTAATAGTGTCGAAGCAATGCCACTATACCATATAAGCAGTAAACATGGTTTTAAAGTATGGTTAAATCACTTTGTTGGCAGAGAATGTATAATTCATTGATGACAGAACCGGCAAGGAACATCTGACAAAATCTGACTCTTTCTTGGTTTAATTCAACCTTCAGTGCTACTCTGATCTGTGTTTAAACCTACTTTTAAACATAGGTTTGATGTTTTTTTCAAAAGACCACTAAACATATGTGTCTAGCATGTCCACATAATGCTTGAAAAAAGCTGAAGAAAGCACCAGTAAGGCATTACAGGGTTATTATGTGTCTCTGAAAATCAGGCACCTGCTTTTCCCCACAATCTAAGCCTATAAGGAAGGAAATGCCAGAGGAAAAAGGTGTATCTATAGAAGCCCAAAGATGCCAATAAAATCTCTTCCAGGATCGTCTCAGTAACTACATTGCTAACAAAGCACATTATACCATAACCCATGGCCAAAATTATCAAAAGAAACAGATACATGACTTTAGCTTGCTTTAGATGAGCACTGGAAATGAGATTAAGGCAATAGCATAAAAATATTGCTAGGATCAGGGAGAACATAGGGTTGAACCTTTAGTAACGTATAGGAAAATGGTCAAATAAATGGTGAATAGTTGAAAACTGGTAGTAAAAATATAAAAACAAGACCAGGAAGATTGGTGGTTCTTATTTTCCAAAATGTTTTCAATACATTTCATTTAGAACTATTAATGTACCACAAAACGTATTTGGTCTTCACTAATATTTATAAAGGATGTGTAATGAGCATGCTGTAGACTTAGTAATTGGGACAGGAGGCTGGAATGAGAAACACAGGCATTGATGAATCACAGGCATACAAATATATTTTAGGATGCAGGAGGATATTAGTTATTAAAATGCTCAAAAGTATAGCTGCCTTAATATGTGATCCAAATCTTTCAGTCCAATTGCAGCTTTGGTCAAGCTACCCAAAGGAAGGGTGGCTCCAATTTCTTATGTAAAATACACATGGGCAGTGCATGGGTCCATACTTTTGTGAATGCACAAGAATAGACCTAAACATTCATCTAGAACTCACTCCAAACCAAGTTTATCTTTGAAAAGAAATAATACAAGATTCACATGATTATTATTATTTGTTGTGTCCGCGAAATGATGCCAGGAGTCGGTGACTTCAAATCATGCTCTTTATTTGAAAGTTGGAACCGAACTGGCATAAAGGAAAAAGCCCGCGGCTTTTATTCCTTTAGCCGCGGCGGCTGCGGCCAATGGCACCACTTTGAATCTCCCGCGATCCGAATGGACCAATCGCGGGAGATTCTCAGCGAGCCAATCGGCGTGGCTCGCCTGACCAATCAGAGATCCCCGCGCTTTGGCCAATCAAACCGCGGGGATCTCAAGAATGCTAATTAAGGACAGAACACCCCTCCCCTCTTGGTTCAGTCCTTACGTCGCGTAGTCACGTAGGTAGGCGGGGCTCCGTCTGAGCCTACTGGACCTGCGCAGCTCAGTCGTAGGTTGGATCCCGACCGAACTGCTCCTGCTGCCGTCATGGGAACCGGCTGGTCGGTCGGGCCGGTCCGCTCTCCGTAGCTCCCTCCTGGGCCTTCCGGGTTGGTTGAGCTGCGGGTTTCGCCGCTCCCGCTCGGTCTTTCCGGGTCGGTCGAGCTGGCCTGGCTGTCTCTTCCTGGCGAGGAGTCGTGATGGCTGCTTTCCAGTAAGTACGGCTGGTTTATTCTTCTTTGGTTTTGGTCCCCTGGGTATTCCCTCCACCCTTGGTTTGTGTTGTGGGGGTTGGTTTCGCCTGTCTGTGCGTTGGCGGTCTCTTGGTTGGTAGTCCTCGACCTTAGTTGGTCGATGTGGCGTTTCCACGCTCGTCCGTCTGCTGTTTGTAGCCGGTACGAGTGTGGGCCTGTTATTTGTGTGATGACAGCCGGTATCCATAGTGGGTCTCCCGTCAGGTTTCTTGCGTATACGGGGTCACCGGGTGCGAAGGTTCAGTGTTTGGTGTTTGAGTCTGGGGGCTTCTCCAGGTTATACGTGGGGTGTAACCTGTCGAGTGGGGACCTTAGTTTCCTGCCCATTAATAGTTCGGCTGGGCTCTTATTCGTTGTGGTATTTGGGGTTATGTGTTGGGTGAAGAGTAGTTTGTTAATTTTCTCCTGGATCTCCCCGTGGTCTATTTTCCAGATGGTCTTCTTAGTGAATTGGACCATACGTTCCGCCCTACCGTTCGCCGCCGGGTGCGCCGGTGCTGTCAGTGCGTGGCGGATGCCCCTTTCCGCTAGGAATTTTTCAAATTCCAGCGAGGTGAATTGGAGCCCATTGTCGGAAACGATGACATCTGGGAGGCCGTGTGTTGCAAAGAGTTTGCAGAGTTCCTTGATCACGGCCTCCATGGTTGTCGTCTTCAAGTTGCTTACCTCCAGCCAGTTGGAGTAAGCGTCAACTGTTATGAGGAAGGTGTGTCCTTTTGTGGGCCCGGCGAAGTCTATGTGAATCCTAGACCAAGGTCCCCTTGGGGTTTCCCACTCTAGGACGGGTGCTGTGGGTGGGCTTGGCCTAGTTGCCTGGCATCATTGGCACCTTGCTACCCAGGCCTCAATATGTTTGTCCATCCCTGGCCACCAAGCATAACTTCTGGCCAGGGCTTTAGTCCTAATGATGCCAGGGTGCCCCTTGTGTAACAGTTCCAGAACCTTCCCTTGTAGCTTTTCTGGAATGACCACCCTATCCCCCCATAGTATGCACCCTTTTAATAGCGAGAGTTCCGTTTGGCGGTTTCGGAATGTTTTGACGGACTCGTCGTTGTCCCTTTCCGGCCACCCTTTCTCTACCCAATGCAATACCCGCGCCAGACGTTTGTCTTTATTAGTCTCTCGGGCAATGTCTGACGCGGTTATGGGCAGGTTGGGTAGAGTCTCTATGCTGAGGGTGGTCGTTGTGGGTGCTGGGTCGGTGTCAGGTTCCGGTAGCGGCGAGCGGCTTAAGGCGTCTGCATGGGAGATCGTCTTACCCGTGTATGAGTCCGTAGTTGTAGGCTGCCAGGAACTCGGACCACCTTGTCATTCGGGGAGACAGAATGTTCGGGGTGGCCCGGTTTCCTGCAAGGATTCCCAGCAGAGGCTTGTGGTCAGTTATGATGGTGAAAGTCCGGCCGTAGAGATACTCGTGGAATCGTTTTACGGCAGCAACAATAGCCAGAGCCTCTTTGTCCAGCTGGCTATAGTTCCGCTCCGGTTTGGTGAGGGTCCTTGAAAAGAACGCGATGGGCGCTTCTTTTCCGTCGGGGAGGGTATGGCTGAGGACAGCACCGACGCCGAAGGGTGATGCGTCGCATGTGACGGCCAGAGGTAGGGTCTCGTTATACTGTATAAGGACGGCGTCCGAAGTGAGGAGGTCCTTTGTTCTCTGGAAGGCGGCTTGCTCGCGTTTCCCCCAAGTCCAGGTCACCGCCTTGTCCAGGAGCCTATGCAAGGGCTCCGCCGCCATCACCTTTTGGGGCAGGAATACATTGTAAAAGTTAAGTAGCCCCAGGAATGCCTGTAGTTCTATCTTCGACTTGGGTGTGGGGGCTTCTTTGATGGCCTTGATTTTTTGGTTTGTGGGGTGAATGCCGTGACGGTCTAAGAGGTATCCTAGGAATTCTACCCGTTCCGTGCATAGCTGGCATTTCTCCCTCTTGACTTTTAGTCCGGTCTCTTTAAATTTGGTTAGGACCTCCCTTAGGCGACCCTCTAGTTCGGCTTGGTTGGCTGCCGACACTAGGACGTCGTCGAAGTAAGGTACCACCCCCTTGATGCCTTGCAATAGTCTTTCCATTAGGCTTTGGAATATTCCCAGTGCCACGCTGACTCCGAATTGGAGTCGGTTGCATTTGAATGCCCCCCGGTGGGTGACAATGGTTTGCGCTTCTGCCGTTTGCTCGTCGACTGGCAACTGTTGGTATGCCTGGGTGAGGTCGAGCTTGGCGAAAACCTTGCCCCCTCCCAGTGAGTGCAGTAGGTGTTGCACTACTGGGATGGGGTAGGCGCTTTGTTGTAGCGCACCATTTAGGGTGGCATTATAGTCCCCACAGATCCTCACCGACCCATTGGGCTTGATCGGGGTGACTATGGGGGTCTCCCACTGGGCGTGGTCTATGGGCTGTAGGACCCCTTGTTTGACGAGCTTGTCAATTTGCTCGTCTATCTTGGGTTTAAGTGCGAATGGCACCCGCCTTGGTTTCAGGCGTTTTGGGGGGACGTTTGGGTCTAGGTTGAAAGATATAAGGGGCTCTCGGTACTTGCCTCGGTTTCCGTCAAAGACCTCTTGGAATTCCCGGGCCAGTTGCTGCTCCCAGCTGTCGTCGGTGACGTGGTCGACTCCCGTGACTGCGATGCCGAGCGGGGCGAACCATTGCAGTCCCAGTAGGCTTGGGCGGTCGCGGTTGACGATTGTCAGGGGAAGTCTTTCGGTGTGCCCTTTATATGTGATGTTGAAGTGTTTGGTTCCGACTACCTGGATGCGGTTTCCCTGGTAGTCTCTTACAATGAGTCTCTGGCTGTCTAGGTTCCTCCTTTGGAGGGTAGGCACCAAGCGCTTTATTTCATGCCATGCTATCATGGAGAGGTAGGACCCGGAGTCCACCTGCATTTTGCATGGCTGGCCCTCGATGCCTACCTCCGCGTGGACCTTCCGGGCGTCATTGGTTATGGCATGGCCGATGGTGACCGTCTGATGGGTCTCCTCTCTTCACCGGTTATTGCCGCCTCACAGGGATCGTCCGTTCCGGTCCCATCTGTTGTCCGAGGGGCAATCTCTGGTCCGGGGTGGTGTGCTCTCTCTCCTCCAGTCGCTCTGGTCCCATCGTGCCGGGCTGCGATTCTTCTTTAGGCGGCAGACACCGGCGATGTGTCCCTTCTTGTTGCAATGCCGGCAGATCGATTCGAAAAACCGGCATTCCGACCTGGGGTGGTCGCCGCCGCAACCGGCACAGTTGGTCCTCGACCTACGACCCCGCCGGTTCCGTGGGTCACGGCCTGTCTGGAGGCGATGGATGTCCTCCTCGTCATCTGAAGTGCCCGATGCCAAGTGGAAGTCGCCCTGGTGGGTGGTCGTCTCGGGTTGGGCCTCGGTTGACCTCGCCGGGTTGTTGTTTCCGCTGCGGTCCCCAGCGTTCGGTCTGCGCATGCGGTTGGCAGACGTTCGGGTTGCTTCGGCGGCTGTGGCTGCGGTGAGGGTGTCTGCTAGGCTGATGTTGCCCTTGGCCATCAGCCGGCTCTGGAGGACGGGGTCCCACAAACCGAGCACGATTCGGTCTCGCAGGGCATCGTTCAGGTTGTCGAATTCGCAGAGCCCCCCTTAGGCGCTGCAGCTCAGCGACAAAGTCGCTGAAGCTCTCACCCGACCGTTGGTCCCGACGGTAGAATTCGTTGCGTCGGATCAGGATGGGTACCTCTGGAGCGTAGTGCCGCCGAAGTATTGGCTCGAGGACGTCCCAGTCCATCGCGGTCGCATCGGCGGGTTTGGCAAGCGCCTTGGCCATCTTGAAGACCTCGGTCCCGCAGTGGGTCAGGAAGATGGCGCGCTTCATGGAGCCGGTGGCGTCTTTCAGGTCGCTGCACTCGAGGAACAGGCGGAATCGGTCGGAGTACGATTCCCAGTCCTTGGTGGCGGGGTTGAAGGGTGCGGGGGGTGTGATTTTCGCCATCGTGGTGGTTCGTCTGGCTTCCGTCGGACACGTGGTTTGGTTCAGGGTCTGGATCCCACCTTCGTCGCCAGTGTTGTGTCCGCGAAATGATGCCAGGAGTCGGTGACTTCAAATCATGCTCTTTATTTGAAAGTTGGAACCGAACTGGCGTAAAGGAAAAAGCCCGCAGCTTTTATTCCTTTAGCCGCGGCGGCTGCGGCCAATGGCACTGCTTTGAATCTCCCGCGATCCGAATGGACCAATCGCGGGAGATTCTCAGCGAGCCAAGCAGCGCGGCTCGCCTGACCAATCAGAGCGCCCCGCGCTTTGGCCAATCAAAGCGCGGGGATCTCAAGAATGCTAATTAAGGACAGAACATTATTATTTTTTGAGAGGGCTGGTGGTGGAGTAATTGAATGAGTGTTGTGCCTGATCTTTTCTTTAAACAGGCCAGCTGTTAAATCAGTTTCTCTAGGTGCAAAAAGTAGAAGTGACAGTTTGTTAGGGAATTGCTATTTTTATAAGAGATCAAGAAAACAGGAAAGATTAAGCACACACACTTAGATACATATGTGAAGAGATTTTGCAGCCCACTCATATTATTTAAAAGGGGATTAGAGAGCTCAGATGGGGAGGCTTGAGTTTAGGAGACTGCAGAGTCAAAGCTGGAAGTTATAAACATCTGCATGTGTTACAATAGGCTCAGCAGAATGCCTCTGAGGGATATTTTGAAACCTGCATACAATTAAGTGACCCAACAGCACAGCACAGTAGAGATCATGTTTAACTTTTGCAGAACAAACCCTTAACACTGCAGGGTTATTCAGGGCCTCCTAAAGGTTGAATGTGCATCAATAAAGAGGGAATTACAAGCTGGAGAGATAGAGAGAAAAAAACAATATGTGTGCTTCAATGGATCCATCCACCAGTGTTCTGTTCCCCTCCCTCATTGGAGGAAAATTTCCATAAATATACCATTAGGAGTAGCAGAGTACTTCTAGAAATCTTGAGCTGGAATAATGGATCCTCATTCCCATAGATGGTAGAAACTATCTTCTTGATTACAGAAGTATTAACTTAGCCATGTTTTAGCCTTGGGAAAGATAGGGTATCTCCACAGAATGGCTTGGTACCTGTTCAAGTCCATCCTCAGAAATTTAAAATTGCATACTTTTGGCAGCTTTTTTAAAAATTTTCTGATTCTTTATGATTTTCCTGAAACTGGAGCAAAACTGCCATTTTTTTTTTTCCAATGCCACAGTTTTTCTGTACTGATAAGCAATATATCCCCCCCTCAAACTCCTGGGTTTTAATCAGTCATTTTTTTTTAATCTTTAGAAATGTTTAAATGCAGTAAAGGAATGGTAATAAGACAGGTTGGGTGCTTCCTTTTTCCTGCAGTAGCTTCCCATGGCAACATAGACATTTACTGCTTTTTTACACTGAAGAGGTGGTGGTGAAAAATTAAACTGGAACCTACAATGGTTAAAAGAGATGGGCTATTAACCAAACTCTATTCTTCATACTTTCCAACTGGTCAGACAGAAGAAGACCTGATTGGATTAGGTGTGTCAACTGAAATAATCACAAGCCAGTTGCAATTTATTTATCATATTTATGGAGAATGTGAAGATGGGCGTAGTAGACAGAGGTACACTCAGTTTGAGGGAAGATTTGCCCACAAATCAGAACTTATGAGTAATATATACTTGTAAGAACTTTCTTATGAGCAGAAACACACCAAGGAAATATATGATGGTCAGAAGCCAAGTTTGGCATGTGGAGGAGTTCATTGAGAAACCAGAGACAGGCACAGGCTGAGTAATGCATCACAATACAAGTCCTCCACATATTTGGATCGGATGTTGGAATGCAAGTATGGAAGAGTGGCATTTGTTATGATGTCACCAGTGTGCCATCACATTTTCATCATTGTGACCTATGAAACCAGGCATAAATATTTTCTGTTGTTCTTGGAATAAGATCTCTTTTCCATATCCCTATTGATTGCTCTTGCCCACTCTGTATCTGTTACTGTATAGGACTCATATACTCCTATTGAGTCAGAAGTTATACCTGCTGAACATAGGCAGGTTTGTTCCAAGGATATCTATCACCATTACCCATCAGATCTGGCCTGCAAAAATCCAGGCAATCAATACACAGTGGAATAATGGATTGAAGTTTTCTCTGATTCTCTGCAGCCAACCAGTTGGAGCTTTTAATCCTTTGGGCTTGTTCATTTTGATTCTGCTTCCATTTTTCATTCAGATTAGTTAAGTTGTCCCAAAGGTGCTTTTTTCAAAAGGCGACTGGACTTTGTTTTTCCCTTGAAGAAGCTTCTTGGATGAGAAGCAAAACGTCTTCGAGAAAAAACGAAGTCCGGTTGCTTTTTGAAAAAAAAGCACCTTGGGATAACCATGACCTGGATAACTGAGAATCGCCATAGAGATTGGTTAAGTTGTTCCAGCATTCCATGCGTTCTTGAATCAGGTTCCACATATCTTTGAGAACTCATGTTATGTGGGTTAGACAACATTTCTCATCTTCCCTCCTTAGCTGATGAACCCCACAGCTTTCTTTGATCCTTGCTTGGTAAACCTGTTCCAGAGCCTGGAACTAAATCCAGGAATTGTACAAAAGCATTAAAATTTTAAACACATTTTCATTCTTAAACGTACTTGCTTAGATGGAAGTGATTGAAATCACTGTTACTTCAGAGTAATGTTCATTACAACCATTCGGGAAGAGAAATAAGTCAGGCCTTAATCAAAACATTGCTTAGATGTTATAACACATTTCAACAGCAGCTGAAAACCTGAGGCATGCAAGTTCAAGGTTACCTTCCAGATTCTCTCCTCTACATACTTATCAGTGTTTAGAAACATGAAGTTGCTTGCTGATGCTTTGGAGTTTTATATTTTTTATCCCTATCGGCAATATCTCTTCCCTAGAGAGAGGCAGGTGAATTATTCAGGAAGGATAGCAGCCCAAGCAAAATAACATGAAAGGGAGAAAGCAAAGAAGAGACAAAATATTTTTTTCCAAACTGGCAGTCTCTGTCTCACTCATGAAAACATCCCAACCACAAAAATCTCTGCATTTTTTTGCATGTGCAAGCTAAAATAAAAATATCAGTTAACATGTGCCTTGTATGCTTTGAGCAAGAACACAAGACCAGTGATGGCAGGAAGAGGGAAAGAAGGAAATGTTAACAATGCACTTGCTTGCCTGGATTGTGAAATACTCTGTCCTCCAACACACCACAATCTCCAGTAAGCCATGCAAGCCAAAAGCTTTATGTGTACTGTAGTAACTTTTTAAAGTGATTCTAACAATGCTCTTTCTTGTCGCTCCATCTGAAGGAAGGGCAAACTGACAAGCCATTCCATGCTTTTACTGCAGTGGTAGGTTTTGCATCAATGGTCCTCTGGTGAGGGATACGTAGGTCCTCTTTCATCACATTTTAAATTATACTTAAAGGCAGGAGTTTTAGGTTGAATTCTGAAATTGGAAGGTCTAGTGCTGTGAAGTGATTTGCACCAATCCGAGATTGGTAGAAGGAGTTTATATCAATGGCACATGCAGGACTGGCTCAAGAGTTGTTGCTGTCTGAGGCAGTTTACACTTTCTTCTATTTCATTTTCCACCATACATAGGTAGTCCTTGACTTACAACAGTTCATTTAGTGATCGTTCAAAGTTACAATGGCACTGCAAAAAGTGACTTATGAGCATTTTTCACCCTTACGATGGTTGCAGCATCAAGTGGTGCGGTGGTCTAGAGGTCAAGTTCTCGCCTCACAATCAGGAGGCTGTGAGTTTGATCCTAAGTACAGGAAGATATTTTTCCCTCCGTGCATGATGAGACTATATCTGCTGAAATATAACTCCACATTGGTGACAGGAAGAGCATCCGGCCAGTAAATACTCAGCTCCATTCAGTTGCCCGGACTCTACCCTGCAAGGGATTATGAGGTCATTAAAAGAAGATGACTGTTGCAGCATCCCCATGATCACGTGATTTACATTCAAATGCTTGAAAACTGGTTCATATTTATGACAGTTGCAGTGTCCTGGGGTCATGGGATCATCTTTTGCGATCTTCTGACAAGCAAAGTCAATGGGGAAGCCAGATTCATTTAACAACCATGTTACTAGTTTAACAACTACACTGATTCATTTAACAAATGTGGCAAAACTCACTTAACAAATTTCTCACTTAGCAACATAAGTTCTGGGCCCAATTGTGATCATAAGTCAAGGATTACTTGTATCACAACATACACACACACACATGCAAACACAGATGTATAGAACGAATCAGGGATGGGATTCTACCAGTTCGCACCTATTTGCTAGAACCTGTTGTTAATATTCTAAGCAGTTAGGAGAACTGGTTGTTAGGAGAAATTACTGGTCTAATTCTGTAAGGAAGACAGGAAGGAAACATTCTGATGTTGCTTACAGAAACTACCTCTCCGTTAACCCTTATTACATTCTTGGCAGGACTAGACTTCCTGTCTCAGGAACTTCTCTGGAGTTTTTTCCCCCTCCTTTGCTGGTACTTTGCTTGTGTGGAATGACTATTCAAAGTTACAATGGCATTGAAAAACGTGACTTGTGACCATTTTTCACATTTACGACTGTTGCAGCAACCCCAGAGTCATGAGAGGCCAGGCAAGGAGATGCGTGCCTTGATGTGAGTGATATTGAGTTGGCCACACCCAGCCAATAACATGACCACCAAGCCACATCCACCCAGTCACATGACCACCAAGCCACGCCCACCAACTAAGCCATACCCAGAGAACTGGTTATTTAAAAAATTGAACCCCACCCCTGGAATGACTACATTACATTGAGATGAAGCATAGGAAAAGAACAGAAGTTGGATTTCTATATTGAATGCTTTTACCAACAAATGCAAATAAAATCATCATTAATAAAAAAAAGTCAAATTATGCAACAATTTCAATAAGACAGAATAAGATACCATGCAAGGCCTAAGAACAACATGTCATGATCAGACAAACTGATGAAGGGGGGAGCATTGTGAATATGATAGAATACATCAAGGAAGCCAAGGGCCATCTTTTCCCAGACCTGTCCTCAGATTCCACAGCAACAAATAATAAAGAACTCTACAATGAGATGAAAAAAAAAATCCCAAGTACATATAAGATTACAAAATCCCAAGTACATATAAGATTACAAAATCTATCAGATTGAAAAAATTCCAAGAGCCCTGGTAGGCATTTTTATCACTTCCCAAAATATACCAACCAGATAATCTGGGTTTTAGGCTTTGGAAACAATATAAGCACAATATCAGCTTTTGTGGGGTCTGTTTTCAGATCTGATGCCACTCTCAGATAGGAAAGGAGACACCATAAACTTTCTAAGAAGTGTGAAATTCATTAGTGGATTCCCTAAAAACTCTATTTTAGTTACTTTACATGTTGAGGCACTGTCAACTAACATCTCCCACAAACATAGCTTTCAAACTCTCAGGAACCTCATCACTTGCCACACAGCATACCTTATTATCAGACAGTGTAAGTTTGAACTTAGCCACAACTAGCTTGCTTTTGACAGCAACATACTCTTACAAAACGATTGCACAGTCACTGGCACACTCATTGCTCCAAAGTATGCCAATATCTTCCTAGTTGACCGAGAACAATAGTTTCACTATTCTTACCCCTGAAGCCACACCTTTCATCACCTGACCCATGGAAAAGAATATTTCATCAACATTGCCTTGGCTATCTACAAAATAAATCCACCGAACTGATACCTTGGTAGAATTACACAAAGGACAAATGTACAACATGCAATGCAGTAAACCTACAGATTGCCATGTATTTTCCAGGTAGAAATCAAATCTATTGTCTATAGAGCCAACAGATCTATTGTCTGTAGTCAGGCTCTACACTACATTGCATTCATATTGGCCCATTTTACAGAACTGCTCAACTGAGGCAATTAATCCAGGCATTCAACCCTAACTGTACCACACATTCACTGAGATCAATAGACAAACCAACAGAAGAAACAAATTCTCAGGGAGTAATTATTAAAATACAGATCACAAAAGCAGAATAACAAGAAACTACTGGCTACCATCTACAGCTCAAATGACTCTAATGTTTTAATGATAAATTACCTTACTCATATTGAACAATGACGCTGCACTTTCTCAGCCCCATTTTTTTTCATGCAGACACCCAGCATGAAACATATTCTCAGAAGCAAGAAGAAACAACAGAATAACGGTACTAACATGGAAAGGAGAATCTGTATCAAACCTAGATGTCTACTTTGCCTCTACATTTGTACTCCAGTCCCATCCTAGCTCCCACAGCTTCGCACAGAAGATTAGAGGTATTGTCACATGCTCTTCTCCTATTATCTGCTAACAGTGGGTTTGTCTATGTAGACAAATAGGACACGTATAATAAAAGAATTAACTGACTTCAGGATTCAAAGCAGGAACAAAGTACGGTAATAGCAGAATATTTTAACCTCCTAGGATGATCTATTCTACAAATTTTCCATTCTCCACCAGAGATTTCAAAGTAGCCATTTTAGGAAAGTTATCAGCATGACAGGACAAGAACCTATTGAACTCATATACATAAAATGTTTTCAGATAATTTCAGAAGGTCTCAACACAACAGGTCCTAACACATTACAGTTCAGTTCCTAAATCAAGAAATACTTATCGTTTGTTCCATATGTAATCTGCATTCTCTACCTTCTTTTCCTTCTTTACTTCATCCCAAATTAAATCCTATATCAATTTAGTCTTTCCATGCAAATAGCAAAGTGAGCTATAATAAATACTTATGCCTTTTAATAAATTGTGTTAGTCTGAAAAGTTGCTATCAGAATCCTGATTTTTGGCACAAAAGCACTTGAAGCTAGTGTTGGGATTCTTATATCTGTGGCCAATAACAGAGAGATACTATTTAACATCTGCATGGTTTGTAGGTGAAGATAATCTAGGGTTTAGAACTGACTATCTTCAAAAAATTGCCACCTTAATCCTCTCTGTCCTTTCAATAAGGTCTGTCTGCCTGCCTGCCTGCCTGCCTGCCTGCCTGCCCGTCCATCCATCCATCCACCCACCCACCCACCCACCCACCCACCCACCCACCCATCCATCCATCCATCCATCCATCCATCCATCCATCCATCCATCCATCTATCTATCTATCTATCTATCTATCTATCTATCTATCTATCTATCTATCTATCTATCTATCTATCTATCTATCTATCTATCGTCTCTATCATCCAGATAAACTTCATGGCCCATACTCTAAGTTTCGATATTACATTCAATGAAAAGCAGCAGGGATGTTGGGTTCATATTGTTCCTTATTGGATATTGGGTTCATATTGTTCCTACTTCATCTGTCCTGGTATCTTTTTCACTTCTAGGTCCTGTTCCAGGTGACAGTGACAAATATATTACTTTGGAAATAGGTGGTCTGCAAACTGTTCCTTCATTAACTTACCCTCCGCTTCGAGTCATGAATGGAAGAATCACCCAACCTTCTATCTGCATAAGTGATATAATCAGTGATAACAGAATATATTCTCACTGGAATGGGTACCAAGCTGAGGAATTCAGAGAGATGAAGCTCATCCTGTCATTTTAGACTGGTGAGCAAGATGATATTTTGCCAGGATTTTAACCTGAGGTGATGTTGTTTGTCATTACAATTCCTATAATATTGCAACTTTCTTTTAATTCAAATTGGATTCCTCTATTTTTGAATATATGAAGATTCCTAGAGGAAAAGAAATCCAGCTATTTTTCTTTTTGTTTGAATCCTCATGCAGTCTCTTTGTCTCTCTGCAAGTAATTTCTTAAATTCTATGTAGATCTTACCACGTCAAATTCAGGTTGATGGTTTTAGCCTTTGTTAATGAGGTATGATAGAATGTCTTCTCCTAAATCATACGTTTTGCACTACAACATACAGCACAATACAACTTAAAGCTCATCTGCTGAAGTGCTGCTGAAGTCTGTTTCTGAAATTCTTCTCTAACAGGTATAAGATTTTCTTCTCCCAGAAACAAGGTCTTGTCATTGGCAATTCTTCCTGATGAAAGTTTATTTCAACAAGTGTCTTATCAAATTCACTGTTTATTTTCCTTAGACTGGCAGTCAATGATTTTATTACCAAACATTTAAATATGCATCTTTAATATCTTTATTCTTTCCAAAATACAGTTTTTTGATTAATCCAGGGAGAGTTTTGTTGTTTTCATAGTCTTTATTTTTATTTTGTCCTACACAGCTTTAGGAATTATAAAAATACTTCAGTAAAATAACAGGAACTTCCTGCATGGGAAAAACATTTCTGACTTCCGTAATTTGAATCTAGCATAAGCAGGAAAATTTGAGTATGTCAAGAATTTTGGAGAAAAGAAATAGTTTATAACTAAAATCAGCGGAGAAGTGACATTTTGATTCATAGGTTTGAATCATGATGTCTAACAAACCCATCTAGCCCATTCCCATCCTGTTCTATGTTAACAATTCTTTCTTATCGCATGGGATTTAGAAATTTTCAAATGTAGCTTCTTTGGCAGTCAACACATTCTGAGGAAAGCAGAATCTTCTGCAGATATTTGTGTGCTAGCCTTAGACTGAATTACAAGTTAGTAGGTCAGGTTTTCAAATGACTGCACAAACCTACAAGAGTGATTCAGAGATGCATCATTTTGGATTACAGACACAATATTCTGCTTCCTCCAGTTCCTTTGAAATACAGGGAGCCAGTTCTGTTGCATCTGAGCTGTTCTATTCCTTATTTTTTTTGAAGGAACTCTTCACCTTCTGCCTCTGAGTTATGCTTTGAATAGTCACTGAATGACTATAACCAGAATTGTTAATAGATTAGCAATATGATTGAAGTAACCATGCTTTCATCATATCCATTATTGTATTACATCAGCAATATCATCATGCTGAAGGTTATCTCTGAAAAATGTAGGACTGTACTATCATCTCTTACACAAAGCAGCTAGTAACTTATCTTATTGGAAATATAGACAATTGGGGAAACTTGAAATGATAGTTTAAAAACAGGAGAGGGCAATATACATCTATCAATGACACAGAAAATGGAGGAGAGACACTCTCTGGCCAAATAGGACACGTGCATCAAATCTTTTGTAACCATAACAGTTCCTTGGGAAGATCTGCTTCAACTTTCCATTGGTCAATTGAATGCAGCAAATATATAGGTAGAAATCCATAGTAATTCCACATTTTCAGGCTCCGGTAGGCATAGTAGAACAGGAATAAAAAATAATTAGGTAAAGCCAGCATCACAATTTGATAGTATAATAGAAATTAAAACCTGAATATATGGCACAGGTTATTTCCTAATCCATGCTTCACAGGATGCAAATGACTAGAACTGGAGGGGTGGGGGCAGATATTTTTTTCTATGGGATGGTAACAAGATTAAGATAGACATCTGGAGATACGTCAAAATTATCTACTACTACATTAGAATAGTCATACCAAACTCATTCTCACCTTTCAGAAAAAGGGTGAGAATGATTTCCTCTATTATAACATAAAAGGTATAAGATAAGATAACACTTACATGATGCAATTGTAATATAGCTGGATTTTTTTTTAAAAAAAAAAATCAATTGTTGGTTGAGGCCAGAAATTAGTTGGTGCATACTAAAGGTCACTTTAAAATGCAACTCCTAATTTTTGTTTTCAATTAATTCAGCTATGTTATTATTTTTTTGTGAAAAAGAATTCTTTTATCCAAAGATTAAAGAAATGTCATTTTCCCATTACTCACTGACAATTTTTTTTAAAAAAATAATTTATACATGTTAGTTTCTGGACATTCATAGAGAAAATGGATAGTTGCGTAGATTTGTAGGTAAGGATTTTAGTTAGAATGATTGGCATAGCCAGGTGATTGGACACTAAAGAGCTGCTATAGAATAAGGATAGAAAAATCTTTTTTTGTGACTGACACTCTTAAATCTTTTTAGGGAGAGCTTCTGAAAATAAGAAGGAACATAGACATGAGACTCTCGTGTCCCACTGCCCAAAAGAAAGCTAAACCATTGAAAATATTTTCACTCTTGAATTTCAGCAATGCAATGGGAGCAGGAAAATTTCCTGGGAGCAGGAAAATGGGAAATATAAGAGCTTCTTCTCATCATGTGCAGGTATAAGGATATAATTCCTATTTCCATGAGTGACTTCTGCAAAGTGACAAAATAGATTGTACTGTTGGAAGAAATATCCTTCTGGGTTCAGTTCCAAGTGGGGAAAAAGATACTGGAAACATGGAGGCTGTTTGGAAAGATGGTTTAATGGTGGACAGGACCACATGGCTTGGAGCTCCAAAGTGAAAAGGATGCTCACATACTTCAAGATGTTGGGTGAAGAAAAAGAAAAAGAAAAAGGGGCAAGGTGCTGAGAGACCCTTAATTATATACCCTCTCTTGGGATTTGAATTTGAGCTTGTATTCTGATTAATTGTCAGACTCTCATGGGGCCATGCTGGGGCAACTTTGTAGGCTGTCCTGAGTCCCAGGCTTGGCTGAGCCTTACTGGATAATGATGTAATAAAAGGGCTTTGGGCGATTCCTATTATAGTTTTCTCTGGAGTAGATCTTTGTTATGTAGAATAGACTGGCCCAAGCCAGAGTAATGGTCCATTAGCAAAGGTGGTGGGCTGAGTTTCTGCCTCTGAGTTTCTACTTTTCTTTTTTGGGAAAATATGCTGTCTTTTTAGTATATTCTAAAATATTTCATTTTCCTAGGAGAGGGGTGGGTTTTAACTTCCAACAGTACACTAAGGATTTTTTTTTTTTTTTTGTCCTATAAGCTTTTCCTGGCAGATGGAGAGAAACAGTGGACAATCCTAATGAATTTAATGAAATGAATCATGAGATTAAAAAAAAGGATATAAGAAGGGAGAAAAAGGTGTTGGTTTGAAGGGCATGAGATTGGGGAAAGATACTTTTGGTATGGTTTTGGCTCTAGGGCTGTTTTTTTAAAAAAAAAAAAAAAAAAAATCTCTGAACTTTGAGCTTTCAGGAATCAAGTGTGTTGGAGCTCGATAAGGTTTGAAAAATGTTGTCCCTGACAGACTGGAGGAATGATCAGAAACAGGATACAGATTCTGCTACCACTATTATGGATTTCTATTTATCCTCAAAGCATTTATGGCAACTGGTCAAGTAAAGCACAACATTATTTTTGGCTGCAATCTCTAGGATTATTTTAGCATATGTGTTGGCTTGGGCAAAGACCACAAATCTGTAGTCAGCCTGTTAGCAACGGGCAGAAAGGAGAAGCGCGATTCATAGAATCGGGAGGAGACGCCTTATATCAGCTATGAACATATATAACTTCAGCCTTCCATAGTCTGTGCTTTGGTGCTCTCTGAACTTGTTTGTTTTCTTGCAGATGTTTCATTACCCTAACTAGGCAATATTGTCAGTACACTGATGATTTGTAATACATTATCATGGGGGGGGGGAGAAAGACCATCACTCAATGACAGATGTGTAGCTTGCTAGCCAGATGACAAGTAACATTAAGGGATCAACTCTCTCCTTTGATGGTTCTTTATATGAATACCTGACTTCAGCTGGACAGCCTTTCCAAGAGCAGAACCCATTAGCAGAGTGTTGTACAACAGGACACATGGGCAGCCAGTTATATCATCAGAGAAAAACAGACCAAACAGCAGATTTTCAACCTGCTGGGCTATTTAGACAAAGGTATTGACTTTAGCCATATGGGATTAGTTAAAACTTGGATTTAATTAAGCTTATTTTATAACATAGGCATTTTAGCATTGTCGTTAAGTGCTGGACCAATTGGAAGCAATTTAAGGTTCAGGAAGTTTGTCATCCACCTCTCATCCACTTAATTCCCATCGATGCTCATTGTATCATTCATGGGCCCATATATAGTAATGATTTTTTTCTTGATTTATGTAATTTTCAAGATGAACCTGATTCCTGATGGTACATGTAACAATAAAGTTAAACATACCATACCATTCCTCATGGGTCTTCTGTCACCATTCCTTATCATCAGGTAGTCAGGTAGCTTCCCTTTGAACTCTAGTTTCTGCAGGTCCCCTTTAAAGTAAGGTGCTCCAAAACTCGACACAACAAAAGCAGGGCAGAGTATTATTTCCTATTATTTGGATGCAGTGCTTCCCCTAAGGCAGTCAAGATTGCATTGGTCTTTATAGTTGTTGTATCACATGACTTGCTCATGTTCAGATGGTGGTCCAAGCAATACTTCTCTATCTCATGTACCCGGTTGCCAAGCCAGCTTTCCTTAATCCAGAAAGATCTCTATAAATGAAGGATTGTATAACATGTGTTATGTTCTGAGCATGGATGCAAGGATGGAGATGAGCCAGTGAAACAGTGAACTTCAAACTCTTTATTTACATGTTAAACAGCTCAACAGATGGCCACGATGGGCCCCTTTATATAGGCAACTCTTAACTTATTTAACCAATGAAAACACAGGGAGCACTAGCTCCATTAACCAATGGAAGAGGCTCATTAATAGCCAATCAGATTCTCCTGAACGGACCAATCTGATGTCGCTATTATCAGCCAATCAGAAGTGCAGGGCCTGAACCCTGCACTTTACTTCAAGCTCTTAATGATCTTTATTAAGCATTTATTGATTCACAACACCCCTTCCCCCCGGGTTCCGTTTAAGGGGTGCGGTCATGTAGTCTTTGAGGTAGACAGGTTGTTTCGATTGTCTATTAGATTTTTGTTGTCCTCCCAGTATTTGGCTACAGTCTTGTTGGGGTAGGACGTTATCTGGTGAAAAAGGTGCCTCCCGTTCCGCATTTGAATTTTCGTCATTGCTACTGCTTTCGGCATCTCTTTGAGGCGAGGCCACCCCCATTCCGGTTCCATCACATGCTGCCTCTGAGCGGTCATTACTACCACTTAAACTTTCTGCCACTTCGAATTCAGCTTCCTCGCTATCTCCTCCCCCCTCGGTTTGGAAATCAGGGGGCTCGGAGATCCCTGACTGTACCCTTGAACACAGCTGATCAATATGGCGTTTCCAAATTCTATTGTCGTGACATTTTACACGGTACGATCTAGGGCCAGTTACTTGTATTATAGATGCCTCGACCCACAAGGGATTGTCCGAAAAATTCCTAGCGAAAACCAAATCGCCTACCTGGAAATTGCGACATTTCCCACTAGAACCGTGTGGCTTTTCAGGTTCATATGCTGGATGTAGGCGGTCGAGGTGGGAGCGGAGCTTCCGTCCCATTAATAACTTGGCAGGAGTTTTATTGGTGACGCTGTGCGGAGTGATATGCTGTAAAAGGAGTATCCGGTTAATCTTGTCTTCTATGTCACCATAGTCCATCTTATGCAAGGTTTTCTTGACGAATTGTACCATGCGCTTGGCCCTTCCATTGGCTGCAGGGTGCACTGGCGAAGTCAGCGCATGTCGGATACCACGGTCCGCCAGGTACTGTTCAAAGGACAGCGCGGTAAATTGAGACCCGTTGTTGGATACCAGAATGTCTGGTAATCCGTGTTTCGCAAAGAGTCTGTCCAGTTTTCTGATGACTGCTTTGGTTGTTGTATTCTTCATTTCATGGATTTCAAGCCAGTTCGAGCAGTCATCCACCATCAGTAATAATGTGTGTCCCTTAGTAGGACCCGCAAAGTCCAGATGAATGCGGGACCATGGTCCCCTCAGCGTTTCCCACTCGGTTGGGGTTGCTTTCGGCGGGGCGTTGTTTACTTCCTGGCATTTGTGACAGGCTTTTACCCATGTCTCTATCTGCTTGTCAATACCCAGCCACCACACGTAGCTTCGTGCGAGAGCTTTCATACGCACGATGCCGGGGTGGCCATTGTGCAAGGTCCTTAGTATCGCTGGTCGCAACCACTCTGGGACGACAACTCTATCACCCCAGATAATGCAGCTCTTTTGAGAAAATAGTTTTGTTTGCCGATTTTTGAATGGGGCGTAGTCATCAGATATTTGGTCTAATGGCCATCCCTGCTCGGCCCAACTGAGGACTCGTGCCAAAATGGGGTCGCGTTTCATTTCCATCACGATATCCCGGGCCATTAATGGCGGCGTTTGAAGTGTCTCGATCTGCAGTGTTGTGACCGTTGGAGCGGGGTCATCAATAGTCTCTGGAAGAGGTGCGCATCTCAATGTGTCGGCGTGGGGAATGGCCTTCCCTGGGCGATGTTGTAATTTGTAATTGTATGCTGCCAAAAATTCTGACCAGCGGGTCATTCTGGGAGATAATATATACTGGCCTATCTCCCGCGATTATTCCCAGCAAAGGTTTGTGGTCAGTCACTATGGTAAATGCTCGGCCATACACATATTCATGAAATCTCTTAACCACGGACACTATAGCAAGGGCCTCCTTGTCAAGTTGACTATAGTTGCATTCTGTTTTTGATAACGTCTTTGAGAAATAAGCAACAGGGGCTTCATTACCGTTTGGCAAAACGTGGCTTAAAATGGCACCCACCCTGAATGGGGATGCATCACACGTGATCGTTCAAGGCAAAGTCTCGCATCAGGACAGATGTACTGCATCAGGACAGAATCAGAAGTCAATAAATCTTTTACATGTCAAAATGCCTGTTCTTCTCTACGTCCCCATACCCAGGTTGCTTTTTTGTTCAATAAACGATGTAGTGGTTCAGCTACGGTTGCTTTGTGAGGCAGAGAAATGTTATAAAAATTGATAAGGCCCGGAAAAGCCTGGAGGTCGGCCTTGTTCCGGGGTTTTGGGGCATTCTTGATCACCCTGAGTTTGTTATCGGTGGGGTGAATGCCTTGACTATCAATTAAATATCCCAAAAATTCTATGCGATCCGTACATAAATAACACTTGTTCTTTTTAACTTTGAGACCGGAGTCTTTAAATCTCTGGAGAACCAATCTCAGGCGTTCCTTTAGTATTTTCTGGGTTGGGGCTGCGATTAACACATCATCAAAATATGGAACAACACCTTTTATCCCTTGTAATAGCCTCTCCATTAAGCTTTGAAAGATTCCCGGGGCTACGCTCACTCCGAACTAGAGCCAGTTACATTTAAACACGCCTCCGTGCATAACGATTGTTTGGGCCTCTGCCGTTTTTTTGTCAACAGGCAGTTGTTGGTATGCCTGGGCTAAGTCTAGTTTAGCGAAGACTTTTCCGCCCCCCAGGGAATGGAGGAGGTGTTGTACCACCGGTACCGGGTAAGCGTTTTGTTGAAGGGCATGGTTCAGGGTGGCTCAGTAGTCCCCACAAATTCTTATTGATCTATCCGGCTTAATAGGCATTACAATTGGGGTTTCCCAGGGAGAATGGTCGGTTGGTTCTAGCACTCCCTGGGCTATTAATTTATCAAGCTGCTCGTCAATCTTTGGTTTAAGGGCAAAGGGAACTCGATGAGGCTTAAGGCGGATGGGAGCTATTTCGGGATTGAGGTTAAGCAATATCGGGGTCCCCTTGTACTCGCCTAATTTTTCCGTGAAGACGTCCTGGAATTCGTGGACGAGGTCTTCTTCCCAATCGCTGCTGTAGGTTCGGTGAATGCCGGCTACTTCAATTTCGAGTGGAGCGAACCATTGGAGGCCTAACAAACTAGGCCAATCCTTGTCGATTACAGTCAGGGGTAAAAATGCTGTACGGTTCTTAAACGATACCCGTACTCGGCGGATCCAACAATCGGGATTCGATTTCCTTGATAGTCCTTAAGTATGAGTCTTTGGAACTGGAGGTCTTGCCTATGGATAGTGGAGATGAGCTGCTTGAGGGTCTTCCAGGAAACCATTGAGGGGGACGATCCTGAATCGACTTCAGGCAGGGCTGGTTTTTGATGGCCACTTTCACTCGGATCTTTTTGGCGTCCAGTGACGAGGCGTGACCAATTGTGATTGTTTGGTGAGCCTCTTCTCGCTTCGTTGGGTGGTTTAGGGTTTTGTTTCTGTAGGAGTGGTTGTTCCATTGGTGGTTCACGGGTTCTCACTTCACGAGACGACTTCCCGTCGGTTGGCGATAGTTAGCCCCCCTTGAGGGCTGGCTGGGTCCTGGCTTGCTTCTACAGACCCATCCTATGTGGCCTCTTTTCCCACACACATGGCAGAGCATGTCAAGGAATTTGCATTCTGACCGGGGGTGGCTTGCTCCACCCCCGGCACATTGGTACTGTGATTTCTGGCGTTGGTCCCGTTTGAACCGAAGTCGATGGACCTCTTCCTTGTCCCTTTCTGATGACGAGTCGAGGTCCTCGTGGTGGGCCGTTTCTAGCTGTCCCTCTGACTGAGGTGAAATATCGCTGGCACGTTGGCAAACCGTGGCGTGTGTGCGGCGCATTTGGGCAGCCGACTTCCTGGTTGCTTCTGCTGCAGTAGCTTCAGCTATGGCGTCTTTAAGGGTGATGTCACCCTTTGCCATTAATTTACTCTGAGTGCCTGGTGCATCTAATCCCAGAACGATTCGGTCCCTTAGGGCTTCTTCTAAGTCGGTAAACTCGCATAGGCCTCCCAGATTCCGGAGATCCACGATGAAATCAGCAACGATTTCACCCTTCTGCTGACTTCTCTGATAGAATTCATGCCTTCTCAAGAGCGTTGGCACGGTCAGTGTGTAGTGAGCCCTTAGTAGTGGTTCGAGGACGTCCCAGTCCATAGACTTTACTTCTGCCGGTTTTGCTAGTGCCTTGGCTATCTTGAATACGGTTGGCCCGCAATGAGTTAGGAATACTGCTTGTTTCTTTCCGGTAGTGGTATCCTTTAAATTGTTGGTTTCCAGAAACACCTGGAAGCGATCCTTATATGAGTCCCAGTCTTCTTGTGCCGGGTCAAATGGAGTGGGTGGTATGACGCTGCCGGACATGGTTCCGCCATTGGTGCGTTCAGCCACGTGCTCGGTTATGGTTCTTCGTTGTTCAGCAAGCTCTGATGTCTCCACATCCCATCCTCGTCGCCAGTGTTATGTTCTGAACATGGGTGCAAGGATGGAGATAAGCCAGTGAAACAGTGAACTTCAAACTCTTTATTTACATATTAAACAGCTCAACAGATGGCCACGATGGGCCCCTTTATATAGGCAACTCTTAACTTATTTTACCAGTGAAAACAGAGGGAGCGCTAGCTCCATTAACCAATGGAAGAGGCTCGTTAATAGCCAATCAGATTTTCCTGAACGGACCAATTTGATGTCGCTATTATTGGCCAATCAGAAGTGCAGGGCCTGAACCCCCTGCACTTTACTTCAAGCTCTTAATGATCTTTATTAAGCATTTATTGATTCACAACACCATGGATAGCCTGCTGTATTATCTGAGATAACCAGATTGAACAACAGATTGGGAGCAAATAGCTATGCTGACAAAACATCTTTTGCCTACCCAGATTCAGAAGGTCACAGTTGAACATTATGCTGTTGAATTTAACCTTACAGTCAAGCTCGTTGAAATAATTTTAAATTGTGATTTTTGTCTTCTGTGTATTAGCCTATACACAACTTGATGCCTGCAAATTTAACAAAGATCCCTTCAAATCCATCCCCCAGAGGCCTAGGTTTTTATATTGCTGCTGAATAATTTTGAATACTTTTATAATAATGTTGGGCTAAGAATGGAACCATGGAGGGGTCCTTTTATCATTCCCCCTAAAACAGTGCAGGCCCATTTAGAAGCACACTTTAGGTGTGGTACTTCAAAAGATTGCAAATCAACTGGATTGGAGTATTATCTTGTATACATTTCTCTCTTTTCTATATGATTATATTATCATGAGAAACATTGTGAAATGCTTTCTTGAGATCAAGGTATTACCTTGGCCTATCAAACTTTGTCATCAATAGAGATAACTCTAATCTGACATGATATATTCTTGAGAAATCAGTATCCTGGACTCTGGTAGTGGTAGCCTATTTTTTCTAAATGTTCATAAACATGTTTAACTATTATTATCTCAAATCAATAGTTAAAACTTACTTTAGATTTTGAAAGAAAGGGAATACTTTTTAGTTCCTAATATTTTTTCTTTTCCATTCTTTGATTAACTTCTTTTTTAAGAGTTAAGATAAAATTGTTCCGTCCAAGGAACTGGAAGAAACAGGATTGTATAGAGATTTCATTGGGGATAGAAATCCGGTCATATTTGAATATATTTTGCAAAATGAAATGATCACAAGTTCTACTTTGATTTCAGATAAGTCAAGTTCAGATATTTTTTATAATGAAAGTATCTAGACTTTAGCAAGGCCATTTACAATATTTGGATAATAATATGCATATGTACTCTTGAAGGCCTTACAACCTCTGAGGGATGTACAGGAATTGAATTAGATGCCTTTCATTGGAATTCTTTGTAGGACATGGATTTCTTTGTAGGACATGGATTTCTTTTACATTAGTTTCAAATATTCATAAAGAATTGCCCATAAAACCATTTGATTAAAGAAACAGTGTGGACTTTTAATTGTATGGTTGTGATTTTCTTTTTACATTTAAAGTACTGATATTATTTAATTAAATTTAGAGAAACTGTGATATTGTACACTGCTCAAAAAAATAAAGGGAACACTTAAACAATACAATGTAACTCCAAGGCAATCACACTTCTGTGAAATCAAACTGTCCACTTAGGTAGCAACACTAATTGACAATTAATTTCACATGCTGTTGTGCAAATGGAATAGACAACAGGTGGAAAGCATAGGCAGTTGGCAAGACATCCCCAATAAAGGAGTGGTTCTGCAGGTGGTGACTACAGACCACTTCTCAGTCCCCATGCTCTCTGGCTGATGGTTTGGTCACTTTGGAATGCTGGCAGTGCTTTCACTCTAGTGGTAGCATGAGACAGAGTCTACAACCCACACAAGTGTCTCAGGTAGTGCAGCTCATCCAGGATGGCACATCAATGCGAGCTGTGGCAAGAAGGTTTGCTGTGTCTGTCAGCGTAGTGTCCGGAGGATGGAGGCGCTACCAGGAGACGGGCCAGTAAATCAGGAGACGTAGAGGAGGCCGTAGGAGGGCAACAACCCAGCATCAGGACTGCTACCTCCGCCTTTGTGCAAGGAGGGACAGGAGGAGCCCTGCCAGAGCCCAACAAAATGACCTCCAGCGGGCCACAAATGTGCATGTGGCTGCTCAAATGGTCAGAAACAGATTCCATGAGGGTGGTATGAGGGCCCAACGTCCACAGGTGTGGACGTGCTTATAGCCCAACACCGTGCAGGATGTTTTGCATTTGCCAAAGAACACCAAGATTGGCAAATTCTCCGGCACCCTGTGCTCTTCATAGATGAAAGCAGGTTCACACTGAGCACATGTGACAGACATGACAGGGTCTGGAGACACTGTGGAGAACGTTCTGCTACCTGCAACATTCTCCAGCATGACTGGTTTGGCAGTGGGTCAGTTATGGTGTGGGGTGGCATTTCTTTAGAGGGCCGCACAGCCCTCCATATGCTCGCCAGAGGTAGCCTGACTGCCATTAGGTACCGAGATGAGATCCTCAGACCTCTTGTGAGACTATATGTTGGTGCAGTTGGCCCTGAGTTCCTCCTAATGCATGACAATGCTAGACCTCATGTGGCTGGAGTTGTCAGCAGTTCCTGCAAGATGAAGGCATTAATGCTATGGACTGGACCGCCCGTTCCCCAGACCTGAATCCAATTGAGAACTTCTGGGACATCATGTCTCACTCCATCCACCAACACCACATTGCATCACAGACTGTCCAGGAGTTGGGGGATGCTTTAGTTCAGGTGTGGGAGGGGATCCCTCAGGAGACCATCCATCACCTCATCAGGAGCATGCCCAGGCATTGTAGGGAGGTCATACAGGCACGTGGAGGCCACACACACTACTGAGCCTCATTTTGACTTGTTTTAAGGACATTACATCAAAGTTGGATCAGCCTGTAGTGTTTTTTTCCACTTTAATTTTGAGTGTAACTCCAAATCCAGACCTCCATGGGTTGCTAAATTTGATTTCCATTGATAATTTTTGAGTGATTTTGTTGTTAGCACATTCAACTATGTAATGAACAAAGTATTTAATAAGAATATTTCATTCATTCAGATCTAGGATGTCTTATTTTTATGTTCCCTTTATTTTTTTAAGCAGTGTATTATTGTCTATGTACTGGAAAAACTTGGTGGTCAACTTTGCCATATAATTGTTCTATGTAATTTTTGATCATTTTTAAAACTTTAATTTTTTATTCCCTTTTCCTTTTATCATTGTATGCTATTATTGTATGTATGTATTTTAAGACCTTTTTTCTGAAATTTAATAAAATTTAATAAATATATATATAGAGGGAAAAAGAATAAGACTAATCTATAGTTTTACCTCACTTCATTAAAATTATATGAAACAAATTGTTTATAAAGAGTTTTGACTGATGTTAAACATGATCATCTTAATAGAAGACCTTCATTTCTGCAGAACATAGTTGTCTAAAATGTGTATATTTTCTCCTTAGGATCAGATATGCATGAATATATACAGTATATATTCCCAAGTGCTTATTTTCTCTCTTACTCTTGGTTTATTTCTATTTTGAACTCTGATTTTGTTTTTGTTTTAACTTTTTGCTTTCTAATTTTATCAGTTTTTTTATTAAACCCATTAAAAATAGTGATAGATTTTAACTTCCCCCTCGTGTGTGTGTGTGTGTGTGTGTGCCTTTGAGTCAGTGTTGACTTCAGGTAATTGTCTGGGCATGTCCCTGCAGTTTTCTTGGCAAGTTTTTGGACTGCCATTATGTACTTCCTAGAGTGGAGAAAATACTGTCTCAAAGTCACCCAATTGGCTTTGTGCCTAAGGCAGCACTAGAACTCAAGGTCTTCTGATTTCTAGTCTTATACCTTAACCACTGCACCATATCTAGAGCTTTTGTTTTATCAAAAATAAGTTCTTTAAAAAAAAACAAGGAAGGGTATCTACTATTATTATCATCCTTTCCCTGTTGGTTCAGTTGAAAGTCGGTGTAGTGCGGCAAGTTAGGAATGGGGAGATCCAGGTTTTATTTCTCCATCCGGCATAGAAACCACTGCATGGTAGTGGTTTTCTCCCAGTCTTAGTTAGCATAAGCTTCTGTGACAAATTGCTGATAAACAGATCTCCTTGTCACATCATGCATTGATAAGCTTTGCTGTAAGAACTAGATGAGCACATGCAAAACAAGTGGACCCTTCAGTGGACAAACACAAAGAAGTCTGACTGATAGGCAAATTCACAGAACTGTGAAATCACTCATGTTTCAGGAGAGTTGACTAAAAAAATAAGAATTTAAAAACCTGTAAAAATAATTAACTTAAAAATGCAGTTACATAATGCACTTGCTAAGCTAATGAAATGGATTGCTGCCCAAATTTATTTCCTTCCTCACTTTTTTTTACTGCTCATCAGAGAGGAAACTGCCACGTTTGCACTAAAATACTGTTGGAAGAAATATCCTTCTGGGTTCAGTTTCAAATGGGGAAAAAAAACCATTGGAAACATGGAGGCTGTTTGGAAAGATAGTTTAATGGTGGACAGGACCACTGTCAGTGTTCCAGGGAAATTCCATTCCTGTCAGTAAGTCCAAGACACGCACCACCTCAAAGTACTTTTATTAGAACAGTACCTGGCACATACTGGGGAAATCCGGAACTAAATCTTCCCAGCTTCCTCACAAAGTCTCAAGCTACAACCCATCCCCTTTTCCTTCATCGCCAGATTGCGCGCACCAATCCCAAAGTAAGTTTTAATTCTTTCTGCGCCACACTCTGTAACCTTGAACTATCAAAATAATATATTTTGTCGACTAAGAACTACTCAATTAACATCACCCCCTCCCACTTTCTTCAACTATGTGGCAGTGATGAATTCCATGGCTTGGCACTCAAAAATGAAAAGAATGATATGATAATAGAATATTTAGAATGCTAGATAGTAAGGAATATCTTTATTTTGCTATTATTTTGCTATTTGATATTATATTTATAAAGGATTTTTTAGGATTGATTTGATATGACTAGATGATTTGTTATAGAGTAAACTAGTTTAAAGTATTGTTAGGTCATTAAGCATGAATGATTAAAAATATAGTCAAAAACTTCTTTTTTTAGTGATATTAGGATATATAAGTTTGGATTGACAATATGAGTTGTTATGTAATGTAATTGTAATTTGAGACTACAGAATGAATGCACAAAAATGATGAACCAACTGACACACTGGATGTACATATAAGAGTTGATGTTTTTATGTTTTGTTTGTCTTGTTTGTTTGTAGAAAATTAATAAAAACTTTAAAAAAAAAATGAAAAGAATGATATCATGCTTCAAGATGTTGGGTGAAGGAAAAGAAGGGACAAGATGCTGAGAGACCCTTAGTTTTATACCCTCTGTTGGGCCCTGTCATAAATTCAGGCATGGGTAGAATGAATGGAGACAGTCTTAGTTGGTGACTTTCAACTCTTTATTGCATAGTGACTTCTAACTTCTATAACAACAACTCTATTTATATAGGTAATGCTAATGTTAAATAACCAATAGGAGCTTGTGAAATGCTAGCTCCAGTACCAATAAGAGTCCTTCATTAAGGGCCAATCAGATTCTCAGAACCCAACCAATCCGATCTAGCCGCTTAACACCCA
Organism: Hydrophis major; assembly: GCA_033807585.1. Classification (NCBI taxonomy): domain Eukaryota; kingdom Metazoa; phylum Chordata; class Lepidosauria; order Squamata; family Elapidae; genus Hydrophis; species Hydrophis major. Next base: position 126,719,222 of record CM066328.1, read on the forward strand.
ATCAGAAGTGCAGGGCCAGAACCCTGCACTTTACCTCAAGCTTGCCTTTATTCAACTATTTACATACATACCCCTTCCCCCTGGCTTCACAATTAGTTTGTGACTATGTAGCCCTTTAAATAGGACGGTTGTCTTTTGGGTCTGTCAGATTTTCTTTGGACTGGCTGCGTGCAGTCCCGTTGAGGTAGGGTGTTGTTTTGTAGTGGCTCAGCTTCTTGTTCTGGTGTGATTTCCCTTGGAGCGTACGATTCTTCTTCCTGCTCCATTTCCGGGGTTTCATTTGATTCATCGCTTTCCTGGAACAGGTTTCCTGGCATATCGTCATCTTCTCTTCCTCCCCCCCCCTCAGTTTGGTCGTTGGGAAGGTGTTGGCTAGCAGTTATAAATCGTGACCGTAATTGGTCAATATGTCTTTTCCATAGTCTCTCATCTATACATTTTACAATATAGGATCTGGGCCCAGTCTCGCGTATTATCGTTGCTTCAATCCAAACCGGGTCGCCCGATAAATTCCTTGCATAAACGGGGTCGCCTACCTTGAAGGTACGGTAGCGTCCGCTGGATCCTGGAGGCTTCTCTGGCTCGTAAGCAGGGTGCAGTCGGTCGAGGCGGGAATGGAGTTTTCGCCCCATGAGAAGTTCAGCGGGAGTTCTGCCGGTTTCGCTGTGCGGAGTGATGTGTTGTAGAAGTAAAATGCGGTTTATTTTTTCGTCAAGATTATCATAGTCCATCTTCTGTAAAGTCTTTTTTACAAATTGTACCATGCGTTCCGCTCGGCCATTGGTAGCAGGATGCACCGGCGAGGTGAGCGCATGGCGGATGCCGTTGTCAGCAAGGTACTGTTCAAACATTAGCGCTGTAAACTGTGGTCCGTTATCGGACACTAGGACGTCCGGCAATCCATGAGTTGCAAAGAGTCTATTGAGGACTTTAATTACTGCCTCGGAGGTTGTATTGGCCATCCGATGAATTTCTAACCAATTAGAGTATGCATCGACAGTCAACAGCAATGTCTGTCCTTTGATCGGCCCTGCGAAATCCAGGTGGATTCTGGACCAGGGTCCACGTGGCGTCTCCCATTTGGTCGGTGCAGCTTTTGGCGGTGCGTTGCTGGTTTGTTGGCACTTGGTGCAGGCCTTGACCCATTGCTCGATGCGTCGGTCCATGCCTGGCCACCACGCATAGCTCCGTGTGAGAGCCTTCATTCGTTCGATCCCGGGATGTCCTTCGTGCAGGATTTGTAACAGCGTTTTTTGGAGTCGTTCTGGGACGACGACTCTATCGCCCCAGATAACGCAGCCTTTTTGAGAAAAAAGTTCAGTTTGTCTTGTTTTAAATGGTGCGAAGTCATCTGGGATCTGGTCCAATGGCCATCCATGCTCTACCCAGCCTAGGACTCGTGCTAGGGTGTGGTCTCGTCTGGTCTCCCTCGCCATATCTCGAGTGGTCATAGGAGGCGAGTTGAGCGTTTCGATTTGTAACGCCGATACTGTTGGTGCCGGATCGTCGAGGGTCTCTGGTAGCGGTGCTCTGCTGAGTGCGTCGGCATGGGGAATGGCTTTCCCCGGTCGATGTAACAATCGATAATTATAAGCAGCTAGAAACTCTGACCAGCGAGTCATTCTTGGGGACAATATATAGGGAGTTGGTTTGTCCCCAGCGATTATCCCCAATAAAGGTTTGTGGTCGGGTACAATTGTAAATGTCCTTCCATATACATACTCATGGAATTTTTTAACGGCTGACACAATTGCAAGAGCCTCCTTGTCTATTTGTCCATAGTTACGTTCTGCCTGGGATAGAGTCTTCGAAAAGTATGCAACGGGAGCCTCATTTCCATGAGGTAGCACATGGCTCAAAATAGCGCCCACCCCAAATGGTGAGGCATCACAAGTTATAACCAAGGGTAATGTTTCATTATATTGCATAAGTACAGAATCAGATGTAAGTAAATCTTTTACATTTCTAAACGCTTTTTCTTCTCGGTAACCCCAAACCCATAATGCTTTCTTATCTAATAACCGGTGTAATGGTTCAGCCACAGTCGCCCTATGCGGTAAAAACACATTGTAGAAATTGATAAGGCCTAAAAATGCTTGAAGATCGGTTTTGTTACGAGGTCTGGGAGCATTCCTAATTGCCCTTAATTTACTCTCAGTAGGGTGAATACCCTGACTATCAATGCGATAACCTAGAAATTCAACACTGTCGGTATACAGGTAACATTTATCCCTTTTTACTTTCAATCCCGCTTCTTGGAATTTTTTAAGCACACATTTTATACGATTCTGCAGAATTTTTTTACTAGGAGCTGCAATCAATACGTCATCAAAATACGGAACCACGCCCTTGATTCCCTGTAACAATCGTTCCATTAAACTTTGGAATATTCCCGGGGCCACACTCACCCCGAACTGCAATCGGGTACATTTAAAAGCACCTCTGTGCGTTACTATCATTTGGGCTTGGGCTGTTTTATCGTCCACGGGCAATTGTTGATAGGCTTGAGCTAAATCAAGCTTAGCGAAAACCTTTCCACCTCCCAGGGAATGAAGGAGGTGCTACATCACCGGCACTGGATACGCGTTCTGTTGGAGGGCGTGGTTTAGAGTGGCCGGGTAGTCCCCACAGATTCGGATTGACCCATCTGGTTTAATGGGGGTTACAATAGGAGTTTCCCATGGGGAATGATCAATGGGTTGCAGTACCCCTTGTTTAATTAGTTTGTCAAGTTGTTCATCTATCTTGGCCTTAAGGGTGAATGGAACTCGACGGGGCTTTAAACGGATCGGGGCGACCTTAGGGTCGAGGCTGAACGAGATTGGGGTCCCCTTATACTCGCCCAGACGATCTACGAAGACATCGCTGAATTCAGACATAAGATCCTCCTCCCACTCGCAATCACCAACTCGGTTCACGCAGGCTACCTATCGATGATCGTTAGAGGTAAGTATGCCGTATGCTTTTTAAACGAGACGCGGACTCGACAAGACCCGATCACAGGGATCTGATTTCCTTGGTAATCTTTAAGGATAAGGCGTTGCATTCGAAGGTCTTGGCGTTGGATGGTAGGAATGAGTTGCTTTAATGTCTTCCACGACACCATCGAGAGGGACGATCCTGTATCGACCTCCATGTGGCAGGGTTGGTTCTCTACAGCTACTGTAACTCGAATCTTCTTAGCGTCCAGGGCCGAGGCGTGACCTATAGTGATAGTATGGTGAGCCTCTTCTTTCTGCAACGCTCGATATCTGTAGGAGTGGTTTGCTGGGTCTCGCCTTACAGGACAGTTTCCTGCCGAATTGGCGAAAGTTGGTTCCCTTTGAGGCCGGGCTTGGTCCCGGTAAACTGCGACAGACTCGACCAATGTGGCCTCGTTTCCCGCACTCGTGGCAGAGTGCATCGCGGAATTTGCAGTCTGCCCTGGGATGGTTTGCCCCGCAGCCAACGCAAGGGCGTGAGGTTTTAGGACGAGGGTCCCGGTTGGAACGCAGTCGATGGACCCCTTCTTTGTCGCTGTCTGACGACGAAGAGAGGTCCTCGTAGTGCGTTGTTACCAACTGCCCTTCTGAGCTGGGTGAGATGTCGCCTGTCGGTGGGTTTGTGGGGTTTCGGCTTCGCCGTAGCTACGCGCTGACTTTTTTGTTGCTTCAGCGGCGGTGGCTTCGGCGATGGCGTCAACAAGGCCGATGTCGCCCTTCGCCATTATCTTGCTCTGCACGTTTGGTGCATCTAATCCCAGAATTAGGCGGTCTCTCAATGCTTCATCTAAGTCTGCGAACCCGCAGAGGCCTCCCAAGTGTCGGAGGTCTGCCACGAAGTCAGCCACGCTCTCTCCTTTTCGTTGGCTTCGTTGATAGAACTCGTGGCGTCTCACGAGTGTGGGTACGGTTGGTGCATAATGGTCTCTCAGGAGAGGTTCGAGGTCATCCCAGCTTATTGCTTTCACTTCTCGAGACTTTGTGAGGGCTTTAGCCATTTTAAAGACAGCCAGGCCGCAGTACGTCAGGAACAGCCCCCGCTTCTTGGCTGGTGTGGCGTCCTTCAGGTTGTTCGTTTCAAGGAACATCTGAAAGCGATCCATGTAGGATTCCCAATCCTCTTGGGATGGATTGTACGGAGCGGGTGGAACGATGCCGCCGGACATGGCTTCCGTTGGTCGCGCCGTTTTTTACACGTGCTCTGTTTTTCTTCCAAGTTCCTTAAGATCAGATGTCTCCAAATCCCACCTTCGTCGCCAGTGTCATAAATTCAGGCATGGGTAGAATGAATGGAGACAGTCTTAGTTGGTGAACTTTCAACTCTTTATTGCATAGTGACTTCTAACTTCTATAACAGCAACTCTACTTATATAGGTAATACTAATGTTAAATAACCATTAGGAGCTTGTGAAATGCTAGCTCCAGTACTAATAAGAGTCCTTCGTTAAGGGCCAAGCAGATTCTCAGAACCCGACCAATCCGATCTAGCCGCTTAACACCCAATCAGAAGTGCAGGGCCAGAACCCTGCACTTTACCTCAAGCTTGCCTTTATTCAACTATTTACATACATAACAGGCCCCACCTTAGTGTTTCCTGTTCCTATGTAAGAAATGTATCCCATTGTCTGTCAGACTTTCAGGGGTGGAGGTCTTAGCTGGACCACATGGCTTCATCTGAGTGCTGGCTGATTCCCAGGCCAGGTGGTGAGATGGGTACCGGCCTTTGTTATGTGGAATACTCTGGCCCAGGCCTTGATGGCCCACCCATTAACAAAGGTAGGGGGCGAGCTTCTGCCTCTCTTGAGTTTATACTTCACTTTTAGGGGAAATATTCTGCCTTTTTAAATACATCCTAAAGTATTTCATTTTCCTAGGAGAGGGGTGGGTGCTAAGTTCCTACAATAGAAGCTGAGCATGCCAATTTTTTATCTTGAGGAGGATTCAGGGGCACCCAAAATCACACATCTTCCTTCAGATTGGACAGATCTGAATCTTTTATCAGGGATCCTTCATCGGGTCCTAGATTGTAGAATGTAATTCTCAAAAATCCATCAGGATTTTCAGCCAAGAGCAGCAGCCAACACTGAGGCAGTTTCACGAGTGGCATTTATTCTAAAACAGGCTAATTAAATAGAAATAAAAAGGACTGAAGCTTTGGAAATACACACTTAAAAAAGCTGATGGTATCTTCATCTGATAGAAAGCTTTCTTGCCTTACTATCATAGATGCACCAACAAAAAAAAAAAATGAAGGCAGAAGGCTTGAGTGGAGTACATGTAAGAGATAAGAAAGAATGGAGAGCTGGGAAAGAAAACATGAGCAGTATGGATCCTAAACAATGTGTTTTTCCAGATGTCGCCGGAAGCTGTCAGCGTTCCTGTTTTGCAGGAACAGCATTGCGGCATCTGTGGCCAAGGACGACAAAACACAATCCTATCTACCACTGAGCCAATCAAGTCTCCAACATCAATGAGACTCACCTAGGTTCATGCAAGTGCTCCTGGATAGATCTATAAGCCCTATTTGTAAATAGCCCAAGGAGGAAGAAAAATGCCAACAAAACTATTGTTACAGCACACCAAGCCAAGTGAGGAAAAACTACGTATAAGGGATTCTGGATTGTCAGAACCCTGCACTTGACTCCAAGCTCAAGATAACTTTATTAAAACTTTATGCATTCACAACAGTTTCCTCATTGCTGGATATAGTGTTAGTCTTGGTTAAGTGGTCAAGAGTTCAGCCCTCTAGTTGTACTTCTCAAGAAGAAACCTACACCTACATAATAACTCATTTCTAGACTTGTTAGTAGAATTTCTTTCCAGTTTTTGATGTTTTATATAATTCAAAAGCTTCTTTTAAGGCAGGGGTGTCAAACTCAAGGGCCATGGGCCAGATGCGGCCCATGGGGTGCTTAAATCTGGCCTGTGGAGCTGGCCTGGAAATAGAAAAGGACCAGCCCGTGACCTGTTTTGGCCAGCAGCAGGCTATCCAGATTGAAAACGGGCCACACGCAGTTCCCCCGTGCCCTGTTTTGGCTGGCAAAGTGCTGTAAGAGGCCATCCAGACTGAAAACAGGCTGGGGGTGGTGGTGTCCCATGTGCCATTTTGGCCAGCACGAGGTGCAGGAGGTGTCCATCCCGTCTCCTCCCCCCTGGCCCGCAGAGAACTACAGTGCTGATCCGGCTCTCGAAGAAATCCAGTTTGATACCTCTGTTCTTAATTTCAAGCAGTATCAACTTTGGGAAAACAGGGATTGGGTTCCCAAACTATATTATGTTTTAAAGTACTTGCTATTAACTGAGGCAGCATGTGATGAAAGGGTGAGAAATGCTGGATTATTTAATTTGTTCCTAATGCATTTCAACATTCAGAGACAGAGTAAAGCGACGGGGTCCTTGGTGCTCTCTGGGCTTGCTTGTTTTCTTGCAGTTGCTAGTCTGATTAGCAATGATGATGTTAACCTAGTTAGGGTCATGAAACATCTGCAAGAAAACAAGCAAGCTCAGGGAACACCAAGGACCCTCATGTCAACCCTGAGCTACAAACATTCTCCTTTACTGGTACAGAGTAAAGCATTCAAAAAACAGAAAACCAAGTTCCCACTGTGAGTGGCTATGCTCAACATTACTACTGTGTGTGTGTCTGGAAGTGGAATTTGTGCATGAAGATGCAGCTTGCTGGGCTTTCAGAGGCTTAAGAAGATTTTAACCTTGGTGTTTCCACAGCAGGCCCAACCTCTGCAAAAATGTGAATTTCAATTGAATCTGAGCTCTGCTCCATTCCTGCGTCATCTCCACCCCCATCTAAACCTCCTAGGAGTACATGAAGATATTAATGGCCTGTCAAATCTCGTCAGACTCTTGGGCAAAGGTCTTTCTCATTCACTTAAAAGTTTTTTTGGAGACACAATGATAAAACTGTTGGCAAAGTTGGTGCGCTGTCCCTGAGTGATGAACCACCTCCCCAAGCAAACATGTGAATGTGTACAATAGCATATCTGTTTTATAAACTAATCGGTGAAATATGTAGATAAAATGACTCGGTCAAGCTGACTTCCTTCAGCTTTCTCAGATGACCTTTGCATGAGAGCTAAAGGCCATGCTTTTGCCAAACAAGGTTTTGGTTATCAGCCACTACTAAGAAGTGTCATCCAGCATTTGGAGAATGTTTTGAATTAATACGTGGAAGAATCTTATCAGCATCCCCTTCTCCCAAATGCATTTTAAATATTCAAGAATTTCATATAAATGCTAAGTCTGAACCTACAGGCTCTCTAGAAGAGATAGAGAACAAGTCAACTCTTTAAGTAGTTTGTAATAGTCTCCTATACCCACAATAGCAACTTGTACTTTGTCCTTCTATTTTAAATGATCCCCTGAAAGTAAAGCTGCAAAAAGGAAAGATTACCATACATAGATTGTTGAATGGATGAATTGTGAGGGTTTTTTTTTTTTTTTGAGGTCCTGAAATCCAAATCAATTGTTAGGTTTAGAATTTGTTCATGCCAAGTGAGCCTAGGTTGTCTATTTTGTAGTTGATCCCAGCTGCGGATGTTCAAATTTTTATATAAATTAAATAAGAAAGCACAAAAACATGCTAAAAGGCTAAAAGGGTCATTATTTGCCAGCAGATAACTTATAGCACAGAAAACAGATTCTGTGATAGGGACATATGCATTCTTCTATTTTTGCTGGTAACAGAATCTACTTTTTAAGGCAGTCCACGTTTCAAACAGCTACTTTAGCTGAAGTCTGAACAACAGCTTGCTGAGCAGATATGAGTAACAGAATAACAGAATTGGAAGAGACATTGGAGGTCTTCTAGTCCAATGTCTGCTCAAGCAGGAGACCCTATACCATTTTAGACAAGCCTCCAGTGATGGAGCACCTACAACTTCTGAAGGCAAACTGTTCCACTGTTTATTTGTTTGTACTGTTAGAAAATTTCTCCTCAGTTCTACGTTGCTTCTTTCCTTGATTAGTTTCCACCCATTGCTTCTTGTTTTGCTTTCTGGAGCTTTGGAAAAAAAGACTGACGGCCTTTTTGTGGCAGCCCCTCAAATATTGGAACACTGCTATCATGTCATCCCTGGTCCTTCTCTTCACTAGAGTAGGCAATTTCTGCAACTGTTCTCTGTTTTAGCTTCCAGCCCCCTAATCAGTGATGTATTAACCATTAAGCAGACTAAACACGGGCTTAGGGCATCAGGCCCAAAGGGGGCACCACAAAAACTTTTAGTCTAATCTTGGCTTCATTTGTATAGTAGGTACAAAGGAGGCGGGCACCAAGACAGTGGTGGGATTAATTTTTTTTTACTACTGTTTCTGTGGGCGTGGCAGGGGAAGGATACTGTAAAATCTCCCATCAGGGGTGGTATTTGCTGGTTCTCCGAACTGCTCAAAACTTCCGCTACTGGTTCTCCAGAACTGGCCAGAACCTGCTGAATGCCACCTCCACACCAAGATTTGTCAGGGCTTAGGGCACCAGTGAGCCTTAATCTGCCACTGCTCCTAATCATCTTTGTTGCTCTTTGCACTCTTTCCAGAGTCTCAACTTCTTTTTATATTGTAGTGATCAAAACGGAATGCAGTATTCCAAGTGTGATCTTATGAAATGTTTAGCCCAATGCTTCCGAAAGCCTAATCAGCTGATAGCTTTAAACCAGGGTCTCAAGATACCAGGCAGTTTCTTTTAGTTACTTACAAATGCTAGCTGTTTTCAATTACTCATATCATCCAAAAGAGGCTACTACTGCTTAGGTCTCCTAAGTTAAAAGGCCGCCCTGTTTTGAAGTAGGAAAGTAGGTATCATAGATTCAGTTTCAATATTGATCCCTGTAGAAAATCAGGAGGGTCCAAATCTCTCCTTGGGTCTCCAACATACTCCTATGTAGAAATGGAACTTGATCTTTCTTTTCCAATTAAGACTTAAGCATGTGAGTCTACTCTGAATCATAATCTTTTTCCTGTGTTTGTGCCAAACTCTTAACATTGCCATTATTCCTCTCACTTCCTTCCTGTTGTCTCAGAATCTTTTATGCAGAGCACAATTTAGGGTTGTTTTGATATAATGCCCTTTTATATTACAGGTGCCATCGGAAGTAGCATAGCAACAGGATGAGCAAAAGGAGCAGCCATTATATCCTTAGCAAGTCTACTTCCCATCAAGTCTGTGATGTTAGGAGAGCTTTTTCAATGCCAAAATCTATTAAAGTACTCTATCAGACATCCTGTGGTTGCTACAAAGGAATTAAAATGCAGAAGGGTTTGTAGGACTATCCAGGAAAGGAATTAGATAGCTGATTTAAAATCCTTGCCATTATTTATGATGTCAGGATGTTTGCTGGAAAACAAGTTCTGTGAACAATATTTTGGGCAGAATTCACTGCAAGGGTGCACTTCTGAGTTTCAAAGTAGGGAGGGGATTACCAATTGACCATCTTGTTTCAGAAACCTTAGTAGTAATCGTTTACTGAAATCTTCTGGGGAACACAAAAAAACCCATAATTAATGTTCATTTATTTATTAAATTTACATGTCACCCATCACACTATTGAGAGTGACTTATCATTGTTTAAGGTTGAGGCTGATACCTCCAAAAAGATATTAGGGCTATATTTATTTTACAGGCTTAACAAATGAATGCTCTTTAAAGTTTTTCTTTTAAAACAGCCCTTGATTCCATTCCTGAAATAAAACTAATAGAGCTAATTTCCACATAAATGATTTATAGTCTAATTTCTACAATCATTCAATCATCCTTGTACTGATAGAGAAGCAACAAAAGCAGCCCAGCAATGGATGAATGTTGCTAGAGACAATGCAAGCAATAGCTAGAGAAAGGCAAAAGAGGACAAGAGAAGTTTTTGGACTCAGGAATTGAATTGTGCTATGTGACTACTAAGAGAATATTTGATTTTATCTGAAAGTAATTTAGGATGACTAAAGAAAAAAAAGATAAGGATCTCTACAAAATTGGCTCAATCTAATTTATCTCTACTAATGTGTGTGTGTTATGAATTGCTCTACTCACAGTCTACACTGTGTGACATCCAAGTTAAACTGACTTTGATCCAATCAAGTAGTACCTAAGCCTAACATGCAACAATGTCCTTCCTTCCATAAAAGCTCTGCAAAACAGTTTAGTCTTAATGCCCCCCAAAGGATATTGAGTCAGACACTATATAAAACTATGAAGATAAGTTGTTCCATGAGGTGCTCTCTGAGCTTGGTTGTTTTCTTACAGATGTTTCATTACACAAACTAGGTAACATCATTGGTGTTAGTAGAGAGTGGGTTTTACTCTTTTCTTTTTATGTATACTGAGAGCATATGCACCAAGCATATGCACCACCAAGCATTAGGCACCAAGTATCTAATCACACTTGGCCAATAATTCATTCATTCATTCATTCATTCATTCATTCATTCATTCATTCATTTCTAGTGGCTTGCCCTGGATCAGTGTTGGTGGGAGTGGTCTTGATGGTTGGGGTGTTTACTATTACTTTACCCAAACTTGCTGAAAATGTCTTACTTATCAGAACATTGGAAACAACAAAAAAATATCCATTAGTATGTAGTGGGACCTTGTAGAAAGACATTATGGTAATGAGGGGTGGTGGGAATTTTAGGTCAGCCAAAGCTGGAAGTCCACTTTTTCCCCAGTTTTAGTACCACTCAAAAGCTTACTCAGCCAACATCACAAAAGTGTCAGAAGTTCTGTGTACAGGCAGCATCACTGGCATAGTTTGTAGGGCTCTGAATCCCGAATGGTTCACCGCATATTTATCAAACAACTGAAATGTTTTTCATAGATGCTGTTTGAACTTTGATGGTTGATCGATAAAACTATTTATCAAATATAAGATCCTTCATAAAGGGGAAAAAACAGCATTGTAACAATAATCCTTCAGACAAAATTGAGCCAGATAAATCAGCACTGTCCATATAGTGAGAAACTGTCCATATAGCCAGATTTTCAGCAATTCTCCTCTTTGAATAGCAGAAATTCTAGAATTTTTTTTGACACTATGCCAAGGACACAGGATGAACATACATCAACAATTGTCTTGAGGTTGCATTTGTTAAACTTCAAATATGTACACACAATAAAAAAATTAACTATACAAATATTGAGAGTACAATTTTTTTAAAAAAAACAGAGCCATGGTCGAATATAGATATTCTCTTGCTTATCGTTACATAACTGGCTGGTTATCCAAGCTTATCTAGAATGTTTATCCTGAAGAAATAATATTTGCCAACCTGGACAAGAACGGTTGGACAGTTCATTTCCTCAGGGCAGTAATTCATCATAGCTTGAACATTAATTTTAATCTCTAAACCAGGAATAAGCACCTTGTTTTGAGGCCAGGGGCTGAACTGTATAAAAACCAGGGTTTCCAATGTCCAACAAGTCAGAAAATAAGGGAGTGATGTCATCAGAGAGTAGAGCTAAACTTCATATAGGCTGGGCATGATGGAATGGTCAGCCAAATAAATTCATGAAGCTTTGGGGGAAGCTAATGATTGGTTATTTTTCACTAAACCAAAGTATGATTCTATCCATTAGCAAGCTTCCACCAAATTTCAGTTGGTGTAAAATTGGGAGGTTCCAAGGTCCATATGCAGAGCAAAGGGAGGAGGACAACAGCTCCAGTAGCTAAAAACTGTAGGGCCACAACTTTTCCAGCCTTTCTTTAAAGAGTTGAAGATTATTCTCAAATACTTTTCTGCAAGAGGACAAGTAATGGGCAATGCATACAATTGCACAGAAGGAATTTCAAGAAGATAAATGGAAAATCAGGTACTTCCTCAAAATCAACCATTGCCATGGAAAATATTTATATTAATTCTTAAGTGCTAGTGCCAATTTTAGTGTCAATGAATTCTTAATGTTCTAAAAACAAACTAAACTGGTTTCTAAATTGAGAAGCTTTGAACTTCTTTTTATGAATATTCCCATTCTCTTTCCCCACACACACATATTTATTATTTCTTCAAGGTAAAAAATAAATTTTCCTTTGAGTATGACTTCTGTAATAGTATGGAAATTGTTTGCCATTGCTTCCTTTAGAATAGAATAGAATAGAATAGAATAGAATAGAATAGAATAGAATAGAATAGAATAGAATAGAATAGAATAGAATTCTTTATTGGCCAAGTGTGATTGGACACACAAGGAATTTGTTTTGGTGCAAATGCTTTCAGTACAGATAAAAGAAAAGGTACATTCGTCAAGAATCATCAGGTACCACATTTAATAATAGTCATATGGTACAATAAGCAATTAAATCATTTAGGAGATTTTTCAACTTTCAGTCCAGTCTGAAAGCTCTGGTGGCCTCCCATCCAAGTATTAATTAGGACCAATCTTGCTTGGTATCCAAGCCCAAGAAGATAAACCAGAGACCTTTCCTTAGATTACCTCTTCCCTCTTCAAGCTCATTTTATAATAACAATACAGAGGTCTTCCTCTATAGAATTATATAACAATAATTCTATCATCTTTCTTTCTTTCTTTCTTTCTTTCTTTCTTTCTTTCTTTCTTTCTTTCTTTCTTTCTTTCTTTCTTTCTTCCTTCCTTCCTTCCTTCCTTCCTTCCTTCCTTCCTTCCTTCCTTCCTTTCTTTCTTTCTTTCTTTCTTTCTCTCTTTCTCTCTCTCTCCATCCATCCATCCATTCAACAACTCCGGACACAAACAACATAAAACAAAGAAGAAAAGACATTAAAATCGACAGTCATGGCACACAGCAGATAAAATCATTCACAATTACACACCATTAAAACCAAATGGAAAAGGCAGGAACTGGACACAGAGGTTAGGAAGGTGAGTGTTAAGTACTTGACATGGGTCGGAGTAAATGGAGACAGCCTCTGAATAGTGAACTTTCAGCTCTTTATTTGCATAGTGACTTCTCAAACAACAACAGTGAACTCTGCCTTATATAGGCAATCCTTGTAAGAATTGTCCAATAACGAGCTATGAACGCTAGCTCTTTTAACCAATAAGAATCCTCTGTTAAGGGCCAATCGGATTCCTAAGAACTAGCCAATCCGATCTGGCCACCTAACAGCCAATCAGAAGTGCAGGGCCAGAACCCTGCACTTTACCTCAAGGTCATACTTTATTAATTATGGTACATACATAACAGTGAGATTAGGTTTTAATTCATCAACCACCTCCAGCATGAAGCTCCCCCACTAGGTCACCAAGCCATCTCTCAGACCAGGTGTTGAGGCTCTTTTGAAATGTCAAGAGGGTAGGAGCCAATCTAATCTCATTGGGTAAGATTTTCCAGAGAGCAGGAGCCATGGCAGATACGACTCTTCTGGAAATTGCCAGCCAAAATTCCTTGGTTGACAGGATCTGCACATGCCCCCTCTGCCCTCATGGGTGGTAGACATGTTGTAAAAATTTGCAGAGGAAATCTTGCCTGTTATGACTGTGCAAATCCTTCAAAATAAATGCTTCAAAAGGCCAAGGAACAACACGTATAAGTGCTTGTTTACAAATTATTAAATTAACCATATATTTTCCCCCTCCCCAACTTACAGAAGCTGCTCCTGGCTATTTCCATATGCCTTTTTTCTCCCAATGGAGCAAAGTGACTAAGCATATGCATGCATGTACAAACTTCCACCCACACCATGGCCAGAAGTTGCCATCAATGTAGCTGTGCAATTCTGGAAAAAGATGCAGTGGATTTAACAAGCCAGAATGAGGTGCTTCATCTGAATTCCTGCCCATTCTGAAACACCTCTTTGCTAGGATTTAACTCTTCCCATCTTGGATATTCTGTGTTATGTGGATGATATGGAAAGAATGTAGAATACCTTAGGCAAAGGTAAAGGTTCCCCTCCTAATTGTTCTGACTCATCTGCGTTACAAAGCCAAAGAGCCAGCGCTGTCCAGAGACATCTCTGTGGTCATGTGGCCAAACATGACTAAATGCCAAAGGCGCACAGAACGCCGTTATTACCTTCCCACCAAAATGGTCCCTATTTTTCTCCTTGCATTTTTACATGCTTTCGAACTGCTAGGTTGGCAGAAGCTGGGACAAGTAACGGGAGCTCACTCCGTTATGCGGTGCTAGGGATTCGACCTGCCGACCTTTCTGATCAACAAGCTCAGCATCTTAGCCACCGAGCCACCACAGTGCCTTTAATAGAACACCTTACGTGATGCTTTTCATAGTCTATAAAGGAGCTGTTCTTGAAAAGGAAATGGTAAAACTGAAAGCTGTTTCATGGCTGCCAACTCTCACGCAATCAGCGTGAGACTCACGCAATTCAACCAATTTTGACTGTCTCACTCTGATAAACGAAATCTCACGCTAAACCCCCAAAATGGAATGTACAAAAATAAATATATCTCTACATTCTCTGATATTCCGAATATCGATATGCCCAAGCCCAAAGTTTCGAGAAGTGAAGCCTCCGATCCTGGGCGGCTTCAGAGGGCGAACAGAGCATGTGCGAGAGGACGTTGCCCGCATTGATTTCTGTACTGGGGTGAGGAGAGAATTCCACGCTGCAGGAAGCGGTTGCTCCTTTCTGCTCTAGGATGTCACAACTCTCTGGGCTTAACCCTTGCGCTGCACTCTGCTCTGGCAGGCGGAGATGAGAGAGACGAACTCTCTATCCCCCATGAAGTACGACTACAGGGCATCCCTGGGCCTTTCTCGAGAGCTGAGCTCCCATCATCCCCTCCCCGCACCCGTCTGGTCTCAAGGCTGCTGGGATTGGGGCCAAAGGCGCGTCCCTCTCCGGCCTCCCTCTCGCAAGGGGAGCTGCCGTGGCTGGCCTCTTGCGCGCCTCGGCTTCTCTCGCTCCCCAGCCTGATGGGAAGTCCCTGGAGAGGGAGGGGGAAGAGGGGGGGAGGGCTCCTTCCCGGGTACATTGTGTCCCTCCCCCCGCCCTTTGCACCTAGATATGCGCCCCCCCCAGCCTCCCCTGGGTCCAAGAGGCTGCAAGAGGGTCTGGCAGGGAGGAGCCTCTCCAGGAAGGGGGTCCCGCCAGAGGGCAGGCTGGAGCGGGGCGGGGGGGCTCGCAAGGAGGGGGGGTTCCTGTCCCCTCCGAGCCCCAATCGCAGCCAGTGCAGGAGTTTCTCTCTTTAGGCTTCTTTCCCCACTTGATGCCAGGAACGTTTGGATGCTCTTTGGGAGCCCCTGGGAAGGAATCTCGCCTTGAGGGGTCTCCCCACAAATGCCAAGCAAAGGGGGGGGAGTGGCCACTGTCCTCTCCTCTCCTCCCCCAGACAATCCAGGACTTCCCTGCAGGGGAGCAGCTGATGGCAGCATTGCTGGGGGTCCCATGCACAGACTGGGAGGGGGGCGTTTGGGGAGTGAAGGACACCAGCCTCCCCCCCCCATTCTGTGTGTGTGTGTGTGTGTGTGTCCATCTGCCTGCCTGGCCCTTTCCGACCCTTCAGCTGGACTGTGAGGCTGGTGGGTCCAAGACTCAGCCTGGATCCCCCTCCCCTCCGCAGGTGGGAGGCCCAGAGGGTGGGAGAGGGCTGGGAAGGGCCGTTTCTGCCCAGCTCCAAGGCCGGGAACCCTGGCAAGGCCCCCTCCACCCCCGGGGCCATGTGAGGGAGGCTTCTGTGGCCCTGAAGAGGCAGCCTGGAGGGGCCGGATCCCAGGCACTTGGGGCGCCCCTCTCAGCCAGGGACCCTGGAGGAGGAGGAGAGCCGGAGCAGCCCAAAGGGACGGAGCAGATGGGCAGAGGCCCAAGAATGTGGACCCTTTCCGGCCAAGATGGTCAGTGAACTGCATTATTAATATCTTACAAATCCGGTTCAAGTACATTGGTGCTGCTTGCATGTATGTATGTATGTATATGTCCAAATCATGACTAAAGTATGCATCAGATTGCACCATTTAAAATGTAAAATTGTCAAAGCTCCCTACCGTGGAAGGGGGGGCACCCCCCTTCCACACCATCCCCCCCTCGGTTGCTCCGCTCCCTCGCAGTGTCTCACTCCGAACTATCACTCAAGGTTGCCAGCCCTGCTGTTTGTTTTTGACAAATGCTTAATGTAGCAAATCAGTGCACAGGATGCCTGCAATGGTCCTTTTAGGTTCCTCTTGATTACACAGCCTTTGTTGGATTAGTAGTAGTTTATTTTATAAAGAGCAGTCAAGTCTCACTTTTCTCACTGTTGGTGGGAAACTCTCTGAGCTCATAGGTCATACTAGACACGTAGATGATGAATGTGAAGATGTGGGATAATGTTTCAATTCTTGTATTGAAAATTAAATTTAAACTTATTTAAACTGGGTGAAGTGTCTCGTAGCCTTGTGTGGCTTACCATGTTACAAAAAACTTGTTGGGATTTTAAAAAAGATGTTGATACATTAGAGCTGCTGAATTGGGCCTGCAAACATTCTGAGAAGCACTAGGCCTCAGCAAAGAGACATGGAAAAATCTGGCTCTTTAAAGCCATCTAGTGGTATTCTAGAAATGAGACCTGATAGTCCGACCATGTACAAGTAGTTCCTGACTTACAGTAATTCATTTTGTGACCATTCAGAGTTACAGCACCACTGAAAAAAGTGACTTATAACCAGTGGTGGTATTCAATTTTTTTTACTACCGGTTCTGTGGGCGTGGCTTGGTGGGCATGATGTGTCTTGGTGAGTTTGGTGTGTCTTGGTAGGCGTGGCAGGGGAAAGATACTACAAAATCCCCATTCCCTCCCCACCCCACTAACCTGCTTTCCAGCTTCGTTCTCTTGTGCAGGGCAACAAAAGAAGACCCAGCTGATCAGCTGGGATTTGGGAGGCAGAGATTAGATGGGGGCAGGGGCAATCAGAGGTGGTATTTGCTGGTTCTCCGATCTACTCTAAATTTCCTCTACCAGTTCTCCAGAACTAGTCAGAACCTGCTGAATACCAACTCTGCTTATGACCATTTTTCACACTTACGACCGTTGCAGCATCCCCATGGTCATGGGATTTACATTCAGATGCTCGACAGTTGGTTCATATTTATGACGGTCACTGTGTCCCAGGGGGTCACATGATCCCCTTTTGCAACCTTCTGACAAGCAAAGTCCATGGGGAAGGCAGATTTACTTAACAACCAGGTTACTAACTTAACAACTGCAGCAATTCACTTAACCACTTGTGGCAAGAAGAGTCCTAAAATGGGGCAAAGCTCACTTTTTTCACTCAGCAACATAAATTCTAGGCTCAATTGTGGTTGTAAGTCGAGGTCTACCTGTACAGATAATCATAGACTTAAAACTACAATTGGAATCAGAATTTCCATGACCAAGCATGCAGTGGCTAAGTGAGTCATGCCCAATTTTTCAACTATTTCTTTGGCCACGGTAGTTCAGCAAATCCCTACAGTCTTTGAGTGAACCATCCTATCATTAAGTGAATCTGGCTTCTCCCATTGATTCTATTTGTCTTGGACGGTGGCAAATGACTATCACATAAGCCCAGGACGTTGCAAATGCAAGCTGGTTGCTAAACGCCCCAATTTTGAGCATGTGAGTTTCGGGGTCCAGAAATGATTGCAATTGTGAGGATTGGCTGTCAGTGACTTTGTTCTATGCTGTCATAACTTCAAATGGTTGTTTAAAGAATGGTGTTAAGTTGGGGAGGACCACCCGTATGCCATTCTAAGCAACCTGATGGAACAGTGAAATTTAAAAAAGGATCAATTTAATCATCCTCACCTGGGCAAGCTGCTGGGAGAAATGAATGTAGGCAAATAAGGCACTGAAAATGAAAGCTTCTCTTTCATTTTTCTTGTCTTGCAATAAACAGTATTGCTTCTCTGTTGCTAGCAAGACTCCTGGGACCTTAGCAGCCAAATTACAGGCAGAAAATCAATATGAGAAGCGTCAACTTTTGTTTGCTGATAACTGTAGCCAGAGAGCTACATCCTTTTCCTTTTGCATCCTCCCATGAACAGCTTTACAGAGATTGAAGTATTCCACTGTGGTCCATCAACTAAGTAACTGTACAAGCATATCTACCTTTGGTTCCAGGCAAATGCTACATGTGCTGACTTTTAAATTGCCATTTAGAAAGTTGTGCCACAAAATCTTGAATGAAAAAAAAAATGATGCAAAGTGAAGTTGCCCTGTTTTCAACCCAGAGACCTTGCTCTTTATTTTAAAACCAAGAAATAGTAATAAAAAGGGGACACTGCACTTTTATTCCCATTCTGTGTGTCTTGCTCATTGATAGTGATTTCTTTCTTCCTATTTGTTCTAACAAGTAAGATTTTACCAACAGTGAAGATGGGGGAATAGGGCATGAGGCCTCCTTTTTAGCTGTTTTACATATTTCAAACCCGACCACCTACCACCAAGGGTGGGCTTCAAATATTTTAGCAAAGAGTTGTCTGCCCGGTTGCTGGGGCACGGCCATGGTGGGCGTGGCCTAGTTGACCTCCTGCACCATGGCGGGCAGGGTGCATTGTTGCCCTCCCAGGGCTCCGGAGACTCTCTGGAAGCTGGAAACGGGCCCATTTCCGGCCTTCCTGAACAACTGGGAGGCCTGTTTTTCACCCTCCCTGAACCTCCAAGCCAGAGATGCTATTCATCAGGTTCTGACCTGTTCTGGAGAACTGGTAATGAAAATTTTGAGTAGTTTGGAGAACCAGCAAATCCCACCTCTGACTGGAGGTTTTACAGTATCCTTCCTTTGCCACGCCCACCAAGCCACGCCCACAGAACCGGTAGTAAAAAATTTTTGAATCCCACCACTGTTCCAAGCGCACACTGCACTTACCTGCACCCAAAACAGGCCGTGTGGGGACTCCTGGCAGGGGAGAGGTGGGCAGGCAGGGCCAGCCAGGAGTGGGATTTGGGGATTCTCTGAACTGCACAGTATCTTAGCTAAGGGCTCTCCCAAACCCCTGCGAACCCCATCAGCCCATCCCTGCTGACACCTCTTTTTCCAGGATCTGGTTAATATGTTCTTGCAGATGCTTTGTCCATCCAGCTTGGACCAAATACATTCCTTAAACAAATGGCATTTTTTTTTTTTATAAAGGGGTAGTTCTCTAGACTGTATCACAGTACACACTTGTCTGAAGATTCCTGATTTAGGGGTATCAATGTTTATAACAATGAAAACCCAGACCAGGAAGAAAAGGTGGGGGGATTCTTTGCGGTCCTGTAGTCATTGATTCTGGGCTATTTTTACTATTTTGTGGTCAAGTTTCCAGCCACTTCCTTTCTCCCACTACAGGTGGTCCTCAACTTACAACAGTTCATTTAGTCATCATTTGAAGCTACAATGGCACTGAAAAAAAATGACTTATGACCATTTTTCAAATTTATGACTGTTGCATTATCCCCACGGCCACGTGATTTGCATTCGGATGCTTGATAACTAGTTCATATTTATGATGGTTACAGTGTCCTGGAGTCCTGTAATACCCTTTTGCGACCTTCTGACAAGCAAAGTCAACAAGGAAGCCAGATTCACTTAACAACCATGTTTCAAATTTAACCACTTCAGTGATTCATTTAACAACGGTGGCAAGAAAAGTCGTAAAATGGGGCAAAACTCACTTAGCGTCTCACTTAGCAACATAAATTCCAGGCACAGGTCGTAAGTCGAGAATTACTTGTATGTTTTTTTTAGACCAGTCTTGCTGGAGTGTTAGAAAAGGGCAAATATTCCTTTCTGTCTCCAAGGAGGACTTCAGTAGAACCTCTTCACTTTTTCACCTCAATTCTCTTGGAGTGTTTGTGTGCGTGCCTTTTTTTCCTAACTGTGCTGTTGTTTCTTTTTCTGCCAAAAGACTAAATACTGATAGCAACAAACAAACCACGATTCCCTGTTTACCAACCTTTTTTGGATTCCTTCCTTCCTTCAACTGCTGTTCCCTAATTTACAAACAGTCGAATTCTGCCCACCTCCCTGCTTGCCATTTTGCTCAAGGGCAGCTTTTATGCAACCCAATCTCATTCTTGATGATCTCAGGAAGGCAAAGATAAGCAAATAAAGCTTAAGACACCAAATCAGCACAATTAGCAATTATTCTGGGCTTTCATTTGATTTGTATTTTACTCTTTAGTTTGAAATTTGATAAATTATTAATTTACTAATCCACCGTCCCCTTGCTAAAATAATTTGAATTTG
Organism: Hydrophis major; assembly: GCA_033807585.1. NCBI lineage: Eukaryota > Metazoa > Chordata > Lepidosauria > Squamata > Elapidae > Hydrophis > Hydrophis major. Next base: position 126,739,320 of record CM066328.1, read on the forward strand.
CTGTACTTATCTTGCTATTTTTAGTATAATTTACTTGAATATTGTGATTCTCTGTACTCTCCATTTGTCTTTCAATTGGAAGATGTTATGTATGTACCATAGTTAATAAAGTATGAGCTTGAGGTTAAGTGCAGGGTTCTGGCCCTGCACTTCTGATTGGCTGTTAGGCGGCCAGATCGGATTGGCTAGTTCTTAGGAATCCGATTGGCCCTTAACAGAGGATTATTATTGGTTTAAAGTACTTGCGTTCATAGCTCACTATTGGACAATTCTCACAAAGGTTGCCTATATAAGGCAGGGTTCACAAATGTCACTTATATACTGACAGTGTTGAGTTTCTAGGGTATAGGATTGATAGCCAGGGCATCCACCCTACCGAAAGTAAATTAAAGGTGATAAAAATGCCCCCAGGCCACGTAACAACACCGATCTCCAGGCATTCTTAGGCCTCATTAATTTTTATAATGTATTTTTACCGCATAAGGCAACTGTTGCTGAACCGTTACACTGGTTATTAGATAAAAAAGCATTGTGGGTATGGGGTTACCGGGAAGAACAAGCGTTCCGGAATGTTAAAAAATTGCTCACATCTGACTCTGTACTTATGCAGTATAACGAGACTTTACCATTAGTTATAACCTGCGATGCCTTGCCTTTCGGGGTGGGCGCCATTTTGAGTCATGTACTGCCTAATGGGAACGAAGCCCCTGTTGCATACTTTTCGAAGACTCTTTCACATGCAGAGCGGAACTATGGACAAATTGATAAAGAAGCTCTCGCAATCGTTGCAGCTGTAAAGAAATTTCATGAATATGTGTATGGAAGGACATTCACCATTATAACTGACCACAAACCGTTGCTAGGGATAATAGCCGGGGACAAGCCAAACCCCTACATATTATCCCCTAGAATGACCCGATGGTCAGAATTCCTCACTACTTATAATTATTGCCTTCAATATCACCCGGGGAAAGCCATTCCCCACGCCGACGCATTAAGCTGAGCACCGCTTCCAGAGACTCTCGACGATCCGGCACCAACGGCAACCACGTTGCAGATCGAAACACTCACCTTGCCGCCTATGACTGCCTGAGACATCGCGAGAGAAACCAAACGAGACAACACCGTAGCTCGAGTCCTAGGCTGGGTAGAACGCGGATGGCCATTGGACCAAGTCCCAGATGACTTCGCGCCATTTAAAGCAAGACAGACTGAACTTTTTTCACAAAAAGGCTGTGTCATCGGGGGCGATACAGTCGTTGTCCCAGAACGACTCCGGAAGACGCTACTACAAACCCTGCACGAGGGCCACCCCGGCATCGTGTGGATGAAAGCACTCACACGAAGCTACGCATGGTGGCCGGGCATGGACCGGCAAATCGAGCAGTGGGTTAAAGCGTGTACCAGTTCCCAACAAGCCAGCAACGCCCCACCAAAAGCCATGCCTACTGAATGGGAAACGCCACGTGGACCCTGGTCCAGAATCCACCTTGATTTCGCGGGGCCAACCAAAAGATATACCTTCCTGCTGACAGTCAACGCATGTTCCAATTGGTTAGAAGTTCATCGTATGACGGCCACAACTTCTGAGGCAGTGATTAAGATCCTAAATAGACTCTTTGCAACCCACGGATTGCCTGATGTCCTGGTGTCTGATAATGGGCCACAGTTCACGGCATTGATGTTCGAGCAGTACCTCGCTGACCGCGGCATCCGCCATGCACTCACCTCGCCTGCACACCCTGCGACCAATGGCCGAGCGGAACGCATGGTCCAATTTGTTAAAAAGACTTTGCAAAAAATGGACTATGACAATATCGATGAAAAAGTCAACCAAATTCTCTTTTTGCAACACATAACTCCACATAGCGTCACTGGCAGAACTCCCGCAGAACTACTGATGGGACGAAGACTCCGTTCCCACCTCGACCGGTTGCACCCTGCTTATGAACCAGAAAAGCCAATAGGATCCAGTGGCCGCTGTCGCACGTTCCAGATAGGAGACCGCATTTACGCACGGAACTTATCAGGCGACCCATTATGGATAGAGGCAACGGTAGTACGAGTGACCGGCCCCAAATCCTACGTAGTGAAATGCTGTGACAATAGAGTATGGAAACGGCATATCGACCAATTACGGTCACGACTCATAATGGCCAGTCAACAACTCCCCCATGACCAAACCGAGGGGGGGGGAGGTACAGAAGAAGAAGATGACGTTCCAGGGAAGCTGCTCGAAGAGAGCGACGAATCAAGTGAGATTCAAGAAATGGAGCAGGAAGGAGAATTGTTTGCACCACAAGAAATTGCACCTGAGCAAGAAGCAGAGACACTGCCAAACAACAATCTATCTCAACAGGATTGCAATCAACCAGTCAAACGAAAATCTGAAAGACTTAAAAGACAACCATCCTACTTAAAGGATTATATAACTACACCATAATTAAGAAGCCAGGGGGAAGGGGTGTTATGTATGTACCATGGTTAATAAAGTATGAGCTTGAGGTTAAATGCAGGGTTCCAGCCCTGCACTTCTGATTGGCTGTTAGGCGGCCAGATCGGATTGGCTAATTCTTAGGAATCCGATTGGCCCTTAACAGAGGATTATTATTGGTGTAAAGTACTTGCGTTCATAGCTCGCTATTGGATAATTCTCACAAAGGTTGCCTATATAAGGCAGGGTTCACTGTTGTTTTGAGAAGTAACTATGCTAATAAAGAGCTGAAAGTCACTATTCAGAGGCTGTCTCCATTTACTCCGACCCATGTCCAAGTACATAACAGAAGAGATGTTTGTACGGGATTATTAAACCCAGTTCAACAGAATCCATTGTTTATTCCTTCCTTGATGAATATGTATTAGGAGATGGTTCTATAGAAGTCTGAGCTACACTTTGGAACAAATCTGGTAACACTCAAGGCTCAGAAGCATGTAAATATGCCAATGTCATAAGATCTTAATGCCTGCAAATAGTCCAAACAACCTAGAATAGTTCCGAGGGTGTTTTAAATTGGATTAAGAAGAGTTGAGAGGTAGAAAGACCGATCATCTAACAGCACCTCCAATGCCAGGCCTAGCAGAGTCTTAGGGGTAGTCATTGAATGAAATCCATTTGACACATTGTAAGCCGGTTTTTAGTAGTTTTCATTTATTTTATTTATTAGATTTTAAAGTCCAGCCTTTATTATTTTGATAAATAACTCCAAGCAAAAGTACATACATAATAGTCTCTCTTATTTTCTCAACCCTGCAAGATGAATTGGGCTGAGAAAGAGTGACTGGCCCAAAGTCACCCAGTGTTTTTCATACCTAAGACAGACCTAGAACTCACAGTCTCCTAGTGTTTAGACCAGCACCTTTACCACTACACCAGACTGGCTCTTTTTGATCAGACTTCCAAGGTCCCTTCCAACCCTATGACTCTATGGTCATTAAAGTGCTTGTCCTGACTCTTGTTATTTGGTGTTCATCATCCATACTTTGCTTTTCTCTTGATCTCTGGAACTTAATTGTTTTACTCCGCCTGTCCCAGTGTGCCCTGGCACTTCCTTGCATTTGGCAACCTGAGCATTTGGGTGGGTTGTATGTATTTTGTTGGACTCAGTATTCGTCAGATAGTTTGTTAAGCCAATTATTCACAATGATAATTGGGAAATCTTATTTGCTGGCAAATCTGAAAATAGGGTTACACAGATAGTCCTTGACTTACAACAGTTCGTTCAAGGTTGCCATGTCACTGAAAAAAAAAACTTATGACCATTTTTCACACTTACAATTCTTTTGATCATGGTCACGTGATCAAAACTCAGAGGCTTGGCAATTGACTCATACTTCTGATGGTTGCACTGTCCCAGGCTCATGTGATCCCTTTTGACGACTTTCGGAAAAGCAAAGTCAATGAAGAAGCCAGATTCACTTAACAATTGTGTTACCAACTTAACAACTTCAGTGATTCGCTTAACAAATCTGGTAAGGAAGGTTGTAAAATGGGGCAAAATTCACTTAACAAGTGTCTCACTTAGCCACAGAAATTTTGAACTCAATTGTGGTCGTATGTTGAGGACTATATTCCATTCAAGCATGGATTTTGCTTGGTTTCTGCATCAAAGGCCTTTTCCAACCATTCTGCACCCTTCCATGTGTGTTTTGCCTCCTCCATCTTTGATTCCATGGCCTTATTCTTCAACATGTCATAGAATACTTTCCTAGTTTCCCTGTAATATAAGTTGATCTCATTAATCCCAAAACTAAGCAGATATCTTGCTTTCAACACCTACTGAGGGAAAATACCTTTGTTCAATCACTCCCTTGTTTTGATCATGAGCTGTCCTTGTGCAGCTTTTTCAAATACAAACCAGACATATTCTTTAATTGAGAATACATTTCCAAATGGGTAACTGCTTTATTCATTTTTCTTTCTTTTTATGTGATGGCAACAGTTGTCACAGTTTAAGCTGGTGTAATATAACGAAGTAATTTTTTGGATCTGGCATGAATTACTCACCATGCAGCTTCACTGGAAGAGTTATGATGTTATGAGGAAAAAAATAGTTCTACATTTTTCATTTTCTCCACATTATTTATAATTTGATCTAGTACTACCATGCCTGTGCATAATTCTTCTCTGATGAAAAAAATGTAGATGTTGTCACTTTCCTTGCTCTGGAGACAAATTCCTTGTATGTCCAATCACATTTGAACAATATTCTGTTCCTGTTCCTATTCTATAATCAGAGGCGAGAAATCCTGACACCAGACCCTCATAAAAGAAAATGGTATTATAACCTTGAGTGGTCATTACTCATCTACTGGGGTGGCATGACTTGCTTCCCACATGTTTTCCTTCAAGGAAATGTGGCCTTGGTTATCCTTTGCTCTAAGTATTTTCTTTCCACATTAACACCTGGCAAGAGTAGCATCTTGTCAACAACTTTGTCCTATCGCTAGTTGCTTAGCAGGGATTAGATTAGCTGAATGTGTTAACATGTTTGCTATTCTTTAATTTTGTCTTTCAGAAACAGCTGGTGGGATGGAGAACTTGGTGGTCATCCCAATCCAAGCATTGCCAATTGCCCAGCATTAGTGTAATTGGACAAGTTTAATAGCCCTATTATCTCTCCTGCTAAAAGGCTCGCAACAACTCAAGGTAGTGAAGCAAGCACAAGGTACTGGTGTAATGAGATGGAAGCAGCAAGCTGTTGTTACTATTTTTCCCCCCTCATTTTTAAGACTTAATGTGCTTGAACCAGCAAAAAAAATGACCACATTGAACTGGTAAAATCTTGTCTCTCTGGATTATAAATATGGCAAGGCGATGAGATGGGAGTTACATATTCCCTTTACTCTTGCAGCATCCTTGCACTATCACCTTGATTGGGTAAGTCTGCTTTGTTTAGCCCTCAAAAGTTTGGAATTCAAATAGGTGTGCAACATATTTCCATGATTCCACGGAATTCAGAGGGATTCCTTGGCTTTCTGCATGGAACTGAGCTAAGAATTTTTGTGGTTGGTGAACATATTCAGAGTTCATGGGATCTGGAAAAAATAGGTACTTTCCAATGATGCTAGGATGGGAAGTGGAATACGGGAAAGAAATTGAGGGAGTGATAAGTGTATCTTTTACTGACGAGGCTTATACAACTGATCATAGCACATCGAAGAAAGAAGGAGTTTTATAGATTGCTTTGCTTTGCACTGGCTGTTAATGCTGCATCATCTGAGCAGAAACTCCAGCAAAATAAACTTTGGTTTCTGTATGTACCTCACTTCTTAGTCTCTCTCAACCAATCCATAATCCAAGTCCTAGGCTTAAATCTCTCCTTTGCCATTCATCTATGTATTGGTGCTTTGTAACAAAACTAGAAAATTTATAATTGGAAGTGTTTCTTTCTTGCTTTCCACTCCCCACTCTCTTTCAGCCTTCAGATCAAATCTTTATTGGAGTCATAGACTCAGCAATGGAAGGTGGGGTACCTTAAAAAGCATAGAGGAGCAGCCTTAATTCTTAAGGTTAAATTTTAGTTTGAATCAAATTCCATTTTCCACCTCAGTTTTTATTAAAAGTGGCCAAAGTGAACCTGTTATGATTGTGTTCTGCTGCTGGATCTCTAAGCACATGGGTTTTGGCACTGCTCCTGGACTATCCTAGGGTTGCTTGGATTGGATAGCTGAGCTTAGATGCATGAGTTAGGAGTTATCTTTTAGAATGGTGGAATTGGAATGGTGTGGAGAATTCATGCCTTGTCCCACCTCCCACTTCCTATCTCTTTAGCTCTCTCACTTCCTCCCTCACCATAAGTGAGCAAAAGCTATCTCTAGTGCCTTTCAACAGACTTAAACAGATAAGCCACTCTTATCAGCCCTCCTTTGTTGAAAATGTTTTGTTTTATTCAAAAGGATTAACAAGGGGCTTAGGTGAGAAGTACTGGGTGGGGTACTACTTCAATAGCTTGTTTTCTCCACAGTATTAATAATCAGCCAGGTGGTGGTCTTTGCAACAGAACCTTACTAGCTTTGAGACCTGACAGGTAAGTCATTTTCCAGGGTTTTCATTTTTTTCTCCCTCTCTCTTTCTGTGAAAATATTGGCAATGTTGAAATGCTTTCAGAGTGTTCTTTGTGGTGTGGAACAGTTTACTTAATTTGATGCATGTGGTATGGGTGATATGCTATATAATATCTTGATAAATGACCAGTTATTTATCCACTAGGAACTTGGAGGAGTTTGTAGTCTTATTTTATATGGAATAAGATCTAGGATTCTGTGTACCTCATTCTCAATATTCTGCCCATATTCTTATACCTGTATTCATATTGCTATGGTTTTTAAAAAGTGTGATGTTATTTCTCTCTACTAACTTTCCTATTTCATCCCAGCCTTTGGGAAGAAACTTGGATTAGGGTTGCCACATCTAGACTGCAAAAAGAGAGACAGAATTCTTTTGAGCCATCTTCTGATTGGCCAGATTTTTGCAGCCCAGATTTAGCAACCATAAATCCTTTTTGTTTTTAACTTGTTTTTGTTCCTACCTGGCTGCTTTTTCTTGATGCATTGCACTTTTTAATATATGTTTTTTAACTGAACATTGCTAAGAGCCATTCTGGGAAATTAGATGGCAGTATCTAAATTTGACAAACAAATAAATGAGTGAAGTGCACTCAGTACTCTCATAACCTATTTCTTTTTTCTTTTTAAAAAACAACTTTATGATGCATAGCAAAAAGCCCCTGCATTATCTGAAAGTCAACACTTCCTTCTCACTTTTCCCCACAAAAAGAACACTGTGAGGTAGATAGAACTGAGTGTGTGCCTGGCCCAAGGTCACCAAACTAGCTTTCATGCCTAGGCAGGACAAAAACTCTCCTGTCTATATAGATTCTCAATCATCCAGGTCATGGCTGTCCCCGAAGATGCTTTTTAAAAGCCTACTCGACGTCCTTGGTTTTCTTCTTCCTCCTTGAAAATGTTTCACTTCTCAGCTAAGAAGCTTTTTCAGTTCTGAAGAACTGAAGAAGCCCCTTGATGAAATGAATTGTTTTTAAAGAAAATAAATCAGGAAAGTCCAATTTAAGGAACTGTCTTGGCCAGCTCCTTAATCATTAGAAAAAACTATCTCTCAACCATGCTTTATCTTCACAAAATCACATAGTTGGAAGGAGCTACATCTTGCTCAGTTCATGACAGAGGACTACCCAGTCATTATTTAAATATATTCAGCTCACTATAACTCCCTAAGGAATTAATTCTTCTACTATCAAATATTTCTTATCTTGGAATTCTCCCAAGATTCCACCACAGGCTGTTTTTCTATATCTTAATCTAAGTTTGTAAAATATTTCATGTACTTCTTTAAGATCATGTCATTGAATTTAAATTATGAAATAAATATGTCACAGCAAATAGCATTTTACCACTAAAGCTTAGCCACATCATATAGGGAGGGCACATGCAGCAAGCAACTCTTCAGTAGAGAAAACCCACCATCATTCAAACAACATGCAAGAGAGTGTTGGAAGAAATATCCTTCTGGGTTCAGTTCCAAGTGGGGAATAAGACACTGGAGTCATGGAAGTTGCTTGAAAAGAAGGTTTATTGATGAACAGGATCACATGCCTTGGAGATATTGGGCGAAAAAAAGGGAAGAGATGCTGAGAGTCCCTTGGTTGAATATCCTCGGTTGGGCTTTGAATTTGAACTTGTATTCTGATTGGTTTTCAGACTCCCATAGGGCCATACTTTGTAGGTTGTTTTTTTGAGGCTTGGTTGACTCTTGCAGGGTGATAATGAAATAAACTTTGGGCAATTCCTATTATGGCTCTGCCTGAAAGAGGTAGATCTTTGTTATGTAGAATAGACTGGCCCCAGGCCTTAATGGCCCATTAGCAAAGGGAGGGGGAGGCTGAGTTTCTGCCTCTCTGAGTTTCTACTTCTCTTTTAGGGGAAACATTCTGCCTTTTTAATATATCCTAAAATATTTCATTTTTCTAGGAGAGGGGTGAGTTTTAACTTCCAACAAGAGCAAGTAATTGGGCTGTGAATAGCAAGGAAAGGTGTGGGGGGGCAGATAAATGGTTCCCCCTGCAATTGCTAGGATGTTGTTCCTTATGTACCAGTCTACCCTATAACATGAAGTAACCAGGCAATTGTTGCAGCATGGTCAAATGTGCATTGATAGTAATCTAGTACCTGTTATCCTTTTTTCTAAACCTCTTTTTTTGTTGGATTCTTCCTTTCCAAAGTTTCATCTGCATCACCATGGCTCTTTGGATCCGTTCCCTACTTCTCCTGCTGCTACTAGCTGTTTCAGCTCCCAGCCAAGCTGCTCCCAATCAGCGTCTGTGCGGCTCTCATCTGGTGGAAGCCCTTTTCCTTATATGTGGAGAGCGAGGCTTCTACTATTCGCCCAGGGAACGAAGGAACATGGAACAACCACTAAGTAACTTGTTTTCCCCCCTAATTTCCTAAAATTCCCCTTCTGTAACATAACCTGGTGAATTTGCTTATATAATTCACCATGTGGTAGGTAGATAGTCTTATTAAACTAGTAAGAAAAATAGATAATGGTGTTTACATATCAAGGATTGTTTTTGAAAACATGATTTGCCATACCCAGTCAGAACACTGGAGGTGTTTGTACTCTCTGTAGTAGCCCCCAGATTATGAAATAAGTTGACTCCAGAGAAGCTCTAATCCAACCCTGGAAACAATTTAGTTTCAATGAGATCTTGACTCATAGGGTGGCTGTTGGCAACCATCTGGTTCATAATTATCACTGCCTATTTTAATTGGGTTATTTTATCTTTATTTTAATGTCTTTTTTGTGTGTGAGTCTTGATTGATGAAATCTACGAAATATGGTAAATAGATAAATACACATCCTGAATCTGAAGAATATTGGCAAACACTGTTCATAGACAAATAAAATCACTCAGCAAAATAATTCAGGAGAGGAGGCCATGAAAGTAAACTTCCCAAATTACTTCTTCGATGAGTAAAAAACAACAACAGCATTTAGCTCCTTCCTTTCTCTCAGCCTTTCCCCTTCCAGGTGGTCTTCAGCAGGTTCTGACCAGTTCTGGAGAATCAGTAGTGGAACTTTTGAGTAGTTTGGAGAATCAGCAAATATCATCTCTGACTGCCCCCGCCCCCATCTATTCTCTGCCTCTCGAGTCCCAGCTGATTGGCTGGGTCTTCTTTTGTTGCCCTGAACAGGAGAATGGAGCTGGAAAGCAGGTTAGGGGTTGGAGGGAATGGGGATTTTATAGCATCTTTCCCCTGCCACACTATGCCCACCAAGCCATGCCTACAGAACCGGTAGTCATTTTTTTTGAATCCCACCACTGTCCAGATGTCTTCAGATACAACTCCCATAGGCATGGTTGGAGATTGTGGACACTGCAGATCAAACCATTTAAATGGGTTTGAAATTAGAAAATGCAGTTCCCAGAATTTTACCCTGATTGATTCTTGTTTATTCCACTGTTAAATGGAGAATAGAATAGACTTATATCCAAGATGCATACCTCTCCTACATGGTATTTTTCCATTTGTCAGTGAGGCAACCTCCTTGTTCATGATCAATTTAAATAGATGCCAACTTGCAAGCAATACTCCTGTTATTTTCAGTAGCCTGGAAATAATATAGTGCTACTATGGCAATAATAATGTAACTTAACTGTGTTCCTAAAAATCAGTAGACAGACCAAGAAGCATCTCTGAATCAAAAGTTCCACAAGGAGTTTGCCAAGTGCTGCCAAAACCAATGCATTCTGCTGGGGAAAAATATGCATCATATTTCTCATTTCAAATGCCCAGAGAAGAAGCCTAGTTCCTTCTTTTCCACTTGGTTTTTCTGCAAAGCATCTTGACTCATTAATGCAAGGTTTGCAGAGCATGCTACATTTGGCTAAAAGGAAAGCAGACTGCCATGTAGCATGTACAATCAAGCAATGGAACAGCTTGGCCTCAGAAGTTGTGGGAGCACCATCACTTGAGACTTTCAAGAAGAGATTGGACTGCCATTTGTCAGAAATGGTGTAGGGTCTCCTGCTTGGATGGGGGGGGGGTTGGACTAGATGACCTACAAGGTCCCTTCCAACTCTGATTATCAGTTATCTGATGTAGTATGAGAAACATCTCAATTATTGAAGCACCTAGGAACCAGGACATACTATATTTTTATTTGTTTGGGGGTAGCAAGCTGGGTTAGTAATGAATCTTGGAGTTTTATCAGTGACAGTGATGAATATGGGAGTTTATCAATATGAAGCATCTCTTCCTTCAAAAGGAAATACAGTCCCAACCAACTCTGGAGATGTAGTCAGTTTCCCGATCTGTGAAATACTAATCCACAGCCTTTCCACCTTGTTTCTATTTAACTTTGCTTTATTGCTGCTAACTTAATCTCAGTTGAAAGTGTGCAATGTATAATCTGGGTCTAAAACATCCAGCTCAGTTTCAATTAATTGATTCAGAGTACGATAATCTAGTGCCAGGACAATCTAATAGCCATAGCAAGGACAAGGCTGGTATATTAAAAAAATAATAATCACAAAATAGTTATTAAATAGAAGAATAGGGAAGTTCTTGTAACATTAACTTTTGTTCATGGGGAGAAGGATGAAACTGTCAAAAATAATCAATAGTATTCAATCTAAACTCATCCCCAAAAACAGCTGCGGGTGGGAAAGTCAGAGGCTTTAAAGCATCTTTAGGGATGCCAAACTGAAACAAAATCCAAATGAATATACCTTCTGTTGAATATACTTCAAACATCCCATCTAATGTTGGTCTTCTCTTGTTTGGTAGTGAATGTTCCTTTATCGAATGAGGTGGAAGTACCACTCCAAGAAATCCAGAAAATTCAGAAGAGAGGAATTGTGGAGCAATGCTGTGAAAATACCTGCTCTCTCTATGAACTAGAGAACTACTGTAACTAGAAGAAAAGAAACTGGTCCATGCAGAAATGGAGAAAAAAGCACTTTGCTACTGCACCTTTTAAGTCATTAAATAAAAAACCCATGAATCTATTTAAACATTTTTTGTGATGTTTTCTCTATGTTGCATGCTCTCTTTACATCTGACTTTTTATTATTATTTATTTATATATATATTTATATATTTCAGCAGAATCTCATCTGCCATCATCAGGCTTCTGTATGATGGCAGATTAGATTCTGCCGAAATGTTGCTACAACTTTAAAAGCACAACTACTATGACGTGGGAAAATACCTGAACTAAGCTGAATGCCATATATATATGTGTATATATATATATATATATATATATATATATATATATATATATATATATATATGTGTGTGTGTGTGTGTGTGTATGTGTGTGTGTGTGTGTGTGTGTATTTTCTAAAGTTTTCGTGGGTACTTACATGTATGATATTCAGCTTTGTTCGGGTATTTTCCCACGTCATTATAGTTGTGCTTTTAAAGTTGTAGCAATGTTTCGGCAGAATCTCATCTGCCATCATCCGGCTTCTGTATAATGTTCATCTGTGAGTCAGACTCCCAACCAATCAGGATGAAGAAAAAACCATTCTGGCACAGTACAACTATAATGACTAGGGAAAATACCCAAACAAAGCTGAATACCATACATATAAATACCCGCGAAAACTTCACACACACACACAAATATATATATATATATATATATATATATATATATATATATATATATATATATATATATATATATCTGACATTCAGCTTTGTTCGCGTATTTTCCCACGTCATAATAGTGGTGCTTTTAAAGTTGTAGCAACGTTTCAGCAGAATCTCATCTGCCATCATCAGGCTTCTGTATGGTGTTTGTCTGTGATTACAGTGGTTTCAGATTTAAATTTGGGGCAGCCTATTGCTGTGTCAGAATGGTTTTTTCTTCCTCTTGATTGGTTGAGAGTCTTGGTCTGTGTTTATTGGTCTTGGAGTTTGCTGTGTTCTGCTACTAATATCTTCTGTCTTTTTTTTTGGGGGGGGCTCTTTTTGTATCTTGATTGGCTGGCAACATTGTGTTACTTTATTGGAGGCCTTTAGTGCAGCTTGGCTTCAGGTAAATGGACGGCTATCATTAGTTAGGAAGCTGGGTTTCATCTGGGTGCCTGGTTTCACTATTCACTCAAGTCCCGACAAAAGAAAACCTTGAAATCATCAAAAATAAATACCAACCAGCTAAACACCTCATGGAACTAACAGAACACTGCTTAACCAACACATATTTCATATACAAAGGACAAAGATACAAACAAATTGAAGGAGCCCCCATGGGATCACCACTGTTACCTGTCATTGCAAACCTGTTCATGGAAGAATTCGAATCCAGAGCCCTGGCTAATGCCATACTCAAACCCAAACTATGGTAAAGATATATCGATGACACATTCGTGATTTGGCCCCATGGACAAGAAAACCTAAACAACTTCCTAACACACCTAAACAGCGCACACCCCAAAATCAAGTTCACCATGGAAACAGAAACAAACAACTACCATTCCTAGATGTACTAATCTACAAGAAAACAGATGGCACACTAGGACACACCATATACCAGAAGAAAACACACACCAACCGCTACCTCAACGCCCAATCCCACCACCACCCAGCACAGATAAACTCCGTGGCTAAAACACTAATTACTAGAACCAAATGCCTGGCAGACAAGACACACATTAAGACTGAACTATGCACCTTGACTAAAATATTGACAGCCAACGGCTTCCACAAAAGCAAAATCACCAACTTGATCCACAAAAACACACTGAGACATAATAGAGACCCAGAAGATGAACAGACCTATGGAACAGCTGTCCTGCCCTACATAAGAGGCACTACAGACAAAATTAGTAAGATTCTATACAGACACCACATCAAGACTGCCTTCAAAACAGACAGAAAAATAGCAGCCATCCTCAGGAACCCCAAAGACAAAATTGACCTGGAAAACCAAGGCATATATGAAGTCCCCTGTGCATCATGCCCGGCCACATACATTGGACAGACCAATAGAAGAATAAGCACCCGCCTGGATGAACACAAAAATGCAGTCAAAAAGCTGGAACACACTTCCTCATTCGTCCAACACATGGAAGCCACAGGTCATAACATCAACTTCAATGGCACCAAAACCCTAGCCACCATAGAAAATCCCAGCCACAGAATCATCAGAGAAGCCATAGAGATTGAAAAAAGACCAGAAAGCATGAACAGAAGAGATGATTCCACCAGGCTGTCAATCATTTGGAAGCCTGCACTCACAAACAAAAAAATCTCCACAAGCCAGGCAAACACCTGGGCACAAACAGATCCCCCCTGATACCTCCAGCTCAAACACACCCCAACCAGGCACCCAGATGAAACCCAGCTTCCTAACTAATGATAGCCGTCCATTTACCCGAAGCCAAGCTGCACTAAAGGCCTCCAATAAAGTAACACAATGTTGCCAGCCAATCAAGATACAAAAAGAGCCCCCCCTCAAAAAAAGACAGAAGATATTAGTAGCAGAACACAGCAAACTCCAATACCAATAAACACAGACCAAGACTCTCAACCAATCAGGAGGAAGAAAAAACCATTCTGACACAGCAATAGGCTGCCCCAAATTTAAATCTGAAACCACTGTAAAAGTTGGACTCACAGACAAACACCACACAGAAGCCTGATGATGGCAGATGAGATTCTGCTGAAACGTTGCTACAACTTTAAAAGCACCATGTGGGAAAATACCCGAACAAAGCTGAATGCCAGATATATATATATATATATATATAACTTAAATATAAAATGTTTTCTGAGGTTCTCGCGGCTATTTGTATGTGGATCTTTGGTTATTCGGGTTTTCTCCCTCTGAGAAGCACAGAGCTGAAGACCAAGCCTGAAGATGATGAATGAGACTTCATCGAAATGTTGCCTAGATACTTCCAATCTTTCGCGGGAGAAAATAACCAAAGATATATATATATATATTCTTAATAGAAGAGATGATTCCACCAGGCTGTCAATCATTTGGAAGCCTGCACTCACAAACAAACAAATCTCCACACCACTAGCCAGGCAAACACCTGGGCACAAACAGATCCCCCCTGATACCTCCAGCTCAAATACACCCCAACCAGGCACCCAGATGAAACCTAGCTTCCTAACTAATGATAGCCGTCCATTTACCCGAAGCCAAGCTGGACTAAAGGCCTCCAATAAAGTAACACAATGTTGCCAGCCAATCAAGATACAAAAAGAGCCAAAAAACAGACAGAAGATATTAGAAAAACCAATCAAGCAGAATACAGCAAATTCCAAGACCAATAAACACAGACCAAGACTTCCAACCAATCAGGATGAAGAAAAAACCATTCTGGCACAGCAATAGGCTCCCCCAAATTAAAATCTGAAACCACTGTAAAAGTCTGACTCACAGATGAACAATATACAGAAACCTGATATATATATGTATAAATTGTGAATTTTAAAATTCAGAAGAACTCAGTGGTTCAACTGAGAAACTGCTTATTGACCTCTAGCATAGATATGGAGTTCTCCTGTCTGTAATATTTTTTCTATTCATTTCAGTTAGTAGATTTGATCTGCCTTTTTATGGGAAATGAAAAAAAATCACACCAGAAATGCCTGGATCTCCAGATAAACATATTTTTTGATCCTGAATTTTCAAGAAGAGGGAAAGGGACCTTTTATGGGAAATTATATTTGGTATTTCTTTAAAATAATAGAAAAGTTGGTATTGCTTTAAAGTACGGTTATAGAAAAGTAAAGTTTCAACTGCACAATGAAATATCTTCCAGGTTTCAATAAACTATTATTTTAAATGTTCAATCACAAAAGGTCCAACAAGAAGCACTCAATTCCAAAGGTGGTACTATCCCTCACTGTCCTGGAAGCTAATACTGATAGTAATAGGAAACTAGATGGATTAACCATTTGCTTATATACATGAAGGAGAACTTGCCTTTATGTATAACTTTCAAAACCTTGAGGTAACATTTCCAATGACAATTACTCAGATATATCTGGCCAATCTGCATGTTTAAAACGATTAGACAAAGACAATATCAACAGCTGTCAGGCAGTTTTAGTTACATTCCTAGCAAATTCCAAGCACACAAATACCACAGGGATGAGTATGTTATTGATGTTAGGAAAGCAAAGTTTTAAAATTGGTCCGATGATGATCACATAAGAATATGTAGGGCAGCTGCAGTTTAATAACATTCTCAAAGCCACTAAATACCTTTCATTCACATGCTTGTCATTCACATTGCTAATGTAATCCTGTTGGCCAAAATAATAAATATTTCAATCTCATGGTAGTTTTAAAGGTCAATAAAGGTGCAGAATAGCTTTCTAAAATGTATTTGGCAACCAAAAATCCTTTGAAGGGAAGAAACCCAAAGCAAATGTATAGTAACATCAGTGCATCTATGTGTTCGTGATAAAATGGAATGATATGTCATAGAAAAAAAAAAAAGATAGGTGCATTACTCTGAGCATTCAGAGTGATTTGTGCACTGAAGAAAAAAATGTAAATTGTAATGTCACTTACTTTTCCCCCCTTTTTTGGTGGATTGGGAATTGAAGATCTCTGAAAAGATGGCAAGTTCTAAAAGTCAAAATGGACATTCCAGAATATCTCCATGTTGCAATTCTTCCAACAAAGCCTCCATCTCAGGTTGTCTATGTATTGGCTTTTAGCACATGCATACATTCCTGTGATAATTGTTCATTTTTTCAAACATACACCCAAGTGCTTACCAAGTAGAAAGCCAAGTTGTTGGCCTCGGCCATTGCATTTTTGTTTTTTTGTGGTTGGCATTGACTCCACTCTGTCTGGAGAAGGTAAGTTGAACCAGGGACCCTTTTGGCTGAAAATAAAGACCAAAAAAACAACAAAAAGTCAACTCTTTGGTGTCCAAGTCATAATTTTATTATTAATCTTGGTCCAGTGGAATCACCTTTAGTCTTGACAAATTACAGACCATTCGTTCTAAGGCCACCTAAGCACCCATATTCCTTGGTTAATTCTATATATATAGTTCTCTAAACAATTAAAATTTTCTGTGTATTAGTACCGAAAACATAGGGGGAAAATCATAATTTTAGCCTGGTCTATTGATTTGGATGCAATTACAAGAATGCTTTTTTTAAAAAAAAGATAATTGTTTTTGTCAAATATAAATGATATATATTTCAGAGAATTTTAAACTTGGCTGCATTTATTCTCTTTTTCAGCCCTCTCCCCATCCTGTAATGAGGTACAAGAGAACAGCTTAGCATTCCAGGCAGATATTAAGAGTCCAAAAGTTTATTTTATGTACTTCAGCTCAAACAATATTGATAACTTGGCACTGGTTACTTCTGACAGTGCTGGAATCTGAACTGCTTTAATAGCAATGAAAGTACTCTATTCATTTTACTGGTGTATTGAGCAAAGAGCCAAGCGCATTGCAATGGATGGGAGGGAGTGATAAATGGTCACATGGATCTTTATCCTGCTTGGTCCTTCAACATTCTGCATCTGCGTTGCTTGGTCTTGGTTAGCCAGACCTCACTGGGCACGTGCACCTCATTCAGTTCCTTTACTGCTAAACCACTTGGACCTAAGGAAGCCTGTCAGAAGTGCTTTCCTCCAGAGAATGCTGGGATTCTGTGAGAAAAAGCATTAAGTGGTACAGTGTATCAGTTAAAGGATGGGGGTAGGGAAAGTACTTCCTCTAAAACTGCTGAGTAGGTTCTTTCTGTGAAGAGAGAGGAAAGAAATATAGATTAATCAGATGAAAATGGAAAGAGAGGTAAGGATGAAATAGTTGTTGCCAGCTAGCATCCCCCCAATTAGGAGGAGGTGCCAGGAATTATTTTGTTTTGTTCAGCTACTGCAAAGTTTAAGATTCCTTCCTTAGTAGCATGCCTTGTAAAATGGAATGCTCCAATAATTCATCTCAAAAGGAGACTCCTGGAATGCAAGATGTCCATCGAGTTATCTAGGCTTGACATCATGCAGAGCTACCACAGGTTTCAGTCAAAACAATTGATGGGTACTTTGCTCCTTCTAATGGGCATAGCTTTCCCAGGAAGGGAGCTATGTAAACATTTTATGACATTACTGAGATGTCTGTCCCTCCCATGAAATATATGATGCTTGTTCCAACCCACTGCACCATTTTTGAGAATACTGCAAAATATTCAGAAAGAGGGTGGCAACACATGGAAGGACACACAAAGCATTTCTTTTCCTTCTTTTAAAGCAGCTGTATCATTTGCAGCACTCAGACAGCTGCTTAGGTAACCACTCGTGGTTCCCGCCACAAAACCTTAGTACCTTTTGAGCACTATTAGACAGGAAATGATGCAGATGCGAAAACAAACTGTATGCACATGGACTGAACCAGGTTGAGATAGAGAAAGTAGTTAGGTGTTCTCTTTGCACTTTCAGTTGAAATTTATTTTAGACTTTGTAGTACAGTTGTCATTGTATCTTGCCCATGAATAGTTTGAAATTATGACACTGATTTTCAATGTACTGCAATGATAAAGCCCATCAGGAATTTGGGATCCCACGAAGGACATTAAGAGGTTGCCAGAGATCTTGTTGCAATGAGTTGCTTAGCTTTGCTTTAATTGCATTAATTTGTAGATGTACAGTAGATATGGACATTTTAAAACATGGAAAGAAAATGCATGGGTAACAATCAGAATCCCAATTTCTATTAGTTGTAAAATACACATGATTTTTGACATTATACCTGCTTCTCTGGGGTTTACAACATTATATATTTATGGCTGCCCTGCACTTCTATTGTAAAAAGAAATACCATACTGACTTAATTTTGTTAAGTGCACTAAGCAACAAGTGCTACTGCCTAAATGAAGATAAGGTTGGTCCATGGTATTTTGGGCCTGAGACAAAGGATAAAATTTAACTTCCCATTCATGTTAGAAGTATTAACTGACAATCAAATCCTGCTTAATGCTACTAATGCAACAGTCTCCTTACAAGAGAGCAGCAATTGAGCCAGACTATGCTGGACCAGTCCCAAAGGTGCTTTTTCAGGAGGCAACTGGACTTTTTTCGTTTTTCTTTGAAGATATTTTACTTCATCCAAAAAGATTCTTTAGCTCTGGCTTTATGATGGAGAATGAAAGGATTTATACTCCTAGCAGACAGCTGGTCATTTGCATCCTTTTATAGAGTCATTGAAGCAAACTGGAGTTTTATCTGTGTCCTCAGGGTCACCTGAGTAGTGAAAATGGGTGTGCAGCCTTCTTGGAACTGTTGAAAGGACTGTGTTGTAGACTGGAGATAGATGATGTTGTATCCCTATCACTCTGCTAAGAGAGGCAGAGGTGGTATTCAGCAGGTTCTGACTAGTTCTGGAGAACCGGTAGCGGAATTTTTTTTTGGAGAACCGGAAAATACCACCTCTGACTGAAGATTTTACAGTATGCTTCCCCTGTCATGCCCACCAAGCCACGCCCACAGAACCGGTAGTAAAAAAAAAAAAAGAATCCTACCAGAAAGGGCTGTTCAATTTGGACATAGATGGTCGCTTTGACCCCTCCTTCAAACAAGTGATCCTCTCTGTCCAAAATGTGGACTTTGCTGTCTTCAAAAAACTGGCCTTTATCACTTCCGGTTTGCGTGGCTTCGGGGCAGCAGGAATTCGCGACAGCTCGCGATTCCTGCTGGCTAGCTGTCGAGGTACCCCCGATCCAGATGGGTCAGGGGGTTAAGGCTGCCCTGTAGGGACAGCTGAAGATAGAGGGGAGCCGGCTAGGGAGGTGGGGGCATCGCAGACCCCCCCCTTCTCCGGAAAAACCCCTTTTTCCCAAGGCGGTGGAGCGGCGGTCAGCAATGGCCGCCACGAAGATGCCAGCAACCGGGTAAGAACTGTGCTGGAGGAAGTGTGAAAAGTGAAAGTTCTGTCTGAGCCGGGTCAAGTAACAACTTTTAAATTGCCTGGAATTGAGCTGCTTGTTGCTGGAGGATACATTGTTTCCCTAAGAAGATCGAAAGCGGCGGAGAAGCTGTTAAAGGGAACTTTCTTTTTTTTATTTTTGTTTACTCTCCCATCTCACGGAAAAAGCAGAAATATTTGGATATATTAGACATTGAAAGTGGATTGTTTTGAAAGCTAAGCTAAGAGACAAAGGGATTTTTGGACATTGAAAAATTTAAGAAATTGGAAAATTTTTGCTGGAGGTATGGATTTTTGATTATTTAAAATTGTTATTGCAAGTGGGAAGGGAGGAAAAAAAAAATTGGAGCAGAAACTGAAAAAGGAGGAGATTGTCTAGAATGTCTTGGTGGATCCCAAAAGAAGATATATGGTAATTGGACCTCTTTGATTAAAAATTAATTTAGAAAGAGAAAGAGAAGAAGGAAGAAAAGTATTAACTTTTGGAACTTTTTTCTTTTTTTTAATTGCTTTTGATTGTCCTGGATTAAAAATACTTGTGGTTGTTTTGGAAAAAGTTTTCCCTTTTCATAATGGCATTGTCTGTGGATGAACTAGAGATTGACTATCAAAAATATAAAAAAGAAGATACTTTGGGCGCTTTGTTCCAATTCTTAGAAATGGCGTTATGTTCTCTTGAAAAATTGATTATGCAGCAGAAGGACTGGGACAAGGAAGAAGAGGAAGAAGAAGCCATCTTTGATGAACAATGGGTTCCTTCCGGAGAGGAGGAGAAAAAGGATAAGAAAAAGGGGTTTTTAAGAATTATAAAAACAACCAAAAGAGAGAAAAATGAGCGAAAAGATGGAGGCAAGGTTAGAAAGCAAAGGAAAAGGAGTAAGAAAAGCGAAGAGAAAAAGCAAAGGGGTAGAAAGGGCAAGGAGAAGAATAAGCAAGAGAGAAAAGGGGGGAGGAGAAGCCTTAATGGGGGGAAGCAAGATTTAAAAAAAAAAAGTTTATTTAGAGACAATGGGTGAATTTAATTTAGATTAAAAGAGGGATTCTGGAGGGTATATAAGAGTGTGTTTTTATATGTATATTTAGAATAAAAAATTTATTATGTAATTTTAGAATCTTTTAAACAGAATCCCAAGAAAGATTTATATGTAGTATTTTTAAGTTAGGTAATGAGTTATAGATGTAACTCCAATTGTTGTACAGGAGAAGTATAGTAAAAGGAAAAAGATGAATGGATGTTTGGAAATAGAACAGACAAAGAATGTTGTTGAAAATGGTAATAATGGAAGGATATATATGCTTTGATTTTGTATATTGATAAAAGGCAATAAAATTTTAATTGATAAATAATTTGGATGGAAAAGAGAAGTAGGGACAAGATATGAAGTTAATATTATATGAAATATTAATATTATAATCTTGAAATGTTATGTTTTATTGGTCTATCATTATTATTTTTTTTTAGAAAAGAATTTATAAGCTGTTATGCCTTGATTTTGTGTGCATTGTTTTTAGAAAACTGATAAAAATGGTTTTTATATACATATATATATAAAAAAAAATGATAATAAGATATGGAAGGAGATTTAGGTTGAATATGATGTTTGAATTTGTGTCTGTGTAAAGAGTTTTAACCCGGGAACAGACAACCTTCAGAAAAGATCTTTTAGTTTTGTCTATGTTTTATGTTTTGTGTTTGTATGTTTGTGTATTATGCTTATGATAAAACTAACAAAATTTGTTTTTTATTAAAAAAAAAAAAAGGAAAAAAGAATCAATAAAACCTTGGAGGAATGTTAGATGAGAATAATTTAAACAAGCCAGAAAGAAAAGAATATGATGACTATAAAATGGATAAATATGGAAGAGAAATGAAATTGAATAGGAGTAAAGAGAAATAATGAGAAATTTGATGAAAGATATTTGTGTGTCCATATGGGGATGGGATAAATTGGAATTATGCTGTATAAAAATATTGTTTTGTTTGACTTGTAAGGACTTACAATATTAAGAGGTTTTATGTGTTTATGTATTTACTGGTTAATGATGTGTTGTTTTATCTTTAAAATTAATAAAAATTTGTTTCAAAAAAAAAAAAAAACTGGCCTTTATCTTTTAAATGTAGAACAAACCTATCAGGCCAAGATCCAGCAGTCCATCTGCATTTTAAATCAAACTTGATTGCAGAAAGTATGACTTCAGCAGCAGAATGGTCAATGCCTGGAATGCACTACCTGACTCTGTTGTTACATCCTCTAACCCCAACTTCTTTAACCTCAAACTATTGACCTCACCTCATTCCTAAGAGGGCAGTAAGGGGCGTGCATAAATGCACCATCGTGCCTACCGTCCCTGTCCTATTGTCCCCATTTATACGTACCTATTTCCTGTATTCTTACTCATGTTTATACTTATATCTATTACCTTGTAAGCAATTGACAAATAAAATAAAATAAAATAGAGTCCAAAATTTAAGTGAGACATTTTTAAGTGAGTTTTGCTTCATTTTACCACCTTTATTGCCAGAGCTGTTAAGTGAATCACTGCAGTAACTTATCAGTTACTAACTGATAAGTTAATAACCCGGTTGTTAAGTACATCTGGCTTCCCCACTGAATTTGCTTGTCAGAAGATTGCAAAAGATGATCATGTGACCTTGGGACATAGCAATGGTCATAAGTATAGAACAGTTGCCAAGCATCTTAATTTTGATCACATGATTGTGGGGATGCTTCCAAGGTTGTAACTGAAAAATGGTCATAAGTCACTTTTTTCAGTGCCGTTGTGACTTTGAATAGTCACTAAATGAACTGTGGTAAATTAAGAACTGCCTGTATTATGGTTTTATTTGTATGCATTCGCTTACAAAAGAAATAGACAGGCCTATATGTGAAGAATACTATCTAGTAGTGTAATGAAATGTCTACAAGGAAACAACCAAGCTCATAGAATACCAAGGACTCCATGTATAAAAGTACTGAATTTGAGGTATTACCTCTTACATTTCCCAAAATTAGAGACTATTTTTACTCACTTCTGAATAAGTAGTTTTCATCCTGAATATGTATACATAGTTTGTGCATAGAGTGTTCATACCAAAGTACAGAGTTTCACAAGCAAAGATGGCTGTAATCTGCAGATTCCATCTTAGTTTTGATATCATCTACCTGCTTCCTCAATAAAATGTGGGGAAAAGACACAACAATATTTCTATCACATTCAAGACTGAGACTAAAGGAATGTGCAGGAATGTTTTAGCAGGCTGGATGTTCCTTCTATCATCTTTGAACATAATGTGGTGGTAAATTGATGTCTTTGTATTCTTTATTTTTGCTATTTGAAGAGACCATCACTCCATTATGATCACCTCATATAACATGGTAATGAGGTAGTAAAGAGATGAGAGATGACGGAAACAATAGCACAATAACAATAAATTTCCTTCTCAATGTTTTTTAAAAAATCATAATATGCCAAAGGTATTCTTCCTCTTCTGTTTCTCCTCATTTGGAGGATAAATGGTGAGGTATCCTTTTCATTGCATTGTAAAGCTGAAATTCCACCAAGAAGACTTATTACTAGTGCTGTTGTTTTTCTGTTACATTTCTTTCCAACCTTCTGTGCCCTTTTTTTGGCTGCCTATGTTTCCTGATCTGAAAAAGCACTGTAGAAGTAGTTCCCTTGTGTAGTCTTCTTTTGAGACATAACTGAAACCTGTTGTGAAAGTAGAGAAGCTGGTAAAATGATTTATCACATAACCCTTTAAAATGGCACTTAAAAAAAATAATAGATCCCAAATAATTGTTTCCCCAGTGGAGAAATCAGAGGTTACACACTGTCCTTCCCTGGGGTTAATGTGTGGCTTGTGCTCTGCAATTTAACTACTTTGTCTCTCTTTAAAAAAAAAAAAAAAGACTCGTGGTTATATCACTTAGCCTCTGACCACAGAGATCCTTCCTTAAAACATCAGAGGAGACAATCCAGTACCTTCAACTTTGTGTTGTGTTCTTTCTAAACTTTGGTCAGGTTGGTAAAAGTGAATGGAAATTGGAATTCAACAGTAAAGTATTTGGATGAGAGAAGTTTGCCTGCCTTCGCCTCAGTGGTGGCATCCACATTTTTTACTACTGGTTCTGTGGGCGTGGCTTGGTGGGTGTGGCAGGGGAAGAATATTGTAAAATCTCCAGTCAGAGGTGGTATCTTGCCGGTTCTCTGAACTACTCAAAATTTCTGCTACCGGTTCTCCAGGACTGGTCAGAACTGCTAAATACCCTCTCTGGTATGGATCTTCATTATAGGCAAAGCAGAGATGGTATCTGTTATGTTCTGTGCATGGGCGCAAGGAAGGAGACGAGCCGGTGAACAGTGAACTTCAAACTCTTTATTTACATGTGAAAACAGCTCAAACTCAATGGCCGCAACAGCCCCCTTTATATAGGCAAACTCTTAACTATTTAACCAATGAAACACGGGGAGCGCTAGCTCCGTTAACCAATGGAAGAGGCTCATTAATAGCCAATCAGATTCTCCTGAATGGACCAATCCGATGTCGCTATTATCGGCCAATCAGAAGTTCAGGGCCTGAACCCTGCACTTTACTTCAAGCTCTTAATAGTCTTTATTCAAGTACTTTATTGATTCACAACACCCCTTCCTCCCGGGTTCTGTTTAAGGGGTGCGGTCACGTAGTCTTTGAGGTAGGCAGGTTGTTTTGATTGTCTATTTGATTTGCGTTGTTCTCCCGGTATTTGGCTACAGTCTTGTTGGGGTAGGACGTTATCTGGTGAAGAGGGTGCCTCCCGTTCTGTATTCAAATTTTCATTGCCTCTAATGTTCTCGGCATCTCCTCGAAGTGAGCTCACCCCCATTCCCGATCCTTCATGTGTTGCCTCTGAGCGGTCATTACTTTCACTTAAACTTTCTGCCGTTTCAAATTCGGCTTCCTCGGTATCTCCTCCCCCCTCGGTTTGGAAGTCAGGGGACTCGGAGATCCCTGACTGTAGCCTTGAACACAGCTGATCAATATGGTGCTTCCATATTCTATCATCGCGACATCTCACGCGGTATGATCTAGCGCCGGTTACTTGGACTACAGTTGCCTCGACCCACAAAGGATCACCTGAAAAGTTCCTAGCGAAAACCAAGTCGCCTACCTGGAAGTTACGGCATTTCCCGCTGGAACTGTGTGGTTTTTCAGGTTCATATGATGGATGCAGACGGTAGAGGTGGGAACAGAGCTTCTGCCCCATTAATAACTCAGCGGGAGTTTTATTGGTGACGCTGTGCGGAGTGATATGCTGCAAAAGGAGTATCCGGTTAATCTTGTCTTCTATATCGCCATAGTCCATTTTATACAAGGTTTTCTTGACGAATTGTACCATGCGCTCGGCCCTTCCATTGGCCGCAGGATGCGCCGGTGAAGTCAGTGCATGGTGAATACCGCGGTCTGCCAAGTACTGTTCAAAGTACAGCGCGGTAAATTGGGGCCCGTTGTCGGATACTGGAACGTCTGGTAATCCGTGTGTTGCAAAGAGTCTGTCTAGTTTCCTGATGACAGATTCGGTTGTTGTATTCCTCATCTCATGGATTTCAAGCCAGTTCAAGTAGGCATCCACTGTTAATAAAAATGTGTGTCTCTTGGTAGGTCCCGCAAAGTCCAGATGAATACGGGACCATGGTCCCCTCGGTGTTTCCCATTCAGTCGGGGTTCCTTTCGGAGGGGCGTTGCTTACTTCCTGGCATTTGTGACAAGCTTTTACCCATGTCTCGATCTGCTTGTCGATACCCGGCCACCATGTGTAGCTTCGTGCGAGGGCTTTCATGCACACGATGCCGGGGTGGCCATCGTGCAAGGTGCTTAGTATCGCCGGTCGTAACCTCTTTGGGACTACAACTCTATCACCCCAGATAATGCAGCCCTTCTGGGAAAATAGTTCCGTTTGTCGATTCTTGAATGGGACATAGTCGTCAGGTATCTGGTCCAATGGCCATCCGCGCTTGACCCAACTGAGAACTCATGCTAAAATGGAGTCGCGTTTCATTTCCATCACGATATCTTGGGCTGTTAATGGCGGTGTTCGAAGTGTCTCGACCTGCAGTGTTGTAACTGTCGGAGCGGGGTCATTAATGGTCTCCGGAAGTGGTGCACGGCTCAATGCATCGGCGTGGGGAATGGCCTTCCCTGGG
The DNA here is from genome assembly GCA_033807585.1 of Hydrophis major. Taxonomy (NCBI): domain Eukaryota; kingdom Metazoa; phylum Chordata; class Lepidosauria; order Squamata; family Elapidae; genus Hydrophis; species Hydrophis major. The sequence continues at coordinate 126,764,939 of CM066328.1, forward strand.
TGATGTTGCAACTTGTAATTATATGCCACCAAGAATTCTGACCAGCGAGTCATTCTGGGAGATAATTTATAAGGTGTTGGCCTATCTTCCGCTATTATTCCCAGCAAAGGTTTGTGGTCAGTTGCAATAGTAAAGACTCGGCTGTACACATATTCATGAAATCTCTTAACAGCAGACACAATAGCAAGGGCCTCTTTATCAATTTGACTGTAATTGCATTCTGCTTTTGATAATGTCTTTGAGAAATAGGCAACAGGGGCTCCACTACCGTTTGGCAAAACGTGGCTCAAAATGGCGCCCACTCCGAATGGTGATGCATCACTCGTGATCGTTAAAGGCAAAGTCTCATTATACTGCATCAAAACAGCATCAGAAGTCAATAAATTTTTCACATATCAAAACACCTTCTCCTCTCTGTGTCCCCATACCCAGGTTGCTTTTTTGTCCAATAAATGATGTAGGGGTTCAGCTACGGTTGCTTTGTGAGGCAGGAAAATGTTATAAAATTGGATAAGGCCTAAAAAAGCCTGGAGGCCTTATTTCAGGGTTTTGGGGCATTTTAGATTGCCCTAAGTTTGCTATCGGTGGGGTGAATGCCTTGACTATCAATTAAATATCCCAAAAATTCTACACGATCCGTACATAATTGACACTTGTTTTTTTTAACTTTGAGACCTGAGTCTTTAAATTTCTGGAGAACCAACCTCAGGCGATCCTTTAGTATTTTCCAAGTTGGGGCAGCGATTAACACATCATCAAAATATGGGACAATGCCTTTTATCCCTTGTAATAGTCTTTCCATCAAACTTTGAAAGATTCCCGGGGATACGTTTGTTCCGAACTGGAGTCGGTTCCATTTAAACGCACCTCGGTGCGTAACGAATGTTTGGGCCTCTGCCGTTTTTTGGTCTACAGGCAGTTGCTGGTATGCCTGGGCTAAGTCTAGTTTAGTGAAGACTTTTCCGCCCCCCAGGGAATGGAGGAGGTGTTGTACCACCGGTACCGGGTAAGCGTTTTTTTGAAGGGAGTGGTTCAGGGTGGCCCGGTAGTCCCCACAAATTCTTATCGATCCATCCGGCTTGATGGGTGTCACTATTGGGGTTTCCCAGGGAGAGTGATCGGTTGGTTCTAGCACACCCTGGGCTATTAATTTATCAAGCTGCTCGTCAATCTTTGGTTTAAGGGCAAATGGAACTCGACAAGGCTTAAGGCGAATGGGAGCTATTTCAGGATTGAGGTTAAATGATATTGGGGTCCCCTTGTACTCACCTAGTTTTTCTGTAAAGACGTCCTGGAATTCGTGGATGAGGTCTTCTTCCCAGTCGCTGCTGCAGGTTCGGTGAATGCTGGCTACTTCAATTCCGAATGGAGCGAACCATTAGAGGCCTAACAAACTAGGCCGATCCCTGTCGATTACAGTCAGGGGTAGGAATGCTGTACGGTTCTTAAACGACACCCGGATTGGCTGGATCTAACGACCGGGATTCGATTTCCTTGATAGTCTTTGAATATGAGTCTTTGGAATCTGAGATCTTGCCGCCGTATACTAGGGATGAGCTGCTTGTGGGTCTTCCAGGAAACCATCGAGAGGGACGATCCTGAATTGACTTCCATCAGGCAGGGCTGGTTTTCAATGGCCACTTTCACTCGGATCTTTTTGGCATCAAGAGATGAGGCGTGACCGATTGTGATAGTTTGGTGAGCCTCTTCTCGCTTCGTTGGGTGGTTTAGGGTTTTGTTTCTGTAGGAGTGGTTGTTCCATTGGTGGTTCACGGGTTCTCGCTTTACGGGACAACTTCCCGTAGGTTGGCGATAATTAGCTCCCCTCGAGGGCTGGCTGGGTCCTAGCTTGCTTCTACAGACCCGACCGATATGGCCTCTTTTCTCGCACACATGGCAGAGCACATCGAGGAATTTGCATTCTGACCGGGGTGGCTTGCTCCACACCCAGCGCATTGCTACTGCGATCTCTGGCATTGGTCTCGTTCGGACCGAAGTCTGTGGACCTCTTCTTCATCGCCTTCTGATGACGATTCGAGGTCCTCATGGTGGGCTGTTTCCAACTGACCTTCTGACTGAGGTGAAATTCCGCGGGCGAGTTGTCGAAGCGGGGCGTGGGTGCAGCGCATTTGGGCAGCCGCCTTCCTGGTTGCTTCTGCTGCAGTTGCTTCAGCAATGGCATCTTTAAGGCTAATGTCGCCTTTCGCCATCAGCTTACTCTGCACGCCTGGTGAATCTAATCCCAGAACTATTTGGTCTCTTAGGGCTTCTTCTAGGTCGGCAAACTCGCATAGGCCTCCCAGATTCCGGAGATCTGCTTTGAAATCAGCAACACTTTCGCCCTTCCGCTGACTTCTCTGGTAAAATTCATGCCTTCTTACAAGCGTTGGCACAGTCGGTGAATAGTGGGCCCTCAACAGGGGTTCGAGGACGTCCCAGTCCATAGACTTTACTTCTGCCGGTTTCGCTAGTGCCTTCACCATCTTGAATACGGTCGGCCCACAATGAGTTAGGAATACCGCCTGTTTCTTTCCGGTAGTGGCATCCTTCAGATTGTTGGTCTCCAGAAACATCTGGAAACGATCCATATAGGAGTCCCAGTCTTCTTGTGCCGGGTTGAATGGAGCGAGTGGTATGACGCCGCCGGACATGGTTCCGCCGTTAGTGCATTTCAGCCACATGCTCTGTTATCGTTCTTCGTCGTTCAGTCAGCTCTGACGTCTCCACATCCCACCCTCGTCGCAGTGTTATGTTCTGTGCATGGGCGCAAGGAAGGAGACGAGCCGGTGAACAGTGAAGTTCAAACTCTTTATTTACATGTGAAAACAGCTCAAACTTAATGGCCGCAATGCCCCCCTTTATATAGGCAAACTCTTAACTATTTAACCAATGAAACACGGGGAGCGCTAGCTCCGTTAACCAATGGAAGAGGCTCGTTAATAGCCAATCAGATTCTCCTGAACGGACCAATCTGATGTCGCTATTATCGGCCAATCAGAAGTGCAGGGCCAGAACCCTGCACTTTACTTCAAGGTCTTAATAGTCTTTATTCAAGTACTTTATTGATTCACAACAGTATCTCCATAGCACCCTGTCATAATTCCCCTGGTCAGTCCAATGGATGGCTTTGCTGCTTTCCTGCACCATTCTTGACGCTTACTTTCCCTCCCTTACTGTGAAAACTGACAGAATTGAAGGAAGAACAAGGAAGGAGTTAGGATAGTGGCTCACTGCCACCCAACCTTTCTCACTGGCCAGTTAAAGGAGAAGTTGCCAACTAGAGGAGGAGGGAAGCTGTTTATTTGGGGAGAATTAAGCTGATGACCATGTGAGAGGAAGAGGAGGAAGACAGGAGAAATTCTCTCAGAGAGAGAGAGAGAGAGAGAGAGAGAGAGAGAGAGAGAGAGAGAGAGGGAGGGAGGGAATAACTAATTTATTCTGACTCAGTACTGCTTTAAAGCTATTTTGTGGTGCAGTAACACCAAGGCAGCACGCCTGGGTAAAATATCTTGGCTTCACTAATCTTTAAATAAATATGCCAAAGTCTCATGCCAGTGGCAGAGAGCAATTTGAAGGGAATGCAAATAAAGACTTAAGTTAATTCATGCTATTTGCGTAGAGAGCTTGGAAGCTAATCTGGGAAGTAAGATTTGTTAGATGGAAGACTTCAGGTGGAGACATTGTTAGCATTGCCTAGAAAGGCCAGAAGTCCTCTTTTCCTCATCTGTATTTGCCAATGCCTACCAAAGGGATCTTGCTCAAGTTTCCTAGGTTGAATTGTATTTACTGGTCCAAATATAGGAGTCTCTCATGACTAAAAGTCTACATGGACAGATTACCTATCTAGAATCTAGAATCTGTGCTCTCCAAGCAGAAAGTAGGTGCCCAGTCCAGCCATCTATTGAGCTGCCGTGCTACCAGCCCCCACTACCACAAAGATCATCCAGGAAAAGGGCAGTATGGATAATCATGGGAACTGGCAGAGTGAGAGCTGTGGACCATAAACACAAAGCTTTTGCTGTGTCCCAGGATAACAGATACAGTGCCCTTGCTGACCTTAATAGGGACACTAAAGTGACAGGTCAAGGTAGTTGTGATAATGATAACTCAAGAAAGCCGGGGATCATGGTCCTAGAAGAAGAACTTACTTTGGAAAGGAGAAAGTGTGAATCAGGTATTACGCATCAGTCACACAAGAAGAGCAAAGCATCCAAAAAGAGAAGCCACCTTCTGGTTGGGGACTCAGTTGTAAGGGATGTAAATTTAGGAAAGGATACTGAGGTTTTGAAAGAGGTCAGGTGTCTACCAGGTGCTACTGCCAGCAGAGACAAGAAGTGTATTCTTAAGATAGTCAAGGACTGTGATGTTGATGCAATTATACATTTTGGTAAAAATGATCAGAAGGATGTACTTTCTGTTCAGAAAGACTTCCAGAGCTTGGGGTATGAACTTAATAATATGGGCTGTAGACTTTCAGAGGTTCTACCAGTATACAAGGAACAAAAAGGGAAAGTGTTGTGAATGAATAATGCCAATAAAGTTATCTTGAACTTGAAGTCAAGTGCAGGGTTCTGGCCCTGCACTTCTGATTGGCTGTTAATGGCAGGATCAGATTGGTCCATTCAGGAGCATCTGATTGGCCATTAACAGGCCATTCTCATTGGTTAACGGAGCTAGCGCTCCAGGATTGCTTTTGGTTGAATAGTTAATAAGTTGCCTATATAAGGAAGGCAATAGCAGCCCTCCAGTTTGAGCTGTCACACCATGTAAATAAAGAGCTTGAAGTTCACTGTTTCTATCGGCTCATCTCCGTTATTCGCACCCATGCTCCAGACTTAACACTGGCGACGAGGATGGGATTGGATTACATCAGAGCCAACGACGAAGACAACTAAGCACGTGGCTGAAGCGCACAATGGTGGAACCATGTCCGGCGGCATAGTACCACCCGCTCCGTTCGATCCAGCTCAAGAGGACTGGACCTCAAGAGGACTGAACATTTGGACCGTTTCCAAATGTTTTTGGAAACGAATAATCTGAAGGATGCTACAACCGGGAAGAAACGGGCAGTATTCCAAATGCACTGTGGCCTGATGGTATTCAAAATGGCTAAGGCATTAGCGAAACCGGCTGAAGTGAAGGCCATGGACTGGGACATCCTCGAACCGCTACTAAGGGCCCACTATGCACTGACCATTCCAACGCTTGGAAGACAACACGAGTTCTATCAAAGAAACCAGCGGAGAGGAGAAAGCGTTGCCGATTTCGTTGCAGACTTCCGGAACTTGGGAGGCCTTTGCGATTTTACCGACCTAGAGGAGGCTTTGAGAGACCGAGCAGTTCTCGGGTTAGATGCTCTAAACGTACAGAGCAAAATAATGGCAAAGGGCGACATCACCCTTAAAGACGCCATAGCTGAAGCTACAGCAATGGAGGCGACCAAGAAGTCAGCTGCCTAACTACGCCGAAATCGCACTCCAGCACACCAACCGGCCAGCGATGTTTCACCTAAGGCAGAAGGGCAGCTGCAGACGACCCACCATGAGGACCTCTCTTCGTCGTCAGAAAGCGACGAAGAAGAGGTCCATCGCCTGCGGTCTGATCGGGACCATTACCCGAAGTCCCAGCAACCGTGCGCTGGCTGCGGCACCAACCATTACCGCTCCGATTGCAAATTCCGCGACGCGCTCTGCCATGAGTACGGGAAACGAGGCCACATCGGACGGGTCTGCAGAAGTCTCCTCAGACCCAGCCAGACCGTGAAGGGTACTAATCTCCGCCAATCAACAGGGAATCGCCCTGTAAGGCGAGAACCAGCAAACCACTCCTACAGAAACTGACCCGTGAATCGCCTAACGAGACGGGAAGAGGCCCACCAAACACTCACTATCGGCCATGCCTCTTCACTAGACGCTAAGAAAATTCGAGTCAAAGTGGACATCGAAAATCAACCTTGCCAAATGGAAGTTGACTCGGGGTCGTCTCTGTCAATGGTCTCTTGGAAGACCCTCAAGCAACTCATCCTCACTATCCGGCACCAAGACCTTCAATTCCAACGGCTCATGTTAAAGGACTACCAGGGGAACCGGATTCCAGTCATAGGATCCAGTAGAGTCCGGGTTGCATTCAAGAACCGCACGGCGTACTTACCCCTGACGGTGATCGACAAGGACCGGCCTAGCCTGTTAGGCCTGCAATGGTTCGCACCACTCGGCATTGAAGTGGCAGGCATTAACCGAATCGGCGGCAGTGACTGGAAAGAAGACCTTGCCCACGAATTCAGGGATGTTTTCATGGAAAAGCTAGGTGAATACAAGGGGACCCCGATATCCTTTAGCCTTAATCCAAAGATAGCTCCCATCCGCCTTAAGCCTCATCGAGTCCCGTTCGCTCTAAAGCCAAAAATTGATGAACAGCTTGATAAGTTGATAGCCCAGGGAGTTTTAAAGCCAACCAACCACTCCCCATGGGAAACCCCAATCGTGACCCCAATTATGCCGGATGGCTCCATTAGAATTTGTGGGGACTATCGAGCCATGCCCTGCAACAAAATCCATATCCGGTGCTGGTGGTGCAACACATCCTCCATTCCCTGGGGGGCGGAAAAGTCTTTGCTAAACTAGACTTAGCTCAGGCTTATCAGCAACTGCCGGTTGACGAAAAAACGGCACAGGCACAGACTATCGTAACACACCGAAGTACCTTTAAGTGTACGCGGCTTCAATTCGGAGTCAGTGTAGCCCCAGGGATCTTTCAGAGCCTAATGGAGAGACTATTGCAGGGGATCAAAGGTGTTGTCCCCTATTTTGACAATGTGCTCATTGCTGCCCCCACTCCAAAAATTTTACAGGATCGTTTAAGACTGGTTTTACAAAAATTCCAAGAAGCAGGCCTGAAAGTGAAGAAAAATAAGTGCAAATTGTGTACAGATCGTGTTGAATTCTTAGGGTACTTGATTGACAGTCAGGGTATTCACCCTACCGATAGCAAATTGAGAGCAATAAAAAACGCTCCCAGACCCCAGAACAAAGCCGACCTCCAGGCGTTCTTAGGCCTCATCAATTTCTATAATGTATTCTTGCCGCACAAGGCGACTGTCGCTGAACCTTTACATCGCCTACTAGATAAAAAAGCAATTTGGATATGGGGTCACAGAGAAGAGCAGGTGTTCCGTAATGTAAAACAACTACTGACTTCTGACGCCGTACTAATGCAGTACAATGAGACCTTGCCGTTAAATATCACATGTGATGCATCGCCTTTTGGAGTGGGCGCCATTTTGAGCCATGTATTACCTAATGGTAGCGAAGCCCCTGTTGCTTACTTTTCAAAAACGCTCTCGAAAACCGAGCGAAATTACAGCCAGATCGATAAAGAAGCCCTGGCAATTGTATCAGCTGTTAAAAGATTCCATGAGTACGTGTACGGCCGGGCTTTTACCATTGTAACTGACCACAAACCATTGCTGGGGATCATCGCTGGGGACAAGCCAACTCCCAACATACTTTCTCCCAGGATGACCCACTGGTCAGAATTCTTGGCTGCCTACAATTATCAGCTACAATATCATCCCGGTGAAGCCATTCCCCATGCCGATGCGTTGAGCCGTGCACCGCTCCCTGAAACCATCAACGATCCTGCACCAACGATGACAACATTGCAGATTGAGACACTCCATACGCCGCCATTAACTGTCTGTGACATTGCGAGAGAAACAAAACGTGACCCCATCTTAGCAATAGTCCTCACATGGGTAGAACACGGAGGGCCATTGGACCAAGTACCAGACGACTTTGCACCATTCAAAAGCCGTCAAACTGAGTTGTTCTCGCAGAAGGGCTGTATCATCTGGAGCGATAGAGTCGTTATCCCAGAACGACTCCAACAGGCACTGCTAAGAACCTTGCACGATGGCCACCCTGGCATCGTGCGCATGAAGGGCCTCGCACGAAGCTACGCGTGGTGGCCAGGCATCGACAGACAAATCGAATCATGGGTTAAAACTTGCAAGAGATGCCAAGAAGTAAGCCACGCTCCACCAAAGGCAACCCCAACCAAATGGAAGATGCCGCGGGGACCCTGGTCCTGCATCCATCTGGATTTTGCTGGGCCGACCAAAGGCCACACGTTTTTGCTAACCATTGATGCCTGCTCGAATTGGCTCGAGATTCACCGAATGAGGAATACGACCACCGAAGCATCATCAAAAGACTGAAAAGACTGTTTGCAACCCATGGATTACCAGACATTCTGGTATCCGACAACGGGCCCCAATTTACCGCGTTGTCTTTTGAACAGTACCTGGCTGAACGCGGTATCCGACATACGCTTACTTCGCCTGTGCACCCTGCGGCCAACGGTAGGGCTGAGCGCATGGTACAATTTGTCAAAAGGACTCTACAAATGATAGACTACGACAACATCGACGAGAAAATCAACCGAATCCTTTTCCTACAGCACATCACACCTCACAGCGTCACCACCAAAACTCCCGCCGAGCTGCTAATGGGACAAAAGCTCCGCTCCCACCTCGATCGGTTACACCCAGCCTACGAACTGGAAAAGCCATTCGGATCCAGCGGCCGATGCCGTACCTTCCAGGTAGGCGATTTAGTATTCGCTAAAAACTTATCGGGCAATCCGCTGTGGGTAGAAGCGACCGTAATCCGCGTAACCGGCCCAAGATCATACCTCGTTCAGTGCCCTGACGATAGACTTTGGAAGCGCCACATAGATCAACTACGATCACGGCTACCGTCACGCAATTCTGAACTCCCTTATGACCAAACTGAGGGGGGGGGAGATACAGAGGAAGACGAATTGCAACTAGAGGAAAACCTTTTTGAAGGGACTGAAAACAGAACTGAAACACAGGAACAGAAACCGGGGACTGGAGTGAGTTCACCTCAGGGAGTGGCCAGAGATATTGGTGACGACGGGAACGCAAACTCGGAACCAGAGGCACCCCTACCGTTAAACAACGATCTACCTCAACAGAAGTGCAGCCAACCGCCAGGCACTTTGCGAAAATCAAAAAGACTTATAAAACAACCATCCTACCTCAAGGACTATGTAACCGCACCCCATGGGCAGAAGCCGGGGGAAAGGGGTATTGTGAATGAATAATTCCAATAAAGTTATCTTGAGCTTGAAGTCAAGTGCAGGGTTCTGGCCCTGCACTTCTGATTGGCTGTTAATGGCAGGATCGGATTGGTCCATTCAGGAGCATCTGATTGGCCATTAACAGGCCATTCTCATTGGTTAACGGAGCTAGCGCTCCAGGATTGCTAATGGTTGAATAGTTAATAAGTTGCCTATATAAGGAAGGCTATAGCAGCCCTCCAGTTTGAGCTGTCACACCATGTAAATAAAGAGTTTGAAGTTTACTGTTTCTACCGGCTCGTCTCCATTATTCGCACCCATGTTCCAGACTTAACAGAAAGGGCAGCATGTAGCAGAGTTTAATGTGTGGCTAAAGGAGTGGTGTAAAAGGGAAGGCTTTGGTTTTATTAGTCATGATGTCTGCAGCTGGTCCAATGAAAAACTGTACAAAAGGGATGGTTTGCATCCATCAAAGAAAGGGACTGAGTTACTTGGCATTAAATTCACAGATTTCCTGGATAAACATTTAAACTGAACAGTGGGGACAGAGAATTAATGGATTCAGAACATCTCTGTCCCCGGCAACCTAAAACTGATAAGGATACCAGTGCATGCAAAATAGATGTTTGTGCAGGTAAGATTATCAACCTTGATGAAGCATTTAATAGTGAGTGACATACCATGTACACTGATCAAACAGGTGGCAAGAAAGTAGGGGTAGGCAGGCACAACACAGGTTATGTAGACAGTAAATACAGTGTCAGACATAAAGATCTCAAGTGCCTACATACAAATGCACAAAGTCTGGGGAACAAACAGGGTGAACTCGAACTACGAATACATGAAGGTAAATATGATATAGTTGGAAAAACAGAAACTTGGTGGGATGAAACCCATGACTGGAACATACTGGTAGAAGGATACAAACTACTCAAAAAAACCAGACCCCATAAAAGAGGAGATGGAGTTGCACTGTATGTAAAGGACCACTATATTGCCACAGAAATGCATGAAACCAAAGATGAAAACCTCCTAGAATGCATATGGGTCAATATAAAAGAAAAAAAGAATGACATGGCCATAGGTGTATATTATAGGCCACCCAATCAAGCAGAAAAAATAGATGTACTTTTTGCCAGCCAACGAACAAACATATGCAGTAAACACACAACAATAGTAATGGGAGACTTCAATTATCCTGATATCAATTGGAAAATTAATTCTGCACCAAGTGAGAAATCAAATAAATTCCTAACCAACCTAGCTGACAACTTTGTTGTCCAAAAGGTAGAGAGTGAAACTAGAGGGGCAGCCATACTGGACTTAATTCTTACAAACAGAGAAGAAGTGATAGAGGGAGTTGAAACTGCAGGAACCTTGGGTGAGAATGACCATGTCATACTAGAATTCAACATAACACAAACACAAGCAACAAAACACAATGACATCAGAGTCTTGGATTTTAAAAGAGCTGATTTCAATAAACTCAGAGAGAACTTGGGAAAGATTCCATGGATGAAAATCCTAAAGGGGAAAACAACTCAAGAATCTTGGGAAACTCTAAAAAGTATGATCATAGAAGCCCAGACCAGCACAATACCACTGAGAAAGAAAAACAAGAAATCCAAGAAGAAATCAGCATGGCTACATAAAGATCTCTATGGCAAATTGAAAGAAAAAAAGGACAAGTACAAAACATGGAAAGAAGGACATACAACTAAGGCAGAATATCAGCAGATAGCCAGAATCTGCAAAGATGAAGTCAGGATAGCAAAGGCTCAGAACAAACAAAGACTTGCAACAAAAGTCAAAGATAATAAAAAACGTTTCTTCCAGGGGTGGGTTACTACCGGTTCTGTCCACCTCTGTAGAACTGGTAGCTCTGAAGAGCAGCAGACATAGAACTGGTTCTATGTCTGCTGATGTTTTTGCCCACCCACCCACCTGGGCTCCTACTTGATCTTTATTTCCTGATTTTTCAACTTCAGCTGCCGAACGAGGCACAGCTGCAGTTAGAAAAGCAAGTAAAGAGGGCTGTTTCAAAGGCTGCTTCTCTGCAGGCAGCTGATGATGACGATTTACAGGCGCCTCGCTCGCAGACTGCAGGGAAGCTCATAAATCCCGAACCAGTAGTTAACCCTGTCGTATCCCACCTATGGTTTCTTCCAACATATAAATAACAAGAAAAAAAATCAAGGAAACAGTTGGTCCACTAAACAGAGAATATGGCAAGGAAGTAACAGGCAACAGAGAGAAAGCAGAACTGCTTAACTCATTCTTTGCATCCATCTTCAAGCCAAAAGAAACTGTAGCTCAACCCACCAAAAACATAACTGAAAAAGACAGACCAGAAATAAAAGTTAAAATAAGCAAAAAAAAAAAAAAAAAGTAAGAGAACACCTGTCTGATCTTGATGAAAACAAATCATCAGGGCCTGATGGATTACATCCCAGAGTTTTAAAGGAGCTGGCAGAGATCATCTCAGAACCACTGCACCATATCTTTCAAAAATCCTGGAGTACCAGGGAACTACCAGAGGACTGGAAAAGAGCTGATGTGGTTCCCATCTTAAAAAAGTAAAAAAAAAAAAAAAAAACAGACCAGGAAACAGACCCTGGTTTCACCAATCAGTCTAACATCAATACCCAGGAAGATACTGGAAAAGATAATAAAAAAACAGATCTGCCACCATGTAGAAACAAGTAAAGTAAAATCCAGCAGTCAACACGGGTTTGTTAAAAACAGATCATGCCAAACCAATCTTATTTCATTCTTCAACACAGTGACTAAATTAGTAGACCAGCAAAATACTGTGGACATAATATATTTAGATTTCAGCAAGGCATTTGACAAAGTAGACCACAACCTACTTCTTATTAAGCTAGAAAAAAGTGGAATAGATAGCACCACCACTAGATGGATTCGCAACTGGCTGACAAACCGTACTCAACAAGTAGTCCTTAATGGGTCTAAGTCTACATGGAGGGAAGTAAGCAATGGGGTGCCACAAGGTTCCGTCTTAGGCCCAGTACTTTTCAATATCTTCATTAACGACTTAGATGAAGGAATAGAAAGGGAACTTACCGAATTTGCAGATGATACTAAGCTGGTAGGAATAGCTAAAACCCAAGATGGATCTCGACAGATTAGAACACTGGGCCATATCTAACAAAATGAAATTCAATTTTGAGAAAAGTAAAGTCCTATACTTAGGCAAGAAAAACCAAGAGTACACATATAGACTGGGTGAAACCAGGCTCAATAGCAGTAATTGTGAGAGGGATCTTGGAGTCTGAGTGGACAACCAGCTAAATATGAGCCAGCAGTGTGCAACACAGCCAAAAAAGCTAATGCAATCCTAAATTGTATTAACAGAGGGATACAATCAAGATCAAGGGAAGTACTAATACCACTCTATAAAGCCTTAGTAAGACCACACCTCAAGTACTGCATCCAGTTTTGGTCACCATATTATAAAAAAGATGTTGAGACTCTAGAAAAAGTACAGAGAAGAGCAACCAGGATGATTAGGGGACAACGAACGGTTGCAGGAACTGGGCTTGGCTAGTCCAATAAAGAGAAGGACCAGGGGAGACATGATAGAAGTCTTCCAATATTTGAGGGGCTGCCACAGAGAGGAGGAAGAGGTCAAGCTATTTTCTAAAGCGTCTGTAGGCCAGACAAGGAATAATGGATGGAAACTGAACAAGGAAAGATTTAACCTGGAAATAAGAAGAAATTTCTGAGTGAGAACAATCAAGCAATGAAACAACTTGCCCTCGAAAATTGTGGGAGCGCCATCACTTGAGACTTTCAAGAAGAGATTGGACTGCCATTTGTCAGAAATGGTGTAGAGTCTCCCGCTTGGGCAGGAGGTTGGACTAGATGACCTACAAGGTCCCTTCCAACTCTGATTATCTGTTAATGCTGGTGCAAAGAATAGAGAGGTGGATGAAATCCAGGGTGGCTTATAAAAACCTTCCACGCACAGAAAGAAGTCCAGAATTGATTTCTCCATTTATAAAATCATTAAGGTTGGATGCATTTCCAGATAAGGCCATTTGGTAAAAGAATGTTCCCCATGAGCTCTACCTGGAGTGGAAAAAAACAGCTTTCCAACTCTCTTTCAAATTTGCTAACTACCCTGTTGGATTTGGACTTGGACCAGAGAGAAATCACTTCAAATTCATCCCTGAAGCTCAACTGAATAATTATTGCAAAACCAGCTACTTTCTTCTACTCTGCATTTGCCATTTTTAATTCAAATGAATTTCCTTTAAGGAAGCATGAAATAAAAAGTACCAGTTGCCCTTCTGGTATTGTTTCTTCCCCTTAGAAGTTACTACTAGCAGGAACCTCCCTGTGCCTGCAAGAAAACAAGCCATTGCAAACTGTCTACTATTGACCTTACCCCTTTCCTAAGAGGTCTGTAAGGGGTGTGCATAAACGCACCAACATGCCTATCGTCCCTGTCCTATTGTTTCTTTTATATATATATATATAATTTTTCTTTTATATATCCCTGTATTCATAACTATGTTTTTACTTATACCTATTATCTTGTAAGCAATTGACAAATAAAATAAATAAATAAATAAATAAATAAATAAATAAATAAATAAATAAATAAATAAATAAATAAATAAATAAATAAAATAAATAAATAAAATAAATGACAATTTAGGTATGTTTAAGTTTTGCTGGTGACTGCTTCCATCAGAGTTTTACACAAGCTGATACACGTTCAATTATTCTTTAATAATAGACACCAGTCTGTTCTGGTGCTTCTTCTAACTTATTTCTTAAGAAAGCTTAAGAAAATTTCACAAGAAACAAGAAAGTAAGGTATTCTATGTTTGAGTTCAAATTGATCAATTTTTAGCAGTCTAATAAAAAGCACATTGCAGTATCCAGTAGGCTATAGTGCAGAATATCATTTAAGAATAGTAATATAAACATGTTGCTGCTTTAGGGAATTATGGCCATAGTGTAGGGTTGATTTGGGTTCAGCTTCATTAAATGATCAGGTGGCATCTCTTCAAACATAACCACTTCCTTCCTTAGAGAATAATTATTCAACAGCAATGCCTCACCTCAGCAGTGATCAGTTGAAAACTGACAGAAGACAAACTCTTTGAGAATTTTCTACCTGCTAGGGAAAAAGAAGAAAAAAACTACTTTTTTATAGTGTGGTGACCAAAATTGGATGCAGTATTCTAAGTGTGGTCTTACTAAGGCTTTATAGAGTGGTATTAGTACTACCCTTGATCTTGATTGTATCGCTCTGTTAATGCAACTTAGGATTGCATTAGCTTTTTTGACTGCCGCTGCACACTGCTGGCTCATATTTAATTGGCCATCCACTAAGACTTCAAAATCCCTCTCATAGTTACTGCTGTTTAGCCTGGTTTCACACAGTCTCTATATGTACTTTTGGTTTTTCTTGCTTAAGTGTAAAATTATACTTTTCTCTACACTGAATTTCATTTTGTTAGATAGGCCAGTAGTGGGATCTTACCTTAGTTGCTACCGATTCGTGCAGACACACACGCCCCCCCCCAATGCATGCACCCCTAACAAGCCAGTCAGCTGAGAGGATGAAGAAATGAAAAGCTAGGAGTGACCCTCCTACCCTCCTATGCGCTTTTTAGTCTATGATCCTCTCAGCTAATTCTAGGAGGTTTGTTTTCCTCCTCTCAACTGATTGGAGTCTTTTTTATTTTTTTTTTACTACCAGTTCATTCGAACCAGGCTGCACCAGTAGCATACCATCACTGGATAGGGCCCAGTGTTCAAGTCAGTAAGATCCATCAAGATCTTGAGCTTATCATCTAAGGCAGGGGTGTCCAACCTTGGCAACTTTAAGACTGGTGGACTTCAACTCCCAGAATTCCTCAGCCAGCTGGCTGAGGAATTCTGGGAGTTGAAGTCCACCAGTCTTAAAGTTGCCAAGGTTGGACACCCCTGATTTAGGGTGTTGGCTATTCCTGACAGTTTAGTACCATCTGCAAATTTTGTCACCAGGAAGAGACCACCAATTTTTGTCAAGAGGAGTAAACCACAATTGTGGATATGCTGGTGAATTTCTATCCTCAGAAAACTGAGATAAGCAGCACGGAAGAGCCAAATTTCTGTCTGCCTCCATCAGCATATGGTCTGGCAAGAAAGACATTCCATCTTCTCTGTCATCAACAACTTGCCATGCTTAAGGAACAGAAATAACCGTTGTGCCCCAGCCAGATAGCTGGATGAGCATTATGAGATGAGGTTTGCAAAATGCTAGCGATTTGGTGGTGGCATTCTTGTGGATTTAACTCGGCAATCTGAGGGAGAAAAAAATTGACTCCAAAGTGCATTGCACTTGTGACATACTCCTAGTCATTTGCTTGATAATAGCTTCTCCTTATTCTGTGCCACAACTAGAACATGTCAAGATTTCATTGGATAGTACTGTTGCAATAGTTCAGTCTGCCACACAAATACTACGAAGGTAATAAGCTTTTGGGATAAGGTTGGGGTTAGCCATGGGTTGTATTGCTCACCCTTCTCCAACTTTCCTACTGCCTGAATCCAAATAGAAGGATTGTGTTCCATATTAGCAGGCTTAAAACCTTGCGTTCCTATTGGTCCGGAAAAGCCGGATGATTGGATGGCTTGAACGTTCCTGATTGGCTCATACAGGGTTTGCCACGATTGGCTGAAACCAAGCACGGCAAATTCAAAGGGTTGTCATTGGCTGCCTAGCCACGGCCAGCTCTATAAGAAGAGCTGCCGCGCGCTGGGTTTTTGGTCTCAGAATCTATCTGTTAAATAAAGAACTGTTGTTCACTACTCAAGCCTCGTCTATTCATGGGACCCACCGACCATACTTAACAGATTGGATTCTAAAGTCCAAAGCTATCAGAGAAAATGCTCTGCCAGCACTGTTTTTTTGAAATGATCAATGACCTCACTGCAGGGACATTGAACATACATCTTAGGTGGCTGCAATACTTCTGTTCTCTTTGCACTTTTCAAATTACTCAACCACGTGGCTTCAGCAGCCCTCTTGAGAGGCTGTGTTGCAATTCAAGCAGCATTTCTTAACAGTGGCACTTGTTGCATTCCCCCTTTCCACAGCTTTCCAGTTTCGCCCTCCAAAAAAATCCCTCAGAATTGTACACTGGCTGTTCTGATTCTGTGATCTGCATAAACTTGCATCAAGCCTCTTTGTGTAATATTACTTGTTTTTTATTAAAAAGTTAGTTTTCCATACTTTATCCTAATCTGCTTTTTCAGTTCTTTCCAAATCCGGAATAGTGTTCAAATTAATGGTAACAAAAAAAACATGATGGTAGGAAGTACCTAGGTAAAAATTATAAAGGTTAGAAGGATTATAGGAGCAATAGACTGTAAGCAAAATCTTTTTTTTTTTAATGGTGAGGGTTTTTTTTTCTTGTTTTTGTTTTTGGCTGAGGTTTAGAAACTTGCTGCTTTGAAAATAAAGATTGTTTCTTTCTTGGTAATCAGATCATGGATATTTGATTACATTTTCTGTAAAATTTTACCTGCAGGCCATTTCAGAACACCAGCAGTTCTCAGTTCTATAACAATGGCTCTACAGTGAACACATAAATATATACAAACATCTTTTTGATAGAATTGAGAGGTGTTATGTCCTAACTTGACTGGTGTGTGTGCAGTTAATTGCTTAATGTCACCCTTTTGTTCCAACAAGGAATTGTTCCAACAAGGAATTTCAATGCAACTCACTTCAGAAATGTTTAGATAAAGCCTTTTATTTATCTTTTGATTATGCAGATGATGTAATAACAGCAGAGGGCAGATACAGTTTGAAGTTGAGCTTCACAAGAAGCAGGATTTAGAAAAGACGCAGGTTATTCCATGCATCCCATTGAAAAAAGTTTTGACTACTAGGATTACAGCATATGTCTTATTATCCCAAATAATCAAGAGACAGACAATTCCTTCAACAATGTTCTTGGTTAAAATACCTCGGTGGATTTTCTTTCTTTGTTTCTTTTTTAAAAATATGTCTCTAGTTTAAATTTGAATTTCCCTTTGAGCAATTCTTTGAAACGGCTCTGAACATACCTCAGTCCAAAGAAATATAGCTTGCCTCCTCTAATAAAATAGCTGTTGAAAAATAAATCATAGGCTTGATTGACAAGTTAGGCATAATTCCCAGGAGGGAAGGCCAAGACATTCTTGCATTGCCATCCAAGCTCTTGTGCCCATCATATCATCACCAGTCAAGCTCAGCCTGAAAGGTTTTGCCCTACCTGATTCAGATGGTAGAATTAGATTTATAAAGGATTTTCTACCCCCGAATGCACACGTGGAATTACAACTTTAGCGCTTGTCCATAGCACTTTCACAGTCACAAAAACTTCCTGTACCAAAATGTATTTTTTTTCTCCCAATAAAATCATCTTGGATGTAGAAAACCAGTCTTTAAGCAACCAGAGCAGATATTAAACAATTGTTACCCAGATCTTGCCCACTTGCATGTAAGCAAGGCATGGACATGCGCTAGCAATCCTTGATGTTTCCTTAACTGTGTATCCAAGCCATATCTGAGGCAATTCCTTTGGTCTTAATGTTTTTCAACTTAAGCAGCTAATAGTTATCAATATAATGCACCATCTGTAAGTGGCGGGATTCAAAATTTTTTACTACTGGTTCTGTAGGCATGGCTTGGTGGGTGTGGCAGGGGAAGGATACTGTAAAATCTCCAGTCAGAGGTACCACATCTGCACCCATTGTTTTTTTGTGGCGTTGCCAAGTGGCTCTTAAAGTATGGATTCTATTTGCCACTTTGTCAGCACTGGGTGGCTGAAACTACAGTGTTTCAGATAGATTTGGAACATGAATTTACACTTCTCTTCCAAACGGTCACTAAACCTTTATTTAACAACAAGGATATTGTATGTTGGGAAGGGGCACTGAAGTGTGAGAGGGAGAATCAGTTGAGGGTTTGTCAGGAATTACTTGGGATACTTCTGAATCTGGTAAACATATGGCAAACGCAGCCTCAATAACAGCTCATAGGAAAAGTGGGAGTGATTGTCCCACAAAACTGGAGAGAAAGAGAGAAAGAGAGAGGGAGGGAGGGAGAGGGAGGAGAAAAACAGAGAGAGAGGGGGAGACAGAGGGAGGGAGGGAGAGAGACACATACAGAGAGAGACAGAGGGAGGAAGCAAGGGAGAGAGAGAGAGGGAGGGAGAGAGAGGGGAGAGAGAGAGACAGACAGAAACAGAGAGAGGGAGGGAGAGAGAGAAAGAGACAGAGGGAGGGAGAAAGAGAGACAAATAGACAGAGACAGAGGGAGGGAAGGAGAAAGAGGCAGATAGACAGAGACAGAGAGAGGGAGGGAGGGAAAGACAAAGAGAGACAGAGGGAGGGAGAGACAGAGGGAGAGAGAGAGGGAGAGAGAGAGAGAGGGAGGGCTGATGATATGAGGTATTCAGAAATTTGAAGACTAAAAAGCCTCCTCTCTCGCTTCTTTTTCTGCATCTCTAAGTTTTAACAGTTGATCCCCAGGCTGGGAGAAGTGACAGGTGAAATAGGGTGTGTATGTGAGAGACTACTGATCGGATAGCTAAACACATAGGGATATCCATCTGTCAAACAAATCTCCAATCCCAGTTGTGCTGTGACTGTCTTCTAGCTTTCCCACTGGTGCTGATGTTGAAAATTAGGGATGAGGATGGCCTATAAGAACTCTCTCCTGGTCAGACTTCATACCAAACCCACCAATAACTTTCTCTCCAGAAACCCAGCGCACACTTAGCAGTTGTCTGCAGAAGTTTAAGGACATGACCCAGACAGATAAATAATATTTACTGATATAGAAGAAGTCATATATGTGCAGGAGATCAGCCAACATTAGAACACAGAAATAAAGCCCGCTCCTTCCATTTCCTTCCCTTCCTTCCTTCCTTCCTTTGATCTGGACTCTTTTCTCCTGCATTTTTACATCAGTGGATCTTTAACTGTCCTTATCTTGACTGTGAAAATAGGCATCAGTGTTTGGGCTAGTTTGTTCAAATTCTGTCCAATTTTAGATCTTACTTCTCCATACTCCATCCTTAGAGTTCCCCTGCCACAAGCCAGAACCGAAGTAATGGGGGATTAGTGATGGGGGCAGCAAAAAAACTATGATGGTTTAGTTTCTTTCTGGCAGACTCTTCAGAGAACTGTTATGACTGACAACTGAATCATGGGAAAGAGTCTGCAGATTGAGGAGAGAGCAGGTTACACCAACTATTCCTCGGGTAAAATTGGCCGATTTACCACTCCAAAAATAGGTTGGATTTTTAAAAGGCACAATAACCAAACATTTACGTTGCTTCATATAGCAATAACAGAATGCCTCAAACACCTGAAGTTTGGGTGAGGCTCTCTTAACGTCTAGCCAGCAAGCTTTGCTTTAAAGCTGGCCTACAGGTGCAGTTCCCGGAGCATCCAGTAGATGGAGGAGTTAACCAAAAAAGAACCCTGTCTTGAAGGCATTGCATTACTCAAATGCATTAGGATCCGGAATCTAATTCAACCGTGCCATAACCATTTTGAGTTCTGATCAGTAGCAAATGCGGAACGACACAGCACAGGGATTTACTCGCCAAATGGAAATAAAAGCCATCCTTCATCAAAGGAAAAACATATTGTTGTAGTTGTTTGCTTGTTTTTTAAAAAGCACCCAAATTCATAGGAAGTACCATGACTAGCCAGCTGGGTTCAATAGTTTGGATCTTGAGTTGATTCCAGCAGTGGTTTTGATTGTGCAATCATCCAGCCTCCAACATGACATTTTATAGAAGGGAGGGAGTCTTAAAGATGTACACTTCCATTTATTCTCCCCCCCTTCCTCATTTTTAAGCCATTTCCCCTTCCCACGTTTTCTTCTGACTTTTTGTTTTTTTTTGATACAAGAAAAAATGAACATTGAACAGACTTATTTGATTGGCAGTGCCAGGAGCTATCTGTCTGGAAGCACTCTTCTTAACACTTGCATAAATCCAGACTGGTGCCACTGTCTATGGATATGCTCCAGCAAAGCAATCTGATTCTATTTGCAGGCTTGGAAAAAAAAAAAGGATAGTTTTCATGCAGGATATTCAACATCCCCCCACCCTCTCTGCCTCCCTCCCTCTCTCTCTCTCCATCCTTAAATCTAGAATAATGTACTGTGGCATAAAATAGCACTAATTAATATTTGCAATTAGCAAAGGCTGAATAAGCTTGGAAGTAGAGAGGAGATATGTGTAAGGAATGTGGATGGACATCAGAGGTGCTACTCAGCAGGTTCTGACCAGTTCTGGAGAACTGGTAGCGGAAATTTTGAGTAGTTCAGAGAACTGACGAATCCCACTTCTGACTGGCCCGTCCCCTATCTATTCTCAGCCTCCCGAGTCCCAGCTGATCGGCTGGGTCTCCTTTGGTTGCCCTGCACAGGAGAAGGAAGCTGGAAAGCAGGTTAGTGGGGTGAGGAAGGAATGGGGATTTTGCAATAGCCTTCCTTCAGGAGTGGGGAGGGAATGAAGACTTACAGTATCCTTCCCCTGCCATGCCACCAAGCCACGCCCTGAGAACCGATGGTAAAAAAATTTTTGAATCCCACCTCTGGTGGTCATAGCAAAAATGTCTGGAAAGGACAGTTCTGGGTGTTCTATATGGAGGCCTATTATACTTTCTTGCACGACTGATGTTATCAAGGGCCTGGTTAACCAGTATCAGGCTGCATCTCTGCTGGATCTGAGCATTCAGGCTCTGTCCACAGGCATGACTAACGCTTCCACTGAAGGGGAATAAAATAAGCAAGGCCTCGATCAGGATTCTTTAGTTGGGCATTTACCAAACAAACCTTGATGGACAAGTCAGAGAGATAGGCATTAAGGAAAACAAAGGCTGCTAATCTTAACTATTTCTACCTTAAGCATTCAGATTGTGAAGGGCAGACTTTTGTTTCACAGGTAGTCCTTGATTTATAACCACAATTGAGTCCAAATTTTCTGCTGTAAAGTGAAACATTTGTTAAGTGAGCTTTGCCCTATTTTAGGACCTTTCTTGCTGCAGTTCTTAAGTGCACAACTGCAGTTGGTAATTTCATAACCCCGGTTGTTAAGTGAATGTGGATTCCCCATTAATTTTGCTTTGTCAGAAGGTTGCAAAAGGTGACCACATGATCTTTATGAACCAGTTGCCAAGCATCTGGATTTTGATTACATGATTCTGGGGATGCTTCCAAGGTTGTAACTGTGAAAAATGGTCATAAGTCACTTTTTTCAGTGCCATTTTAACTTTGAATGGTCACTAAATGAACTGTTGTAAGTCCAGGACTACCTTGGCCTCATGGTCAGAGTGGTGGAGGAAGACTAGACAGCAATTTGGATAGGAGTTGGACATAATTTGCATCTATTAATAGAAATTTCCTCTTGTTTTTAGCTTTCAGTATAGAGCACCCAAAAGATATGTGTGGCATGAACCCTAAGTTATTTTGCTGTTTGGTCTAGTGATTAAGGCAACAGATCAGGAATCAAGAGATGGTGAGTTCTAGTCCTGTCTTAGGTGTGGAAGTGACTGGGTGACTTTGGGCCAGTCACTTTCTTTCAACCCAACCCACAGGGTAGTCGTGGTGGGAAAAAATAAATAAAAGGAAGGGGTATTAAGAATGTTCATCTCCTTGAATTATTTATGAAAATAATAAAGGGTAAAAGGAATTCTAAATATTATTATTATTATTATTATTATTATTATTATTATTATTATTATTATTATTATTATTAATAAACAACTTGAAAAAGTCACCAGATATCAGGACTTGAGACTCGAACTGCAGAGACTCTGGCATAAACCAGTGCAGGTGGTTACAGTGATACATGGCACACTGGGTGCTGTGCCTAAAGACCTAGGCAAGCACTTAAAAACAATTGGTGCTGACAAAATCACCATTGGTCAGCTGTAGAAGGCCACCTTACTGGGATCTGCTTGCATAATCTGCCGATATATCACACAGTTCTAACGCTTGGGAAGTGTTCGACTAGTGATTTGTGATACAAAACCCAGCATGGTTATCTCGTTTGGTGTGTATATTGTCATTTGTATGTAGAATAAATAATAATAATAATAATAATAATAATAATAATAATAATAATAATAATAATAATAATGATGATGATGATGATGATGATGATGATGATATTATTTCAAGTGTGTAGAGCAGAGGTGTCAAACTCATTTTCATTGAGGGCCACATCAGGGCTGTGGTTGACCTTGGGCAGGGAGTGGTCAGGGGTGTGTGGCTGACTGGGTGGGTGTGGTCAACTAGGTAGGTGTGGCCAGCTTGACTCCACTTCCCAAACTGCTGGCATGTTTCCTCTTTGCACTGGGTAGACCGGGCCAAGCTATGCTGGCCTGATCTTTCTTCTTTGCACTAGGTAGATCAGGGCGGCTCTGCGGACTGGATCCTACCACATTACGAGCTGTGGATTGCAGGTCTTGAGTTTCACACTCCTGGTATAGACTATGCAGTGGGGCTCTTCATCTTCCTTTTTTTTCATCAGGTCCATTTAAGTCCAATGATAATATTTAATAAGGCCAAGGGATGTACACAAAGGTTCAAAATGTCAAGATGGCTGCCATGACTGCCATCAAAGTTCTACCCCTTTTCTACATATATGGGTCACAGCATCTGTTGCAAAGCCTTTTGAACAATGCATGAATCACAGAAATAAAAATAGCTGCAGTCCATTATTTTGACAGTTCTTTGAGACATTAATACCATTTCCTCATCCCTTCAGAAAAGTTGAATTTGCTGATTGTTTTTCCTTCTGCTCAATTCAGAAGGCTGAAGCTTTTGTGGTCCAATCTGATTTCCCTCCAAATAATCAACACCTGAAAAAAATGAAAAGTTTTGGAGCAAGCCTGCTGGTGTAGGAGCAACTAAACTCCCCCTTTTGTGTTAACTAAGGGGAAAAAATAAATTATTAGGTCTCCCCCTAACTCATATTTTCAGGAAGTGTTGTGCATGTCTAATCATTAAATATAACATTTCACTTCGGGCAAGGATGAATTTAATTGACAAAATGAATGAGAAGCCTTCCTAGAAGTCTGCTTTAGATCAGAAGTTTTTAAAAATGGATGTGGCTTGGAGCAGAAAAAGAGAGCCACAAATCTTAAAATATTAGTTTTCCGGTGCCTTGCTCAAAGCAGCTTGACTAAGGAAAAGGGAATGAATAATATATAAACTGGGCTATGGATGACATCTTCATTATGCCCTGTTAGGTTTTGCAAAAGAAGATACTTCCTTGGAGGCGGAAAAACCCTTAAGATAGGAAGTAGACGAATCTTCAGCTTTACACCATACCCAGAACTCTGCAAAATCTATTTGATTAAAGACAGTGATGGTGGGCATGGAAACTGTGTGGTAAGAGAAGAATATGCTGTAGGAAATAACAAGGCCTTTCCATTCTTTTTCACCACCCTTAAAAATTAGGGTCATCAGGCAGGACTACATTTTATGGGACACCTAATCTAGGCTGAAGAAAGAGATGATTCATTCTGGGCAACAACAAGGATGATAACCTCTATTTTTTCTGCTAATCTATTAGGTACAAGGTGACCTGGGAAGACAAAAGTCTATGATCTGCTGATTAGGATTAGGCTGGAAACACAATGATCCTTCACCTCTTTGCTCTTCTGCACATCCTTTGTCACTTTGGCCAGTAAACATCTTTATCATTTGTACTTCAATGAGAAAGTAAATTTGTTACTGTACTGGCCCTCAGCAGAAATAAAACACACCACAAAATATCAAAACTACGCTAGAGGTGTCTGTTAAACAATCATTTTGCGCACAAGCCCGTATTAAACGCTAGCACCAAGGACGAAGGGTAAAAGAGTAACTAGCAACAACCTGAAAAACGAAGGGATTTCCGTCAGCGGAGTACTTTAGATAAAGAATACAGCAGATTTTGGAGTTTAATAAACAGAATGCAGACAACGCTTCATATCAGTTTGCAGAAGCACATTCTGTGACCTCAAATTTCGACAGCAAGCAATTTTTGTAAGAAAAGGATTTGGTAAATAATAAACATATCACACAAAGTAACACTGCATCCCTTTTTGTGAAAATATGCCTTGGGCTTTGGATTTTCTTTTTTTTTTTCATATTCTCCTCCCAGTGAATGCATTTTTTAAAATAAAGAGAATCTGAATGCTCAGACATGGTAAGCCACTGAAACAATCCGATCAAGACTTTTTTTTTTTAAGGCCACATATAGAGTATCTGTGAAAGATATAGGAACAGATGGTAATGTCAAGGACAAAATAACTTCTTTCCAATCACCTTCATCAAAATCTAACATCCTACAGAGAGGCCTGCAAAAAAGCGATGTTTTGGTGAGAATGGGTAACTCTCTGTCAATTGATTCACTGTTGAAAATATTGCTCAAAGTTACACCCAGACAGGATTGTGCTCCAATATGTGTATTCACAGTGACCCATGAGGGGAGTCTATTCCATAAATTCAAGTAGTGGTTATCATACACAGTCAGTATCTTGCAACCTAAACATTTCAGCTATGGCCATCATTTCTATTTTATAAGCTTTTAAGGGCAATCCAAGAAGTGGTCCCTATATAGAGAGAGAGCTCCTTCTAATATAAATGGATTTTTATTCTTAAATAAGTAACATACACTGTCATAACTTTCAATTATGCTAGAAGTGAAGCAAGAGAAGAAAACCCAAGATCTAATCTTGGAATGAGATTAAGACCTCAATTTCCAGATCCATACAACATAAGCAAAAAAACAAGAAAACAAGAAAATCCTCACAGCTGGAATACCTACATACCAAATATCAATTTTGATGTCTGGAGGAAAATAAATACCAATAAATATTATATATGCAATATATAATATATATGTATATGTTAGTCTATACACATATTAAGAAATGACAATACAGTTTAGTGTTTCCAGGACACCAAAGACACCACTTCAAGGCTTTTCATCTATTTATGTGCATTTTTGGAAAAATGAACAGCTATAATGCTCAACCTAAAAGAAAAGACACATCTAAAGTAGGTGAAAGGACACAGTGGAAGTCCATGCAAGGTAACAGAATCAGATACAATTCATTTCACAGCTGCTTCATCTTTCGTGAGAAACTCACAAGGTTTTCTTTTCTAATTAACTATCTGTCTGCACGCATAATCTGTTATAAAGAAATATAAATAGAAAGTTCAGTTATGCAAAATTTAGCTTGTCCAAGGGACAGGTGTTGGAATAGATGCGTTGGGTGTTTTTCCAAGGACAGCAAGCTGAAAGAGAGAAGCACTTTGCTGTAACGGTCAAGGACCCAGGCTAAAAACCAGGAAGATGATGAGTTGTAGACAAGCATGAAGTCAGCTGGGTGATTCTGGGTCCGTCACTCTCTCCCAGTCCAAGAAAGGAGGCAATGGCAAGCTACTTATGAAAACCCTTGACAAAAAAATTGCAGGGATTTGTCAATACTGACTTGAAGGCACACACACAAGCTGAGCTTTTGGAGCACAGTTTGCAATGAATTTAGCTACTAACTTTAGCTTTGGGCTATAAAGAACTAAATAACAATCAGACAGCTTTCCCTTTGATGCTACCTGTGGATGTCCAGTTTCTTGCAGTCCAAATATGGTAGCATTATTTATTATTGATTTCCCCCAGGATATGAAAATGATGCAACATGACAAATTTACTATTTTTTTTAAAAATGCCAGATTTGCAAAAGCAAACATTGGAAAACTGAAGTACTTCTTTCTTTGGATCAAAGTTACTTAGAACTATAAGAAACTCTATTATCTGAAAAACCAAAATGGTTATTGAAGAATTCCTCAGTTAAAATTATTTACTTAGATTTGGTTTCTGTTTTTCTAGGTACGTTGACAAAATCATCTCTAATACATTACCTCCAACAGTGCATATATTTTTCTGAACAGAAATATTAGCAATTAAAATAAAAATGTGTTGTTATACTGCACAGTATATCCTCTAAATTATAAAAATTGGTGAAACATGACATCAAATTTCAAAGGGAAAAAAAGCCAAATCTTTAAGCAACCAAATAATCAAATTAGCTTATTTCCAGGAAATTCAGCAGTAAAATATTTAAAGGACCCTTTCTGTTCCTGGCAAATTAAGGAATATTGTGAGAGGTCCTTGGTGCTCTCTGAGATTGCTTGTTTTCTTGAAGATGTTTTATTACTCTAACTAGATAACTGTATGTAGAACCTCACAATCCAGGAATAGATACAACTGATGCACAACGCAAAAAGGTCCTCCTAGCCATGACTGCTACCTGGGATCTAAGTTGTGCATCAGGTTAGTTGCTTGTTGTGATGATGAGACCTAATTAGGGTAATGAAACATCTGCAAGAAAACCAGCAAGCTGGGAGAGGATCAAGGACATCTCTTTTCAACCCTGAATTACAAATATTCTCCTTTAAAAGGGTCTTTAAACTTGACAGCTTCAAGACTTGTGGACTTCAACTCCCAGAATTCCTCCTCCAGTTATGTTAGTTCAGGAATTCTGGGAGTTGAAATCCACAAGTCTAAAACTTGCCAAGTTTGAAGACCCTTGATGTGCACGTTCTCTCTCTTGGTGCCTGTAGAATATGAATATCTCAGTGAAGAACAGGCTTCACTTGAACACTGGCAAGACTGAGTGGCCTTGGCTTTAATTTAGGGCCTTCTGAGCCTATGACTTTACCATATTTCCATGATGGCAAACCTATGGCACGCAGAGCCATCTCTGCCGGCATGCAAACCATGCTCAGTTCCACTGCGCACCTCAGTTCCTCCTCCCAGTAGCCAGCTGATTGTCAGGTATCTGCCATGCATGTGGCAGTGGGAGTGAGGGGGGTTCATGCATGTGTGGGGGGCATGGGAGCATGGGGGAATCATGCGTGCATGAGCATGGGGGTTTGTGTGTGCATTGCATTATGAGTGCAGGCAAGCGTGCATTTGTTCACTTTCAGCACACGATGATGAAAAGGTTAGCTATCACTGCCATATTTAGTACTGGATGGGGTAGCACTACCCCAAATAAACCTGGTGCACAACCTGGACCCCAGGTAGCCATCATGGTTATGAGGACCTTTGTGCATTGTGCGGCAGTTGTACCTGTTCCTGGATCCTGAGGTTCTACTTGGCCATCTCCTGGGTGGGCTACTGGATGGGCTGCTGTAATTATAATGGGGCTCCCCTTGAAGAATATCCAGAAGCTTCAGCTGCTGCAAAATTCAGTGGGACTGGGAGTTATGAGCGTTCCTCAGAATATCAGAATATCAGAATCAGAATACCTTTATTGTCACTATCCACGTGTACAATTTGCATCATACGCATACACAGTGAAATTAAGCGACTCGTCCTTCAGTGCAACATACACACCAGAAATATACATAAAATCTCTAAAAAAATTATGATAAAAGAATAAAAAGAATAAAAGAATAAAAGAATAAAAATACCCTACTGTGCCTGTCCCAGTAGGAATTATTGCACATGCCCGCCAACACAACAACAATAGTGATCATATTGCACAAAATTTGTTCACAATTATTTACAGTGTATCTGGCAGTATTTAAAATCAGTGCATGTGCAAATTCAAGGTAGTTATGGCTTTCGGGAAAAAACTGTTTTTAAGGCGGTTTGTCCTTGACCAGATGCTCCTGTAACGCCTCCCTGAGGGCAACAGGTCAAACAGTCCATAACCAGGATGAGAGCTGTCTTTTATGATGTTCACAGCTCTACTAAGACAGCGGGAGGAATAAATGTCCGACAGGGAGGGAAGAGGGCAGCCGATGATCTTCTGAGCTGCTTTGACTACCCTCTGTAATCTCTTCCTGTCTGCCATGGTACAGTTGCCATACCACACTGTGATGCAGTATGTCAACAGACTTTCAATGGACGCACGGTAGAAGGTAATCAGCAGGTTAGAGTCCAGATTGTGCTTCCTGAGCACCCGCAGGAAATGGAGTCTCTGCTGGGCCTTCTTAATGACCGCCGTGGTATTTTCCGTCCAAGAGATTTTATCAGCAATGATGACACCCAGAAACCGGAAGGTGTGGATCCTCTCCACCTGCTCTCCATCGATGTAAAGGGGAGATACATGTTATACCTCTGCTCCATGAGCTGCTTTGGTTACTAGTTTGCTTTCAAATCCAGATCTGTTATCTGAGGGACCATCTCTTCCCAATTACATCTATCTGTCCCATCAGATCTGGCAGGAGAGACA
Source organism: Hydrophis major (assembly GCA_033807585.1). Lineage (NCBI taxonomy): Eukaryota > Metazoa > Chordata > Lepidosauria > Squamata > Elapidae > Hydrophis > Hydrophis major. Next base: position 126,793,313 of record CM066328.1, read on the forward strand.
TGTTGAAGGTCCTAGACATGTTGGGCTCAATTGTGGTCATAAGTCAAGGACTACCTGTATTCCGAAAGTCCACAAAGCTGACTAAATTATGTTAGACCAGTTCTTCTCTCTCATCCCAATGAAGAGAGGATAAAATGGAAATAAAATGTCCTGAGCTTTTGGAAGAAAGGAGATATGTAGAGGAAGAAGGGAAGCAACAACAACATATTTTAAAGAATCATTTGAAGCACTTTCTTGGCATTACTTGAACGTCAAGTGGAATAGTTTACCTTTATGATTAAATGAGGAATTGGATTAAACACAAGTTCCTCTAAGCTGGACACAATGGGGGAAAAAAAAAGACATCTTTGAAGAAAGCTGCCATCCTGGCAATTTCTCAAATGAGCAGACCAGTCATAGTCTGTCATCTATCCCTCCTTTCTTCTGTTATCCCTAAAGAGTAGCAGCAGCTAGAAACTTTGCTCCTAAAAATTTAGAGTTTCCGATGTAAAGTCTGAAATATTTAAACATGTGCATAAGTGCCTTTTTAATAGGTATTTGTTTCAGCTATTGTATTTTTTTTACTCTAATGAAAGACCTGAGAAACTATAGGGATGATGTTTATTGGTTTCCCAGGGCTTCAAGTAATATTTCATCCAATGACCTGTTTCCAATTTCTTCTTCATAAATTATTCTAAATCTTCAACAAAAACGATCTCTTGGACACGCTTGGACATTTTGATGTAGAAAAGCAAGAAAAAAAAGTGCACCAAATCTGAGCCTAAACTTAATCTGGAGGAAAAAAAGATGATTCTAAATAAGTCCAAATGTTTGCCCAACTAATAAAGTGTTACTCAGAATGAGCGATAGGTGGTCTTAAAATTTTGGACCACTGCGAATAGCTCTTGTGACTTCTGAAAATTCACTGACATCACTGTGCCTGCCAGTTTGCCTCATCTTTTGTTCAAGCAGTGGGCTGGTTGCCTATGTTATTCAGTAGCACTTGCAACTTTCATTCAGACATGGTCACCTTCCTCTAGGCAGATGGGTAAGCTAATCAGCAGCATAACAGGGTGATGAAAGGAAGATGAAAAGAATAGCTGCTATCTGTGTTGGGCACCCATCACTGAGGAGCTGATTACATAGGGAGTCAATTATGTAAGATCACAGGTAGAGGAAGAGAGTGGCTGTAGCTGCATGAGTGCCAGTGGGCCTGTGGGGATATGGGGGTGAGGGCAAGGGCAAGGGCAAGGCAAGGTGACAAAATCTATCAATGCAGAGACCCAGATGGCCCTGGGAGGGGAAATAGGTAGCAGCCGGCAATGAAATGCAAAAGATGTTTTGTAACAGACATCTGCAAAGCTTAAGATAAGGAAAGTGGCTATTCACCACAGAAGTAACATCCCATAATACAATCAGATGATAAGTTAACACGATCATCTCACTCTGAATGATTGAATTGCTATCAGGGTGAATGATCATTTTGTTTATATTATGTTTTTTTAACGCTTTTGCATTTCTGGATTTTTTTTCTCCTTCCAAGACCTTTATGCAGAGTTACTTGCCAATTGATATGTAAATGATAACCAGTCCATAAAGATTCATTTTGCATAGATAATGTAGTTTTATACACATTGACTCAGAAATAAATGTCAAGGTGTGTTTTTATCTTTATGGTAGGTTTTTGCTTATAAGGTTTCCAGGTTAATTTCACTATAAAATTCTGGGTTGTTAATGGTCAAACATGTGTGAAATGGCAAAGTCATCACAGTTTCTTGTAAAAATGGCAGTGGTGTTTTGGAAATAATATTTATTCAGAAGTCAGCAGATTTACTTCTAAGTCAGCATGCATAGAATTTCACCCTTAAAGTATCCAATTCTTGCAATCAATGAAGGGTCTCTTTTTAAAGTATCATTATCATCTTTTAAAATTACAGTCCACGTCCAGTACAACATAAGTTAAAGCAACTCAACTACAAATCCAAAAATATAATCACATGATAACACTTTAATACATATTGTACTTCTATGAACAAATCTTGAAAATTTCCTATCTAGATCAAATTGGGATCAGCTGCTATAAGGATGAACTTATATAATTTTATATCTCAATATACTGCATTATTTTATCTGATCTTATTTGATATGCACATTTGTCTAATCAGGAATCAGCAAATTAAACTATTAACAAATCTGGATATTACACAACCTTATCACTAAGGCACAAAAATTAAAATGTGATTTCAGGATACCTGGCATTTAAAAAAATGCTTCTAGGTGGCTGAGCAGTCTTTCTACTAGAGAGTGAATTAATTGACAGCACAGTTCTGCATAGTGTTTCCACCTTAGAAAAACATATTCTTGGATTTTGAGTTCTCTAGAAGAGCTATGGCTTCGTCTAAGTTCTACCAGGATTCCTTAAAATCTAGCTTCCATCAAGGTTGAAGGGAGAGGTGCAATGTAACTAATTTCACAGCTAAATATTTCAGTCATTTATGTATAGATTCATTTTGGTCTATATTTATAGGAAATCACAGATTTTGATGCATACAGTGTATTCCTGGTGGAACTGAATCACTATTGTAATGATATATTATGATCAGAGTATGAGAGAATATTTAGAAGTGAATTACAGCATATTAGCAATGAAAATATAGTGATAAATGGATCTACTATAGAGTATTTAGAGTAATTCATTTAATACTAGTGGATACACATTTTCAGTTATTTATAGACGCCAATCCAAATTTTGCAATTGGTTAAACTTTGTACAAAAATGTATTGTGTAAATTGCCATGGATAATGGCAATTTATAGTGTATGGATCAAGACCATATACCGTATGTAAAATTTAAAAAGTTTTTGTTGCAATCAAAATGTGATTCCAGCCAGTTGCATATCCCCCCTCCTAATTACAGCAGCATAATAAAGGACAGCTCTATATGTAGAGCTACAAAGATGTGTTTTGCGTTGTGATTCACTTCGATGTTAGACTATAATGCTGTGGCTTCACTAGTCCTGACTGTGAACAAAATGATGGCAAGAGACAAATAGAAGTCTCTTGTATTATTGTAAATGGGATTGTAAAAGCCACATGCACCACAAAAGGTATTTTTGTATCATTCCCATGACACTCTGTGATGAAATCCAACATTGTCTTTCTTTGAATGAACACAATTTCTGCTTATTGCAGTCAGCATTTTCAAAGTCCAAAAGTAATAATGACTGTAGCATGCATACCTTGTCACTAATATGGTTGGTAAGGTAAGACATCATTTCAGTGGTGGGATTCAAATTTTTTTACTACTGGTTCTGTGGGCATGGCTTGGTGGGCATGGCAGGGGAAGGATACTACAAAATCCCCATTCCCTCCCCACCCCACTAACCTGCTTTCCAGCTCCGTTCTCCTGTGAGGGCAACAAAAGAAGACCCAACCGATCAGCTGGGACTTGGGAGGCAGAGAATAGATGGGGGTGAGGCCAGTCAGAGGTGGCATTTGCCGGTTCTCCAAACTACTCAAAATTTCCACTACTGGTTCTCCAGAACTAGTCAGAACCTGCTGAATACCACCTCTGCATCATTTGTTTTCTTTATCACAATAGAAAATCGAATACAGGTACTCCTTGACATGGCCACAGAATTTCCATTGCTAATCAAGGCAACTAAGTGAGATGTACCCAATTTTATGATCTTTTTTGCCATTGTTGGGTGAATCATGCGGTCATTAAGCAAATCCATCTTCCTCCATTGATTTTAGTTATCAGAAGCTGTCTGGAAGGTTTCAAATGGTAATCACATGACCCCATGATGCTGCTGCAACCATTGTAAACATATGCTGGTTCCCAAGTGCCCAAATTTGGATCATATGACATTGGGGTTGATGCAACAGTCATAAATGTGAGGACCAGGTTTTTTCAATGCTATTGTGATTTGAACAGTTGTTGAATGAATGGTTTTAAGTCAAGGACTACCTGCAGGCAGAGGTAATTGTTCTTATCCATACCTCCAAGCCTCTTTTTGTATCCAAAGTTTACTGAAGACATTTCTTTTAAATGCTTTAGAAATGTTATTTATGCTGCGAATATTTTTGCTTCTTCCTATGGAGCGGGCTTCAAGCACTGTGAATCACTCAGCTTAAACATTAAGGGTAACTGTTAAAGAATGGACTCAGAGCATATCATTTGTACAGAGGGGGTTTCTTTTTTTATGAAGAACAGCTTCAGTCTTTGTATGTAGATTTAGGTTTATCTTTTCTTACATCATGCTTTCCTTTTAAACTGTTAGGATACTGGATTACGAGAGGAATTCCATCATCCTTTGCTTTCAGATAGCATGGCTATGATATCACTCAGATTCTTTTCTATGCCCCCCACCCTGAATTCTCTCTCTTCAATCCTCCACCCAGCTCAAAATCTCATTTTCCATTTTACCCTTTCAGTCCCAAACTGAAGCAAAAGAGTTGCTTTTACTCTTCCATCCCAAAACTCAGTAAATTACAGTATATCCAACACTGTATTTCTAATTTATTTGGTTTGCATAAATGCTGAAAAGGAAAGGAGGCAGGGAAAATCAGCACTTTCTCAGTCAAGATCTATATTTAAACTGTTTGCTATCAGTTCACCAATGCAGGTCACTTTCTCATAGATAACTGGCATTAGTCGGGCAGCTTTCTTTAATATTATTACTTTGCGGGGCTTCCGGTTTCGCGTGGCTTCGGGGCAGCAGGAATTCGCGACAGCTCGCGATTCCTGCTGTGCTAGCCGTCGAGGTACCCCCGATCCAGATGGGTCAGGGGGATATGGCTGCCCTGTAGGGACAGCTGAAGAGAGAGGGGAGTCGGATAGGGGGGTGGGGGTGTCGCAGACCCCCCCTTCGCCGGAAAACCCCTTTTTCCCAAGGCGGTGGAGCGGCGGTCAGCAATGGCCGCCACGAAGAAGCCAGCAACCGGGTAAGATTGCGCTGGAGGAGAAGAGTGAAAGTGATGTCTGAGCCGGGTCAAGTAACATCCTTTAAATTGCCTGGAACTGAGCTGTTTGAATTGCTGGAGGATACATTGTATCCCTAAGAAGAGCGAAAGCGGCGGAGAAGCTGTTAAAGGGAACTTTTTTTTTTCTTCACTCTCCCACCCCATGGAAACAGCAGAAATGTTTGGATATATTGGACATTGAAAGTGAATTGTTTTGAGAGTTGAAGCTAAGGGACAAAAGGATTTTTGGACATTGAAAAATTTAAGAAATTGGAAAACCCTTGTTAGAGGTATGGATTTCTGATTATTTAAAATCGATATCGCAAGTGGGAAGGGAGAGGAGAAAAAATTGGAGCAGAAGCTGAAAAAGGAGGAGATTGCCTAGAATCCCAAAGAAAGATATATGGTAATTGGACCTCTTTGATTAAACATTAACCCCAGAAAGAGAAAGAAAAGAAGGAAGAAAAGTATTAACTTTTGGAACTTTTTTTTGAATTGTTTTTGATTAAAAATACTTGTGGTTGTTTTGGGAAAAGTTTCTCTTTTCATAATGGCATCGCTTGTGGATGAACTAAAGGCTGAATATCAAAAATATAAAAAGGAAGATACTTTGGGCACTTTGTTTCAATTTTTAGAAATGGCGTTATGTACTTATGAAAAGTTGATTACGCAGCAGAAGGACTGGGACAAGGAAGAAGAGGAAGAAGAAGCCATCTTTGATGAACAATGGGTCCTTTCCGGAGAGGAGGAGAAAAAGGATAAGAAAAAGGGGATTTTAAGAATTATAAAAACAACCAAAGAAGAGAAAAATGAGCGAAAAGGTGGAGGCAAGGTTAGAAAGCAAAGGAAAAGGAGTAAGAAAAGGGAGGAGGAAAAACAAAGGGGTAAAAAGGGCAAGGAGAAGAATAAGCAAGAGAGAAAGGGGGGGAGGAGAAGCCTCAATGGGGGGAAGCAAGATCTAAAGAAAAAAAGTTTATTTAGAGACAATGGGTGAATTTAATTTAGGATAAAAGAGGGATTCTGGAGGGTATATAAGATTGTGTTTTTATATGTGTGTTTAGAGTATAAAATTTATCATGTAATTTTAGAATTTTTTAAACAGAATCCCAAGAAAAATTGTTATACGAAGTACTTTTAAGTTAGGGTAATGAGTTATAGACGTTACTCCAATTGGTGTATAGGAGAAGTATAGTAAAAGAAAAAAGATGAATGGATAGTTGGAAATAGAACAGACAAAGAATGTTATTGAAAATGGTAATAAGATATGAAAAGATATATAAAGATTTTGTTATGTTTTTTTTTTTGGATTTTGTATATTGATAAAAGGCAATAAAATTTTAATTAACAAGAAATAATTTGGATGAAAAGGAGAAGTAGGGATAAGATATGAAGTTAAATAGATAAAGTATTGATACTATAATTTGGAATTGTTATGTTCTATTAGTTTTTTTTTATTATTTTTTCCTAGAAAAGAATTTATAAGCTGTTATGCCTTGATTTTTTGTGCATTGTTTTTATAAAATTGATAAAAATGGTTTATATATATATATAAAAAAATGAAAATGATAATAAGATATGGAAGGATATACAAAGTGAATATGATGTTTGAATTTGTGTCTGTGAGAAGAGTTTTAACCCGGGATCAGACAAACTTCAGAAAAGATCTTTTAGTTTTGTTTATGTTTTGTGTTTTGTATGTTTGTGTATTGTGTTTTCTGTAAAAAATTAATAAAATTTGTTTTTAAAAAAATATATATATTATTACTTTGCGGAAAGATATATGTGCCAAGATGCCTCAAGACATCTGTGACAATAGGTCAATTGAGTGAATTCATAAAAAATGACTGTCAGTGTCCCATTCATTTAGGATGGAGCTAAAATAAAGAAGAATCCATGGAAGAGTCTAAGAATGCATCCATGAGGAAATTCCCCTGTAAATTAGAAGAATTATATTCAGCTTTTAAAGAATTGTAAAATAGCTATTACACAGTTGTTTCTCCAGAATATTTTTCCCCTGAAAACTGAATCACTATACAGTCTTCCAAAGAAATTGTGACATCCAATAATAATATTATATTGTTCCCTTGGTTATGAGGCAGAGATAAATCCAACACCTGTCATTTCACTATCTCCAGCTTTTTAATAAACACTGGGCTTCAGCTTTGTATGTAGAAGGAGCTGCTCCTCAAAACATCTGGCAAAACTATCTTACTCTTCTTCATCTTTAAAAGCACCCTTGCCTAACATTACATTAATTTAAAACCACCTGGAGAGAAGCACATATACAGAATCTCCTCACAGTTAAACAGAAACCTATCTATCGCCACACTGTTTGCTAAGGGAATAGATCGGATCCGCCTTAAACATCTTGGCCCCAACTTGGAGGTGATGACCTAATCACTGTATTTCATGCTATAGAGCAGTATTGTTTTCAAACTTAGCAACTTTAAGATGTGTAAACTCAAACTCCCTAAATTCCCCAGCCAGACTTCTGGGGATTGAAATTCATATAATTTAAAATGGAAAGTTTGAAAAACTCTGTTATAATACAACACTTTTATGCAAAAATGGGATGCTATTCCTATTGTTTTCCTATACCTATATTAAGGCAGGGGAAATCTGCCAGATTGCCATCTATGGTAAATAGGCATTTTGTCCTTAGACCCTCATTGCCTATTGCTGAAAATACAATCTCTAATGGTTCCTTGAATTCCAATTCAGACTAGACAGAAAGAACGAGGCAGGTGGAGAATGGTCTTTAAAATCAATGAATATTCTGGTTTATTGCTAACTACACCAATGAAAAACCTCAGGTGATATAAAAATACTTAAAAGTCAAACAGATTGCACAAATAATTATCTAACACTGAAAATAACCACAGAATGGTCTTTGAAAACAATGGAATAGAAAGGAAAGAGGCAGAAGATACAAGTCAGGGTAATACTCTAATGGATCTTCTTGAACACATTGCAATGCACCCTCCTAACTCACAAATTTTTTGAAAGGGAAAAATATTTTATAGACAGAAAATTTAATGAAATAAAAAAAATTAAGCCACAGGCCATTGCTTTGAGCTCTTTACTGAAACACAACTGAGAAATTTTCATTAAGAATATAATGCTTCAGCTAAAATGGTTAAAATGGTTAAAATGGCAGGGGTGGGCAACCTATGGACTTCAACTCCCAGAATTCCTGAACCAGCATGGCACAAATTCCTCAGGTATTCTGGGAACTGAAGTCATAAAAGGGCCATTGCTGTTCATCTTTCACCCCGGATTAATGTTTCTGCCATTTCCATTTAGGAGCATCATAAAGGAAGCAATTATAACTTTAAAAGACAAAAACCTACAGAATAAGAGGTATATTACCTTTCTAGCAATTAATATTTTGTTTAGCAACTTTAAAAATGATATGAAAACATAGATTTGAAACCAGAGATTTTTTTATTGGGAATCGTACCTGATATATATAATAAAAATTTAAAGTATCTGATTGTAAATGTATTAACAGCAGCTAGGATTGTATTTGCTAAACATTGGAAGAGTGAGAAAATACCATTAGAGGAAGAAATTATTAAGAAAATATTGGAATGTGCTGAAATGAGTAGATTGACATTTGAAATTAGAGAACAAGAAGATAAACAATTTTATGAAGTTTGGGATCTTTTTTATCAATGGTTAGATAATACAATATGATAATAGAATATTTAGAAATTTAGGAAATAATGAATATATAATTTTTCTTGGTTTTGATAATTTTTAAGAATATTTTATTAAGATAGATTTGGTATGATTTCATGATTTGTCATAAAATAATTTAACTTAATTATAGTTATCTCGCTTAAGTATGAATTAGTAAAATTATAGTCAAATGATTGTTCAATAATGATATTGGGATATTTTATTGATGATTGATAATGTGAGTTATTATGTAATATAATTATTCTGATGACTATGAAATGGATGCACAAAAGGGAGTGGTAAACCAACCGATACACTGTAAATTTATGAAGAATGTTATAATTTTTTTATTTTTTATTTTTTTTATGTCATGTTTTATGTCTTATATGTGTTTTTTTTTGTTGTTAAAATCAATAAAACTTTTACCAAAAAAAAAAAAAATGATATGAAAAGGATAAGGAATATAATAGAAAGAAAATAATCAAATTAAAGTTACATAATGCTCCAGGAACCACTAAAACAATCTATTCTTGGAGACGCGCCAGAAAGCATTGCTCTTAATGAACCAAAATCCAATCTTCCCAAATGAATTTGATTTTGTGGCTGCTTCTAGCCACCACTCACTTTACTGCTGCTGGTTTGCCCTAGTCCACTCCATCTTCCAACACTTTGCCAATCAAGACAATATAAAAGATGTGGTGGCATCAGGTACCTTATACAAGTTCGCTAAAAGCAGCAAGATTATTAAGATGGAAAGCAATTTGGTTTCCATGTAATTGGGCCAATGCTCTGTTTTGCCACGTGGCCGGGGGTTGGGCAATCCTTTTTTTTGAGCATCAACATGGAAAAAAGGCATTTATTTCCCTATCTCAGCAACCAGCCCAAAGTTCCTTTTGTAATACTTGTGCCCTGTGAAAAGTTTCTTCTTTTATTGCAAGAGGCCATGAAAAATTATCCATGAGGGTCATTTCCATAGCTTTCCAAAATTTCCCAAAATTATAGTTCTCTTTTCCCTTCCCTTCCCGCCTCTTCCCATTACTCTGCTGTGCTTGCTCAATCCATCTGAGTGAATTAATCACTTTCTCTAAGTGAAGGCCAGGTTTGTCAGGGCTGCCACATATGGGTTGTTTAAATGGCTTCACATGGCGACTGTCTCTGTGTGGTGAGCCATTCATGTGGATCTTGTCACTACAAATGGCTCAAGGGAGAGAGAAAGAGAAACCTGCAAGGATAGAAATAATTCAATCTGCATGGTGAGTTGCTAGGCACGATCTGTTCACAGCATGTTGGTGACAGACCGAGTTATTTAAAAGTATATCTTCCTTGTCCACTAAGATAGGACATGACACTGCCCAGCCTTATCCAAGTAGAGCCTTTACTAAAGATCCTTGAATTCCCAGCCATTATCTGGTGGCTGCCAGGATGGAGAAAGTTCTACTGATCTTTGAAAGTTAAGATTTCCCCATAACTTAATCCTACATCTTATTGTGAAGCAATGGATCTTGTTGATATTGATTATATTTACCTACTGGTATCATGTAGTTCAACTAAAAGTCACCTAAAGGAGATGAAGTGAACAATTCTTGGAGGTACCTCATAGGCAGGGTCTTTTATTTTGAAATACAGCCTCCTTTCATTCATTTTCTTCTGATGACTGCTAAATTAAACACTACAAGGTAGGTAAATAGGTATGCCCAGAGGTGGGCTTCAAAAATTTTAGCAATGGCTTCCCTGCCCGGTTGCTGGGTGGGTGTGGCCTTGGTGGGCATGACCTAGTCAGCCTCCTGCATCATGGTGGGGGTGGGAGGCATTTTCTGGAAGCTGGAAAAGGTCCATTTCTGCCCTTCTCAAACTTCCGGGAGGCCCATTTTTCGCCCTCCCCGAGCCTCCATGCACGACCTGCACTTACCTGCATTCAAAACGGGCTATATGGGGACTCCTGGGAGGGTCGGGGTGAAGTGGGTGGGGCCAGCCAGGGGTGGGATTTGGGGTTCTCCGAACTGCACAGAATCTTAGCTAGGAGCTCTCCCGAACCCCTGCGAACCCCCAGTAGCCCACTCCTGGGTATGCCTATAACAAATAACACGATACATATATTAAGCAGTAGTTGTCCCCAACTTCCAGATTTTTTTTTCTCTTCCTGATCATAAAAGAGTCTTTAACAACCCATATACCCTACAAAATAATCTTACCATAATTGAAGGTCCCTGAAGGTCAGGCATGTAAGCATTCCAGAAAATGTTTGGCACAAACAAACAAACAAACAAAGCCCACCCTTACCTTAATTACACTTTCTTTGTTTATCCTGGTCCCATTCGGATCCGAGCAATGTAAGATCTTCACCCAAAAAAAAAATACAGTGGAATTGCCTTTTGCTAAAACATAGGTGATCAAGATGCATGATTCAGCTCAGCCAAAGACTACAAAAACATTTTTAAAACTAGAGAAGAAAACACCTTTTAAAGTTTCTCAAATAGGACAACTTATTTGTGTTCTGTCTTTATAATTTGAAAAGGAAAAGCATTTATGCAATAATAGAGAAGGGTTTAATTGTCAACATGAACAATTACGAAATTAATTCACCATAAAATGTGGGCACGAACTCACATAATGAATGCTGCCAACAGCAATATCCAAAACAATACTTTGACACAACCATAGTTTACTTAATTCCTCGAGCATCCTTAGGAAGTTGACATATGGGATGGTTCTGGTGGTATCTATGATTCTGGAAGGCCTGGAGGAATGTTGTCCATGGGGGCACGATGGGTCAGACATGTCTTCACAACTAACAACAAGAAATGTTTCTAGTTTATATTTCAGGTTTCTTGAATATAATGAATTTAAGAACTTTTTAAAGAAAGTGTGCTTCAGTACACTATAGTGAATATACAGGGAAAACAACTAAAAAAAAAAGTTTGACCCAGTTGAGTACACCCTTCTTTCCATATCCTTGTATGGTTCCCAAAGAGTCTTGAGATCCCTGATCTTTTTCCCTCAATGTTGCAATATTTCTGCATTTTACCTGAATGTAAAGTCCAAGGAGACAGGGCAATAATCTTCCCTTGCCAAGTGAAGAGACCTTTGATTAAGAGTCAAATAAACCAATAGAGTTAATGAACGTGCAACTGAGGAGATGATTGTCAAGGGCTTACTAATTCATAGGACCCTCATTAAGCAACATACACACATAGTGCTAGTCCAAAAAAATATGTTTAATATTGGTTTTGGCTATGTGCAATGTGTGAATCCCTCTTCTGTTTCTTTCTGATACATCCCATGAACTCACAAAGAAAATTCATTATGAGTTTGGAAGGTTATGGTATAGTTAGAAGCTATGCACACTTCAAAGTTGATTGGAAGAAGTATGATGTTGTATAATATAAATATAGCCCATCTTTGCTCTTCATTAAAATCAGGTTGTCTTAATGAAGAGAAGGGCTGTTCTCAACATGTGAAAATATGAAGAAATTCTTCAAAACATTTTCACAGCATGCTCACCTCTTCTGGAACTGTATTTTTATAGGGATAAACATGAACTCTCCAGGATGACTGAAACAGCTAAAAACAAATCATTTATTTCTAGTGACATCAATGCCATTTTGCTAGTGCAGTTCAGTTATCTGAATTATGACCTAATGGCATAGGTGTAGATTATCTGGTGAACCTAGCTAAGACAAGCCCATCCTATTCATGTGGGCAGAGAGGGGCTACCTCGGATCAAGTCAGTCAAAAAACTCTGACTTTTGGAATGCAGAAGGAGAGCCTTCTCTGCTACAGTGCCTGCCTTTTGGAGCATCTTACCCTCTAAGGCAGGGGTGTTAAATTAGTGGACCATGGGCTGGATGCGTTATGCATAGGCCATGTCCATCCCAGCTCCACGAAGGGAAAAAATGTCAGGAAACATCACATGATGGGAATGTGACACTGTGAGTTTGACATCCGTGCTCTAAAATAATATCTGCCCCCACCCGAAGACCTGCCTCTGCAGGTTGGCCTAAGGTCCAAATGGGGGATTTCCATGCTGAAGGGGACTCCTAGATTAATGGCAGATTGCATCTCCTCCCTCCTTTGATCTCTGCTATCCATCCATCTTTTTGGTCATCATATTCTTGTTGTACTCTTTTTTCATTGTTTATTTCATTGTTCTGTGATCTTACTTCTCTTCTGTTTACACTCTTTTCATTTCTTCCTTTTTATTGTTGTAAGCTGCCTAAAATAACCCCACAGTGAGATAGGAAGCAAATAAATTTAACAAATAAATAATAATTATCTTTGCTTATGCTTTGTTTTGCATCTAGGTTACCTGTTTTCAATAGGAGATGACCAAACTGAACCTGAAGGCGGAGTGAAACACATCATCAGTTTGGAATCTTTGTGTAGCCACAAGAGATCAAAGTCCAACATGAATTTTGTTGACTCTTATCTAGTGCCAATTTGTCTTGACCGTTAGTAGATCAGATTCTTGTTCATAGGTAGCACTTAATAAACTTTGAGTGCTTTGAACTCAACTCCTGTTCCTGGTTACTTGCACCTGACATCTCCATCTCCATTGATTCATTTTTCTTACAGGTAGTCCTTGCTTAATGACCAGTTAGTGATCATTCAAAACTACGATGAACCCCTACAGCCAAATAGTATTATAACCTAGTTCTGGAGTTCCGATGGCTGCCCAAACCCCCATGGTCACATAACTGAATTTTGGATGCTTGGCAAACAGCTCACTGCTGGTAACACTGTTTTGAAGTCATGTGATATCATTTGTGTGTTTTGCTAGAAACAACAACCAAGAAATGCACTGATTTGTTTAATGACCATGTTGTTTGTTCAAGGACTATTGCAAAAACTGCCATAAAATCAGGGTTGTCATGGGGTGCCTTAACTTATGACCATCGTGACTTTTGACAGAAACTCTGTGGGTCACTATGCTTGTTAGTTGAGGATTAAGTCTGCAGCATAACAAGCTGCATTTTATCTCTTTTATCTTTCATATCTTTCTAACTCAGTGGAGAAGGAAACAGTGAAATTGTAATTCTTGACCAACAGCTGTGGGTTTCCCATCTTGGCTATTACTATGGGCAAACGGTGTTTTATTTTTATTTTTTTGAAAATGGGGAAACATATCAGTCCCCCTTCATCTATTATTTCTCTGTTTTGTGGGGTCCTTAGTGCCCTCTGAACTTAGTGGTTTTCTTGCAGACATTTCATTACTAAACTAGGTAACATCATCAATGCTAGGCTATTCTCTGATTCTCTTTTCAAACTAGCTTCTCCAGCATCATTATAATGGTGGGGAAGGTAATCAAGTTGAAGTTGCAGATATAATAATCTTTGCCTCCTGGTCCTTAGATTCCTTGAGAGAGCAAGTTTCCAATCTGATATTCATAAATTCCACAAGAATCAAGCAACCATACTCCTGCTTTGCATCCTCTTCCTCCTGGTAGAATACATTCTGCTGTTGCAATAATCTTGCAATATTCTGAGGTGCAATTTTAGGAAAAGTGACATGCCTTGGGCCGTTAGGATTCATTATTTCCCCACACATTATATTTACACGTAACATTGGAAGAAAATATTTTACAGATACATACCTGAAATTCCAGAGCTCTTTAGAGGTATTTCTTCTTAGCCAACATGTTCTGCTTTTAAAAAGCTATTAATTGCACAATCCAGATGTATCTTTAGCTACTCCACCCACCTTTTATGGCAAGAAAAGAATACATATATTTTGTATGTCCTCCATAAAAACGTATAATAACCTCTCTTGGATTTGTGAAATATTAATTACATTATTCCCTAAACTTCTTTGTAAATAAATAGATTGCCACAAATACTATAAATATCATACTCCAGTAAATCTTTGCTATGCAGACAATGTGCATAATCATTTCTCTTGAAGGAAGCATCCTTTTCTTTCCCCTGTTGAAAAGTCAGTTGCACAATAAATTAAATCCCTTATTTTCAAGACTAAGGTTGTCTGATATGTCCACTCATGTCTAGTTATTAAACTGTACTTGAAACTGCAACATTTACTAGTTCTTGAAATTCAAGTCTTGCCCTTCTTCTAAAAGGCACCATAGAGCATCTCTTAATCATCTTCCTGTGGTCATATTGAAAACCAGGTATACCCAAAAATGTTGGAGATGGCTCATGAACTGCATCCAAAGTTGCTGTCTTGAATAAATCGTAATAATCCCATCTAAGTTAAATTTGAATTCAAGCCATACCAGGCCATGCCCAGTTGCTTTCTGAATGCAGATGCTAGCACCTCTGTCAAAGATCAAGTGTTACACTCAACAGTAACACTAACAGCAATCACAAATGTTACTGTATAAACTTCTTCTTCAGAGCCAACCTGGGCAGTTGAGGCACAGCCAAGCATTGGCCCACATTTTTAGATGTGAGGTAATAAGAACAGAAAGACCCAAACTGAGCGTACAATGTACCTGTTTTCTACTCCGACTTCTAACTTTTATTAGTCTTTGAAACAAGAGACATTTTAAACTGTGTTACCAAAACTTTCTAGCCACGAAATCAGGGGCACAGCTTGTAATCTTTTGCATGGAAAAGATATGTTCAGGAGTTTACTTTATGTGCCTAAAATGTATCTTTTTATTGCCTGAAACATACCTGAAATATACATTTTTGGATAACAGTTGATCTAAAAATATCCTTTTTAAAATTCTTTCTAACCCCATGGTTGGAAAGAAATGAGGCAAAGACTACTTGAATTCATAAGCAGCAAAAAACAGCACAAGGCAAGGAGAGTCTGAGAATGTTGATGATTGCTCCATTCTAAGCAACCTTTTATTGGCCAATAACTGAAGCTGAGTATATGCAGCCTACTTATGCTTCATCATGCATGCATATACACTTTTGTACACAAATTCAATATAAGGGAAGATCAGAACCCCCCCAACACAGACAACACATATCCCAGAGTTCCAATTAATCTCTCAGAAGAAAGTGCATGTGCAAAGACGTCCTCAGAGAGAAGGGGAGAGAGTGGGCAGGCGGTGACAAAGTATCTCACTTCATTACACAAAAGAAAATGCAGATATCTTTTACAGTCATTATTGGTAGGAAGCTTATGACCTGCATGCTTTCCCTACTGTATTTAAATAAGGACTATTACATTCCCCATTCATGTCTTGATTCCTTATGCAGCATTATGTAATATATTGGATAGATCAAGGTACACAAGGTACACTTACACTTAGGCAAGAAAAACCAACAAGTACACATATAGACTGGGTGAAACCAGGCTTAATAGCAGTAACTGTGTCAGGGATCTTGTACCCTTAGTGGACAACCAGCTAAATATGAGCCAGCAGTGTGAGGCAGCAGCCCAAAAAGCCAATGCAATCCTAAGCTGCATGAACAGAGGGATACAGTCAAGATCAAGAGGTACTAACACCACTCTGTAAAGCCTTAGTAAGACCACACCTAGAATACTGCATCCAGTTTTGGTCACCACACTATAAAAAAGAGACTCTAGAAAAAATGCAGAAAAGAGCAACCAAAATGATTAAGGGACTGGAGGCTAAAATGTATGATGAACGGTTGCAGGAACTGGCCATGGCTAGTCTAGTGAAGAGAAAGATATAATAGCAATGTTCCAATATTTGAGGGGCTGCCACAGAGAGGAGGGGGTCAAACTATTTTCTAAAGCGCCTGTAGGCCAGACAAGGAATAATGAATGGAAAATGATCAAGGAGAGATTCAACCTAGAAATAAGGATAAGTTTTCTGATAGTGAGAACAATTAACCAATGGAACAGCTTGCCTTTGGAAGTTGTGGGAGTTTCATCTCTGGAGGCTTTCAAGAGGAGATTGGACTGCCATTTGTCAGCAATGGTGTAGGGTCTCTTGCTTGGGCAGGGGGTTGGGCTAGATGATCTACAAGATCCCTTCCAACTCTGTTAATCTGTACAATCAGGCAGGTAAATTAACATACTTTAAAATTTAGCTCCAGTAAGGAGCTAAAATTAACTCTAGTAAGGATGACCAATGACAATGGATGTTTATAATCCAAAATATCTAGAAGGGACTACTTTACCTAATCCTAGACTAGAGGATAATTGGAATGCAGCATAATACATTGCAATAATTGCACCAAGACAAATTCCTTGTGTTTCCAATCACATTTGGCCAATAAAGAATTCTATTCTATTCTATAATTGAAAGGAAAGGGCATTGACTTATGATCTTCTAGATGTTGTTGAACTATAACTTCCCAGTCAGCACTAAATCAGTGGTAAGAAATTCTATGACTTCTACTTTAGTAAAATCTGGAAAACTTTACTATCTCTGTTTAAGCAATATTAAATAATTGGAGCTTGGCACACGTGTAAGGGGGGAAAACCCTAATATTTAAGAATTTATTTATTAGTATAAATACATAAACACTTTGTTAAACTTGAACCACTATGCTATATTTATAATCAAAATGGCAGAAGAAATAGACTGCTTTCCCATTAAAACCACTTTTCTTCCCCTCTATGGGTGAGAAAAGTTTTTGTTTTTAAGTTTTCAATTGATTCCTGCCCAGGCTAATATATTTCTCTAAGTGAAGGAACAAGAGCTTATCCCTTTTGATGCCCTTCTCCCCTTCTCCCCCTTCTCCTTTTGTGCCTTTTCTCTTTTTCTTTCACATAATGCTCTATTTACTTGCACTCTAGGAAAACTAAGCTGCAATTAAGATCAAAGCAACCTACACAAGTAGACTCAATAACAACTTGTGAGGCTAGATAGATGTCAGGAGCTGATTCTAGAGACATGTCAATGCTGTCTGATTTCACATGTCTTCAAAATTAATGTTTATTGCTCAACCATCGGAGTAATGCAGCTCAGCCACCTTCTTTCAAATCACTTGTTTAGTTGCCTGGTTATACGCAAGCACTTTGTTTTTCTTAGGACAAAACCAATCTTCTATTGTGCATCCAACTTCTGTAGGAAATTGCTTATAATGTAGGGGTAGTCAAATGGCTTGGGAAGTTGAGCACATCTCAAATGTTGATGCCATGACAGTTATGAGTATGGCTGGTCATCAAACAATCATTAAACTCTCCTAAATCCCAATATTCCCTACTATTTTATTTTTATCTATGGCACTCAGACTTCCAAACAAACGATTCAACATGTAGTGACAGAGCCTATAATGGGGTCTTTGCTGATTTCTTGGTTGTGACAAAATGAAACAAAAATATATATCTGTAATGTAGATGTGCGTTTATAATATTTTACATTTTATATTTTGTATTTTGATCTCCTGTGTTTTTATTGAAAGGTGATGTGAATGTGCCATATGATAAATAAATAATCCAAACAAAGCGCTGAGTTGCTGCCATTATCAATGTTATGTTAGTCAACTCAATGGAAAATTTGGAATATATATATATTGAAAGAGGCCCCTATGTCTTTGTCTCACCATTAACAAGTTAATTCTCCTCAAAATTAAGTGAGTAAAATCAAACTTTTCTGGGGGAGAGGGGAAAGGAAGAGAAACCAGCAAGAGAAAGGGCAAAATTGGGCTAGGAGGCAGTACAGAAAAATAAAACCAGCAATACTTCCCTATGGGAAACTGTGTAGCATTGTGTCCACTGCTCAGTTTTTAAATCCCTTCCCTTTTGGTCACATAACTAGAAGGGAGCAAATGCAGCACTTCCTGAGCTTTACAATGAACACACACACACACACCACACATATTACACATGTGCAGAAGAAAAATTGCAAATACACCTGTACATGTAGAATGCAAACACAGGACATCCTCCTTGGTAACTCCATCATAAAGGTAAAGATTTCTCCTGTCCAAGGACAGTGCTTATCTCCGATTCTCAGCTGAGGGAACCTGCATTGTCTGACAGATGCTTATGTTATCATGTGACCAGCATGAAACTACAGAGTGCAGTAAACCTTCCCGCCAAACCTATTTATTTACTCGCACTTGCATGCTTTTGAACTGCTTGGTTGAAAGGAGCTGAGACAAGTAATGGAACTCACCCTGTTGCACCATACTCTGGTCCCAAACCAGAACTGTCAGCTTTCCAGCTGACAAGCTGAGTGTCTTAACTTCTGAACCATTGCATCCCTTAAAGACCAGCATACCCATACTCAAACAGAGGCAACACACGTTGACCTTAAGATTGGGCAAACAAATGCAACACTTTTCTTTATCACAAAGAATGAACTAGAGATCCTTCTGCCTGCTTCCCCTATCATGTTATTCTTTCCTATGCAAAAGAATGCTGGGAAGAAATTTTGTAAACAGGAATTGGAGGCTGCCTGTCTCTGTGACTGTCCATCAATTACAGAATTACAACGCAGAATTGGACCCAATCCGGTGTGGTGGGGAAGCCAAACAAGAAAGATTAAGCTTGAAAATGAGCCAGATTAAATTAGATGCTGCAGAGAGAGAGAGAAAGAAAGAGAGAGAGAGAGAGAGACCCAAACAAAACTTTTCTAGTTTTGGATTGGGTCTGGGAGAGAGAATAAGGTGGAGAATTGAAATGTTGCCAGTCCCTTCTTTCTAAGCCCCAATTTTTTCTTGGTCACATGATCTAGAATGGAGCTATTTTAAGGGGTTGGAGACCCTTCCAGAAGCTACACTCTTTATTTCCTAACTTGTCATGTTAGAAAGGTGCTAAAAACTGATGGTTTTGCCTGGCAGTTTTTCCACTTAATTTTGGTTAATTAAAATAATCATTTAAAAAAAAAAAATCAGGTGAGCCAGAGAACTAAGTTAGTATCAAGGGAAATAACTTTGGGGCTATTGACATCTATCAACACCTCATTTGCTGCCATTGGCATAATGAATAGAGAAGTATAAAATCAACACACTGTCTCAGGCAACTTTCTCCAAGCTAAAAATGTTGTTCTTTTCAATATAAGTTGTCAATGCTGACATAGTAACACTACTAGGGGATGATGAAAACCCAGGTAGTAGGGGATTGCTTTGCTGGCTGGGAATTCTGGGAGTTGAAGTCCACCAGGCTTAAAGTCACCAAGGTTGGAGACCCCTTCTCTAAACTGAGCCATTTGCAACAACTTAAAATACACCAAGAGACCTTTTTTTGGTGTAGTTTTTGTCATCTCTGTATACTTGTGTATATGCATGTGGGTACTATATTATTTTGTTCCATCCCATAAGATAAATGGGGAAGAGGTTCAACCTCCCTTTTCCAGAAATGTACTGTATTTCATTGAAGGAAGGAAGAATTCAGCTTTAGCTTAGGTAAAATTCCCCCTTTAAAATATAATTTATCTGTAAATATCAGTAAAACAATAAAAGTGTAGGGTGGGGTTTCAAAAGAACAAGAATTAACTTTTTAAAAGCTGGCCTTCCTTCTCCACTCCTAATATTAGGTTTTATGCCCGATTATATTTACATATTTTGAATTTTGCAAACATTTGATCACAGAGGAGTAAGCAAGGAGAAAATCAAAGTTTCAGTGCAGCTACTGGAGATGCTAAGTCAGCCGTGTTCCCTCTCACCTACTTCTTGGTTATTTGGTCTCTTAGATACAGATTCCAAAGACAATGACAATGCCTAAAAGGTAAGTGTTTGTACTACAAAACAGATGCTCCCCGGACTTTTGCGTTGCTGTGCATTCATTTGTGCAACATTGTCCTCTGATCTGCAGCAACAGCCCTGCGAGGAACAACTATTACCATGAATCCAGATTCCCATTAAGGCTGAAATAACTTTAAATAGGTCAAAGAGCGCCACTGCCTGATAAAAATGTTTTATCAGTCCCAGATCAGAATCTGGAGCTCCGTAAGGAAAAGCTTGTTTACAAGGGAATGCAACATGGAATAGATCCTTGGGGATCAATGACATCTCTCAAGTTTAATAAAACCATAACACCGTCTTTATCATTCACCTTCTCTGCATTAGACAGTCATATTTTAGTGTAACAGCATCAATGGAATTATAAAGGTCCATATGGATAGCCAATAGTTAATTTAGATCAGATTTCCCTTTCATCAGTATATAGGCTATACATGAATGGTGGGTTATTCAGCATAGCTAACTGACTGCCTAAATTTTTGTAGACACTAAAGATTTAACCATATCATACATGTGGTTAATAATTCCAGCTTTGCTACTCGCAAATAGCTACAAATCTAAGTAGCTGCTGTACTTTTAAATGGCAGAAGTAAAAAAAAAAATTACTGGGCTCCCCAAATAGATACATACATACATGAGTTCTTATTTATTTCAGTTAAATCTTGTTTCAGAGAGAGGGAGACAAAGAGACTCCTAGATAGGTAGACAGGCAACCCTTAGCCTATTTTCAAAAGCCAAATATCTCCCTACAATCCTAAGGATAAAACTTTATCCCTTTAAAATTATCATTGTTCAGATGGGTATGGAAAAACAGGATAACTAATAGAATAGAATTCTTTATTGGCCAAGTGTGATTGGACACACAAGGAATTTGTCTTAGTGCAAATGCTCTCAGTGCACATAAAAGAAAAGATACATTTGTCAAGTCAAGAATCATCAGGTACAATCATAAGCAATCAAATCATAAAAGGACAGCTTTTGGTAAGAACCTGGTGTATTGAACTACATACAACATTCATCACCCTTGGCCAACATGTTTGTGGAAATTGTAGTTGAAGACACCCAGAAAGCACCAGTTTGGAAACAATTGTTTTCAAGAAGAAAATCCATTTAATATTGGGACTATTGTAGATGGCATCCCATTACTTATCCCTGGGTCTGTCTTACAGAGAGCCAGGATATTATTTTGGCTGTTGACAACAAGTTTACCTTCTCTTCTCTGAACAATCTTGCTTTAAATAAGTGTTTATTTGGGTCACTTCTTTCAACCCGGGAGTGGAAAATTTGTGACTTCCCACATACAGCTCCCCACATCACACACAGTCAGTCCTATAGGATGGGCTGCTGAGAGCTGTAATTCAGTAGCATCTGGAGATTCCCAGATTCTCCATCTCTAAATGATGCCTTGTTAAGATTGTCACAGTTTAGTGAACTGTAGCCACCCTGTAACTTTTTGTTAACTGTGTATTTTTGAGATTTGGAAAGTGGGGATTTGTCCCATATGAGCTGGTTCTCAATGAGCAATTCAGAGGTGTTTGCTCTCATAACTATAGAGGAGTGGGATTTGCAGAGGTCTTTGTACCCATCAGCTTGTTCCAGAGTAAGATGATGTTGCAGCTTTCTTCTAGTGCCATCTAGTTCAGTTAATCCAATTTGCAAGTACTCAGTGAAATCGTAGGTTAGTTAAATTCCCTTTCTTTCTATTTACCTTGAAGATAGATTGAAACTATAGCCTAGTTAAATTCCCTATCTGTCTTCATTGATAGGGAGGCAAAAACAGGACTGGAGAAACCATGACACTTCTCCAGGTCTCCTTGACCTGAACTTTGATGACATTAAACACAGGATTAATTCAATCACTGAGATGAAAGGCAAGTTATTCACTAAACATGTGGTTGTCTGAAGGTTGTGGTATTTTACACATACAAAGCAATATTAACTGGTGTGTGTGTATGTGGGGGATTCATCTTCCTAATTTTTCCCTCCTTTCTTTGTGCACATGTGGGGGGAGAGGCAATTTTGAGATGAGGCAATAGCCCAAAAGCATGCTATTGATTTTTTTTCCCGTTTTTTTTTTTGCTCTAAATGGGAAATCTCAGGAGAGGGTAAAATGGGAGGAGGTTCGGGGTGGGGGGGCAAGAGACAGAGAGGGTTAGATAACCTCTGCAATTTTATTGGCTGACTTACCTTGAAGCCTGTAAGTTTGAGCATGCCCATTGGATGGGCGTATAAAAGAAGGGGCAGCGAACGCATCGGTCTGTCTTCTCAGTGGAGCAGTTCATTGAAAATATAGCTGCTACTAGCAGAGCTGAGCCCAACCACCAGCCTTGCCTCTGGAAACGAGATCCAAGCAAGAGACAGCAAAGCAAACTAGCTAGCTATCGACGCTCGCTCGCACGCACACACAGACACGACACGCACAGTCAAAGATTTTTTTTTTTTAAAAGGGACTCGCTAAAGACCAAATAGAAGCAGAGAAATCAGTCAAGCCAGAGTCACCATGTCAAGAGCAGAGGATGAACGTTACAGCAACCCAGGCTTGCTCCAAATCTCAATGCCAGAAGTTGAAAACAGCCTTGGCAGTTCCAAGGTAAGGGAGAAAAACAAACGCTCTTGGATCTTTTCTTTCCTTCTCTCTCTCTCTTTCTCTCTCTCTCTTTCTCTCTCGGTCTGAAGCTTTCGGAGAAGAGGCGAAGTGAGGGAGCTGGGTGGTGCGTTCAAGCGGCGTTTTTGGCGGCGGCGGCGGCGCTGGCCGGCAGCGGCAGCAACGGAACGGGCTCTCCCAAAGAGTCCGGGCGTTTAGGTCGCGCTGCGGGACTGGCTCCTTTTGCGGCTTTTGCATGCGTGAGTTCAAGGAAGGACGCCGCCTGTAAAACGCAACAAAGCTGGTTTAACTCTGTTCGGGCCGGAGAGAGTGAAGAGCGAAAGAGCAATAAATAAATAAATAAATAAAAAAATCTGGCTCTCCTTTGAGGAATTTAAAAAAAAATAAAAATCCAACGATTCAGATCCTCCACTTGCGTCCTAAAAGACTTCTCTCTTCTCCTTTCTTCGCGCTGCCCTCCCTTTTTTTTTTTAAAAAAAGGGGACCCCCTCCTTTTAGCATCCTTCCTCCCCCCAAAATAAAAGCGGGCTTGTGTTTTTGATTTTGAGGTTGTTGGTTTATTTTGCACACCTTTTGTCAGTCCGTCTTCTGCTTCCCTCCACCAGCCCCCCCCGCCCCCCCCGTAAAGTCTGCGCGAAATGATTTGCCGAGCAGGATCGCAGCAGAAGCGATTGGCAAGTGGAGTGCGCTTTCTTGCTTTCATTATTATTTATTATTAATAGTAATTATTATTAAAAACGTTTTTTACGATGGTTATTTTCTTGCTCCTTTGCGGAGCAGAGCGGACGATGGGTTGGGGGGGAGGAAGAGAAAACTTTTTTTTGAGTACTTCGTTCTGCGATGCAGACAAGTTGACACTAGAGGGACCCCGAGGGTTTGATCAGAATGCCCTGTTTTTTGAGTTTTGCGAGAGAATTGTGGCACTTTTCTGATTTTTTTTAAAAAAAAATACAGTAGGAGAGCAGGCGGAGGGAGATGGGCACGCTCCCGGCTTGGGTAGCAAAACTCCATTGTAGCGGAGAGGTTGTGTGAAAGTTCCTACCCAGAAAGAGGAAATTGAGGCTATGTGTGTGTGATTGTAGGAGAAAACAATCGGTATAAAAAGCCCCGATGAATGTGGATGGTCTGACTCGTAAAGGGATGTTAGAGACCAGTTTCAGTCCGTGGATGTTAGAAGAGGAAGCAGCAGTGGGCAGAAGTTGTAGACGACTCCCTGCCTTGAGATGCCTTTTTAAAGCAAAGCTAATAAAAAAACGAACAACCAACCAACCAACGAGATTCTAGGAAGCCCAGGGTTATTTCTGACTGCCGAAAGTATACCCTAAATAGCCGGTAGCTCTTGTGACGTGTGCCGCGGTGGGAAGTCTGGAGTAGGAAATCCAAGGTGTGCTTTGTTTTTGCCACTAGGGGTTGAACTGAGAAAGAACCGTAGGTGAAGTCGATAAATGTCCGGTGCGCGATTTGGATACCTTGCTTGGTTTGCCTGCCCGTTGAAGGACACAAGCAAGGTCACGTTCTCTTGGTCGGAATGATATGTTTCTTTTATGTGCGTGTGTGTATGTATACACATATTGCATTATATTACATATTGCATTACATTGTCTGCTTTCCTTTGGAGGAGAAAGCTTCTGAAGATTTCTGCGTTGTTGCAAAGCACAGATAGTTATCTGCTTGCTATTAAGCGCGCTTTAGAATGCTGTATATCGCGTTCGATCAACGAGGAGTGAAAACGGATCAAAGCAGAACAATAAGCCAAGAACTGAGTGAGAAGAAAGGGCTGGCAGAGGGTCTCCTCCTTTAGATGGCCTTATTTGGAGAACTGTTATTACGATTATCCTTCTCCTGTTTTCTCTTCCAGTTGCTTTTTTCCCTACAGGAATTGTTTGGAGAAGCTTCAAAAAAGTTTTAGCGCTGGGCAGAGCCATAGGGATATGGAACACAGAAGGAAGCTTTCAGTGTATCCGAACCAGCTGGATATATATCAACACAGTTTCTAAGGCTCAATTAAAAAGAAAAAGACAAGACCAAGGCACAAGAGGTTTACCTGGGTGGTAGCATGAAAAGATGTTTGGGACATGAGAATGATGCTTTAAGCCTCCCAGCTGATGCTTCTGAGTTACATAGCATGTTACTGTTTACTGTACTTTGCAAATGGCTAGCTTCTGTGGAAAACAGGGAAAGTTGCTTGCTTGAGGATGTGTTTTTTTTCCCCCTCCCCCAGCTCTGGCACAAAAAGTTGTAGCGCGGAAAGAGCTGAGAGGGTTGCCATGCAAAGGGGAAGCAGTGAAAAGGGACTCCCCTTGCTGTTTGTTGGAGCTTTTTATGGAAAGCTTTGCAGCTAAAGCCTTTACTTCTGGCAACCGAGTGGCACTTTCCCGCTAATTTGCCTTTCAAGGGGGAAACTGTTTACCTGTGCAGTCTGTAGACAAGGTCATTCAATATAAGAGTTGTCTTTCTCCTGGAGTAATCTTGATCTGCAGCAACCCAGGGAAATCAGTGAAACCTTGGGTATTGTTGTATTATGCAGCTAAATGCACATGGATGCTGGATGGTTTAAAAGGGCTTTTCTTTTTCTTTCTGAGCCCATTTGGGAGGGGGTTCACGGCAGGCAGCAAGGGCATTGCCTGCTACACGCCACTCTCCTGTTAAAATTCATAATGGCAGCTTAGACTTACCTCATTTATCCCAGCAAGGTCATTTCAAAGCAAGTGCCTACTTCATTAGCTGTATAAGGGAAAGAGAAGGTCCTGAAATAAGATGCTTTTAAACAAGCAGAGATAGCCAAGGGACTTGTTTTGTTAAATGGAGCTGGAAGAATATGCTCCATATTAGCAGGAAATACAACAAACACAAATGTGGTTTTGGATAAAGTCTGTGTCCATTTCAGTCACCTTAATTCTCCCTATAACTGAGTTACTTCTATTACTGAGTTATTGTTGTCCATAGCTTTGAGTTATTTCAGGGCTTGGAAACAAATGCAGATGACAGTAAGAGAACAAGCTGTGAATTTGGGAGATTAAAACGGATCAGTTCAGCTGGCTGAAGACATTTGGATTTCCTTTTTTTTTGTCTTTTGCCAGATGTTTTTCAAAAGTGAAGCTAGTTTGTTTTATTATTATTATTTTTTTTTTTAAAAAAAAACTGAATATACTCCCACTTCTTCCTTTAGAAGACCTGGAGTGGATCACCAAAGTTCAAGCAGTTTCTTACACTCTGGTGGAATCAGTAAACAGGACCATCTCTTCCTTCTGCCCTTCCTTCTCTCTTTTCTTTTCCCCACTCTAAAGGCTTAACTGATACCAATGTCCTTTTGGAGTGGTTAAGGGAATTGAGTGAACGTAGACTGCATTTGTTACCAGGACAAAGGGCAAGAGAAAGAATGTCCTTTCATTTAAGTTTCTTGGCTGTCTGGAAAACTTAGAAAATGAGCGTGAAAAGCAAAGCAATGGCATTCAAGAGATGGATCTTTTTGCAGTCTTCCTACAGGGTGGGCTGGCTTGCTTCTGTGTGGGCAAGGTAAAAGAGCTAGGCGAATCCTTTTGCTTTTACAAAGCCTTTTCAATTATGCATTCCAATTTGAATACATTTATTTATAGCTGGGATCTTGAATTAGTCTTGAAGAACTCACCTAAATTCGTGGTTGCAGCACCCTACCTGAAAGGTAAACCAAATAAGATCAACTCCTGCATCAGGTTTCTTCAACCTGGAGCCCCTTGAGGTGTTTGGAAGCACGTGTCAGAATTCACTGCTAGCATGGCACCTGCTAGGTGAACACTGGCCTACAATTTTCATCTCTTTATGGTAGGCTTTAGAGAGCCCTTCAGAACCCGGCTAAAATAAATCCACCAAGCATTTAACAGAGCTGCTCCTTAATTAAAGAAATGTGAGCTCATTAGTATGAGTTAGAAATTGCTGTGGTTGATTGGTTTAAGGGCTACATATATTTGCATGAGGGGAAAAAATAGTTTTTCCCTTTTTTAGAAGATCCAGGCCTGTTTCACAATAAACACTACAGCAGCAATCATAAATCAGCTCCTCTTGATTGGTCTTCTGCTTTTTGAGAGCATGCCTACACCATAAATTTTAACATGCTGGAAAGACTGCCTGGACAAGTCCCTGTAGTATTTTTTTTTTTTTTGCAAATTTTTCACAAGTGATTGACCACTGCCTCCTTCCTAGGGCTGAGAGGCACTGGCCCAAAATCACCCAGTTTGGCTTTGTGCTTAAACTGGGACTACAACCATAGTCTTTTGGTTTTTAGCCTGGTGCCTTAACCCACTAGACCAAACTTTTATATATATATATATATATATATATATATATATATATATATATATATATATATATATATATATATATATATATATATATGGTTGGGAAATTGTCTTCAGGAGATTACCTTCAGAAACTAGGTAGAGTTAGAGAAAGCATCTACCTTGCTGATTCAACCCCTGCTTTTAATTTTTCTGTTTATGGGAATTGTCACCATTTGCACCCTTTTGATCAGTCATGACCTAGAACAACTTATAGGTGTGTTTGCTTTTCAAATGTGCAAGAATTTAATATCACTGGGGAGATTGTCAATTCTGATTCCCCTGGAGGTGCCTGAAAATGTGCATGTCTATGTATATCAACTTTTAGTGGTGTTGAAATGTAACTGTCTAAACCTCAACAATTTAAAATCTATGTTACTTATCTACCATCTCATGGGGCAAATAGATCCTCCCCCATGCTCCTTTTCTATTAATTGAATGGCTTAATTACATTAATATGAAGAGATCATGTGCAGACCAAGTATAGACCACTTGATATTCCAACCCAGTGACTTGCTTAGAGCAAGAGAAATTCCCAAAGGTTATGCATTTGTTTTCTGAAGCACTGAGGTTAAGGCATCTGTTAAATTTCCTAAAAAGCTCTATCACACTGATCTTGGATGAACATGGAAAATAACCTGTCTAGGTTTAATTCCATCTTACAATAACACCTTAGTTTCCCAAAGTGCTGAAAGAGCATCTGCTGGAAGTAAAATATGGACTTGGATTTGATTTCCTAAATCAATATCCTGATGGGACCATGTAACAACTTCCTCAGCAAAATATTTGAAGGATATCACATTAAAAAAAACTCTCTTTCACTTCTGTGGTATACTATGAGCTGACTACAAATAGGCCCCATAGCAGCATTGACTGCTAAACCTCCTACTCTCTTATCTCTACTACTGCATTGTCTTAACTTCAGTGGAGTAAAGATGCGAGATTGGTTGGTTGCTTGCAGAAGATATATCTGGGGGAGGGGAAAAAAAGGAATCCAGCACTAAGCAGTTAAAAAGCTGTCCTTTTTTTGGCCTTGTTTCCTATTACATTGACCTCTGATGATAATTGGGAGGGGTAGACTGAAGGTAAAGAGTAGCATTTTTAAGTGGGAGGAAAGCTCACAGGATAAAAAGTAGAATGTGCATCGGGTTCCAGAAGCATCCGTTAGAGGCTGAATATCTACTATGCTTCAGAACTGTTATATTATTTTACTAGCAGATGTAAATTAAAATAGGTTTTACCTTATTATTTCATTTAAGGGGCAGCAGCTTTGTGTTATGCAGCATTTGTATAGAGGAGCCATATATCAAAACTGTTATAAATAAGTAAAGAAATAATTTATTTTAATCAAAAGCGGGGGGGGGGGGGGATTTTAATATGTGCTAACTGTGGGTCAACATTTTAAAATGAAAAAAGAATGAGAGTAGATTTTCTAACATCAAACTGGAAGAATATCTAATCCCCATTGCTGACAATAGTGTCCTAAAACTATCTAACTTCTGACCCAAAGTTTGGATAAGCAATTACAGCATAAGAATGGGTTGGGATTAGCTTTCTGGCTGCCTTTGTTAAAAATATCATAGGTTTCCTCTTCAAAGAAAAGAAGGAGCTGAAGAAAAATAGAGTTGGTTATGAGGACTGGGGTAGTAGCATTAAAGAACTGTAATAGGGAATCACCTATTTCTTCACTGATCTGCTTTCATTTCACAAGTCAAAAGAAGGTTCATGTGATTATCTCTCCAGAGCAGTGCCAACATTCTGCTATAATGGGGCATCTATCTGTACATTGTTGGCAGAGGAACATGTACCACATCACCTCTTGTTTGTATAATCCTTATAGGCAGGTGAGAAGAGCATTTTTTTTTTTGGGAGAGATGGAGTAATAGATCTCGCAAGAGAGGTGGCTAGTATCTATCAACTTTGGACACAAGAGATAGATTTCCCAGATTTGAGTCCTCCTGGAAAAATGAAGTGTGTGTATATATACACAGACACACATGGATTTTGCCAAATATCAAAATTAAGCAATCTTTTATGAGAAATGGACAGGGACAGGGTCAATGACAAAGTGGTTAAACTAACTTTTGAGTCTTGCCCAGGAGGCAAAAGTTAATAAGGGCTGGGCTTCCTGGTTGACCATAAAGGTTGCCCAGCACATGTTGCATATTTAGCAGTCTAAATATATGCCTATGTGAATGCAAGTGCATAGGTAGCTGAGCAGACATTTTCACAGCATTTGATAACACAGTACTTGATGCTAAGGTGCATCACTGATTACTACTAGCTTACTGGGTTCTTTGGACATACTTGGTAGACTTGGAGCCTGTTTGCTGCATGAATCAGAAAACATGGATAATCCTTGGAAGCTGTGTATCTAATTAGCATTTCCTCTAATAGCAGCAACCTTTACCTGCACATACAGGATTAGTTCTTGAAAAGCAGGTGAAGATGGATATATTGAATTTTGTTCTACGGGGCAAATTTGGAAGAGGTAGCTTAATTAGAGAAATGTTGCAATGGGAGGGAAATAAGTCTGCCTTTCCCCCACTCTACTTTCGTCTTCTTTCAGTACGTTTATAGCCCAAACATCTTCCATTTAGCAATGCAATAAGCTTAATAAAACAACACAGGTAGATTGTGACTTTCCTGTCAAATATTTAACTCTAAGCCAACAGAAAAAAATAAATTGAATCTATACTCATCAATATTTACACACACACACACACACACACACACACACAATTAGTATAGATTCAATTTATCATACACACATACACAGAGGAATTGATCCTAGAAAGAGAAAATTAATATCAGAAAATAGGAAAGCAACACTAAAATGCTGGACATGTCCATCTCTCTCCAGCTTACTGCCCTCTTTAAAAAAATCTGTAAATTCTACAAAATATATACTTTCCAGAATTATACAAATTTTTAATTTAGATTGTTAGATTCTTTTCCAACTGATTCTGAATGTTTAGATTTAATCAGTTTTAAACCATTTTTCTGTATTTTTCTTATAACAATGTTTAAACACTTTAATATGCAATAATGATTGTTTTAAATTGTGAATTGAACCTTTAAATAAAAAAACAAGCAGGAAGATTGTCACTTGAGATGATGGAAAATAGGATTGGCTCTATCCCGTTCCCCTTTTGTTTTTTTTTATAATATAAGCCTGCATATAAGGGGGAAAAACTATTTAACTTGAATATTCTGAAATAATGCTTGGTTTGAATCCAAATTGGATTATTTGTTTTAAGTAAGAAACTGAAGTATATTTGGACCATTGTTGCACTTTCTCTGCCTGGTATAGGAAATTTCTGAATATAGTGGGACTCTTAATTGGTTTAAGAAGTCAGCTTGCTTCTCCCACTAGAACAGTGTTTCTCAACTTTTAAGATGTGTGTGAACTTCAACTCCCAGAATTCCCCAGCCATCATGCTTGTTGGGGAATTCTGGGAGTTGAAGTCCACACATCTTACAGTTGTCAAGGCTGAGGAACACTGTACTAACAACTTAACATACCATAAATTACTGGAAAGTTAGTAATCCAGGATAGGAAGAATAGATTAATGGATAGAAAGCTGGCCTGAAACTCTGCCGAAGGTTACGTTCGAAAACTTGAGACTAAGCCAGGAATAGATTGAACTAGATCACTATGGGATTTCGTCCAACTCAACGAAAGGGCATCCTATCTGCCTGATGTAGTTCTGATGTAGTTGTTAGAGTGCTGGTATGTTTTCTTTTAAAACAATAATGCTAGTCTGATTTAAAGCTGTTTAGATGTAGGGCTACAGCACTTTAGCAATTAGCAGATTCACCCATTCTCATTTTGTATAGGGATGCAACATTCTTGTAAACTGGAGAGGAAATTTTCCTTATTCTTTCATATGTGGTGGCAGTTTTTTTCTAAAATTACACCTGCCAGTTTGATTTGTAAGTTTCAACAAAATAGGGTGCTTTGAATGATTGTAGTTAAGTTTTGAAACTGAAAATTAATCACCACAGAATTGCTGATAAGTTTTCATCAAGGGGCAGAGAAAGTTCTTTCCACGCAGACTTCAGCTCATGACTTTACTTGGGCTCAGGGAGGAACCAGAGGTCTATCGTTTTTTCTTTCTTTGTCACCTCATCTTCCCTGGAAATACAGGCAGCTGTTTCCATCTTTGCTGACCTACATCTGGATATGGACCTCTAAAACAGAAAAAGAATGGAACTGGCTTAGTATTTTGATTTCTATTAATTGAATCAGGAGAAGCTGTGTTTTGCCTGCTTTCTTTTTTTAGTTTGTTATGGTATTCAGAACGTACATCGGAAAGAAAATGTTTCTTTATGTTTATAGATTGCTATAAAGATTAATTTTTATGTGTATTGTCCAAGCACTGTGTTTGGTGTACCTGATCCATATCTGGCCTGCTATGATGGGTCTGCTTTTTCATTTTTCATTAGGATGGTAGACAATGGCTGTGGAGGTACTCTAAATCAGGGGTCTCCAATCTTGGCAACTTTAAGACTTGTGGAATTCAACTCCCAGAGTTCCTCAGCCAGCTTTGCTTAAAGTCTTAAAGTTGCCAAGGTTGGAGACCCCTGCTCTAACCCCTGCTAGTTTAGAGGTCACTTGGCCCTTCACCTGAGATGATGTTCAGAGGATAACACAGCACCAGGGTGTTTATTTATTAGACACTGATACATAACAGTTTTTAACATTATGGATTTTTCTCTTTCACTTACAGAAGATGTGCATCTCCCGGCGGATATTGCTGCTTATGCTCACTTTCCTGGCATATACAATTGATTCGGTCTCTGCATACAGTCCTGCCGAAACTCTTTGTGGTGGAGAGCTAGTGGACACACTACAGTTTGTCTGTGGGGAGAGAGGATTTTATTTCAGTAAGTATGGGTGGGGGGAGTGAAACAAGCTCAACTTGGTTAAGTGCCAATATATCCATCTATAACAATACATGTTATTTTGGAAAGTTATATATGAACCATTATCTTAGGAGGCCTCACCTTAGCTTTATACACTATTCAACCCTTTGTGCATTGCTGGTGGGTGGGTGGGGGGCCAAACTAAAAATCCTGAACTACTCTGGTCTAAAACATCTTCTATATCTGAACAATATCCTGGTAGATTGGGATTATTGCATGGGTTCAATCCATAGTTACAGCATATGGGGATATTGTAATTTAATTTATTAGCATAAATTGCTGAAATACTTTTTAAAATGTCAGTCATCTTGCTTTTCATTCATTCATGCATTCATTTATTCATCCATCCATCCATCCATTCATTCATCCATTCATCTTATATGGCCACTGATCTCACAAAATGTCCCTGATATACTTTGAAATATGCTTTTTAATTTTTCATCAAGAAAATACATGCTTATTTGATCAGCAGGGCAGAATTCTAAACTTTTTGCCAAGAATTTATTTACATCTGTATTATGTCACCCTTCTCCAACGAGCTATTCCTTCCAGGCATGTTGGGATTACGTCACCCAGAATTCTCAGCCAGTGTGAAGATGGCTCACATTGGCTGGGAGTCCTGGGAAATATAATCCCCCAAATCTGGACAGAATCAAATTGGGGACGATTATTCTTCAAATCATCTGTCACATTGTGTCTGGCAACTAGAGATGTCCTGCTCCCTGCTTCCCATATTTGTAGGTGGTCTGAATCCTCTTCTGAAAACACTTTTAAAGGGAAGTTGCTTCTTCGTCTCTTTCATCTACAGCTCTGTCCAAAACCACCAAAGGTCAAGACCCCAGCTGGGGCAATTCATCATCACCCTATTGAAGTCAGACCCATAAGCTTTAGTTCTCTCTTTAGATTCTCAGATGGGGGTGGGGAAGGCCGGCAGGAGTTCTGAAGAAGGGATGTTGAGCTAAAAATACTCTCGCTTAGGAAGTAGTTAATGAGCAACATGCCCAATAAATGTGTTTTCTAAGCATTCCTGGCAGAAGAGGAAGAGGAAGAAGAGGAAGATGGCATTAAGGGAGATCTAATAATAGTGATTGCTGTTCTTATACTAGTATCAGTGAAGGACACAAGATGGGGTATTTAAAGGTAGGCATATGACCTAGTGGTTAATATTTGGGAGGTCTGATTTCCAGCTCTTGGGGAATATTTGAACCAGAGCGAAAAGCCAGTCTGACATAGGTAAATGAAGCTTGAATCTCTGTGTGAATCAGGAAGATATGAGGGGTGGAGGGGAGAGCTGAACGAGAGTCCAGGCATCTGACTTCAGTAAACAAGGGCTCCTGTTTCTTCCTTTTTAACAGCTGATAAGAACTTAGCTCTTTCCAACCACTTACGCTGACAAAGCACATTCTCTCCTTTCTCTCTCTCTTCTCTGTATCCCTCAGAATAATACTAGGAAAAATAAGGGAGTGGGTGGTGGTGGAAGGGAAGCTATTTGGGGGGAGGGGTTTGGAACAATCGATGCTGCTGCCCAGCCACTCGACAAAGGCCCTCTTGTTGGTGCCCACATTCCTTTGTCAGGAGAAGAGAGGATTGTTTACACCGAAAGTGTTCTTACGCTTGATTTGGTGCTTGATTGATCCGACGGAAGGGGTATTCAGGAGAGTGTGCACGAAAGAGGCACAAGTGGTGGAATATTTTGGTGTTGTTCAAAAGTATGGCACACGAGGCTCTGTACACAGCAGATGAATATTCCCCCTATGTCCATTATATACATATTCTCTGGGATGCACAAGTGCATCTGAACTTTCACCTCAGACTTAGCCACCAATAGTTAGCCTCCTTGCAATTTCTTCTTTAGAAAAAGAGAGGAAGAAAGAAAACCTAAATCAGGAAGGGAAACTAAGACAGAAAAAGGAAGGACCTAAATTGAAGAGAGGAACTCTTTATCAGTGTCAAGTCACAGCAGCCACGTGTCTTATCTTTTTGCTGGAGCTGTCTTTGTTGTTGAACCTGATCCTTGGCCCTTCACCTGAGATGATGTTCAGAGGATAACAGAGCACCAGGGTGTTTATTTATTAGACACTGATACATAAACATGAGCTCTGATTCTCAGCAGTATCTAGTTAGGGGGCTACTTGTGAGGAGATCCATGACGTCTCCTGAAAAGGAAAAAAAAAGTTGCCATTGTACAACACGAACTAGCAAAAAGCAATGCTTGTGCAAATCCCAAAGGCAGCACTGTAGTGTATCATTGTAATTAGTAGTATAGTGTATATCAGGAGACCACCAAAATATCCTGGTTAAGATGTTATGATGATTCTCTTCTTTGTTTTGGTTACTGTCTCCAATATAGGGATGACATTAAAGGACACACACACACACACACACATATAAAACTGCTAAAAATATTAAATAATGCTTGTCTGTGTAAAATTTCCTTGTCGGTTTACCTTTTCTTAGCAACAAGATCTCACTGTTTGCTTATGAAGGCATCTATCAGCATTCTGGAGCAAACACAGCTAACAGCTAAACATTTGTTCCTGTTTTTAAATAGAATTGCATTTTCTATCAAAGGGAGTAGCATATAATTTAGAACATGGGGTGGTTCTTTTTTTTACATTTTAGAAAAAGAAAAAAAACATCAGATTGCCAGCTGTATTGAAGTGGATAGTGAAAGCTGTCCAGTTGCTTATAAAATAGCGTATACTTGGGAAGTAACTTGGCAAGAGAAAATCACAGATGAGTAAAGGAGTTTATTTTCATCATAAAAAGATAGAGCTCTCACTAACAGAAAGCAGATTAGCATTTCATACATTTTTCTCCTGGATTATGTATTCCATTTACTCACATTTAAATAAACTTGCTTTTAAATTACTGAGTTCAGTGAAGTTTAGTTCAGCTTAAATTTATTAAAACCCCATTCTCAAAATACAGTTCTGAATTAAGATCTTTCTGGACTGTCATATTTAAAGTAACTTCCATATGAAACTTTTTGTTCTGCCATTTCAATACATACAGTAGTAGCTTTAAAATTAACCAGACCAAAATGGGTCAGAGAAAAAAAGGAGGTAATAAATGACAGTAACTTTGCTTCTTCATAGATGGAGGGGCTGTGTTGTATTTGTTTAGTTTAGAATACAATCGTTCCAGGATCTATCACCCAGATTAACAGGAAGCAGCATCAGATAAACAATCAGGGAAGAAACAATACCCCAATCTAGAACTATCAAGAAGGGGGGGGGGGCATTATATACATTATATACACAAACAGTCAGCAATCCCACTTTATTTTGTACTGATTATATTATTTAGCATGGTAATGAAATGTCTGTAAGAAAACAACTACATTCAACCTGTATTATGCATATTATCATATATAAATAAAATATTTAAGGTAAATATTGAAAAGCTAAATATCATCTTTTAAATAATTTGATGAGAGATACATTAGCATGAAACAGATGTAGTTGCCATTAGTATGGAATTAGTTGGGTATTAAAAAATCTAAACTAGGCTTCTACTAACAAGTGAAATAGAATATATTCCATACCAGCTCCAACTGAGTTCTATTCTTCCCCACCTGGCATCTTAAGTTATGGATTGCAAATAATTTACATCATTAGTTTACTGGAACAGATGAAAGCAATAGCAGAATGGGCTCTGGCTGTAATTGAAGAATTGCAATTTCCTTAAATTTAAGGACATTGGGACCACTTGGTTTGCTGAGCTGCAAATTGGGTAAACCAAATGAAGGAGTGCTTCATTTCTGCACTCCTGCTACTTGATCATTAAATGTGGAATTTGCAAAGCTCTCAATGGACTATATGGGTGCTGCTGATTTTAAAAGAAAGAGACAAAACATACTGATCTATTTTCCTGTTGTCTATCTTGAATACTTAAATGTGTGGCATCACTCATTTTTAATTGACCTTTTGTGCCAACAGGTAGGCCTGTGGGTAGAAACAGAGGAAGGCTCAACCGTGGCATTGTAGAGGAGTGTTGTTTCCGGAGTTGTGACCTGAATCTTTTGGAAACTTACTGCGCAAAATCTGTCAAATCAGAGCGGGACCTCTCTTCATCCCTTGCGGTTTTACCAGCAATAAACAAGGTTGGTGAAGATCCTATCTGAGTAATCAGATACATGTTTGAAAGGGACCATAGAACCCTTATGTGCAGTATTTGCTGCTTTTGCAGGTACAGCAAAATGATATTATCTGCATACAGATAACATCTTCTCCCTAAGCAACTATTTCTTAAAAGAGAGTCCAGAGGTGGGGGTGGCTAGGGAGGAATGACAATGAATGGTAAAGTACAATATGTCCACTGCTTGTCAAAAAAAAAGGAAGTTGTTGTGAAGTCTGTTCAAGTGTCTGTTTGCTTGGCAGAATATTGCAGGATATTGAGTACCATGCTTAAAATAAATTGGGCATGTTGATAAACCTACCCATACTTATTTAAAAGGGAGCCTTATACAACAAGGTATGAATACATTACAAATAAACAAATCAGCAGAATAGCATTGCCAGGATAACATCAGACCGCTATGGGAGATTTTGTTAAGCAATCTTGTAGATGTGACCTACAACCAAGTTTCTTAGCACAAAGTGCCAGCTAATCAGCCATACTGTCTTCCAAGAGGCCTGGTTCCATCTCTCTTCTGCACAGGGTTGGTTTAAGTTACCTCTCACAATAGTCTTCCATGGATATTGACCATGCTCAGTTCTCAGGAGGCTGTTTTGGTGAAGTATTTACCTTTCAGGGATATCCATAGAGGAGAATCAGAAAAGTCAAGGTGGAGATTGTGACATGATGCAAATCTTTTGTTGACATGCATTGCACATCTGGTGAATATATCCGGGCTTTGATAATACAGTCACAGCTACCATCTTGACCTTTTGACCTCCTCCTGGATATGGTCCTTTTATTATTAGCTTTTTCCCTGCCAATTTCTCTTTTTTATGGGTTCTTCCTGTTTTGCCAAGCTAGCTCCTATTTGCAATCTCCATTCTGCTTTTGCTGAACAAAACTCCCTACAAGGTGAATGAGTATATATAATAATAATATATAATATCTATAATATATATATTAGGAGGAAAACTAATGAATGAGATTTTCAATATAGCTAATCCTCACTTACTTAATGTCTAATTTTGTGACTGTTCAAAAGCATGATGGTGTAAAAGTTTTGTGATCAATCTTTATATTTATCACCATTATAGAGTCCCATAATCACATGATCATTATTCAGGGGCTTTGCAACATTGCATAACTGCCATAAAATCCTGCTTACATGATCACCATTTGTGTGTTTTGCAATTGACTTGTGACAAGCAGAAGTAATAGAGAAGGCAGAAGTAAAATCACAAGTCACAACTGAAGGGGAAGTAAGCCCATCTCAGTCACATGATTTTCCATTTATCAACTGGATCACTTAGCAACAGAGTTGCCGTTTCCAGTTGGGGTCACTAAGCAAGAATTATAATCTTGTAGGTTGCCTGACATTCAACAACCACAATAATGCATGCAATTAATTTGACTCAAAATGTGATAAAAATGAATGTGGATAAACTCTCCAATTTTATTGGATGTTCTTGGATACCTGTGGCATAAAACTTTCCCAGTTTTCAGGAGACAAAGTCACAAAGGAAGGGAGATCTGAAGGAAAGTAATTACAAGTATCCATTTTGTCCCAGAGGAATGCATTGTCTGCTGAACCATGTGACATCACTTAGCTGGGTGACAGTCCATATCCTTTAAGTTCACCCCACTATAAGAAAGATGTAAAGACTCTAGAAAGAGTGCAGAGAAGAGCAACCAGGATGATTAGGGGACTGGAGACTAAAACATATGAAGAATGGTTACAGGACCTGGACATGGCTAGTCTAGTTAAGAGAAGGATCAGGGGAGACATGATAGAAGTCTTCCAATATATGAGGGGCTGCCAGAAAGAGGAAGGGCTCAAGTTATTTTCCAAAGCACCCGAAGGCCAGACAGGGAATAATGGATGGAAACTGAACAAGGAGAGATTCAACCTGGAAATAAGGAGAAACTTTCTGACAATGAGAACAATCAACCAATGGAACAGTTTGCCCTCGGAAGTTGTGGGACTGTCATCACTTGAGACTTTCAAGAAGAGATTGGACTGCCATTTGTCAGAAGTGGTGTAGGGTCTTCTGCTTGGGTGGGAGGGAGGGGTTTGGACTAGATGACCTACAAGGTCCCTTCCAACTCTATTAATCTGTAAATTAATCATGGCAAGCAATAAATTGATCTTCCTTTGCTCTTCTCTCCCTGTTTCTCTCAGGATATCTTCCAAAAGCCTTCCCATGTCAAGTACTCAAAATACGACATTTGGCAAAAGAAGAGCTCACAGCGCCTTCAGCGGGGGGTTCCCAATGTCCTCCGTGCCCGCAGGTATCGATGGCAGACTGAAGGGCTGCAGGAATCTGAAGAGTCCAAGAACCATCGTCCGTTGGTCGTCCTGCCGACACAGACACCTCCGCCTGCGCACACCACCTCAGAAACGACAGGCAGCCAGAAGTGAACTGTGCTAAACTATTTTGCAAAAGTGACTATTATTATTTTTCCCAGTCTCATGGGAGGTGTTTTCAAAGGTCTGGCCCCAGCCTTTTCTCTCTTGCAGACCAAGGTGGAGTGGAGAGAGCAAATGTCTTTTCACACCATGGAACAACAGAAAAATGGGCACGGGAACACCAAAAGAATGGGATTATGACATCAGTGGTGGCAGCAACATTTTTGTGGCATTGTCTTTATAATTTTTTTAATCTCTTGGTTGGCTTTGTACTTTCCTACCCAGTATTTTCAGCTTGATCTTAACAGGGACAGCTAAGGCACTTGAACTATATAAAACAGACTTGCCTTTCAGTCCATATACTAACCAATGAAGAAAGAGCAAGAGAAGACCATGGTGTTAAAAGAAGGCCAAATTCTATATTTCAACTGACAGTAAAAAGAAAAAGAAGGGAAACAAAATCTAAGGTTTTAAAGGTTGTACTAGCCTTTACCCCATTTTATTGTTTTATAAGTCACAATTGAGGGGTTTTTTTTTTTGCACATTTTAAAATCTAGAAATGAAATGATGAGGCCCACTACACAGTTCAAAATGTACTTGCACCTTTAAAAAGAAATCACAGATGAAGTGAAAGAGTTTGGGTGAACATAAGTTCACTTTAAATGGCGGAGGCGTCAGCATTGCACATTTGCCACAGATTTAATTGAATTATATGAAATATATATTATATATAACTTTTTTTTTGGCAGAAAAGCACTATTTTTAATGGGACCATTTTGTGTGTGTCTAGTAACTGAAGAGGGATTGTAATGTTTAATGTTGTTAATGGTGCTATTGTAAGTTGGAAGGGGAAAAACAAACCCAGAAATTACAAGAGGGCAGGGTGGGAAGGACAAGATCTCGAAATATATTGAACTTGAAATTTTTTAGCTTTTCGTTTTAGGAAAGTGTGATAAGTGTGTTCTTTTTTTTTTTTTTTCTCTTCTGAACTATAGCTTGGTCATGACCATAAGAGCTAATTGCCACTCATATGTATCCATACAATAGCACACACAGCCAGAATCACAATTACATCTATATTCATTTTTTTTTAGGTGAAAATACATATATTTAAAAATACTTCATTCAGTCTCTGATATCCAAATCCTCTTACAGAATGCCTTCTGCAAAGGCCTTTGCATGTATTGGAGAAGTAATCCATCATGAACCTACTCTATTAAATATTCACCTTAGCTTCTGCAGAAAAGAGCTACTTTCCTCTTGGGCAGTTTGGTCATTTTCTGTTCTGTCTCCCTCAGCCACCATCACATCTGGTCAAC
Organism: Hydrophis major; assembly: GCA_033807585.1. Lineage (NCBI taxonomy): Eukaryota > Metazoa > Chordata > Lepidosauria > Squamata > Elapidae > Hydrophis > Hydrophis major. The sequence goes on from CM066328.1 coordinate 126,833,204, forward strand.
CCATATCTATTCATACCTTTCAGGGTTTCCAAGAAGATAATATCTTGTCCGGTTTTGCCTTCTTAGAATAGGTAGTTCAATTAACAAACCATGCTGCTTGGTTTCTTTTTCTTGTTTTCCAAAGAGCAAGTTCTTAGAGAGATCACTTGTGCATCTCTTTTGCATTAAACAGAACCACTTAGAACCACACTATGTTCTTCCAATCATAGGGATGGAAAGAGGGAACCCAAAGGTCCTGCAAGCAAGGAGAAAGAGGAGGTACATAGTTGTATTTGTAGAAACAGTGGCCTTTTTGGCTCTAAGATGCAATTCTTTCTCCTCATTCTTGAGGTGTAAAAAGAATAACCTCGATCTTAATGCATTAGAGAAAATTAACAACGGGGTTGCTTGAAGCTCATTCCTTGATTTGAGCAATGAGCAACAGGTGGTTTTATACAAATATCAGAACTAACTGTTTTAATCTTAGATTCATGAAGGGAGAGTCCAGTAATCCTATGGTGTACACACATAGTTGCTTAAAGAAAAAGGGACATCTAACTCATTCTGTACTGGCTTTGCTTTATATATATTTAAAGAACCTAAAGATTATACTTGAATTGTATTCTTTTCTTTTTTAAACATAGGGTTTGTGGGGTTTTTTTACACATGTTATATCAGTTTTGAATTTTTTTTTATCTTGCAATCTTGAGCCACAAGGCCTTTGGAATATTATTTGGCATGGCCCTGTAAAAATTCAACAGTAGCTCCCTTAAGTATGAAACAAAATAATTACTTTAATTTAAAAGTAAGTGGAAAGGAGGGAGCAAAAGAATTTAAATTCTTTTAAAAAGTTTTGTTTGCAAATGAGTTTTTTAAAAACAAAACTAGCCTGCTTTTATGTGTAAAATGTTCACACAGGTGTATAAATATTTTTTCATTGCATTTTCCCACCTCTATATTTAATATATCTGAAGAATGGAACAAGGAGAATTGCTTTCATTTCAAGGGGTAATAGTGATGAAAGAGAAAAGGGAATTTCTGTATAATCTGGGCTCTGTTTTTTGATAATTCTTAAGAGAGTTATCCTTATATTGCAAAGTAGTGGCATGCTGGCTTTGAGTTTATATTATATTAGGGAACAGAGTGCTCTTAAAACGTACCACTGAGAGCTTGTCAAATAGGGAAAGTCTTCAAAGTTAGCAGGAGGACTCTGTATGCATACAACTTTGACCCTTCCACACCTTGGAAGCTAGTTCAGTGCCCCTTTAGCAGTTCTAGAAGACTATACTTAAAGATAGTTTCTTTCCATCACTTTATGTACTTAGCTATCTTGATGATAGACGCTGAGCTTTTAATGATGCTTTGCCAATATCTCCCCTCCCAAAAGCATGTCAGATTTATTCCTAGTGACTAAATCTGAGTAAGGAGTCTTGAACAGAAGAAAAAACTGAGTGTTGGATGGCATTTCGTTTGCTTGCTGAACTTCCAGGTACAGGCACTCTTTAAGGCTTTTGCATTGGAACAAGACCTGTTAAACAGACTAACTGTACAAATAAGTTGGACTGCCTGTTTTTAAGCAAAAAAAAAGTAAAATATTCTCTCCACAAGATATGCAACTACACCAAAGGGAACATTCAAATCACCTATGTGCCTTGGAAATACTGTGTTGAAAGTTGTTCAAGCTGGCTGAAAGAGACTGTAAAATCTATATTAAGGAAGTGTTGAGTGGTAGGAAAGGTGAGGATGTCTTCTAGCTTTCTGTTGTAGGGATCAAAATATGATGAGGCTGGGGTTGTAACTGACATACTTACATGGATATTCTAGAGAAAAGGAACCCAGCTCAGTCTGTTAAGTGTTACCTGTGAAACATCTTTATTGTAACAACATGACTGATTCTAAGGGCAATTATAGTTTACATTTAAAAAAAAGTTGGTTGGTTATTTTCTTCTTGCATGATGGGGAAAATCCACTTAAAAATGAAACATTACTGGAACACATAACTGGCCTGTTTTCTTCAAACCCCCTGGTGCAAAGCCAGCGCACTTGAGGGAAAGACCACAATTCCCCAAACTGGTCCCACTGTTCTACTTCATCCATTTCATTTGCAAAGGCTCAGTCTTTTGGTGATGGACCTTGCTGCCTCTGCACTAAATGAAGGGAAGAATTATACTTGTTTTGTTTTTTTAGGTTTTTTTTTTTTTGTCTCATTGTATGTATTATTGTCTGCTTAAGTTTTATATTGTGGGGAGGGCGTGGGGAGGGGGGAGATGGGGATTGATGTATCTTGAAATACTTCACTTGTGTGCACTCAATTTGCCCGGATTCTGCACCTATTGTACTTTTCATTCATACAATATCAATAAAGCAATCAGTTATAATGTCTTTGTGGATGACTTTTTCTAAATATTGAACTATTGCATGTTTAATCTGCAGTTAATCATCATTATCTTAAAGTAGTATCTTTGAAGGAACCTACGATTAGCTTAACTCTCCTTTGACTTTTCAACAGAATTTGACTTGCATATATCAGTAGGTTAAACTTTCTCCGTGTGGTAAACTAACTGGGACTCTATTGACCTGCTAAATCATAGTGCAGATTGTTTTCCTTTGACATTTTGTGTTCTGTGACTCCAAATGTTACCACTGGAATCACTTTAGATTCTTTAGGATGATGGGTGAACTTTAGAACAATGTATGAATCTGGCCACTTTGGTTAGCTTGGTATAGCAAACCATGGTTAGGCAAACTGGGTTGTCCACCCAACTGGTTTATTCATAGTTTTTATTTATTCCACAAAATATGATTAGCCAAATTATCATTTCGTATATTGTGAGCCCATTTGAAATTGGGAAACCTTGGTTTGTATCATAAAAAGATTTAATTGCTTCCCATAATATGAGATACCCTCTGACCATGTGCAAACTGCTTGAAAATCATAGCAGAGTTTAAATCTCACTCTGGGCCAGTTAAATAGGTCTTTAAGGCTCTAGTCCTAAACAAGCATAATGCAGATTTCAAGTGAGGTCCCAACTAGTCTGAATAAAACTACAAACTATATTTACTTTGCATTTTTTTGCAATAAGTTTATTTTTATTTTTATTATAAACATACATATTTTATGAACCTTGCATTAACTGGGTCAATTCTTTTTTAGGCAACAATAACAATAATAATACAAATAGGTATATGTAGTTCTAATCTTCCAACTTTCACAACTTCAACAGAACTGATCTCTTTTCATAATTTACTTTGCATTCTAAATGATGCTTGAAGGAATTGTTTCAACATTTTCATGCTATCAACTGTTTTAACCATCAACTCCCAATAATAAACACCAATAAAAGAACTCTTCAATGCATGAAAGTCCAGATCAATTATCTCCTTTGACTCTATTTCCCACTCCATTGCTGACAGAAATTGTGAGGTTTCATATAAGATGACAAGAATAAAATCTATTCCCACTGTGAAGTGAATTCAATTCCAGATAGACTGCAAAATAGCATGTGGGGGTGCCAAAAAAGTATAAACACAAGCATGGCAGCAAAGCAAACCTGAATAATTTTGCAGGAAGTATCTTAATTCACAACATATTCAAGGGTCAATTCCTGGTACAAATTAAGCTCTGGTCATACTTATCAGTATTACTATATGACATAAAATCAAATATAAAGTCCACTTATTCTTATGAAGTCCTCTGAGATTGAGCATATGAAGTTCAAGTTGGTTTGGCTGATCCCACAAAACTAAGCAGGATTGGACCTTGTTTAGTACTTGAGATGGACCCACTGAAACCCCTGATGTATGTTAGGCTGGGGAAGGAAAGAAACTACCCTGAAATAAGGAAACAGCAAACCACTTCCACTTCCATATTGTGGTCAAGGAAATTCCATGGATGTTCAGATAATCACCAAGAATACAGAGCATCTCAATAATATTTATGCCCTTCTCTGTTTTAATCCCTGTGAGGTGAATGCACACAATGCATTCTTTTATTTTAGAATGATGTTGAAAAGATACACCTGTATTGAAACTGTGGAATATTTCAAGAACTGCTTTAAGCTCAAATCAAGATTAAAATGAAAACATCTATGATACAGAAGAGATGATATGCAGACAACAGCACAAGTTTGTCCACAGATTTCTGCAGAAGTAATAACCAATTATGGACAAGGATACTATCCTTGGCATCTCATTAATGACCCAACTTAGCCCTTTAAAATCAGTAACAAAGGAGGTCCGGTGCAGTATTTAAGAAGGTCAGAATGCTAAATTCCAGCCAATTTCAATGAATTGTTCTATTTTTTTAAGGAATATAAGCCTCTACATATTTGAAAGAGTCTTTAATTCCTATTAATTCATTTAATATGTTTGCTATTGTCCTGGGGGGTGTTTATGAATAAAAATTCTGATTTAGAAAAAATACTTAAAACGGCTATTTTGTCAAAACAGTCATTATTCTAGAAAAGGTTTTCTTAATGTCTTACCTGGGTTTCAAGATGGAATATCATTAGGAAAAAGATATATTTTATAATATGTACCATTAATTTCTAATCTCTGTACATCCAAACTTTCTCTTATTTCTTTTAGTAAGGGTTCTAATGAGACAATATTCAGGTAAACAATAATACCTATTTTTAATAACAAATTTTGGGGAGTCTACACCAATAATTCTAGCACTAATATTTTGATATAGGTTTTGAATTATTGTAGAAAATTGATCTTTTAAGATAATGGGTTTTAACGAATAGAAATGCCCAATGTAAATTGTCAAATGTTTTCATTGCGTAAAGTATTAATAATTGTTTCTTTTGGTCCAGCCAAACAGGTTGCATTAATAATTTCCCATATTTAACTGTAGGATCCACCACCTTGTGCAGTGTATGGGGGGGGGGGAGGGACAGGATTAAAAATTTAAAACAAAACAAACAAGGATCCCTGGAACATTAGAGGCAGCAACCTCAAAATAAGGGGCAGTAAACACTGTGACCATTGTCTGGAACTGAGTGCATTACGCACTTATTTCGAGAAGTAATGAGAAGAAAAAGCAGATACCTGAGGAATGAAGAAGCCGACTGAAGAAATAAACAGATAATCAGCATTTAATTAATTCATGTTGTGCAGGGTGAGATTTTGCTCAGCCTCACAAACTATAAAACCTTGGAAAGCAAGTGCAAACTGAATACTTCTCATCCAGATAAAAGCTTTCCATTTTCTTGTCGTGAGACAGGTGTATTTGAGTGATGAATGATGGTTATGATACTGTGCGGATGCCTATCTTGTTAAACCAAAAAATTCAATGCTCATTATCAGTGCAGGACCTTAGCTGTCTTTTAACTGGAATATTAGATGGAAATCAGGGATAAATATCTCACTAGGTAGTGACATGTGTTTTCCTTGAGTAAATTCCCCCTGATGATATAAGCTAGCAATCTCAGCTACTTGTGAACCACAGATTAAAGCAAGTGGGAAGTGCAATGAAGAATGATCGAGAGCCAGATAAAAATGCCAGCAGCAATTGGATTTGGAAAAAATTTATAGTACTATAGCATTAAAAATGCCAGTTGAACGAACCATTACACTATCTAATATCTTGTCAAATAACTTCATTTATTCCTTTATTCCAGGGTTTCCTATCTTTTCAATAACATTTAAACTTCATCTTCTATTGTTGATTTAGAGATTTTTATACACTCATGGGAGCTTTGTTGTATTGTTTAAACAGTTATTAATTCTAAAGGACCACATCCTTTTACTTATAAAGGCATTCATAATATCCTTTAAAATTCCCCCCTCCCCCTCTTTTTTTCTTTTTCCAATTTGTGGTATAAAACATACCCTATATATGCCAACAACTGGAACAAAGCAGTCATTTTGTTTTCCAAAGGTAAAAGTTTACAGAATCACTACAGGTAATTCTTAACTTAGGACCCACAACTGAGCCCAAAATTTCTGTTGTTAAGTGAGACATTTGCTAAGTGGGTTTTCCCCCCCATTTTACAACCTTTCTTACCACAGTTGTTAAGTGAATCATTGCGGTTGATAAATTAGTCACAGTGTTGTTAAGTGAATTGGGCTTCCCACCTTCTGCTTGTCAGAAGGTCCCAAAAGGTGATCACATGACGTTGGGACCAGAGATGGTATTCAGCAGGTTCTGACCAATTCTGGAGAACTGGTAGCGGAAATTTTGAATAGTTCCGAGAACCGGCAAATCCCACCTCTGACTGGAGATTTTACAGTATCCTTTCCCTGCCATGCCCACCAAGCCATGCCCACAGAACCGGCAGTAAAAAAATTTGAATCCCACAACAGTCATAAATATGAACCAATTGCTAAGCATCTGAATTTTGATCACATGATCATGGGAAGGCTGCTAAGGTTGTAACTTTGAAATATGTTCATATGTCACATTTTTCAGTTCTGTTGTAACTGAACGCTCAATCTCTCTCTCTCTCTCTCTCTCTCTCTCTCTCTCTCTCTCTATCTCTATCTCTATCTCTATCTCTATCTATCTGTCTGTGTGTGTGTCAATCTATCTATAGCAGAGGCTGACGAAAGCTTAGTAAGTACATTAAATGTAATTTTAAGTTCTGGAGATTGCAGGACGTCTGTTTCTTCTTTTATGTATGTATGTATGTATATATATATATATATATACGTGTGTGTGTGTAGGTCTAGGTGAGTTCGGGTCTTTTATTTTCATTTTGACCTACATACCTGTACCTGTGAAAATCTATGAATATATATATATACACACACACACACACAATATATATAGGGAAGTCTGATAGGGAAAGAATAATTTTATGGCCTTATAAATGGTAAGGTAAAACCCACAAAAGAGAGACATGAGCATTCTTCATAGTGTGAAACCAGGTGCACATTATTTCAAGTACAATCTACAGCTTTGATATTTGAGAAGTGTCAAAGCTCTAATTATTCTAAAAAGCATATCTTGTGCCTCACTATAGAAGAGAGAAAGTTAAAGAAACAGTGCACATTTAGCAGATCAAATCCCATCAGGCTCCAGGTTGACTCAGCCTTGCATCCTTCCGAGGTGGGTAAAATGAGGACCCAGATTGTTGGGGGCAATAGGCTGACCCTGTACACTGCTTAGAGAGGGCTTTATAGTATAAAGCACTATAAAGCGATATATAAGTCTAAGTGCTATTGCTATATTCAGTTAGAGATTAACAGTCACATATTGACTCTAAAATAAAGCATTCTATTCTGAGGACTACAACGAAAATATATATAAAGATAGTCCTCTAATAGAATGATATTTTCAGATCTTTATAAATTTAAGTTTTGCAATATAAATTGCATATACAGATAGTCCTTGACTTAGGAACACAATTAGAACCAGGATTTCTGTTGCTAAGCAAGGCAGTTATTAAGTGAGTCACTCCTGATGTCATGATCTTTTCTGCCATGTTGTTAAGCAGATCACTGCAGTTTTTAAATGTATCACACAGGTGTTAAGTGTTTCAAGCTTTTGCTTGTCAGAAGCTAGCTGGGAAAGTCACAATTGGCAATCACAGCACCACAGGGATGTTGCGACCATTGTAAGTCACTTTTTTCATTGTTGTAACTTTGAATGGTTACTAAATGAACTGTTGTAAATCAAGGATTACCATATACCAGAGGTGGTATTCAGCAGGTTCTGACCAGTTCTGGAGAACTGGTAGTGGAAATTTTGAGTAGTTCAGAGAAATACCACCTCTGACTGGCCCCACCCCCATCTATTCACTGCCTCCCCAGTCCCAGCTGATTGGTTGGTCTTCTTTTGTTGCCCTGCACAGGAGAACAGAGCTGGAAATCAGGTTAGTGGGGTGGGGAGGGAATGGAGATTTACAATATCCTTCCCTTGCCATGCCACCAAGCCATGTCCACCAAGCCATGCCAAAGCCACCAAGCCACGCCCACAGAACCGATGATAAAAATGTTTGAATCCCACTACTGCTGTATACAGGTAGTCCTTGACTTACAACAGTCCATTTAATGACTGTTTCAAAGTTATTACAACACTGAAAAATGAAACGTATGACCATGTTTCACGCTTACGACCTTTGTAGCAGCCCCATGACTTACATTATCAAAATTCAGATGCTTGACAACTGGTTCATATTTATGACCATTGCTGTGTCCCAAGATCATGTGATCAGATTCACTTAACAACTGTGGCAAGAAAGGTAATAAAAATAGGGCAAAACTCACTTAACAAATGTCTCATTTGACTACTGAAATTTTGGCTCAATTGTGGTCATAAGTCGAGTCCTACAATCAATTATAATTGATTGTGATTGGGGCAATATAACGATCATACAATTAAATGGTCATCTTGTATTTATTCCCATTTTATATTTTCCCCTAATTGAATTAGTAGCCCTAATACTCTGGGAATGTGCAAACTTAACTGCTCTTCTTTTGGTCTTAGAATTGTCGCTGCTTATAAATCCTTCTCCTGGGCAAAGGCTATGGATTTTTAACACTATTTCCACAAGGTAATATTCCAATTAACCATAATTCAAATATTCAGATGTATTTGGATATACTTGAGACAGTGTAGTAATTTGTGTAATGTAAATCTTACTTTTTACAGTATTTCTCCATTTCCATTCAACCCTTTCTGCTCCCTTCCTCTTTCTTCTCTTCTCCTCAATGCATCTCCACTGCCTTCTGAAATGCCCATAAGGTTGTCCTACAGATAAACCTGTCCTGGAATTTGATGGGGATGAATACAGGTAGTCCTCAATTTACAGCCACAATTGAGCTGAAACTTTATGTTGCTAAGTGAGAAACGTGAGTTTTGCCCCATTTTAAGAACCTCTCTTGCCACATTTCTTAAGTGAATTACTGCAGTTGTTAAGTTAGTAACAAGGTTGTTAAGTGAATCTGGTTTCCCCATTGGCTTTGCTTGTCGGAAGGTTGCAAAAGATTATTTTATGAACCCTGAGACACTGCAACCATCATAAATATCCAGATGTAAATCATGTGGCCATGTGGAAAATGGTCATAAGTCCATTTCAGTGCAGTTGAACAGTCACTTCAAACAGTCACTAAAAGAACTGTTGTAAATCAAGGATTACTTGTATAGACTTCTGCTGCTACTCTCTAATTCCCAGCTGTTAGCATTTGCATTATAAAAGTAATAAATATTACAATATTTAAAAAGAGAGGGCAATTTTTCACCCCTTTTTTCTTTTTAATCTTTTAAAAGAAGTCCCTCTTTTATTGCATAGTTTTTAATCTATGCTATCCCTTCTCAACATTCTTGCCTCCAAAGTTCTTATACTTTGATTTGAATTTATTTTTACTAATTCGGAGTAACAGATCTATTTTTTTTTGCTCCCCTTCCCTACCTAAATTCTTCCATTTATTTATTTGTTTGTTTGTTTGTTTATTTATGCACTTCTTTCAGTGCAGATAAATACTTTTCTTTCCACGCAAATTGAAGACTAATCCGAAGGGGGAGGTTTAGCAATAAGCTTTCCCACACTTACAAACCTACACACAAGATTCAGATGCGGTTTTAAGAGTATGCCTTTTCTGAAGAGTTTCCGCTGATATAACCTGAATATTTTGACAGTGTCTTCAATGCAAGATATGTTTATGTATCCTAGCCTTTCGCATGACAGCTTTTTAAACCCAACAATGTGAAGACATAATATGAATTATAACGTTCTCTTCACTGCAACATTCCATGCCCTGAAAACTCATGTTGATCTCTGGGAATAAATTACTTAGCCAATTTAATGCAAACAATACTATATTCTGCCCTTCATGTAATTTCTGTAATGTTTTGAACCATAAAACTGTAATGACAATTGGCATTCTCCAGATATAACGATCTTCCATGCAAGTCTTGAAATTCTCTTTTCACTGGCTTAATTGTGGCTGAATTCCTTTCATGCTTTATTTGCAGTATCAGCAGTGTTTACTACAGTGGATGACAACTTGGAAATTTCTGCTTGTAATGGTTTAATTGCTTTTGACCAATCATTAGCCAAGCCTTCTTCTTCAACTCAGCAAACTCTCTCTGGGGGTGAGAAAGAGCCAGAGCCAGTACTTTCTTTGTGCTGCAAAACTTTCGTCATCATCATGATTGATTGTTCTTCCTCCTCTTGAGGTCTCTAAAGGAGGATATTTACTCTGGGTTTTTTTTTCCCCTTAGAAAAATAGGATTGGATAATTTTCATCAAATTAAAAAGAGGATAGCTGGGGCAGTGAAGCTAAGACATGCATTTCTATTGGGGACATTGTAACTAAATATTTTCATGCAATCATAGAATCACAGGGCTGGAAGGGCTCTTGGAGGTCTTGTAGTCAGGGGTGGGCCGCTGGGATTTCGCAGGGGTTTGGGAGAGTCCCTAGCTAAGATTCTTTGCAACCCCTAAATCCCACTCCTGGCTAGCCCCTCCCCACCCACCCCTCCCCTCCCAGGAGTCCCCAGGCAGCCTGTTTTGGATGCAGGTAAATGCAGGATGTGCATAGAGGGGAGGCCAAAAAATGGGCCTCCCAGAAGTTCAGGAAGGCTGGAAATTGGCCCATTTCTGGCTTCCAGAGAGCCTCCGGAGCCCGGGGAGGCCATTTTTGCCCTCCCGGAGACTCGAAGAAAGCCTCCAGAGCCCAGGGTTTGCCCCCCCTGTTAAGCCTGTGTTCCCCAACCAGGGTTAAGGAGACAAGCTAAACAGAATGTGCAGCGTTAGTCAGATAGGCACACAGATAAATGTGTGAGATAAGTTTGTATGTAAGTTAACATACAGTAAAAATAACAGATACGCCTGTGCTATCAAAAATATAGTTTATTCCACTCAGATTTATAGCATAGTCAAAATAACAGTCCATTAGTCATGTATCGTTTTAGTCAGTCCATTCAAGGATATTCAATTAGCAAAGTCCATGTAGAATATCCAATGTCAGTTCACTTACAATAAATCAGTCCTCTCACAGTTGATAAACCAACAGTCCTTTCTCTCTCCCGTTTCAGTAGGGGAAAAACACAGTCTTCAGTCTATCCAGTAATTAGGGATCATCAAGCCAGAGAGAGCAAGCTGCCATGCCTTGCTTCTTTTATGGTGCTTTTACAACCACTCCCTTAATTACATTCTTACAGTTAAAGTTAGACACTTTAACTAACAAACCATGATAACATATTTATTATTTTACCTAAACCAGTTAGGGTAAACAATGTTATCCCTAACACCACCCACCCACCGTGGTGTAGGAGGCTGACTAGGCCACACTCACCATGGTCACGCCCACTCAGCAAATGGGCAGACAACCCTTTGCTAAAAATTTTGAAACGCACCCCTGCTTGTAGTCCAATCCTCTGCTCAAGGCAAGAGTCCTTATTCCATTCCAGACAAATCGCTGTCCAATCTTTTCTTGAAAACCTCCAGCAATAGAGCATGCAGAACTCCAGAAGGCAAGCTATTCTCCTGGATAATTGTTCCAACTTAAATGTTTCCCTCCTTGTTGGTATAGAAGAGCAGAGGCTTTTAGTCCTAGTCTTGTCTGGAAAGGCTAGCTGAAAATAATGATGATTTCTGAACAAGTAACTGAAAAGCTGAAGTGAATATCTAGAGTATCATCCGGTGCTCCATTGCAACCCCCTAAGAAAGCACAAATACCACCAGTTTTTTAGCCAGTTTAGGTTTAGGGTGAGTTTTAGTCATGCCTTAGGCATGAAAGCCTGCTGGTGTCCATGACAATTCACCATGGCTAACTTATCACAGCCAACTTGTGGTGGCCAACTCCATGCAGTCAACTGTGAAGGATAAAAATGAAAATATATTTTCATTCTATTTATTTAACAATTAAATTGAATTGATAAATTGTCCTGCAGCAAGTTGTCCTACAGCAAATTGGCCATGGTGAGTTGTTCTGCAGTGAGTTGGTCATGGTCAGTTGGCTATGGCAAGTTGGCTATGGCGAGTTGTAATATTCTGAGCCGGCTGGGTAACTTAGGCCAATCGTTCTCTTTCAGCCAAATTCACTTCACAGGATTGTTTTTGAGAGGAAGCTGCATTAGGTATGTTCCCTACCTTCAGTTATTTTTAAAAAATAATAAAGGCAGGATATAAATAAATATAAATGTTGGAGTACAATGGCTCAGCAATTAAAGACAGTGAACTTGTCAGTTGGAAAATTGACAGCCGAGGTTTGCCCCAGTTCCTGCCCATACAGCAGTTTGAAAGCATGCAAATGTGAGTAGATAAATAGGTACCACTTTGGTGGGAAGGTAACAGTGTTCTGTGTGCCTGAGAAATGTCTTTGGACAATGCCGGCTCCTTCAGCCAAGAAATGAAGATGAGCACTGCCCCCCTAGAGTCAGAAATGACAGGACAAGGGAATCCTTTACCCTTACCTTTACCTTTATAACAAAATAAAAGTTTTCATTCATGTGCTTCATTCATATGCCATTGAAGCATTATCACCATTCCATAACACAAAAGAAAAGAAAAAAGCATGAAAAAGAAAAAAAAGAGAAAGAAATCCATCATTTGCTTCATCCCAGCAAATAAAGACAATTTAATAGCTTATTATCATTTTCAGATACAATATAATCTCTCTTCACCCTATAGCTAATCTTTTAAGTAAAAAACAATATCCAAATGCTTCATCATTCTTTAAAAGCAAAATCCCAATAAAGGACAAATAGGCACAACTATTTTTCTCTTTTAGCCCTAATCAAATAAGACAACCGTATATTTCTTTCCTAAATTATTAAAGTTAATACCAAACCGGTTGTTACACCACTTAAATCGCACCACTTATCAGCTTGCCATGGTTTTCACAGGAAGTCTTCACAAACAAACAGCCTCTGATATTTTTATTTTTGCCTTGATGGAGTTAGAATGCCTTGGAATCAGAATTCTCTTCTATATGGGCAATATCAAAGATGAGTCTTCAAAAAGAAAACGTTTCTTTGCAAACTCAGTAGCAGTTCTTGAGTTACACGTTCATAAAAGCCATGCTCGACATTGAAATCTGTATCACTTTTAGCATGATTATACTGAAACTATACTATTTTGAAGCGCAAATTGTAATTATAGAATTATAGAAATTATTGACTAGATGACCTATAAGGTTTCTTACAACTCTGATTATCTGTATCTGGGTTATCACTGTCTCTCCTGACAATGGAGGTGAATCCCCAGAGAGTTTCAGCACCTAGGATCAAGCTTCAGTCATGGAAGCTCACTGAGTATCTTGTCTGAGGTTGGAATGGGTTGTTGTCATGGAATGTTGTGACCAAAATATTTGGCATAATTCTACGACACAAACATTTTGTCTTCACACTGAAAATTTCACAAGATAAGAATCCAAAATTCATGTATATATAATTGACAGACCAATTATATGAAACAACGCTGCAATTTCCCCTTTCCCTCCCACCCCATCACTTTTCCATACTGAAAGACTCAAGAAGAGTGCCAAAGGATAGGTCTGGTTTTCCTTCCAGTTTGCTAACAATGCTGATCTGAGAAAAATGAAAAAAGCTATGGAATTGTAAAAGCATAAGAAATATTAAGGATTTTGATGCATGGTCTCCAGCAAACAGGGCCCTGGGGACAAATTGTCTTTGACAACTGTTCTTATACTGCCAGTTAAAAGAACTATTGCATTCAACCATTTCTAGAATGATCTTTCATGGAGTACTTCCAAACTTGGGTGTTTTGCATTTCTCCCACAAGCAGTAAATGTTTTGCTTAAGTGTTTTTAAAAACTTAGATTGGTGTCAAAAAAATGTATCCTGTTAAGTTCTGCACATGGGCGCAAGGAACGGAGACGAGGCAGTGAACAGTGAACTTCAACTCTTTATTAATCATTCTGAACAGAGCAAAAACCTAGGGCAGCAGCAGCCCTTTTATAGGCAAGCTGCTGATCTAGTAACCAATGAGAAACGTGGAGTGTTAACCCCCTTAACCAATGAGAGTGGCTCGTTAACAGCCAATCAGATTCTCCTGAATGGACCAATCCGATATCGCTATTATCGGCCAATCAGAAGTGCAGGACTAGAACCCTGCTATTTCTAAAGGTTTGATAAAACTTCATTTAAGCATTTTATTAGTTCATAACATATCCCTTGATCTCATGGAGCATATACAACACCATACTGTACACATTCTCAGAGGTGATATGGAAAAGTTTAATATGATGAGCCAACAACCAAAAGAAAGCTATTTATAGAAGGCCATGTAGTTGAAAAACTATTCTGAAAAGCTACACACACGCACGCACACACACACAAACAATTGCACATGCATGCACAGGCGGCATGGGGGGCACATTGCATTCTGGGTGCTGGCACACGAGTACATGCATGCTAATGTGCGCACAATTTTTGGCACAGGAGCCCAAAAAGGTACTAGATCAAACTGGCTCTCTAATATAATCTGATTCAACCAGGTTTGTGCATTAAGATTGGTGGCCTTCAAATCTTATAAATAAATAATTTCCATGTCCAAAAGAAATGCTCTTTCTCACATACAAAATCCAGTGGTGGGATTCAATTTTTTTTACTACCGGTTCTGTGGGTGTGGCTTGGTGGGAGGGGCACAGAAAGGATACTGTAAAATCTCCATTCCCACTCTACTCCAGGTGGAAAGTTGCTACAAAATCCCATTCCCTCCCCACCCCACTAACCTGCTTTCCAGCTCCATTCCTCTGTGCACGACAACAAAAGAAGACCCAGACGATCAGGTGGGACTGGGGAGGCAGAGAATAGATGGGGGCAGGACCAGTCAGAGGTGGCATTTGCCAGTTCTCCGAACTACTCAAAATTTCCGCTACTGATTCTCCAGAACTGGTTAGTACCTGCTGAATACCACCTCTGAACTGCAGATAAAATCCAGGGGATTGTTACAATAAACCCAGCTTTTCCAAAGTTTCATTGAATTGTTTTCATTGCATGTGCTCATTTTGGCATTTAGATTTTGAGGGAAGGTGTGCACATTAAGATCACACTAAAAGGATATAGCAAAAAGTTTAAGAATGCCTGACACAGAGGTTTATTGAATGACTTGGGGCTAGTATCTCTCTTTCAGCCCAACCTATTCCACAGAACTATTGTTAGACAGAGTGAGCACTAGCTGAACTCTTTGAGCTTCTGGAGGAAAAGGAAGATATAAATCTAACCCACAAACATTTTTAGTGATATCATCCCTTCAGAAGATTAAATGAAATTCCAGTCAATGACATTTTGGCAATTCCTTTTGTATTTGGAATTAAAATACTGTATAATATAACCAGTAAAAGAATCCCTGAAATTATTATTTTCTAAAATAATCCACACCTTATTTTTTTAATCCTGTTAAGAACAATAACTGTTGTGAATGAATAATACCAATAAAGTTATCATTGAGCTTGAAGTTAAGTGCAGGGTTCTGGCCCTGCACTACTGATTGGCTGTTATTGGCAGGATCGGATTAATCCGTTCAGGAGCATCCGATTGGCCATTAACAGGCCATTCCCATTGGTTAACGGAGCTAGTGCTCCAGGTTTGCTATTGGTTAAAGAGTTAACAAGTTGCCTATATAAGGAAGGCTATAACAGCCTCGAGCTGAGCTGTCACAATATGTAAATAAAAAGTTTGAAGTTCACTGTTTCTACCAGCTCGTCTCTATCATTCGCACCCATGCTCCAGACTTAACATTGGCGACGAGGATGGGATTGGATGACATCAGAGCCAACTAAGCACGTGGCTGAAGCGCACAATGGCGGAACAATGTCTGACGGCATAATACCACCCGCTCCATTCGATCCAGCTCAAGAGGACTGGGAGTCTTACATGGATCGTTTCCAAATGTTTTTGGAAACGAATAATCTGAAGGATGCCACGACTGGGAAGAAACAGGTGGTATTCCTAACTGTGCCAGCAGTATTCAAAATGGCTAAGGCATTAGCGAAACCGGCTGAAGTGAAGGCCATGGACTGGGATGTCCTCGAACCGCTACTACGGGCCCACTACGCACCCACCATTCCAACGCTCGTAAGATGACATGAGTTCTATCAGAGGAACCAGCAGAAAGGAGAAAGTGTCGCCGATTTCGTTGCAGACCTCCGGAACTTGGAAGGCCTTTGCGATTTCACCGACTTGGAAGAGGCTTTGAGAAACCGAGTAGTCCTCGGGCTAGATGCTCTAAACGTACAGAACAAAATAATGGCAAAGGGCGACATCAACCTTAAAGACGCCATAGCTGAAGCTACAGCAGCGGAGGCAACCAAGAAGTCGGCTGCCCAACTACGCCGAAATCGCACTCCAACACATCAACCGGCCGGCGAAATTTCACCTAACGCAGAAGGGCAGCGTTCGACGGCCCACCATGAGGACCTCTCTTCGTCATCAAACAGCGACAAAGAAGAGGTCCATCACCTGCAGTCCGATCGGGACTGACACCCGAAGTCCCAACAACCCTGCACTGGCTGCGGGGCCACCAACTATTACCGCTCCGATTGCAAATTCTGCGACGCACTCTGCTACGAGTGCAGGAAACGAGGCCACATCGGACGGGTCTGCAGAAGCCTCCTCGGACCCAGCCAGACCTCGAAAGGAACCAATCTCCGCCAATTGACAGGGAATCACCCTGTAAGGCTAGAACCAGTAAACCACTCCTACGAAAACCTACCCGTGAGTCGTATAGCGAGACGGGAAGAAGCCCACCAAACACTCACTATTGGCCATGCCTCTTCATTAGATGCTAAGAAAATTCGGGTCAATGTGAACATTAAAAATCGGCTCTGCCAAATGGAAGTTGACTCGGGATCGTCTCTTTCAATGGTCTCATGGAAGACCCTCAACAACTCATCCCCTCTATCCGGCGTCAAGACCTTCAATTCTAACAACTCGTGTAAAAGGACTACCAGGGGAACCGAATCCCAGTTGCAGGATCCAGTCGAGTCCGGGTTGCATTCAAGAACCACACGGCGTACTTACCCCTGACGGTGATCGATAAGGACCGGCCTAGTCTGTTAGGCCTACAATGGTTCGCACCACTCGGCATTGAAGTGGCAGGCATTAACCGAATCGGTGGCAGTGACTGGGAGGAAGACCTTGCCCACGAATTCAGGGACATCTTCGAGGAAAAGCTAGGTGAGTACAAGGGGACCCCGATATCCTTTAGCCTTAATCCAAAGATAGCTCCCATCCGCCTTAAGCCTCGTCGAGTTCCGTTCGCTCTAAAACCGAAAATCGACGAGCAGCTTGATAGGTTGATTGCCCAGGGAGTTTTAAAGCCAACTGATCACTCCCCTTGGGAAACGCCGATTGTGACACCCATTAAGCTGGACGGTTCCATTAGAATTTGCGGGGACTACCGAGCCACCCCAAACCACGCCCTGCAACAGAACCCATATCTGGTGCCGGTGGTACAGCACCTCCTCCATTCCCGGGGGGGCGGAAAAGTCTTCGCTAAACTAGACTTAGCTCAGGCTTATCAGCAACTGCCGGTTGATGAAAAAACAGCCCAGGCACAGACTATTGTAACGCACCGAAGTGCCTTTAAGTATACGCGGCTTCAATTCGGAGTCAGTGTAGTCCCAGGGATCTTTCAGAGCCTAATGGAGAGACTATTGCAGGGGATCAAGGGCGTTGTCCCCTATTTTGACAATGTGCTCATTGCTGCCCCCACTCAAAAAATCTTATGGGAGCGTTTAAGACTGGTATTACAAAAATTTCAGGAAGCAGGCCTGAAAGTAAAAAAAAATAAGTGAAAAATGTGTACCGATCGTGTTGAATTCTTAGGGTACCTAATTGACAGTCAGGGTATTCACCCTACTGATAGCAAATTGAGAGCAATAAAAAACGCTCCCAGGCCCCAGAACAAGACCGACCTCCAGGCGTTTTTAGGCCTCATCAATTTCTATAATGTATTCTTGCCGCACAAGGCGACTGTCGCTGAACCTTTACATCGTCTATTAGACAAAAAAGCAATCTGGGCATGGGGTCACAAAGAAGAGCAGGCATTCCGTAATGTAAAAAAACTAGTGACTTCGGATGCCATACTAATGCAGTACAATGAAACTTTGCCAATAAACATAACATGTGATGCATCGCCTTTTGGAGTGGCTGCCATTTTGAGCCATGTGTTACCCAACGGTAATGAAGCCCCTTTTGCTTACTTCTCAAAGACACTCTTGAAAACTGAGCGAAATTACAGCCAGATCGATAAAGAAGCCCTGGCGATTGTATCAGCTGTTAAAATATTTCATGAATACGTGTACGGCCGGGTTTTCACCATTGTAACTGACCACAAACCATTGCTGGGGATTATCGCTGGGGACAAGCCAACTCCCTACATACTTCTCCCAGAATGACCCGCAGGTCAGAATTCTTGGCTGCCTACAATTATCGGTTACAATATCGTCCCCGAAAAGCCATTCCCCACGCCGACGCGCTGAGCCGTACACCGCTTCCTGAAACAATCAACGATTCTGCACCAACGATGACAGTGTTGCAGATCGAGACACTCCACACGCCACCATTAACTGCCCGTGACATCGCGAGAGAAACAAAACGCGACCTCATCTTGGCGCGAGTCCTCATGTGGGTGGAACGCAGATGGCCATTGGACCAAGTACTAGACGACTTTGCACCATTCAAAAGTCATCAAACAGAGTTGTTCTCACAGAAGGGCTGTGTTATCTGGGGCGATAGAGTCGTTATCCCAGAACGACTCCAACAGACACTGCTAAGAACCTTTCACGATGGCCACCCTGGCATCGTACGCATGAAGGGCCTCGCACGAACCTATGCGTGGTGGCCAGGCATCGACAGACAAATCGAATCATGGGTTAAAACTTGCAAGAGATGCCAAGAAGTAAGCAACGCTCCACCAAAGGCAACCCCAACCGAATGGGAGATGCTGCGGGGACCCTGGTCCCGCATCCATCTGGACTTTGCTGGGCCAACCAAAGGGCACACGTTTTTGATAACCGTCTATGCCTGCTCAAATTGGCTCGAGATTCACCGAATGAGCAACATGACCACTGACGCGGTCATCAAAAGACTGGAAAGACTTTTTGCAACCCACGGATCACCAGACGTTCTGGTATCCAACAACGGGCCCCAATGTACCGCGCTGTCTTTTGAGCAGTACCTGGCTGACCGTGGTATTCGATATGCGCTCACTTCGCCTGCGCACCCTCTGCCAACGGTAGGGCTGAGCGCATGGTACAATTCATCAAAAAGACTCTCCAAAAGTTAGACTACGACAACATTGACGAGAAAATCAACCGTATCTTTTTCCTGCAGCACATCACACCTCACAGCGTCACCAACAAAACTCCCGCCGAGCTGTTAATGGGACGAAAGCTCCGCTCCCACCTCGATCGGTTACACCCACCCTATGAACCAGAAAAGCCACTCGGATCCAGCAGCCGATGCCGTACCTTCCAGGTGGGCGATTTAGTATTCGCTAAAAACTTATCGGGTGATCCGCTGTGGGTAGAGGCGACAGTAATCCGCGTCACCGGCCCAAGATCATACCTCGTTCAGTGCCCTGACGAAAGACTTTGAAAGCACCACATAGATCAACTATGATCGTGGCTACCATCTCACACTTCCGAACTCCCTTTTGACCAAACTGAGGAGGGGGGGAGATACAGAGGAAAGCGAATTACTATTAGAGGGAAACCTTTTCGAAGAGACTGATAATGGAACTGAAACACAGGAACAGGAACCAGGGACTGGAGAGAGTGCACCTCAGGGAGTGGCCAGTTATATTGGTGACAACGAGAGCGCAAACTCGGAACCAGAGGCACCCCTACCGCTAAACAACGATCTACCTCAGCAGAAGTGCAGCAAACTGCCAGGCACTTTGCGAAAATCGAAAAGACTAGTAAAACAGCCGTCCTACCTTAAGGACTATGTAACCGCGCCCCGTGGGCAGAAGCCGGGGGAAAGGGGTGTTGTGAATCAATAATACCAATAAAGTTATCATTGAGCTTGAAGTTAAGTGCAGGGTTCTGGCCCTGCACATCTTTTTTTTTTTTTGAAAAAGATTTTATTAATTTTCTACAAACAAACAAGACAAACAAAACATAAAAACATCAACTCTTATATGTACATCCAGTGTGTCAGTTGGTTCATCATTTTTGTGCATTCATTCTGTAGTCTCAATTACAATTATGTTATATAACAACTCATATTGTCAATCCAAACTTATATATCCTAATATCACTAAAAAAAAAAAAGTTTTTGACTATATTTTTAATCATTCATGCTTTATGAGCTAACAATACTTTAAACCAGTTTACTCTATAACAAATCGTATAATCATATCAAATCAATCCTAAAAAACCCTTTATAAATATAATGTCGAATAACAAAATAATAGCAAAATAGCAAAATAAAGATATTCCTTACTGTCTAGCATTCTAAATATTCTATTATCGTATTTTATCATCTAACCATTGATAAAAAAGACCCCAAATTTCATAAAATTGTTTATCCTCTTTCTCTCTAATTTCAAATGTCAATCTACTCATCTCAGCACATTCCAATATTTTCTTAATAATTTCTTCCTGTAATGGTATTTTCTCATTCTTCCAATTTTTAGCAAATACAATCCTAGCCGCTGTTAATACATTTACAATCAGGTATTTCAAATCTTTACTGTATATATTAGGTAAAATTCCCAATAAGAAGATCTCTGGTTTCAAGTCTATGTGTTTCTTTGTCATTTTTTCCAACCACATGCGAATTATAGTCCAATATTTTCTGGCGTCCTCACAAGTCCACCACATATGGTAATATGAGCCGGGTATCTGATGACATTTCCAGCATTTTTCAGATTTGTTCTTAAACATTCTTGCTATTCTTGTCGGGGGAAAGTGCCACCTGTAAAACATCTTATACAAGTTTTCTTTATATGCTGTTGACATTGTCATTTTATAATTTTGAGACCACAATTTCTGCCATTTCTCTAGATCAATCCCATATCCAAAATTCTTCCCCCAAACAATCATAGTTTCTTTGACTTGTTCTTCCTCTAATTTCATTCCCAGTAAATAACCATATAATTTTTTAATCACCTTCTCATCAGTACCCATCAAGATCTTATCTAAATCAGTCTGCTTATCATAGAATCTCTCCGTTTTAGAATCTTCATCATACCTTGAATGTATTTGCGCATATGAAAACCAATTCATCCTTATACCTTGTTCCTCTAAGTTTTGGATCGATTTAAGTTCACCCTTTTCATCCAATAGTTCCCCATATCTAACTGTTTGTTCCTTCTTATAAATTATAGGATAGGAAAATGCTTCAATTGTCGATAACCAAACTGGAATTTTCAAATAACATTGTCTTTTTATCTTCTCCCAGTTTAACCACAAAGACTCCCGCATATAATGTCTTCTAAAATAACCCTGTGTTTTAGTTCCCTTATACCATAAAAAAGCATGCCAGCCCAACAGCAAATCATGCCCTTCTAATGTCAACAACCTATGCTTTCTTAATGTTATCCATTCTTTGACCCCTGGCCCTGCACTTCTGATTGGCTGTTATTGGCAGGATCGGATTGGTCCGTTCAGGAGCATCCGATTGGCCATTAACAGGCCATTCCCATTGCTTAATGGAGCTAGTGCTCCAGGTTTGCTATTGGTTAAAGAGTTAACAAGTTGCCAATATAAGGAAGGCTATAACAGCCTCGAGCTGAGCTGTCACAATATGTAAATAAAGAGTTTGAAGTTCACTGTTTCTACCGGCTCGTCTCCATCATTCGCACCCATGCTCCAGACTTAACAATAACAATAAAAAAGTTAAAGCAGTTTGCTGATTTTAAGTGGGAACTATGGTGAACTATTTAGATACTGATTTGCAGTTGGACTTACATTTGCATGTTAATTAGTCTGTAATAAATGAGGCTATTTTTCAAACTTCTCAACTGGGTTTGAACTAAATTTTGGTCATTGTATTTGCGTACCTCACATAATCTTGTAAATTCCCAGATTTGGGAACCTTAATGCAATTCTTGTAAGTTAATATTTCAAAAGTAACCCATCTACATAAAACTACTAGATGCAGAGAAACCAACCCTCTTATACTAGCTGCCATTTTCTTTTAGTTTTGCAAGTTAAAAGATGAGTTCATGGGTGTTCTTTCTCTCTCTCTGTGTGTAAGAAAACTTGCCAGTGATATCAAGTTTGATTTGATTGACCCATTTCTTTCACATAATTTGAACACATTTGATATTAAAACAAAAATAATTATATAATTTTTTTTTAAAGAATGGAGAAAAATCTGTAGAACAAATTAGGAAATAATTTTGAATTGTCTTTCTAAAGGGAAGGGTGAGATTACACTGCTTTATTTGACTCTTGGGCTTTATAATGTTTTTATTACTGTGCATATGCAGCTGGAGATCCTATTCTTAGAACCAGGAACCTAATCTTGAAATACATCTAAGAAACTGACCTCAACAATAACTTGTGCCAGTCCGGGAGTATTTTGGCCAAGTATCCTTGTTAACTGTAAAACAGAGATCCATATAAGAGCAGCTTTTGCACTTATACAAAAATAAAAGGAATGTTTTGGGTGGAGATAGTGAATCAGCACTCAGATGTCCCACCCTCATGAATAATGCCCTTTCATTTTCCTTGAATTGTACATTGTGATAAGACCAGCTTGCTGGTTTGGTCTTTCAGTGCCATGAAAAAGCTAAGATGTGAAGTTTGACTTCCTGCCTTTTAATAGATTTAATTAAGGCAAGACTGCATTGGCCCAGGGCAATCAGTCTCCACCAAAATGTTTATTAAATTATTAGAAAGACTATTGTTAAAAAGATTAATCTTGTGCATTACTCATGGTTCCTATCAATGTAATTAAAGGGATATGTGCAACCAGGCTGGGCCAGATTAAAATGATCAGCAGTCAAATGTCAAACTGTAACCTAAGAGTTCCAAGTTAACATTGTGATTTAGTAGCCATAAATTTATCCAAGGCTGTTTACTTATAGCAATTAAGAAAAGTATTATTTAAGCTGAGCTTAGCTCCTGCTGATTTCATGGAAGTATCCATTTACTTTTCTTGGTGACAGAGTGATTTGCCATTGCCTTCTTCAGAATTTTCAAGCTTGCTTAGTTTCTAACTTGTTAATTAAGTGCTGTCATCAGCTGAGATACAGCACCTTATAACAATAACACAACTGTGGTGGTATTCAATTTTTTTTACTACCAGTTCTGTGGGCATGGCTTGGTGGGTGTGGCGTGGCTCAGGCATGGCAGGGGAAGGATTGAAAGTGAAGGCCATCACTTTTCTGGCCAATAGGTTTTGTATGCATGACCCATGCATCCAAACACCTAAATTCTACTGGTAGGAAGAACACAGTCAACATCTTGCTCATGTTTTTTTGGTTCACCTAAATGCTGAAGAAGATTTGATCGGTAGAATAGGTAGTGAGATGACCTTGGCAGATTCCTTTTGCCACACAGCAGTCCCCAGATCTGTTTCAGTGTGTTGGCCGACCAACTAGATGAAAATTGAGAGGTGGAAGGGAAAGTTTAATCTCTGAAATTATTTTTATTCCTTTGTGAGTGATAGAAGATTCCACTGGATCTATAAAACATCTGCCAGAGGAGATATGCCTGCTGATTTTTAGGAGGTAGAAGAAATCAGCAACGGTCTCAAATGAAATAAGAGTGACACATTCTGGTCTCCACAGATTTCTCCATATAGAAGGCTTTGAATTAAACAGAATCTGCTCCTGATTGGTAAGAAAAGAAACTAGTGTCCTGTTTTCATACATTTTATTGGTTGCATAATACCAAGTCTCTGCTCTATATGAGTGTGTCATAGTGTGTTAAAAATACATAGAAAACCTCACAAACAATCATTATCTCCCACCATTACTCATCTGAAGAAAGGAAAGGTTATTCTTCTGTGCATGAAAAAATAAAATAAAAACAGGTTCATGCAGGCTGTCTTAATGTTTTTGGATAAGTTTTCCTGGGGAAGAAAGCACCAGATCATAAACTTATTTTCAACACATAAAGACACCAATGATTTTGTACATCAAGTAAGTTCTGATGCCTTGAACAGTAAAAGAAGGGTCCAAGGGCTGTGAAACAGAAGTTTTTCCTGGAGGGCACTCTATCATTGTGCATTCTGTATTCTGGATGATAACCTTGAAAATACTTTTATTTGCCTGTCAACATCAACTCCTTTCCCTTCTCCATTTGTTTTAAGGTATTGTTTCTATATTTATTGTAAACACTTCTCTTTTTAGCAATGGAAGTGTCTGTTTGGTGAAAATGAATGAATTATTTATCTTAGAATATTGTCAGACAATTTTGCATAAGAGATCCATTAACTTATTTTCTCAAAATAAGCAGGATCAGTCGGAAAATTTTAATGAGTGGCAGGTTCCTATGGGAGAAGATAGTTCTTCCTTATAATCTCTAAAGGCTTGATTCATTAAGTTGGTCAGTGGGGACCAAGTTCTTTTAGTTCCAATTTTGGTTATGTCAGATAAATTAAAAAAAAACCTACCTTGTTAATCTTTGTGAGACTGTATATGAAGAAATGGTCTTGGAATGAAAGAGGAACACTCACATTTAAATTGTACCGTATCTGCTATCATCTATACTCTAGCCACTGTGCCATGGTGGCACAGTGGTTAGAGTGCAGTACTTCTGCTGCCTGCCAGCTGCCTGCAATTTGGCAGTTCAAATCTCACCAGGCTCAAGGTTGGCTCTGCCTTCTATCCTTCCAAGGTGAGTAAAATGAGGACCCAAACTGTTGGGGGCAATATACTGACTCAGTAAACCGCTTAGAGAGCACTGTAAAGTAGTATATAAGTGCTATTGCTATTAGAGGAATGTATATGTGATAGAAAATATCAGCTTTGGAATAATGGAAAGTAGTAATACAGTTAATACAATTGTTTCAAAGAGTTAATTACTTGGAGCAATTGGTAACTATATAAAAGGATTCATTAGGTGCTGTACCAATGAGTACACAGGTCTAAGATTTCTTTTTCTTTCCTACTTTCTCATGAGGAAAAGCTATAGATTTGTGACAGCATAGGTGTTTACCATCCCATGAGTAGATTTTGGAAAGATATCTATCTAAAACCTTAAAGAGTGATTCTCCTCATGCTAAATAACACTGGAATAGGCCTCTGGTCTGATTTTATATATGATGTTCCAGTCCTAGGTCCATTGTAAATTCATCCCATGGAATTCTGCAGTCTTTAATAAGGTCATAAAGTAGTTTGCATTTCAGATCGGTCAATCAGTATGAAATCATTCCAATATCTACCAAATGCTGGATAGAACTGCACAATCCATATTCACAAAAAGCAACTGTGTAAACTGGTTCTCATAAAATAATATGTCATTCTCTCTTTTTTTTAAAAAAGACCTTGATTTCATTTTTTTTTTTTTGGGGGGGGGGGAAGAAAAAAAATCTCTGCTGCATTAATGATCAAGCCAAACTAATTGAAAGGTAAAGCATTCTTCAGGTCTTTATTTTTTTCCTTTCTATGTGCGGTAAGGAGACCTTTTTATTATCATATAGGAGAAGGCAGATGCTTCCTGTTTGTATCATTAAATTATGCTATTTCCTGAAAGGAAGCTTTGATGAAAAAAAGCTGCGGATAGCTGAAATATCTAACACCACCCTTGTTTTTCACTGGTTGACATGAAATATTTTCATTCATTTTAACCCTGCATGTGTTTTGCTGAAAGTACTATTGTCACATGATAGTGAGATGGGCAGTGAGTTAGTTACCAATCTCATCATGGTTACTCTGAGTGGCTACCAGCCGTTAAAAGCAAAATATCTTAATCACCTACTACTAGTACTTCCATGATACAATAGTAGAAATTGGAAAGTTACACTTTATCTGCTTTTCTGTAGTGAAATTAGAATGCCAGTTGGAGAGAATTGTAAGAATATTCTTCTGTTCTCTTACATAGTGACTACGTGTCTGTCATTTTACAGAAGGTTTTAAGGTAGTAGGAAAAATTAAATTTAAGATGAAGTTCAGAGAACAATTGACAGCAGAGGGGATTTAGTTTTCAATGATTTTCACATGCACAATTAAGAGAAAGATTTAATATAGATAAAAAGGTAACTGGAATGTAAGATGGAATTTGAAACTGAGCTATGTACAAATGATGAAGATGTGATTTTGAACATGTACAAACTTATTCAAATTTGAAATGATGAACAAATTCATGGTAAAATGGGCTAAGAACTTTGATTATAACATACAGATGGATCAGTAGGAAAAAATATGGGTAAAAGGATTGAAATTCACATTGTGTTATAATATAAGAGACATTTTTTTAAAAAAATAAAATGATGTACAGTTGGTGTGTGATATAGGAGCAATTATCCAAGGAATTTCTAGTCAATGTTCAAAATGTGAAAAATATGAAATTTTACCATGTATGGTAGACTTGTAAAAAAGAAAAAAAAGATACTAATAGGTACATTTCTACAAAGAATTTTAAAGACAAGTGTTGGGATGAAATCTAAACTTTTCTTATGGGGCTTTAGTAATCATTTAGAAAACTTGTGAAATATTGAATTTTTAACATGGTAACTGCAGCAAGATAATTAGATGCTCGGTCATGGAGAAATACTGAAACACCCACCCTGGAGGACTGGATTGCAAAGATGACAGAATTAGCAGAAATGACAAAACTGACATTTCAGTAATCACATGGTCAGTGATAAAACAATAAGTACTTTTCTAAATGACTGGAAACTTCTTATGAACTTTTGGCTGAAAATAGAAAAAAGTGAAATGATGATTATTGGATTTGCTGATTGTAAAAGAGTTGAGATGGCACAGAAGGCATCTCTGTAAAGTAATCTGAATGAGGGAGGAGGAATAATAACTTTATAGAATATTCTTTATTGGCCAAATGTGATTAGACATACTAGGAATTTATCTCCAGTGCATAAGTTCTCAGTGTACATACAAACTACAAAGTAGTGTAATCATAAGATACCAATAGTGGAAAGGAATACGAAAGGTGAGAAGGATAATTATAATAAAGTCTCATCTGAAATTGCTACAATGAAGATCAGAAGTTGTTTAATTACTTTTTTTAACTGTATTTTTTTTCTGCAGGTTTTTTTTATCTTTTTTCTTTATTTCACATTATATATTTTCATATTTATATTCTATCTATACATTTTCAATACAATTATATTTAAAAAAAGGAGGCAGTCTCAACTGAAAATAGGATTTTTCTTGAAGCAGTAAATTAACTCCTGAACTAAATCTAAATATAAAATGCATTTTTATCAGGCCAGTGTGATTACCAGTTGTTGTTGTTGTTGTTGTTGTTGTTGTTGTTGTTGTTGTTATTATTATTATTATTATTATTATTATTCAGAAATACTGAACTCATAACTGAACTCAGCTATCACATTTGGTAATAGTGATCTTGGAAATGGATCTTTTAAATTAACTTTCTTAAACCCCTTTATTTAGGAAAGCCAGCAATTAAGGCTTAACTATCTACTTTTCTTATTACTTTTTGTAATTAACAGGTGGTTTTAATATTATATTTTGTCTTCTATCATATCAAAGTTATTAGCCTTTGTTAAGTTCAGTTGGTGGGTCCCAAGGACAGACGAGGCTTGAGTAGTGAACAACAGCTCTTTATTAAGCAGATAGATTCTGAGACCAAAACCCTAGCGTGCGGCAGCTCTTCTTATAGAGCTGGCCGTGGCTAGGCACCCAATGACAACTCTTTGAGTTTGCTGCGCTTGGTTGCAGCCAATCGCAGCAAACCCTGTATGAGCCAATCAGGAACGTTCAAGCCGTCCAATCACGATCCGGCTTGTCTGGATCAATAGGAACGCAGGGTTTCAAGCCTGCTGATATGGAACAGGCTTTATTTGCATTCGTTTATTCTGATACTTTTTTTCTTAAATTTTAATCTCACTAGTAGTTGGAATCTTCTCTCTCTCTCTCTCTCTCTCTCTCCCCCTCCGGTTAATTCACATATTTGAAATTTAGATATTTTGGAGAAAAAGTGATTAGGAGATAAGAAGTCAAATGATTCTATGTATGAGGAAACTGACTCCTCTGAAGATGCTTACCTCTACCTAGGAAGAATTTAATGTTCTTTCCCTATGCATCCTTTCATGGAAGATTCAGTAAGCATAATGCCATGTGGCTGGAAGAAACATATTGACTCCTAAGGTACTGAAATTGATCATAGAAGTTCAGTTCCAAAAAATCTACTTGAGAGGGATGCTTAGTTGCAATGACAAAATAAAATGGAATAAATATTTATAGGAAGCAATACATTTACATGATGAATGAGCCGAGTTAAGACAATATGACTAACTTGACTTTCTGAAAGGAATGCGAAACACTTCACATGCCTCAATTGTCATCTCCAAAAAGATTGTGCAGATTAGGGCTTTGTGTTTTCAAAACTCAACTTCAAGGAAAGGATCAAAAAAGGCCACCACATTTCAAATGCTAGTGTTATGTAGCAATTTGCTATTTATAAGGGGTGGGGGGAAGGAGGCAAAGTTATCTGGAACTGAACACCATATGTAGCTTGGCCTGCTTATCCTTGTAGAAGTTTCCTCATTCAACAATCTTGCTATGAACTTGGAAGCTTCCCTGGAATTTAGCTCTTCTAGCAGAGAAAAGTTGGAAACAAGGAGGGCTGCTCCAAATTCATGTCTGTTGGAACACTGGACATTTCACTCTTATCTAACTCCTCTTCTTCAATCTTGGCCAGTTGCTAGTGCCCTGGGTGATAATTGGTCGAAGCAGTTATTTGTATCTTTTCAGTTTCTTTGTCTATTTTGTTATGAGACACTGGGGAATGAGAAATCACTTGATCCAGTTCCGATTGTTCCAAGGCTATTTGGATATGGGTTCTGCATCATCATGTTTCCGGCAGAGAAAATATGTAGAAAAAAGTTATACTTGTCAACAGCTTTCAGCACAACTGAAAAATCACCAGTTATTTAAAACACAATGTCTCCAAGATGACTTTCCATATCTTTCCTTTTCTGCCCTGTTCAAGAGGCAATTGTTTAGTGGCCTGTCAGGGCAAATATACTGAGTCTCCTTATAGTGATGAACTATTCTTTTTTAGGAGAGTAAAGGTGAAACCAGTCTGGATCATGTGCATGTTTGTAATGTATGACATATGAAAGAGAACAGATAGGAATTGTTAAGGCCAGCGTAAATGGCAAAGCGGAAGGTTGCATAATGTCTGCCATCTGCAAATTACTATGGTACCTCTGCTGCCTTGTGAATTACAAATTCCCCAAGAAATCTGGGTTGGGTGCAAGAAAGGGAATTGTTAGAACAGGAAGATTTCACTTCTGCTATTTAACATCCTTTCTCTTTGGCCATTTGTCAAAGCAACACAGAACAAAGTTTTATCCTGAAGTTATCCTGAAGTCCAAGTAGCATTCAGCATCCTCCTTAAGAAATCAGGAATTCGGAGTATAAGTGGTGGTAGCTATGCTTTAATGCCACAACAGGATTTTTAAAATTGTGGTATGGTGTGTTTAAAAGTGGCCTCTTTGTGTCTCAGTATGTTAGCTCAGATGCTCATAGTTTCTCAAGGGCCTTCTTGCTTCCAGTTTCTAACCATCATGTTGTGAAATGCAAACTATGCTATCTATACTGCCAATGCCCTATGCAGAAATAGCAAAAGTTAGAATGAAACCAAAACATATTTTTTTTAGAAACTCCCAGTCACTTCTTTATGAATTGTCACTTCTGAATGTTAACTACTTGACTACATCCAAACTCATGCAAATAGACCTCCAACAGGAGTTTTCCTTAGTCTCCTCCCCCAACTCTTCATCAGAGGTGGTATTTAGCAGGTTCTGACCAGTTCTGAGAATCGGTAGTAGAAATTTTGAGTAGTTTGGAGAACCGGCAAATATCACCTCTGACTGGAGATTTTACAGTATCCTTCCCCTGCCATGCCCACCAAGCCATGCCCACAGAACCGGTAGTAAAAAAAAAAAAAGTTCTCCATGTATCTTCCAACTTTGCTTCAGAGGATGCATCAGAAGAATCCATCTTAATGCAAAAAATTGAAAGAAGCAGAAATCTAAGAAAAGCAGGACAATGATATTGTTGGAAAGGACTAATCTACTTTTGGAAACATATATATCAAAACCAATGTTTCTCAACTTTGGTGATTAAGATGTGTCGACTTCAACTCCCAGAATTCTGAGAGCCATCAAGGTTGAAAAATACTGATCTAAATATTTCTTATCAGATAGCTGGCCCTGATCTGCATTTACAGAAGAATTGGAATGCAGTGCAGATAGGCAGTTTAACCTATTCTTTAGAGAGAACAACTGCTTGAGCTGAAGGAGATGTTGAGCTCAGAAGCTTTCCCACTGCCATTAGAGAACAATGCTGATATGGTTTGTATTCTGGGAATCTCACAATGTGGTTTTGAGTCACACATCCTGCATAGTTTAGAATCATACACAATTTGGTAGCCTGAAGGATTGACCAGGTGAACAAGATAATAGTCAAAGGGATCAAGTTCTTGAATAGAGTCAGCAGCATCCTGAATGAACCCAAGTCAAGATCTGGGTGTCAACAACTAAATAAGAATGGTCAAAGAAGCATTGTCAAGAAAGGTTCAGGATGGAATTAGGAAAAGCTCATTCCAAAGCTCTAAGAATAACCAAAACTTTGGGAGCAGCTCGCTTCACTTTGAGTCTCTTCTCTACTTGCCCCAAACCATGTTGCAAGCAAACCTTGGCAAAATTCCTTTTGTCATCTGCCATGAGTAACAGAGTTTTAGCAGAGTCTCTGGCTAGGTTGATGTTAAAGTGAGTGTTTCTCATCTTAAACCAATTGTATCCAATAGCTGCAAAGGATCTAAAATCAGTTATATTTTGCTATGTGGAAAAAGCAAAATCAGATCATCAGCAATGGGTAGTATCAAAGCAACTCTTACTGATATGTTGTCATTCTGTCTGCCACCATTCTGTTGTTGTCTCCCTAAAAGAAGTGGACCCAGCAGCATGATTTAGCAGTTGATCTATCAGAATTGTGCAACAGTGCTCTTTATGTACACTGAGAGCATACACACTATAGACAAATTCCTTGTGTGTCCAATCACACTTGTCCAATAAAGAATTCTATTCTATTCTAAACTATTCAGCTAGCAGGACTGTAAGTACATTACCTCTGTGGTCCTTACTGGCAGAGAAAATTACTGGAATAGCAAAATAACAATGACAGGACCATCCCACCCATGTCTTCTGAACAGAGGTAAAAGTATGCAGAAGCAGGGTTTGCTATACTTCTATAAAGAAAGAAAAAGAAAGGAAGAGAAACTCGAAGGAAAAATGTTGTTTGTGATTCAGCTTTGTGGTACTAATCAGGTTCTTTTTTTTTTTTTTTAACTTTACTCAGCTCATGTTAGGGCAGAATGTGGTATAAGAGGTCAGGCCCAGGAAGATGGGCAGAATCTGGCATAGGAATCAACCAGTTTTGCAGGGGGGACACCTGAAAAATCAGTAATGTACTATTTGGTGGTAAGTCAAAGCAGTACAAGCAGGATAGGAATTGGAAACGGGGACAATCAAGTTCATGCAAATTGTTTTCTTCCAGGGTTGGGTGGAGAGAACTTTAACTCAGCAGGGAGGACAAGATTTCTAAATCATTCCAGAGGATGTCTTGAACATCTCTGAAGCAACCCAATTTGGTTCAGTATTCAGTTTAATCCCCAGCTCACACCCACCTCTCCCAAAATCTAGTTTAGTGTTCAGAGGCAGGCTGTCTTGTAGAAAAGCTAGCCATGTTCATTATTGCTGAAATCATTGAGGTATATTACTATGAATTTGTGGATTGAACCTGTGCCAGTAATTTCAGAAAGATTTATATATGGATACCATATTCTGGATAAAGCCAGAGATTTCCAAAGGCCCCAGAGCAAAATCAAATCAAGTATGCAGCCCAATTTTCAGATTCATTTATTGCACATTAGTGTCCAGCTTCTTGTGCCAAATAACTGGCTTTCAAAATGCTTTACAGGAATAATAAAAACTAACATTAAAGTGATAAAATTGTTAAAAGTCAGTTTTTAAAAGGATAACTAATGAAAGAAGAAGATGTCCCTGGGTTAAAAGTCCCAAAGCATCAAAAGCCTCAGAAGTATCTAGTCATTTATTTTACAATGAAAGCTCGCTTTGATGCCTTACCACTAAGAAACAGAAGTGTGTACATGGCCATGTCTTGAAAAACTCAGTGTAAGAAAACTTGAGCCCAAAGCATCCACTCAGCCAATTCAAATATGTAGTAAGTTTTAAAGTTCAATTGGAACAGATAGCTCCCAGAAAAACAGCAAATTTAAGACAAGTTTAATGGAACTGAGATTGGCTAAAGGCTGAAACAAATACTCTTAGCTCTTTAGCTTTCCAAATCAAAATATGCAATGGCTTTAAAAGTTCATAAAGGATATAAAGATGTGATGTTGTTCCAACTCAACATAAAATAGCCACTTAGTGCATTCTATTTTTTAATAAACGAGTAGCCTTCCATACTAGTTATTGTTTGAGATTCAAGAAACATATATTCATGCAAACAGCAATAGGTTGAGCTGTATACTTGAGTGTGAAGGTGTAGTAACTTTTAACATTTTCTCCGGGAAATCTTCAACTTGCTCATTTGCTTGGTAGCACCAGGTTCTCATTATTTTGTGAAAATATTGTAGTACTCATCCAGGCCAATTTCATTTAAAGTCCAGATCAGACCTGTAAAGAAATTAAGAGAAGCTATCCTACTCAGGACCTATAATGTTCCCTTGGTTCCTTCAACTTCATTATGAAGTAGCTTTCATAAAAAGCAAGCATGGTATAAATAATGTATTATATTCAGACATGGTCACCATCATCAATGCTCCACTAATGTCCAAATAATATAATGGGAGGAGTGTATGCTATGTCTATCTGCATTATTCAACATTTAGAAAGTTTAAGGGGGCAAAAATACAGTTGCTACTTTATAAAATGGAGGTTATGTTCCAAACAGCATAAATAACTCATATCTTATTCTTTGGTTATTATCTGGTTCTAGTACCATTTGGTAGCATTTGTTTGATCTTCCATGTTCTGCACTTCTTTCCATATGCCCCTGCTTGAAAACTCAGATCAATATCTGGAGCCTTCCTACATATTAAATTCTTGGTCCATGCATATTTTCTGGTCTTGGCCTCCAAACAAAAAATGTTATTGTTCAATTTGTTTCTTTTAGGAAAATCCTAATACCTATATAAAGTAAATAATAAAGATATTCAAGCTCTATTTCTGATGACTTCATGGGCATGTCCATGTAACAATATTATGAGTTATTTGCCACTGCTTTCTTCCCGATGCTTTCTTTGGCCTTCAAGTCAAACCTATGTCAGGTTTCCAAGTGATGAAATCCATTTAAAAAGAAAAATACAAAGTCAATTTTCAAAAAAGATTTCTTTTATTTAGGAAAGCATCAAATTGGCAAAATCCATGGTAATTCCGAATCTGACACAACCTGGAATTACCCCACAATATTACAAGTTAGAAACAACCCCCCAAAGTCACATTCTCCAATAGAAGTAATTCAATGTTGCTTGATGTCATAAATCTCCACCTCAAGGGGGACAAGCAAGGACAGCTTGTTTCCCACGGGAAGAAAGATCACCTAGCCAAAACAACTCTCTCTATCTCCACTCCTCCCCCTTTAGGAATGTGGCAAGCCCAGAAACCCTCCCCCCCTCATGATTGCCACAGAGAAAGTAAGAAAAAGAATATATGCTAAGACTAACTAAAATGGTTGCACTTATGTCATTTTTGGGCTTGACAACCTATTAAAGTCGATTAGTTTGATGCAGTGGTTAAGGCATCAGTCTAGAGGAGATCTGGAGACCATGAGTTCTAGTTCCACCTTAAACATGAAGCCAAGTGGGAGACCTTGGACCAGTTACTCTCTCTGAAATCAAAACCAGCAAAATAAAGATGGATCTTATGTTTCTATAATGCTGCACTGAAAACAAAGCACAGATTTAGCTCCTATCCTTTACTTCCCTGATTATTACTTTTTCAGCTTTGTATGTTTTTGTGAGTTTTCAACTATACTCTATTTTTCTTGCCTCTTTTATTAGAATTCTGTTTTGTTGTATGTAAATTACAATAATTTTTGCTGACAGAAAGGTGAAGTAAAATGAGCTTAAGAATGAAACAATAACAACAAAAACAATTAATTATTCTGTGTTGGTGGAATGTCAATGAGCAGAGAAAAAAATGGGGCACTAAGATGTTTTGGGTATGAAGAAAGAAACAGAATGGCTCTGACTGTAATCAGCAAGAGATTAGAGTGCGGGCTATGGCACTGGGCAGCTGAGGTCATATTCCCTCTCTGTATTTTCCCCAAGAGGGTGTGGTGGGTTTTTCCTGCAGGCTTTTAAATGCTAGGAAAAAGGGAGGCATGGAGGAAGAGAAATATCAGCATGAGAAAAGGGCAGTGACTTTACCTGCAAGCTGACATCAGACTCAGATAGTGGCACAGAGTTGGGAAAAGGCCATTCCCTGAGTTATTCCTGAAGATAACATCAAACTGAAAAGGGCTTTTCAATATAGAATGAAATGAGCAGTGAGTGGAAAGTGGGTGTAGGAATCTAACACTTCAGAACAATTAATGGTAGGATATTACCGGGCGTAATAAACAAAGATCCTCAGGTGAACGCCGGAGCGAGAGTGAACTTCAAAGTAGGCTTCTAGAATGTCTAAGGCCATTGTGCCCATCTTAGATAAATAATACCAAAGTAGCAGAGATATATGGCTCCATCAAGTCCAATCTCCAAATGAAATGAATTAATTTTGGAATTACATGATCAAACTGAGTCTACCTGGAAGAAAGAATTTGCCTGTCATCAAAATATCAGATCAATCTGAAGGCACCCAATTCAGTCTGATTATGGAAATCTTTGTCCATCAATAAAATTATGTATCTCTCTCTCTGTGTAAACTTTAGAGCTTCTGAAGATACTTGTGCATGTTGGAGAAACAGAACATCTGGATGCAAATGTCATTCTCCCTTCTTTCAATGCAGAGAGGACCACCCTCTCCTGTGAAAATGTATATAAATTCCATTAAACTTTATGGGCCAAACCAACTGCCACATGGCAGACCATAATAGTTGAAAAACTTGCCTCCAGAAGTTTTGGGTGCTTCATCCATGGAGAATTTGAAGAAGAGGCAGGACAGTCATTTATCTAAAATGATATAGAGTCTCCTATGTCAGCAGGGACTTGGATTAGAAGATGTCCAAAGTCCCTTCCAACCTTATAATTTATGTTCTAACCAGAAGGAACAAAAATCTGAAGCACAGGTGACTCACAGCCCCAAAGACCTTATACCACACAGAATGGCATGGCTATTTGTGGGATTGGATTTTTCCCATCGCCTCTGCTCACCCCACCAGTCCTAATATGGAGGACATACTCTGTATCCCTTCTATGGAACAATGTTTTCTTGTTGGACCTTGCATGGTATCTTTTCAGTGCTACCACCTATCCCATCAAACAGCATCTCTCTGGAAATGCAGATAACCTCAACCTTGTTTGTTTTTCACAAGGCATTGAAGGTCTGCTGTTTCCCCAGACATTTAGATCAGGAGTTTACAAACATTCTGCTGCTATTGAAGTGTTTCTCATGAATGCAGTTGTTATTTTAGCTGGGTGCTGGAGGTTGCATGCCACAGCTTTTGCATTTTAATCATTATAAACCACAGGACTCATCATTGAGAAATTCACAACAGGTGGCCATATAAATCTTATAGACAAATAAACAAAAAATACAAAGCAATAATAATAACAGTAATAATGGCAATGTGTCTTTAGAAATATGCAACCAGATACCTAATAAACAGATGGTCAACAACTGATCTTCCATCAGGTTCTCAAATAAAATATTGGCTTTTTATCCATTAAATCATTAACTATTTTGAAAGTATATGATTAAAACATTAACACCCCCCTGTAGCCCCTCAAGATGGTTATCAATTTCACAGAAATGCAAACAATAAAGTATCCATGGTACAGATTGAAACCCCCTCCCACATAAAACACAAAGTAGAAAATCTAAAAACAACAATAAAACAATGTAGAAAAACTGTCATCAGGTCTGGAAGAGTTCTATCTTTAACTTCTTACAAAAGATAGTTAAAGTCAGGGCTAATAAAATTTGTAATGGGAGGCCATCCCAGAGGCCAACACCAGTTTAGAAAAGTTGTCCTGAAGAGAGATCAATGGAGCTGCCCAAACATCTCCCTTCCCCCAAATAACTCATTCTTGCTAAGGTAAGTTTTAATTGGTTTTCTCCTGTTGAGAATTTTACAGTCTCTTGAACAATAGGATTTCAACAACTAATCTATTACAACCCAGAGTAGAGAGGTAAAGTCTGCATACCACATTCCAACCCATCGATGATCTTACATAGTTTCATGTAGATATATACAGTAGTGGTTTCTTCATATTGCATAAGGTTTGCTACTTGTGACCAGTCTGGCATATTTACTGGTTAAATAATCTATTATGAGCTTCTTGACCCATTGCTATCCTCGCTGGCCTCTTGTAAACTTCTTAGTGTTACTTGAGAAAAGCTCTTGGATTTTGGCTTGGGTGTGTTCAATTCTGAAAGGCTTCCAGGTGAGGCTGTTATTGAGCAATTGTCTTGCCTCATTTGTGGAAATTTTTGGAGACATCTACAAGAAACATCCATCATTTATAATTATCCAGTGCTTTCCCACTGCTTCTTCTATCTGAGAAAGACAAAATAGCCATGCCTTTTGACTGATAATGTTAGCAGTTCTCTGTCTGGAAGCACTCAGCAGCTTTTGCTTGGGCCACCTGTTATGTTTGGAGCATGGGCGAGAAAGAATGGAGACTAGCCTCTGAACGGTGAACTTCAGCTCTTTATTTACATAGTGACTTCAAGCAACCATAACAGTTTTAATCTGTCTTATATATAGGCAAACCCCGTAACTATTAACCAATAACGAGCTAGGAGCGCTAGCTCTCATAACCAATAGGAACTCTCTGTTAAGGGCCAATCGGATTCCCCGGAGCGGGCCAATCCGATCCGGCCGTTTAACAACCAATCAGAAGTGCAGGGCCAGAACCCTGCACTTTACTCCAAGCTCACGCTTTATTAAAACTTTATACATTCACAACACCCCTTCCCCCTGGCTTCTGTTTGCAGGGGCGCAGTTATATAGTCCTTTAGGTAGGACGGTTGTTTTATTAGTCTCTTTGATTTTCGCTGTGCCATTTGGCTGTAATCACGCTGAGGTAGATCGTTGTTTGGCAGTGGGGCTGTTTCTGGTTCAGAGTTCATTTCCCCGTCGTTGCCCATGTTCTCTGTAATTCCCTGAGGTTCAACTGTTTCCCTCTCTGGTTCCACTTCCTGAGTCTCTATTATACCATCGTTCCCTTCGAATGGGTTTTCTTCTTCTTGGACTTCATCTTCTTCCGTACCTCCCCCCCCCTCAGTCTGGTCATAGGGGAATTCAGGACTGCCCGCCGGAAGCCACGATCATAATTGATCGATATGGCATTTCCATAGTTTATCGTCAAGGCATTGTACAAGGGCCGGTTACACGAACTACTGTTCCCTCCACCCACAATGGGTCGCCCGATAGGTTTTTAGCGTATACCAAATCTCCTACCTGGAAGGCACGACAGCGGCCGCTGGATCCTATTGGTTTTTCCGGTTCATAAGCTGGATGTAACCGGTTGAGGTGGGAGCGGAGTTTTCGTCCCATTAGCAGTTTGGTGGCAGTTTTGTTGGTGACGCTATGCGGTGTGATGTGTTGTAAAAAAAGGACTCGATTGATCTTGTCGTCAATGTTGTCCTAGTCTACCTTCTGTAAGGTTTTCTTCACAAATTGTACCATGCATTCTGCTTTGCCATTGGTCGCAGGGTGTGCAGGCGAGGTGAGCGCATGTCGAATGCCGTGGTCAGCGAGGTACTGCTCAAATGACAGTGCTGTAAATTGGGGCCCGTTATCAGATACCAGGACGTCTGGTAGTCCGTGGGTTGCAAATAGTCTTTCCAAGGTTTTGATAACCGCCTCGGAGGTTGTAGTTGTCATGCGATGAATCTTGAGCCAATTTGAATAGGCATCGACGGTTAGTAGAAAGGTGTGGCCTTTGGTCGGCCCTGCGAAGTCCAAGTGAATTCGGGACCAGGGTCCGCGTGGTGTCTCCCATTCAGTAGGAATGGCTTTAGGTGGGGCGTTGCTCACTTCCTGGCATTTTGGACAAGCTTTAACCCAATGTTTGATTTGCTTGTCAATGCCCGGCCACCATGCGTAGCTTCGCGCAAGGGCTTTCATTCGCACGATGCCGGGGTGGCCATCTTGCAAGGTTCTCAGAAGCGCTTTCTGGAGATAATGACTCTATCGCCCCAGATGACACAGCCTTTTTGGGAGAACAACTTGGTTTGTCGAGTCTTGAATGGTGCGAAGTCATCTGATAATTGGTCCAATGGCCATCCACGTTCTACCCAGCTTAGGACTTGTGCTAAGGTGGGGTCACGTTTGGTTTCTCTCGCGATATCTTGGGCGGTTAATGGCGGTGAGTTGAATGCCTCAATTTGCAACGTGGTTACCGTTGGTGCAGGATTGTCGAGAGTCTCTAGAAGCGGTGCTCGGCTCAATGCGTCGGCGTGGGGAGTGGCTTTCCCCGGGCGGTATTGCAGCCGATAGTTATAAGCAGCTAAGAATTCTGACCATCGAGTCATCTTAGGGGATAATATGTAGGGAGTCAGCTTATCTCCGGCTATTATCCCCAATAATGGTTTGTGGTCAGTCACGATAGTAAAAACCCGGCCATACATGTACTCGTGGAATCTTTTAATGGCTGACACAATTGCGAGGGCTTCTTTATCGATTTGTCCATAATTTTGCTCAGTTTTTGAAAGTGTCTTTGAAAAATATGCAACAGGGGCTTCGTTCCCATTAGGCAGTACATGGCTCAAAATGGCGCCTACTCCGAAAGGTGAAGCATCACATGTTATATTTAACGGCAAAGTCTCGTTATATTGCATGAGTACAGAGTCAGAAGTGAGCAGTTTTTTCACGTTGCGGAATGCCTGTTCTTCTTGTTGACCCCATACCCAATTTGCTTTCTTATCTAACAACCGGTGTAACGGTTCAGCGACCGTTGCTTTATGTGGTAAAAATACATTATAAAAATTGATGAGGCCTAGGAACGCCTGGAGATCGGCCTTGTTTCGTGGCCTGGGAGCATTTTTTATCGCCCTTAGTTTACTTTCCGTAGGGTGAATACCCTGGCTTTCAATTAGGTACCCTAAAAACTCAACACTGTCAGTACACAATTTACATTTGTTTTTCTTTACTTTAAGGCCGGCTTCTTGGAATTTTTTAGGACTAATTTTAACCGGTCCTGTAAGATTTTTTCTGTAGGGGCCGCAATTAATACATCGTCAAAATAAGGGACCACACCCTTAATCCCTTGTAATAACCTCTCCATAAGGCTCTGAAAAATCCCCAGGGCTACACTAACTCCGAATTGAAGCCGGGTACATTTAAAGGCACCTCGGTGCATCACAATTGTTTGTGCCAGTGCCGTCTTTTCATCAACAGGTAGTTGCTGATATGTCTGAGCTAAATCTAATTTAGCGAAGACTTTCCCGCCCCCCAGGGAGTGGAGGAGATGCTGTACCACCGGCACTGGATATGCGTTCTGCTGTAGGGAATAGTTCAAAGTGGCCCAGTAGTCCCCACAAATTCGGATCGACCCGTCTGGCTTAATGGGTGTTACGATTGGGGTTTCCCAGGGGGAGTGATCGATGGGCTCTAACACCCCCTGAGCTATCAGTTTGTCGAGTTGTTCGTCGATTTTTGACTTTAAGGCAAACGGAACTCGATGGGGCTTAAGTCAGGTGGGAGTTATCTTTGGGTCTAGACTGAATGAAATCGGGGTCCCCTTGTACTCGACTAAGCTGTTCGCGAAGACGTCCTAGAACTCATGGATGAGGTCTTCCTCCCAGTCACTTCTGCTGACTTGGTTTATGCCGGCCACTTCAATGCCGAGTGGCACAAACCATTGGGGGCCTAGTAGGTTAGGCCTGTCTCTATCGATGACAGTTAGTGGTAAGTACGCTGTGTGCTTCTTGAAGGAGACTCGGACTCGGCAGGAACCAACGATGGGGATTCGATTCCCTTGGTAGTCCTTGAGGATGAGTCTTTGGAAACGGAGATCTTGGCGTTGAATCGTGGGGATGAGTTGTTTAAGGGTCTTCCAGGACACCATCGAGAGGGACGATCCCGAGTCGACTTCCATGTGGCAAGGCTGGTTCTTGATGGCTACTGTGATTCGTATTTTCTTGGTGTCTAAAGTTGAGGCGTGACCGATAGTGATCGTATAGTGAGCCTCTTCTTTCTGCAAAACTCGATTTCTGTAGGAGTGGTTTACTGGCTCTTGCCGTAAAGGACGGTTTCCTGTCGATTGGCGATAGTTAGTCCCTTTTGAGGCCTGGCTGGGTCCTGGTAAGCTTCGGCAGACCCGTCCGATGTGGCCTCACTTCCCGCACTCATGGCAGAGCGCGTCGCGGAATTTGCATTTGGACCTGGCATGGTTGGCCCCACAATCAGCGCAAGGGCGTAAAGGCTTCGGATGGTGGTGCCGGACAGACCGCAGTCGATGGACCCCTTCTTCATCGCTGTCTGATGACGAAGAGAGGTCCTCGTGGTGCGTCGTTGCAAGCTGTCCTTCAGACCTGGATAAAATGTCGCTTGTCGGTGGTGGTACCGGAGCGTGGTTTCGGCGTAGTTGTGCAGCCGACTTCCTGGTTGCTTCTGCTGCAGTAGCATCAATGATGGCGTCGGCAAGGCTGATGTTGCCTTTCGCCATCAGCTTGCTTTGAACGCCTGGTGCATCTAGTCCCAGAACTATACGATCTCTTAGTGCTTCTTCTAAATCGGCGAACCCGCAGAGGCCTCCCAAATTTCGGAGGTCTGCTATGAAGTCGGCCGTGCTCTCTCCCTTTCGCTGGCTCCTTTGATAAAACTCGTGCCATCTCACGAGCGTAGGCACGGTCGGTGCATAGTGATCTCATAGGAGAGGTTCGAGGTCGTCTCAATCCATCGCCTTCACTTCTCGGGGTTTTGCTAGTGCTTTAGCCATCTTAAATATGGTTGGACCGCAATGCGTTAGGAACATCGCCCATTTCTTTCCTGGTGTGGCATCCTTTAAATTGTTGGTTTCTAAGAACATTTGGAAGCGATCCATGTAGGACTCCCAGTCCTCCTGTACTGGATCGAACGGAGCGGGTGGTACGACGCCGCCGGACATGGTTCCGTTGTGTAGCGTCGTCTGTCACGTGCTTGGTGTTTTTCGAAGTTTCGTTGGTTCAGATGTCTCCACATCCCACCCTCGTTGCCAGTGTTATGTTTGGAGCATGGGTGAGAAAGAATGGAGACTAGCCTCTGAACGGTGAACTTCAGCTCTTTATTTACATAGTGACTTCAAGCAACCATAACAGTTTTAACCCGCCTTATATATAGGCAAACCCCATAACTATTAACCAATAACCAACGAGGAGCGCTAGCTCTCATAACCAATAGGAACTCTCTGTTAAGGGCCAATCGGATTCCCCGGAGCAGGCCAATCCGATCCGGCTGTTTAACAACCAATCAGAAGTGCAGGGCCAGAACCCTGCACTTTACTCCAAGCTCACGCTTTATTAAAATTTTATACATTCACAACACCACCTATGTGCTTCTGCAATTGTAGAAGTACTCAAACTTCCCATGAAATATCCCAACTTTCTAGTTACTTGCATTTGCTCACACTCTTTGCTGTGTTGGAAAGGCAGGGGTGAAAAGAAAGCAGGCTACACTCATTTCAATATTACTATTTGTTCTAAGGATAGAAAAGTATTTTGCACACACCCAGTCTATAAATCAGCTTATATAATAATAATAAATTGGATAAATCCCAATAGCCTATCTCCTATGAGCCAATGCATCTGTCTTGGCCATTCCCTTTGTCTAACTGTTTGCATTTTCTTCCACGTCTCCTGTTTGCCCACTCTTTGGATGCTGCATTTGTCACCATGTGATTTAGATGGTCAGTGTCCTGTTTGTGGGCTCGTCCTAAATTCCAAGCTCTTGTCTAATGATAAGCAGACAAAAATGTTGGCATTCAGTTTCTTGGCACTTCTCTGAAGGAGTGTGGGGAAATATTTCACCTCCCAGTTGCAGTACAAATGTGGACCAGTTATTAGGTCATGGATACAAAGCCTGAACAAGCCCCCACTTCCTCCTATGGCATTGTGCTTAAGTGTTAACACAGCTAGTTATATTCCATACAGGTGAGCACTGTGGGAGAGAGACTACAGTGGGAATTTGGCAGCAGCACCAGTCAGATGCTACTTCTGAGCTAAACTTGTGTTCTATCCAGCCTCTTTCTTTTGTTAAGCATGTTGTTTGGTTTGGTTTTTAAATTAGCAAGAAAGACACAAAGGCTTGATTTGTGATTAGCCCTAATGGTTCAGAGAAAAAAAGAAGTTTCATTCCTGGGATATTCAGGGAGAGGGATCTGCAACATGATGAAAGCCCATAGACATATTATTAAATCATAGGTGAATATTTCATTCTCCAGTCTTGCACCTTTTAATTGTCTTTTAATTGTAAATTAAGTCATTTGTTCTAGATTGTTCCCAAGTCACTGCAAAGCCACTTTTCCCATGGTGTTGAAGGCAGGATTGAGGGGACCAAGGAAAAATACCTTCTGGACCAGACATTTAAGCATCACCCCTTTATAAGCTATTTATTTTTTAACTTTTGTTGATGATCAATGTTTTTTTTTTCCACATTGAGGTTTTTTTCTTTTTCTTTTGTATGATACTACTTTCCCCCTTTTATCCTTTCTAGGCATGTCTTATGAACTTAAGCTATGTGTCATCAGTGAAGACTGTGGCTGTGCACTACTTAATTTCATATTTTTCTTCAGAGTAAGAGGAAGAATCAAGTACTGCTTCTGCCCACCCACTCCCGACCTGTTGCTTTCATTTGTTAGACAACTGCAAAGATAGTTTTTGATTGATCGACTTAGCTGGCATTTTCTCTTTGGCATATATCATAGATTATGAGACAGTAGCAAAGAATTAGAGGTTGATGCTTTTTTGCTTCCATCAGGGGATTTATCTGGAGTTTTATGGTCCAGATCTGGCAATCCCGTTGATTTCTGTTAAAGAGGTACACAGCTCTTTAATTACGAGGGAAGTTCCTTTCTTTTCAGCTTTTGCTCTTTTTTATGTTTTTCAGTCACATCTCTTGCATTGTTGTGGGCTCTTGCTTAAAACAAGGGTGCAAAATCTCTCATTAAGCCTGAAGGTAATGATCCCTGAGGCGTATGCCAATTTTTTAAAAATAAAATGATAGAATTTTTTTAATGACTTGAAAAAGAATGTAACACAAGCCTTTGCTCAATTAGATTGTTTCATCCTTCATTCCCCTAATAGCCAGTTTAGTCTAGTGATTGAGGCCCCAGACTAGAAAATAAGAGAAAGAGACCATGAGTTCAAGTCCCACCTTAGCCATGAAAGCCAGCTGGGTGACTCTGGGCCAGTTACTCTCTTTGAGCCCAACCATAACTCAGGGTTGTTATTCTGGGGAAAATAGGAAGAGGAATATGTGCTGGATATATTTGAAAAAGAAAAAAAAGTGGAATGATTTCATGAGCCAACATGGATTTTGATCCTTAAAGTAGGAGATGAATGGATATGCTGTGATGTCAGTAAGTATGATATTGCAAAATGTTGTAAAGAGTTTTCAAATTCAAGATGGATTAGTAGTATACAATTCAGAGTTTTAAAAGAAATATTAGTTCTACACAGAGAAGCACCGCAAAAGTATAATGCTTTGTGTGGAAATACTAGATTTAGTAGGACAACTTTGAAAGCCAGAGGAAACTGTTCTGAAGAGATTAATGTCCACTGGGACAAAAGTTTGGGGTATTATCTTGTTCGTATTTATAACATTTTAGTTACTAAGTGATGTTTTCCACTTGAATGTGCCTTGTCTTCACCTGCCACCCAAAAAAGAATTGGCACCAA
This sequence comes from Hydrophis major, assembly GCA_033807585.1. Taxonomy (NCBI): domain Eukaryota; kingdom Metazoa; phylum Chordata; class Lepidosauria; order Squamata; family Elapidae; genus Hydrophis; species Hydrophis major. Next base: position 126,877,281 of record CM066328.1, read on the forward strand.
TCAACATGCAGGTTGTGCACCTCCACACAATGCACAGTTGTATTGTGTTTGCATCAGTCCATCTGCAGCCCTTTGCAACATCCTCTTACCCACCAATCTCTTTGAAGCAATGATATATAGGATGGCTAAAGGCAGTTGCAGGCAACCCTAAATCAGCCTTAAGAAACAGCTCTGTGGGACACGGAGCCTGGGAATAGCCATTACACTTCCATCTTTCACTGGTATTCATAGGGACCAGTGACAACCTATGTGTCATCATGCCATCACACAAAATCCACAACTTACTTTCTTGCTTTAGATGCTGGCACACAAAGTATATAATGACAACATTTGCCTGACAACATTATTGCACTGAGGGCAATCATTTGGTCATCATCATGGTTTGGTGTAGATCTACTAGCAGTCCTCCTTTACTCTTTGATTTTCCCCCTCTTCCCATTATGTCCATAGAATTCTAACAAACATTCAACTAATGTTCATTCTCAATTATGTCAGTCAAGAGCAGAGCATGCATGTTCTTACTGAGTGACATAGAATATACAGGCTATCTGGGATTTGGTCATAATTTAATACCTTCCTTCCCTTTCCATTCCTTTCTTCTGCATTACCTTAAACCATTTACATTTAAGAAATTCAAAGCAGGTTTTCCTACCTCTGCTTGAAATAGAAAGGGTTACTACAAATGGGAACATACCTTCTGAAGCTTGACACCAACCCCACCACCTGATTATCATAGATCATCAAGAGCAAATCAGTAGCAATATGTGGTAAATTTTTAAATGTGTTGCTTCTCAGGTCTTTAAAATATTCTTCCTCTCTGCCCATGCTCCTGCTTTACTTGTGCGTATACTTCTCATCTTTTGTTTCCTAATGGGGGGGCCCGTCGATTGCAAAATGCAGCCATTGAGAGTGGTACCCAGAGAACTAGGCTTATTTACCACTGGAATTAGTTTACAAACCTAACAGCATGCCAGTGTTTAGGGTAAACTAATGAGCAAGCCAAATTCTAAGAAAGTTGAGTTCTGATTATAGTAAGGGCAGAGAAGAAGCAAACAATACCCTTAAAGAAATTTTTAAGGAGAGGAAGTTTAAAGAATAGCAGCAAACATCACTGACATGCCTACTCCAGTTATTCAAGGGTGATATTCTAGTTTACAGGGAAAATGCCTCTCTATTTTTAACAGCCCTAGTGTGTGGTGCTCTCAATGAAACCTTCACTGTTTCCTGCCACAACTGTAGGCCCTCTCCAAGCTGGGTTTACCCTGGCATATGATCTGATGTGCTGCCAAACACCTTTGTTTGCTGTAGTGGGAGAACAATTCTGGAATGTGTTTGTCATTTCTATTGTTTTGGAAAGGAAGAACTGACCTCAGCCTCTTGAGTATACCCTTCCCGCCCTGCTCATGGTTTTCTTCTAACTTCTCAATTTGTTTGATGGCTATTTTTGTGTCTGCTTTACTTGATGGAAAACCATTTCTGGTAGAAATGGTTCAGGTAGAAAAGCCACTGATGTTGTCCATCCTCAAAGATCAATGAATCCTGTTCTAGATCAGTGAATATAGGACTGCATTCTAAAAAGCTACGAGTTCAACCAGTTGACTGCCCTTCAAAGAACTGCTAATGCCAATCTTTTCTTTTCAGATTTCACTGAATTCCCTTCATTCAAGATTATTCCAACAAAACAATACAGTATAAACATTAAATCGGAAAGCAGCCTTCCCTAGCTTAATATCTTCCAGCTAGGATTTGGCCATCTTAGCTTAAAAAGAGCATGATAAAAATCCAGCCCTTTTGAAAGTTATCTGGTTGATGAGTACAGATGTAAGCATGATCATTATGTGGTGATCTTGAAGTTATACTTCATGACATCTGAATCAGGTAAGACTGTGTGGGTAGCAATTTACAATCTGAATTAAGATATAGGTTGGCTGAGGGCAAATGAATTGAGGTTGAATTCTGACAAGGCAGTGCGGTGTGGTTAACCAGTTAAAATATATGATTCTCGTGTCCAGGAATTGGGTGTACTAGCAGGACTGCACTGCTCTCCTAGATTAGCTTCCGAGTACGTTATAGAATGCTCCTACCCTTTTTTTTAAAGCTAAAGCACAGGTGTCATTGGTATTTAGTAGTGTCTATAAGCGGATTCCTTTGGTTTGTGTTTAGCCCTTCAATAGCACATTGCAGGGCTAAACACAAATGGAACATCAGAGATGTGACTTTCCAGCAGTTGGGTTAAATTTGTAGTCTGCCACCTATAGTTTAGTTTAAGGATTGACACTGAGTGCCAATTCAGTGAACTTTACCCTGCCTCCCATTACCTCACCCCCACCCCCAAATTTTCATGCCCAAGGGCCCTTGGAACATAGAGCCAATAATGTTCAAACTAATTGCAGTTTGGGGGCAATCTTCAAAGTCAGCTCCCCATATTTACTTCCTTACTATCTATACTTAGGTGTTGCCCAGTAATGACAATTCTCTAGGTGACTAACTATATGAGTAGAAAAATGCATGAAAAAAAATACGAAGGATGGAATATAAACCTTGTATAAAATAGTACCAGTGAAAAACATCTTCATCTGGTGAACTAGTAGCAAAACTTGGAAGGACTTGTTGAAGTCCTATACTGTTTGTGGTATTTGACGGAGGCCTACTTTATGACTCTTAAGGAAAAGCCCATTAGGATCATCATATTTTGTACACAGTTTCATCAAATTAATATTTCAAGGAACTATTTCAAATAGGCTAAGCATGTCACAGCATGGCTGGAGGTGAGGCAGGGTGCCCAGGAATGGACTGACAGTGGCAATTACATTGGAAAGCAGAAAACAAGTGATTTCTAAATAATGACATTCCAGCCAGAATACTGGAGGTTTTTAAATATATAGCAAGAACTCAATTTCATAAAGAAAGTCTTTCATGACCAACTTCCAACATACATTGAGAACCTGTTGTCAGTTGGGTAGGAAAGAGCCTATGCCATTATTTTTGCATTTGCTGGGGGTAAATAAGAAAGAAAAGATGGAGCTGTTTAATAAAATAGGAAACAACAAATTGGGGGAAACGTACAACTTGCTCTAACACTGCATCATTAAAAATGTAAGACTTGGTCATATGCCAAAAAGCTAAGGTTAGACTGAAAAGTTAGAATCCAACATTTCAGCACCAAACTTCTCTCCCTGGAGAGTTCATAGCCAGAGGAGACAGCCTAATGTGAACTGCTTCAAGGACAGGACTAGAAAATGAAGAATGCTTGTGACATAACTGAAATAGAATTCAAAATAGAAAATAATTTCTTTTTTCTATTTTTAATTATATGTCTTCCATAGGCTGATATCAAGCCGTCTCTTATAACGTGGTATTATAAGTTAAGTTAAATACTCCTAAATGCCTTCAAAGTATTTTCTTTAATATTAATATACATTCTGATCCTAACTAGTTTCTGCAGCTTGATATGGTTAGGGTTAGGGCTAGGAAAAGAAGAGAATTATGATGTAATAAGGGAAAAAAGTGGAGTCACTTCCTTATATATCTATTTTCTTTTTATTCTTTTTGTATTTTTTTCTTACTTTCTCACTTCACATTATTCTTTCTTCTTTTTCTTTTCTTTAATCTAACTTTATATTATTTCATGTTTATCTTTTATCTCTGTGAACATTATCAAGAATATTATGATTAAAAATGTCCATTTTTTGGGGGGGGGACTTCATTTTCTTTCAGCAAATGCAGTAACTATTAAAAGCAGTGGAGAAGTTAACTTTTAAAAAAAGCTTTCAGAACTCTTTAGTACCATTTCAAACCTTCCAATTGGCTTAGGATGATGTCACAGACATTACAGTAGCACATCTTAATGGCTTTCCCTTGTTATAAACACATTCCATTTCACATAGGCATTTCTAACAGTAGACTGGAGACAACAAATGAGTTGGATAAACTTATTTGGTCTTCAGTTCCACTTTCAGATTCCTACCTAACATTTCAGGCTTGGCAACCTTCAGTTTTAAATACTTACCTGTAGTCTTGGAGAACTTAGATTTCTCTTCTTTTAAAAATTCTTTACATGTTTTCATTTATGTTTTCATCAAATCTGGTTAATAAAGAGAAAAACTGGTAAATAAATTTTATATTTGTTATTTTTTTGCCATTTATCTATTTCTGCCTTTAGTTATTTGCTTATTTTATTTGAGGGTCACCCATTCCCGTGGGCTCTGGCCATTTGTACTATAAAGATATATTTAGTCCAGAAAACTCCAAATATATAAATGGCTGTAATTTAAGAGGAAAAAACCCACCAAGAAATGCAAATATGTATATCTGCAGTCTTTGCTTTCAAATGGAACAGATGGAACAGGCAGATCCTCAAAGTTTTTCAAAAGGCTAAAAGATATGAATTTGATTGAATTTCTGCTGGAAGATAATTCCAAACAGTAGCAGTGACTATTGAGAATGCCTTCTTCTGAGGTCCTGACAATCCTGTAAGGTTGGAAGCCAGACAGAATTGGCCCTTTGGATGAGCAGATAAGTATAGGAAAAAATGTCCTTTCTGATGAACAGATCTAGAGCTATATAGGGCCTTAAAAAATAACAAACAACACCATGAATCTGATTGGACATTTTGGAATTATTTCATCATTGCCCATGCTGTCAGTTTCTGTATCAACTGTATCTTCCAGAAGTTTTTCAATGACAATTCCATGTATAATATATTATAATAATTTAAATGAGAGATGACTGGTGTTATGAATGAGTGTGAGCCAGGCTTCCTGGTCAGGGAAAGTTGTGACTCATACACATAATATAGTTGTGCAAAAGCTCTCTTAACCACAGCATTGGAGAAAGAAATAAAGCAGCTTAAAACTGTCCAATTGAAAGGAAACTTCTTGAGCAGGAGACATCTGATAGTTTCTTTTAAAGGGATAGAAACACCTCTTCACTCAGTTACCCAGAACAAATTCTCATATCTGATTGTTTCTAGAGTAATAATTATTGATTCCAACAGAATCTTGCAGATCACAAAGATAACTCCACCCTCGCTTGCCCAAAGACTGTGTCTGGTGCTAAACCTGAAACCTGTATAGGCTGATTTCCAAAAAGAGGAACTTTCTATTCTTCCTTCTTGGAAGCTTTCAGTAAGGAAGGCTAGGTCTGCCATCTCATCCATTTATGGATGAGGAAAGATCTTATTTTAGAAAGATGTGGCATTTCATAGCAACAACCCAAACTCCTGGGTTCCAGAGAGCTGGAATGCTGGTTTTCCAAGTGAGAATAGAGAACTGGAAAGAGGGATTTCATAAAGATACCAAAATTGCCTTTCCTAAACATGATCTGCTCTGAATCTTTTATCATATCTCTCAGGATCTTTCTCCTTTCAGCCAGTATTTCTGTTGTGAATTAATAAAAGTGCTTGAATAAAGTTTGTTGAAACCTTAAAGCAAAGTGCAGGGTTCTGGCCCTGCACTTCTGATTGGCCAAGAATAGCGATATCGGATTGGTCCGTTCAGGAGAATCTGATTGGCTATTAACGAGCCCTTCTCATTGGTTAAAAAGAGCTAACATTCCTGTGTTTTCATTGGCTAAATACCCAAGAGCTTGCCTATATAAGGGGGCTGTTGAGGCCGTTCGGAGAGCTGTTGCACCATGTTAAATAAAGAGTTGAAGTTCACTGTTCGTCGACTCGTCTCCGCTTCTTGCACCACGCACCAAACATAACACTGGCGACAAGGATGGGATGTGGAGATGTCAGAGCTGACTGAACACTACAAAAAGTGATAAAAGAGCACGTGGCTGAAACGCACCAATGGCGGAACCATGTCCGGCAGTGTCATACCACCCGCTCCATTCGACCCGGCACAAGAAGACTGGGACTCATATATGGATCGCTTCCAGATGTTTCTGGAGACCAACAATTTGAAGGATGCCAATACCAGAAAGAAACAGGCGGTATTCTGAACTCATTGCGGGCCAACCGTATTCAAGATGGCCAAAGCACTAGCGAAACTGGCAGAAGTGAAGTCCATGGACTGGGACATCCTCAAACCCCTGCTAAGGGCCCACTATGCACCAACCGTACCAACACTCGTGAGAAGGCATGAATTTTACCAGAGAGATCAGCGGAAGGGCGAAAGCATTGCAGATTTCATAGTGGATCTCCGGAATCTAGAAGGCCTATGTGGGTTTGCCGACCTTGAAGAAGCCCTGAGAGACAAAATAGTTCTGGGACTAGATGCACCAGGCATGCAGAGTAAGCTGATGGTGAAAGGCGACATCAGCCTTACAGATGCCATCGCTGACGCTACTGCAGCAGAAGCAACCAGGAAGTCGGCTGCTTGAATGCGCCGCACCCACGCTCCACTTCGCCAACTCGCCAGCGAAGTTTCACCTCACTTAGAAGAACTGGCAATGACAGCCCACCATGAGGACCTCGAATCATCATCAGAAAGCGATGAAGAAGAGGTCAACTGGCTCTGGTCTGAATGAGACCAACGCCAGAAATCGTAGTACCAATGTGCTGGTTGTAGGGCAAACCACCCCCAATCAGACTGCAAATTCCTCGACGCGCTCTGCCATGTGTGCGGGAAAAGAGCACATCAGACGGGTCTGTAGAAGCAAGCAAGGACCCAGCCAAACCCCGAGGGGGGCTAACTATCACCAATCTACAGGAAGCCGTCCTGCAAAGCAAGAACCCTTGAACCACCAATGGAACAACCACTCCTACAGAAACAGACCCCTAAACCACTCAACGAAGTGAGAAGAGGCACACCAAACTATTACGATTGGTCACGCCTCATCACTGGACGCCAAGAAGATCTGGGTGAAGGTGGCCATCGAAAACCAGCCTTGTATGATGGAAGTCAATTCAGGATCATCCCTCTCGATGGTTTCCTGGAAGACCCTCAAGCAACTCATCCCAACCGTCTGGCGACAAGACCTCCGATTCCAAAGAATCATACTCAAAGATTATCAGGGAAATCGAATTCCAGTCGTTGGATCCAGCCAAGTCCATGTCTCCTTTAAAAATCGTACTGCATCTCTACCCTTGACTGTAGTTGACAGGGATTGGCCTAGCTTGTTAGGCCTCCAATGGTTCGGTCCACTTGGAATTGAAGTGGCCGGCATTCACCGAACCAGCAGCAATGACTGGGAATAGGCTCTCATCCAAGAATTCCAGGACGTCTTTGCAGACAAACTAGGCGAGTACAAGGGGACCCCGATATCATTTTTTTTTTAAAACAAATTTTATTAATTTTACAGAAAACACAATACACAAAAACAAAACTAAAAGATCTTTTCTGAAGGTTGTCTGATCCCGGGTTGAAACTCTTCACACAGACACAAATTCAAACATCATATTCACTTTATATATCCTTCCATATCTTATTATCATTTTCTTTTTTATATATATATATGAACCATTTTTATCAATTTTATAAAAACAATGCACAAAAAATCAAGGCATAACAACTTATACATTCTTTTCTAAGAAAAAATAATAAAAGAAGAAAACCAATAGAACATAACAATTCCAAATTATAGTATCAATACTTTATCTATTTAACTTCATATCTTATCCCAGCTTCTCCTTTTCATCCAAATTATTTCTTGTTAATTAAAATTTTATTGCCTTTTATCAATATACAAAATCCAAAAAAAAACATAACAAAACCTTTATATATCCTTTCATATCTTATAACCATTTTCAATAACATTCTTTGTCTGTTCTATTTCCAACTATCCATTCATCTTTTTTCTTTTACTATACTTCTCCTATACACCAATTGGAGTAACGTCTATAACTCATTACCGTAACTTAAAAGTACTTCATATAACAATTTTTCTTGGGATTCTGTTTAATAAATTCTAAAATTACACAATGAATTTTATACTCTAAATACACATATAAAAAACTCAATCTTGTGTACCCTCCAGAATCCCTCTTTTATCCTAAATTAAATTCACCCATTGTCTCTGAATAAACTTTTTTTCTTTAGATCTTGCTTCCCCCCATTGAGGCTTCTCCTCCCCCCCTTTCTCTCTTGCTTATTCTTCTCCTTGCCCTTTTTACCCCTTTGTCTCTCCTCCTCCCTTTTCTTACTCCCTTTCCTTTGCTTTCTAACCTTGCCTCCACCTTTCCGCTCATTTTTCTCTTTTTTGGTTGTTTTTATAATTCTTAAAATCCCCTTTTTCTTATCCTTTTTCTCCTCCTCCCCAGAAAAAACCCATTGTTCATCAAAGATGGCTTCTTCTTCCTCTTCTTCTTTGTCCCAGTCCTTCTGCTGCGTAGTCAACTTTTCATAAGTACATAACGCCATTTCTAAAAATTGAAACAAAGTGCCCAAAGTATCTTCCTTTTTATATTTTTGATATTCAGTCTTCAGTTCATCCACAAGCGATGCCATCATGAAAAGATAAACTTTTCCCAAAACAACCACAAATATTTTTAATCAAAAATAATTCAAAAAAAAATTCCAAAAATTAATACTTTTCTTCCTTCTTCTCTTTCTCTTTCTGGGGTTAATGTTTAATCAAAGAGGTCCAATTACCATATACCTTTCTTTGGCATTCTAGGCAATCTCCTCCTTTTTCAGCTTCTGCTCCAATTTTTTTTTCCTCTCCCTTCCCACTTGCAACATCAATTTTAAATAATCAGAAATCCATACCTCTAATAAGGGTTTTCCAATTTCTTAAGTTTTTCAATGTCCAGGAACCCTTTTGTCCCTTAGCTTCAACTTTCAGAATGATTCACTTTCAATGTCCAATATGTCCAAACATATCTGCTGTTTCCATGGGGTGGGAGAGTGAAGAAAAAAAAAAGTTCCCTTGAACAGCTTCTCCGCCGCTTTCGATCTTCTTAGGGATACAATGTATCCTCCAGCAATTCAAACAGCTCAGTTCCAACAAATTTGAAAGATGTTACTTGACCCGGCTCAGACAGCACTTTCACTCTTCTTACTTCCTCCAGCGCAATCTTACCCGGTTGCTGGCTTCTTCGTGGCGGCCATTGCTGACCGCCGCTCCACCGCCTTGGGAAAAAGGGGTTTTCCAGGACGAGGAGGGGGTCTGCAACACCCCCAACCCCCTGTCCGGCTCCCCTCTCTCTTCGGCTGTCCCTATAGGGCAGCCATATCCCCCTGACCCATCTGGATCGGGGGTACCTCGGCGGCTAGCACAGCAGGAATCGTGAGCAGTCACAAATTCCTGCTGCCCCGAAGCCACGCGAAACCAGAAAACCAGGACCCCGATATCATTTAACCTCAACCCTGAAATAGCTCCCATCCGCCTTAAGCCTCATCGAGTCCCATTCGCCCTTAAACCAAAGATTGACGAGCAGCTTGATAAATTAATAGCCCAGGGGGTGTTAGAACCAACCGACCATTCTCCCTGGGAAACCCGAATCGTAACACCCATCAAGCCGGATGGATCGTTAAGAATTTGTGGGGACTACTGAACCACCCTGAATCACGCCCTGCAGCAAAACGCTTACCTGGTACCGGTGGTGCAACACCTTCTCCATTCCCTGGGGGGTGGAAAAGTCTTCACTAAACTAAATCTAGCCCAGGCATGTAGACAACATGCCTGTAGACAGAAAAACGGCAGAGGCTCAAACGATCGTTACGCACCAAGGTGCATTTAAATGTAACCGACTCCAATTCGGAGTAAGCGTGGCCCCAGGAATCTTTCAAAGTTTGATGGAAAGACTATTACAAGGGATAAAAAGCGTTGTCCCCTATTTTGATGACGTTTTAATTGCTGCTCCGACTCAAGAAATACTAAGGGAGCACCTGGGGTTGGTTCTTCAGAGATTTAAAGACTCGGGTCTCAAAGTTAAGAAAAACAAGTGTCAACTATGTACTGATCGAGTAGAATTTTTAGGATATTTAATAGATAAACAGGGCATTCACCCCACCGATAGCAAACTCAGGGCAATCAAAAATGCCCCAAGACCCCGAAATAAGGCGGATCTCCAAGCATTCCTAGACCTTATCAATTTTTATAACATCTTCCTGCCTCACAAGGCAACCGTAGCCGAACCCCTACATCGTTTATTAGACAAAAAAGCAACCTGGGTTTGGGGGCACCAAGAGGAATAGGCGTTTCGACAAGTAAAAAACTTATTGACCTCTGACACTGTTTTGATGCAGTATAATGAAACTTTGCCTTTAACTGTTACTTGTGATGCATCACCCATCGGAGTGGGCGCCATTTTGAGCCACGTTTTACCAAACGGAAGTGAAGCCCCTGTTTTCTACTTTTCAAGCAGAACGCAATTACAGTCAAATTGATAAGGAAGCTCTTGCTATTGTATTTTGCTATTGTATCATGAATATATTTATGGGCGAGCTTTCACCATAATAACTGACCACAAACCTTTACTGGGAATAATAGTGGGAGATAAACCAACCCCTTATATATTATCTCCCAAAATGACTCGCTGGTCAGAATTCTTGGCTGCCTATAATTATAAGTTGCAACACTGCCCGGGGAAAGCCATTCCCCACGCTGACGCATTAAGCCGTGCACCGCTTCCAGAAACTGTTGACGACCCTGCTCCGACCATCACAACACTGCAGATTGAGACACTCCAAAAACCTCTGCTGACAGCTCACGATATCGCGATTGAAACTAAACGCGATTCCATTTTAACACATGTCCTCAGCTGGGTAGAACATGGATGGCCATTGGACCAAATCCCTGACAATTATGCTCCCTTCAAAAATCGACAGACGGAACTGTTTTCCCAGAAGGGCTGCATCATTTGGGGCAATAGAGTCATTGTCCCAGAGTGATTACAGTGAGCGGTACTGAGAACCTTGCACGATGGCCACCCCGGCATCGTGCGCATGAAAGCACTCGCACGAAGCTATGCGTGGTGGCCGGGCATAGACAAACAGATCGAAGCCTGGGTAAAGACTTGTTCCAAATGCCAGGAAGTCAGCAATGCCCCACTGAAAGCAACCCCAACAGAATGGGGAACACCCAGGGGACCATGGTCCCGTATGCATCTGGACTTTGCGGGACCTACGAATGGACACACATTTTTATTAACAGTGGATGCCTACTCGAACTGGCTCGAAATCCATGAGATGAAAAATACAACAACCAAATCGGTCATCAGGAAATTGGACAGATTATTTGCAACACACGGATTACTGGACGTTCTGGTATCCGACAACGGGCCCCAGTTTACCACGCTTTCTTTTGAACAGTACCTGGCAGACCGCGGTATTCGCCATGCGCTAACTTCACCGGTGCATCCTGCGGCTAATGGAAGGGCCGAGTGCATGGTACAATTCGTCAAAAGAACTCTACATAAAATGGACTATGGCGATATCGAAGACAAGATTAACCAGATACTCCTTTTGCAGCACATCACTGCACACAGCGTCACCAACAAAACTCCCACTGAGTTATTGATGGGACGGAAACTTCGCTCCCACCTGGACCGACTACACCATTGTACGAACCTGAAAAACCACACGGATCCAGTGGGAAATGCCGAAATTTCCAGGTAGGCAACTTGGTTTTTGCGAGAAACTTTTATGGCAACCCATTGTGGGTCGAGGCAACTGTAATCCAAGTAACCGGACCCAGATCGTACCGAGTGAAATGTCGCGACAATAGAATATGGAAGTGCCATATTGATCAGCTGCGTTCAAGGCTGCAGTCTGGGGTCTGCGATTCTGGTGATTTCCAAACTGAGGGGGGAGGAGACGCCGAGGAGGCTGATTTTGGAATGGCAGAAGGCATAAGTGGAACAAACGACCACTCAGACTCAACATGTGAAGAAGGATTGGGGACAGGGGTTAACTCGCCTCAAAGAGATATCGAGGACATTAATGGTAATGGAAGTTTAGATACAGAATCAGAGGCACCCTGTTCACCAGATAACGTCCTACCCCAACAAGACTCTAGACAAACACCGGGAGGACAGCATAAATCAAACAGACAATCAAAACAACCTGCCTACCTCAAAGACTATGTTACTGAACCCTTTAAATGGAACCCGGGGGTGTTGTGAATTAATAAAAGTGCTTGAATAAAGTTTGTTGAAACCTTAAAGCAAAGTGCAGGGTTCTGGCCCTGCACTTCTGATTGGCCGAGAATAGCGATATCAGATTGGTCCGTTCAGGAGAATCTGATTGGCTATTAATGAGCCCTTCTCATTGGTTAAAAAGAGCTAACATTCCTGTGTTTTCATTGGCTAAATACCCAAGAGCTTGCCTATATAAGGGGGCTGTTGAGGCCGTTCGGAGAGCTGTTGCACCATGTTAAATAAAGAGTTGAAGTTCACTGTTCATCGACTCGTCTCTGCTTCTTGCGCCACACACCGAACATAACAATTTCCTTCCTCTTTTGATAAATTCCAAACTATCTAATATAGAAACGTTCAACAGACCAGCCCTTTGGGCTTAATCAGTCCTTCAATCACCCTCTCAATATACTATTACCAACCTATGTCCATACCTGGTTCCCCCATGAGAAATAGATAGGCCTTAACAAAACTGGGATATCTGAAGCTCAGTTCTGGCTCTTACCCAAAGAATGACCCAGGCTTCCAGACAAAACCTAGACCCAGTGACATCTTAGAACACCAGGGTGGGAAGCAACTTCTAAGACATCAACAATGGGGAAATCCCGCAACCACACCATCTCAGGTCACATTCTCATTCTAAAGTGATAGTAAACAAGACTAAGTCAGGGGTGGGATTCTACAGGTTCACACCTATTCGCAAGAACCAGTTGTTAACATTCTAAGCAGTTCAGAGAACCAGTTGTTAGAAGAAATTACTGGCCTAATCCTGCAAGGAAGGGAGGAAGGAAACATTCTGGTGTTGCTTACAGAAACTACCTCTCTGTTAACCCTTATTACATTCTTGGCAGGACTAGACTTCCTGTCTCTGGAACTTCTCTGGAGTTTTTTCCCCCTCCTTTGCTGATACTTTGCCTGTGTGGAGTGACCATTCAAAGTTACAATGGCACTGAAAAAAGTGACTTATGACCATTTTTCACACTTATGACTGTTGTAACATCCCCACAGTCATGAGAGGCCAGGCGAGAATATGCGTGCCTTGATATGAGTGATATTGAGTTGGCCACACCCAGCCAATAACATCACTGTCAAGCCATGCCCACCCAGTCACACGACCACCAAGCTATGCTCACCACCTAAGCCACGCCCACAGAACTGGTTGTTAAAAATTTTTGAATCCCACCCCTGGACTAAGCTATTAGGAACTACACTCCTCCAAGTTATTCTAGTTGGCAAACTACTGTAGGAGTGCTAACAAGTATATTTCACATTAAATCCTATCCACACTTTCATAGGAACAAGAGAAATAGATAAATAATCTTAGGACATATTTGAAGGCACCTTACAATCAAGTTGAAGCACCTTGAATTCCATGGAAGAAATATGACATATAAAGTCAATAAATAGATGCAGCTGCAAATTGTTAATACAAAGTAACTTGTAACAACTGCAGTGTAGATATAGAAACCTTAGGAAAGACTGCAGAATGAATTGCCTACCTTAAAAGTAGAAATTTAAGTAGCTTGAAATCTTTAACTTAAGGAAGAAATTGGCAAAAAGACAAACAATTTTGACTTTTTATTAATAAATCATGGTACTAAGGGAATAATTTAAATTATTGAATTACATGATGTAATAACAGGCATTGATATGAAATTTAATAATATACACTTTTTTCATTCATAGAATAGAATAGAATAGAATACTTTATTGGCCAAGTGTGATTGGACACACAAGGAATTTGTCTTGGTGTAAATACTCAGTATACATAAAGAAAAGGTACATTCATTAAGAATCAAGAATCATATTGTATAACACTTAATGTTAGTCATAGGGTACAATCAACAATCAAATCAAACTAGGAAACCGTCAAGTGGGAGGGGATGGGTAATAAGGAGTGGTGAAAAGATTAATAGTAACTTTTTAAATAGTTGAACAGTGTTGAGGGAATTATTTGTTTAGCAGAATGGTGGCTTTCGGGAAAAAACTGTTCTTGTGTCCAGTTGGTCTGGTGTGCAGTGCTCTATAGCGTTGTTCTGAGGGAAAGAGTTGAAATAGTTTATGTCCGGGATGTGAGGGGTCTGTAAATATTTTCACAGCCCTTTTTTTTGACTAGTGTAGTATACAGGTCCTCAATTGAAGGCAGGTGGGTAGCAATTGTTTTTTCTGCAGTCCTAATTATCCTCTGAAGTCTGTGTCTGTCCTATTGGGTTGCAGAACCAAACCAGACAGTTATAGAGGTGCAGATGATAGACTCAATAATTCCTCTATAGAACTGTATCAGCAGCTCCTTGGGCAGTTTGAGCTTTATTTCATTCATCAGTTTTGGAAATATTTTTTATCAACCATCTAAAATATCTCATTAGTGACTGATTAATTTCAAACCAGTGAATATGTTGTTTGCTTTCAGTAAGCTATTTAACCTATGCAAACCTGGAAATACAGTCATCTAATTGGTTATTGAAAAAGACCTTGCTTGGGAAAACCAAGGAAGGTTGTAAACCAAGCAAGGTTGAATTGCAGTTTTCAGTTTTGAGGAAGGTTTCTGTTCTGACCACAAAGAGGAAAAAGCTAATTAAAGATCCAGTTGTGGTTGGAGCTACTGTACCAGGAAATTACTAATTAAAGGGCCAGGGGAGTGGGGAAAGTCTCAGTGATATTTTGCTAATCCACACATTAACAGCACTATAATTGTGTTTAAAATTGGGGAGAGCCCACAGACTGGATCTTTTGTAGTTTTTTTAGAAGGGGAAAAAGATTAGGATAAAACATTGATGGGATTTTTTAAATCACTGAATGACAATTCCAGAGAAAATGGTTAATATGGAAGGAAAAGAAATGATTAAGAGAAGTTAATTCTACATAATAATTTAGGCTTCAGGAAGTCCAAGGTATAGAAAAAAATATTTAACTATACTATTTGTGGTACATAGCCACAGTAAAATTAGAAAGGGTTTTTTGTGTAGATGTTGACAGTAAACTAAGATTATATAAAAACAATGGCATATGTCCAGTGATATCATGATGCAAAACCACCCTTATAGATATGTGCCCCAACATCTGACAGAAATACGTAAGTCACAATTTTGGTGTTAGACTTTATGACACACAGATATTCTTTTGATTTACTTTCCATTTAGATATTCACTTTATGGAGCAATTGAATGGGATTGTAGGAGAAGGTGTGGCAGAGAGATTGGCACTTTCTATGCCCCACTGGCCTCAGACTAGGAGCAAAGTCTGTGAAGAGGATAATATTAATCTGTTTTATTTGAACAGAAGATGAACAAATATTCATTTTCCCCTTTCTTTTCTCTTCCATTGGTTTCACAGGATGGAAATACCTCACATCCCTAACTGTAACCCTAACTCTAATCCTTTACTAGGGTGGTATAAGACATACCAGAAGGCTGTCAATTGGTTCTGTTTGAACATAAGGCTCTTCCAGAAGATCTAAGAAGTGTACCATTAAAAATTATTTTATTCTATTCTATGCTAAAGGAATATATTTACCTTGTTTTCAAGCCTTTCAATCCATTCTCAAAGGTTTAGATAATATTAAATTAATACTTATGGTGCAACTACTTGCTGTAGTGAGTATTTCTTCTCTTCAGTATTGTTTGCTTGAATCCACACTGTAAATGGCCAGGTCTGGTCCACAAAGACTTTTATTTGAAAACCAATTTATTGTTTTGTCATAAATCATGATAAGCCTATCAACGTGTC
The DNA here is from genome assembly GCA_033807585.1 of Hydrophis major. NCBI lineage: Eukaryota > Metazoa > Chordata > Lepidosauria > Squamata > Elapidae > Hydrophis > Hydrophis major. The sequence goes on from CM066328.1 coordinate 126,893,032, forward strand.
ACAGATGATATGTGCCTCTCTCTATAGGTATCTGGTGTTTCTGCATTTGTTGCATTTTGTTTTGGTTTCCTTTATTTTACTTTTAAAATAATTTATATGTAACTTTCTTCTGAGCAGCTCAAAATAATTCCTTCAAATTTACATGCCTCCCCTTGTGTTTTCATATTCACAAATGTTTATACTTCTCCATTTTGTGTCCATTCCAGTCCCTCATATTGTATTTTCTCCCCTATGCCCTTGTCTTAAACAAACCCCACCTCTGATATAAGTGTCCACTTCATCAGTGTTACTTTCAGCAGAATTAGTTTCTTTTATCTCAGCCATTTGCTGGTTGATGGAATCTCTAATGCACCATGAAACTATAATAAGATGAAGGGAGAAAAAAAGAGACTGCTGAACTGAGAGAAAAAAGGCCACGATAAATACAACAATGTAGCCATTCTCTTTCCCAGGCTCACATTTTTTTTTCCAATATTCAATTATTATTATTATTTTTTTTGGGGGGGGGATGATTTTTTCAAAATGGGTGAATATAAGACATCTCAACCAAAAAAATAGAGGAAAAGCTACATGAAATGTAGATAATGAAAACAGTCTGGAAGAGATTCTAAACTATCTCAGGGGCAGCCCTTACTTTGTGAAAATTTGATCTTAACTATGTTTCTTTGGTGTTTACCTTAAAAACATATTGCTCAATAACATATTTAATTGTTTCCATCTAAATATATTAATATGCAGCCAGAATTGTTTTTATACATAGTTGAGTTGACTATTGCAACATCTTTTTTTTTTTTAATGGATCAACCTGGTATTAATGGATTGTTGTTTTGTGTGGTTGACTGAGTAGAGTTATTTTGGATTTTTTTCTCTCTCAGCTACAGAAGAACTTTTTGTATTATATACTTTGAAAAATATTTTCTTTTTCAAAGAGAATGACATAATATGTTATTTGATAAAAAGACCTAAATCCACACCTGCCCAATTATGGGCCTTTTTGTAATCTTTGTCTTATTATATGCAGTTTGGGTTTACATATATATAAATTATACGTACATATTACATATAAAACTCAGGAAAATGAGTTTTCCTCTGGGTGTGTTATTTTTACTGTAAGACTGATAAGCCAACCACAGCAGAATTACATATATGCCAACCTTCCAAACACAATTTAATTTTAAAATTGCAAACTCTACTGATGTTCTTCCAATCTATCAGTCAAAATGACAACAGAAATCATAAAACACTTACATAAACATTTTTTTCAGGTCAACTTTTCCTTTTCAACAAGACTACAATGGATATGTGAAAAACTAATCATACAAATTTGAAACTGGAATCGCGATCAAGATTTATTATTGTTCTTTTAAAGTCAGAGATAGATTCATCTAAATGTGATAAATCCATAGGTAATTTCCCACCTTAAAAGCTGGCTGTGTAGAATGCTCAATGACAAGTCATAATTATTGATAGTCATCTTGTGATTCCCATTCAGTTATGCAAAATGTAGATTGGTTAGTTGTGAGGCAGGGATTTCTTTAAGGCAGTCATCCAGATCAAGATAATGGGTGCAACTGTATGATCAAAACTTCACAGATTTTAGTATATCCCATATGCATATAAAGAGGTGAGCTTTTAATTGCACCTACCACTGTATTTGGTTTTACCCTATCTCTAGACACTCCTTCTGGGAGGAAAAATATAAACCACTTTTCCTAATTTTTCAATTTTATTTTAAAACCCTCAAAGCAACAGACGTTTTAAAAATTTCAAACCAAATATTTAAATGGCAAAAAGTTTTGGCCAATGCCAGTCCTATGTTAAGTTTCTTTTCAGGATTCCCATCTTACATTAGAATCCAGGACTGCATGGACCATATGGCTATTTCACTTAAAGCTATTCTTGAGATCAATAACTTTCTGATGTCTTGGTGCCCCCTAACCAATCATATCTCTGGTGTCTTGTGGATAGTCTTGAAAAGATATGTCAGATATCTGAGGAAAAATTTCTCTCTGAAGTTTTTTCCAAATGTTCTGGCAACTGGATTTATTATTCAGATAATTTTTCTGCCAAGGAAGAGCTGTCTCTGCAAGATTGTAGTTCTTCTCTTTGTTATTTTGTATACATATGCAGTTTTCTCTCCATATCTCTGTAGGATTTATAGAAGAAGAAGATATAGTTGAGCTGGCCATTGTATCATTTCAGATAGTTTCTTTTGACTTGAGAATCAGTGACCAAAGTTTTTTTTTTAAATTATTTTTCAGTGTTTGGGGATGGAGAAAATCAGAGGAATCTTCCACACAGTTCTAAGGAAGACCTTTCTCTGTCCTAATTAGCTACCTTTTTATGATTTACCGTATATACTCGAGTATAAACCGAGTTTTTCAGCACATTTTTTGTGCTGAAAAAAACCTCCTCGGCTTATATTCGAGTCAGATTCCCCTCTGAAAAAAAAATGGTGTGGAGCTCCGAAGCTGGGCAGCCGCTTCCCTGCTTCCGTGTTTCCTTTGCAACTTTTAAGCATGGGGGTAATCGGAAGCAGAAAAGTTCTTGCTTGAGGATATATTGTTTTTTCTTTTTTTAACTGTTTTTAGGGGGGGGAAGACCCACCGCCATGTGAGAATTCTCAGACACGAAATCTATCCGACCGAAAATAAGTGTGTGTGTGTGGGGGGGGGGATTTTAACAGAGGGAAGATGTAGGGAGAAGGCAAAAGCGACGGAAGATCTGAGGGGGAGACTCACCCTTGGTCCAAATGAGCCCCCTTCCCCTTTCTTTAGGCTGAGAAAACAACGCAAGCCGAGGTTGCTTCGGCTTCACTCAGCTTCGTTTCCTCAGCTCCAGCTGCTTTCAGTCCACTCGGGAGGAGGGGGAGGAGGAGGTGGTGGTGGCGGCTCGCGTTGTTTTCTGATAGTGAGATCATTTCCCAAATTAATTGATTCACTAACCCAAAAGAAGAAGATGTTGATGACAGCAGGAGGCAGGAGTCACTCTTTCCCTTGCAAGAAAAAAGCAAGAGCCGTTCTTATGGTCTCTCCCTCTCTCTCTCTCCCCGTAATACAGTCAAGCCCTTTCCAGCATGCGGGATCCGCCCCCGCCGCTTTGCACCTTGCAAATGCAAAAACCCCAGGATTTTGCATTTGCAAGGTGCAAAGTGGCGAAGGCAGATCGCACGTGCAGGAAAGGGCTTGACTGTATTACGGGGAGAGAGAAAGAGAGGGAGAGATCAGAAAAACGGCTCTTGCTTTTTTCTTGCAAGGGAGAGAGTGACTCCTGCCTCTCATTGTCATCATCATCATTTTTTGGGTTAGTGAATCAATTAAACCTTTCATGATAGTGAGATTGTTTCCCAAATTTCCCTTAAATCAGGGAAGAAATCAGAAACAAACCTTTGGACTGAGAATAAGCCTGTTCCTATGATGCCATTTTTGTTCACTGCAGTGTGAAAAGTGTGAAAAAACACACTTCTTTTTTTTCATCTTCTTGTTCCCTATTTACTGGTCTCTTTCAAAGAGGAAATTGTGAACATCAAACTTATTCTCAACTGTCCTAGTGAAAGTTTTTATTGGTATCTATTTTTATTTTTGAAATTTACCAGTAGCTGCTGCATTTCCCACCCTCGGCTTATACTCGAGTCAATAAGTTTTCCCAGTTTTTTGTGGTTAAATTAGGTGCCTCGGCTTATATTCGGGTCGACTTATACTCGAGTATATACGGTAACTTAAAATGCCTTAAAGGACAAACCTTAATAATGTTCTGCTGTTAAAGTTGAGAATTTTTATTTCAGGGTGCGATAGGAGGGTATCTAGGTAGTGTTCTGGATAATTCTTTTACAAATAAATAGTGGATCTGTGGCCAATGGTCAAAGAAGTAGATTATCAACTTGAGATTCAGGTCTCAACTGCAGATATAATATGGAGATGGCATTGTGTAGATTGGATGATCTCTGACAAGACCTCACAGGATTACTTGATTTCTCAGCAATTCTTGAGACCATCAACTGTGATTTGTTTTCAGCACATATCTGAAGAGTACAGATGGCAGAGGCAATTTTTCATTGGTCCTTTTCTTTCTTAAATGAGAGTTCAATGCACAGGTGATTGGAGGCTATTCAGGTTTGGATGGGAAAGAATATGTTGAATCCTATTTGCAAGATGGAGTCGCTCTGGGTTTGTCAGGCAATTGGTTCCAGATAGGTTTCAAATTCATTCAGGATGGGATTGCACTTCCTTACACAGAATTGGCTTGCAACTTGGGGATCTTTCTGTATTCAGAATTCCTATTCTAGGAGGAGATGGGATTAGTGGTCAAGAAAGCCTTTGTACAACTTCAAGATAACCCTTGTATGAAATTATGACTCCTTCTGAAGTATAAGGTTTTACTCATAGTCACTCATGCCTATGTGCCTTCCCATTTGGGCTTTTGCAACATATTCTACCTGAGTTTGCCTTTGAAAAACATTTGGAAGCTACAGCTAGTTCAAAATCCAGCAGGTTGGCAGGCATGCCTTGATATACTCATATCAAACCACACCTTCAAGATCTGTTCTGATTCCCAGCTACAATACAAGATGCTGGTTGTCACCCTTTAAAGCCCTTTATGATTCATGGCCTGGATATCTGCAAGGCTCTCTTTACTTTTTCTGCATAGGAAGAACAAGTAGGATGACTCTCTTAGGCTTCACAAATAACCATCAGGAAGGACCATGAAAGCATGACTTTTTAATCACCGCCTCTTCCTTTGAGATTACATTCTTCTGGATCTGTTCATTTTAAGAAAATCTAGAGGCTTGGAATAGTATGATTGATCCTTCTAGTAATAAAGGGCGCACTATTTTTGGCCATGGTTCTGAACTGAGTGATTTATAAATAAATGTAAAAACACAAGTAAACCAATCAACAAATGAAATTTTCTCTGTCTGTTGCCTTGCTGGTTGTTATCGCTATTTGTCTCTTTTTGTCTCCTTTGTTAATAGATGGCTTTTTTGTTGTTGTTTTGATTAATTATTTGGAGGAGATATTGTATAAAGTGATGCCTTGGTCATGGGCTGACCTTACTTTGTTTAAACTTCTATTCTCTGTGGATGGAGCATACAAGGAGTATCCAAGGTTAAAGAACATCATCTCTTTCAGATTCGAAACAGAAAATAGTGAGTAGAATTTTAATTTCCCAACAATCCTTAAATTTGAGGTCATGTAATCTATGGAATATTTCAAAGTAGAATTATAAAAATCAAATTTATAATTATATTTGTATTTATAATCTATGAAGAGTTGAGATACAGCCAAGATTAAAATTCAGAATATACCTGCTAGGGGAGTCAATGCTATTTGCTACTGGAATAGACTAAATTGTATGGGTTATCACTCCCTACACAAAGATATCTCTGGCAAATTGAAAGAATAAAAGGACAAGTAGAAAAAATGGAAAGAAGAACATACAACTAAGGCAGAATATCAGCAGGTAGCCAGAATCTGCAAAGATGAAGTCTGCAAAGATGAAGGATAGCAAAGGCTCAGAACGAACAAAGACTTGCAACAAGTCAAAATTAATTTAAAAAAAAATGTTTCTTCCAACATATAAATAGCAAAAAAAAAAATAATAATCAAGGAAACAGTTGGTCCACTAAAAAGAGAAGATGGCAAGAAAGTAACAGGCAACAGAGAGAAAGCAGAACTGCTTAACTCATTCTTTGCATTGGTCTTCACACAAAAAGAAACTATAGCTCAACTCACCAAAAACATAACTGTAAAAGACAGACCAGAAATAAAAGTTAAAATAAGCAAAAAAATAATAAGAGAACACCTGTCTGATCTTGATGAAAACAAATCATCAGGGCCTGATGGATTACATCCCAGAGTTTTAAAGAAGCTGGCAGAGGTCATCTCGGAACCACTGCACCATATCTTTCAAAAATCCTGGAGCATCGGGGAAGTACCAGAGGATTGGAAAAGAGCTGATGTGGTTCCCATCTTCAAAAAAGAGTAAAAAACAGTCCCAGGAAACTATAGACCAACCAGCCTTAGTAGACCAGCAAAATACTGTGGACATAATATATTTAGATTTCAGCAAGGCATTCGATAAAGTAGACCACAACCTACTTCTTAGTAAGCTAGAAAAAAGTGGAATAGATAGCACCACCACTAGATGGATTCGCAACTGGCTGGCAAACCGTACTCAACGAGTAGTCCTTAATGGGTCTAAGTCTACATGGAGGGAAGTAAGCAGTAGGGTGCTACAAGGTTCTGTCTTAGGCCCAGAACTCTTCAATATCTTCATTAACGACTTAGATGAGGGAATAGAAGGGGAACTTACCAGATTTGCAGATGATACTAAGCTGGCAGGAATAGCTAACACCCAAGAAGATAGGCTCAAGATCCACATGGATCTTGACAGACTAGAACACTGGGCCATATCTAATAAAATGAAATTCAATGTAGAGAAAAGTAAAGTCCTACACTTAGGCAAGAAAAACCAAAAGTACACATACAGACTGGGTGAAACCAGGCTCAATAGCAGTAATTGTGAGAGGGATCTTGGAGTCTTAGTGGACAACCAGCTAAATATGAGCCAGCAGTGTGCAGCCACCGCCAGAAAAGCTAATGCAATCCTAAGTTGTATTAACAGAGGGATACAATCAAGATCAAAGGAAGTACTAATACCACTCTATAAAGCCTTGGTAAGAACACACCTAGAGTACTGCATCCAGTTTTGGTCACCCCATTATAAAAAAGATGTTGAGACTCTAGAAAAAATACAGAGAAGAGCAACCAGGATGATTCGGGGGCTGGAAACTAAAACATACAACGAACGGTTGCAGGAACTGGGCTTGGCTAGTCTAGTAAAGAGAAGGACCAGGGGAGACATGATAGCGGTCTTCCAATATTTGAGAGGCTGCCGCAGGGAGGAAGGGGTCAAGCTATTTTCTAAAGTGCCTGTAGGCCAGACAAGGAATAATGGATGGAAACTGAACAAGGAGAGATTCAACCTGGAAATAAGGAGAAACTTTCTGACAGTGAGAACAATCAACCAATGGAACAGCTTGCCCTTAGAAGTTGTGGGAGCACCATCACTTTCAAGAAGAGATTAAACTGCCATTTGTCAGAAATGGTGTAGGGTTTCCTGCTTGGGTGGGGGGTTGGACTGGATGACCTACAAAGTCCCTTCCAACTCTGATGATCTGTATCCCTCTGGCATTTCTTTTCATTAAACTGCTTTATTTTTATATGACTATGTAATAGAGCAAGTTATAGTTTTACATTATAATTCATTCATTACATGACTTCAAAATGCCTTTGTCATATGTAAAGAAAAACTTATGAGTAGCACGCCACATGAAAAGAATTAAACCATTACATCACTATCCCCACCATTTGTAGCTTGGTGTAGTTGTGGATGTGAGGTTTAAAAGCAACTATTAAGAAATCAGGGATGAGGTGGACAGGGACATGGGACTGGCTGGCCTCATGAGAAAACCTCTCACACATCTGTATTAACAACTGCTGCCCCCTATTGTGGGATTTTTATAATATTACTTTTAATCGTAGATTATTCTAATTTTAATTTAATTTTATTGATCATATTGTACACCATCCTGAAGAGGGAGATGGGCACTCAAGATAGATAGATAGATAGATAGATAGATAGATAGATAGATAGATAGATAGATAGATAGATAGATAGATAGATAATGGATGGACAGATAATAGATAGATAGATAGATAGATAGATAGATAGATAGATAGATAGATAGATAGATAGATAGATAGAAAATAAATATGACAAACAGACAGGTTCCAGGTTGGCAAGGAGTATAAGAAGGCTGTATATTCTTCCCTTATTTATTCAACCTATATGCCAAATATATATTAAGGGAAATTTGACTGGAAGAAGATAAGAGTACAGCTGGTCCTCAGCTTACAATTAAAATTGACCACTAAATTTCTGTTGCTAAGTGAGACATTTGTTAAGTGAGTTTTGTCTCATTTTACAATCTGCCTTGCCAGTTGTTAAACGAATCACTGCAGTTGTTAAGTTAGTAACATGGTTGTAAAGTGAATCTGGCTTCCCTACTGACTTTGCTTGTCAGAAGATCATATAAGATGATCACACGACCCTGGGACACTGCCATCATCGTAAATCAGTCAGTTGCCAATCATCTGAATTTTGGTCACATGACCATTGGGATGCTACAATGATCATAAGTGTGAAAAACAGTTATGTCACTTTTTTCAGTGTTGTAACTTTGAAAGGTCACCAAACAAACTTGTTGTGAGTCAAAGACTACCTGTATTTTTAAAATGGGAGAAAAGAATGTCAATAATATGCACTGTGCTGATAACGCTACTTTGATAGCTGAAAACATAAAAGATTTGCAAACCATAGTAATAAAAGTCAGAGAACAGAGTGACCCAAAAAAATCTTCCTATTTTGATATTTTACTGTCTACCTTTCACATCCATATGTTATTGAAAATAACAAACTTTAAACAGGTCAGTTATTTGTACATAAAGAAACATTTTGGCACTTAAAAATCTTATCTAGGTTCTTTATAGCTGTTTTTTTAAGGGCCATTCACTGATATATTTTTTTTGGCTCCTGGTATTTTCATTATTGATTGTTGATCCAGATGGGTTGTAATATGATCACTGATTGCTGATCCAAGCAGATTAAAGTTGTCAACTTTTTCTATTTATTCCCTCTTTCTATTTATCCCCAGTTATTAGAATGTTGTCTTCATTAGGGCATATTTTGAGACATGTTCCTTGAATCTTGTTATAAACCTATATTCAAATATGTTTCTTATCAGCTTTTGTTTCAGTAATATTATCAGCATAGCAAAGATTATTGATTAATCTTCAACCCGTTTTAATACTTCCAGCAGTTTCATATCTCAATCAGTCCCATTTCTTTGATTATGCAGATTAGTTAAACTGGTCTGAAGAAGATATGCAACCTTTTTATCCACCTTTGCACATTTTAAACCATCCTCTTTTGTTTCTGCTTGTTCTGTTCTGATAGCCGTTCCGTGATCAAAGCAAAGATTGTCATGAAGATTATCAGATATTCTGGTATATCCATGCTTTTTAATGTGGCCCAGGACTTATGTAGTCAAAAGGCTTGTTATACTTAATACATGCAAATATCCTTCTGGTATCCTTCTATATTTTCAAGAATTTATGTCATAGCTTCAGCGATGTATCTTGTTTCTCACCTTTTCTTGAACTTGCTTGCACTCCAGACAGTTCTTATTCCAGATATGGTTTTAGTTTCCAATGAATCTGTTAAATCTAGTAGTAGAATCTTGCTTGCATTTGGGATCAAGATGATTGTATGATAATTTCCACAGTCACTGAATCACTTTTCTTTGGTATTAGTATGAACATTTGTTCTTTTCCAGTTGGCGATGATGTTGTCATCTAACTTTCCTGGCAAAACTTTTTAAACATTGTAACAGCTGCATCTGGTGACTGCAGTATTTGAATGAGAATGCTATCATTGCCCAATGCTTTCAATGCTGCTTCATCTTATTTTTTCATCAACCCTGAATCTTCATTATAAGTTATAGATTTTGATGGCTGTTGAACTTTATGTCAAGCTGTTCCAATTTTTATTGATCTTTTTAGCATCATTCAACATGGATCATTGAGCATCCTTTAGCACTATGTTTGAGGAATGAAGTCTTAAATCTGTCTATGCTTGATCAATTTGTGTCTAGATATTGTGTAATAGGTTACAATGTTATTTTGGCTGACATGACATGTCCCCGAGAGAAAATTTCAGAGACTGTAAGACCCTTTAGATTTCCTGTCCCATGGAAACCTTTAATTTGTCAGGGACAAAACACCCATTTTGGAATGTGAGAGCTGGTTTTTGGTTCTCATTTCTGACCTTTGTGAAAAGATCAACACCACCATACAGTGGTGGGATTCAAAATTTTTTACTACCAGTTCTGTGGGTGTGGCTTGGTGGGCGTGGCTTGGTGGGCATGGCAGGGGAAGGATACTGCAAAATCCCCATTCCCTCCCCACCCCACTAACCTGCTTTCCAACTCCCTTCTCCTGAGCAGGGCAACCAAAGAAGACCCAGCCAATCAGCTGGGACTCAATGGCAGAGAATAGATGGGGGCGGGGACAGTCAGAGGTGGTATTTGCCGGTTCTCCGATCTACTCAAAATTTCCACGACCAATTCTCCAGAACTGGTCAGAACCTGCTGAGTACCAGCTCTGCCACCATTCTCTTTGATGTTGGAGCTTTGGTGCTGGAAGAAGTTAAAGAGGGTAGTTGAGAACAAGACACCAACATCTTGGAGAAAATGCTGGATGTGCAGGATGCAAAGGCTCCTCTGCTTCACCTTATTTTTATGATATTTAAATTAAAAAAAACCAAAACTTTCCAATTTCTTTCAATGAAAAGGAAATCAATCTTTCAATGGAAAGAAAACCAAACAACATCAGAACAGGAAGGAAGAGAGAAAAACCTAAGAAGTATCTTCTCACATCTAGGTAGGTTTCTGGCATATTTACGTTCTTATTGGGGTGGGTGGGGACTGAGAATGGGGCTCCTTAAATAAATAAATTTTAAAAAAGGATTGGTCTCTTGTTTTTTTGTTTTACAAAGTTGCCAATGCAATTTTGGCCTCAAGATTCATCAGATTTTTTTTTAGGAAACATAATTCTATATCCACAGAGTCTTTGCCAGAATTAGGGATTTTTATGTATCAAAGCTGTAAGGATATTGAAACGGAAAATTTTCCAGTCTGCTATTGAATAAATGTAACTTACTGCATGTCTTATAAAAATTCCTATTAAAGCCACCTGTTTCAATTGCTTCATGTTCTTTTTTTCCCCAGCTAAATTAATTATTTTTTTCTTTTATAACTTTTTAATCAATGATTTTCACTTTCAGCACTTATTTTTTATTTAGTTTTTTAGTACAATTTTGTATTTTTGAAGGGATCTTTTAAAATTATATGGATTTATTTTTAACTATACCTTGTCCCATAAAATAGCCCTATTTTAGTTCAAAATCCTTTTTTCATTATTCTACAAGATTTTTAATTCTTTTTTCATATAAATTTATTTACCTATTTCATAGTCACAGCGCATAGCCATATATTCATTTATTTATAAAATGTCTGAATCATATATCTTGTTGCTATTTATTTACATATTTTTCTATTTTTCTTTTGGAATAAGATGTTGTAATCTTTTGCATTTTTCCAGATGCTTTTTTTCCTATGTCTTTACTTCTGTTCATAATTTTTATCTGAAATTGTTACTTTCTTTTTTTTAATTTGAACCATTTTTTCTATGTTATATCTACTCATTACCACATTCCGTATGTCTTATATTATGTCTATAGGGCACATCTGGTGTAGTAGTAGTTTTAAAATTGTTTAAGTTTTCATTTTATTTTCTGTCTTGTTGATACTCCCCTCTCCAAAAATAATTTCCAAGGATTTGATTCATAGTAGTTCTTAATAAATTACTGTAATAATTTAACATACCCTTCAATTTGAATAGTATCAGATTTTGTTCAATATTTGTTCTCTTGTTTTGGAATGTTGTATTGCTGTTGAATTACATATATATTTTGCTGGAATATGAAGTATAAATGTTTCTTTAAAACATTTATACTTTCTTTAAAACATTTATTTCAAAAATGTTCTTTTGAAATGTATACTTTTTTTTAAAAAAAGTATACCAAATCAGCATTCTGTAGCTTAAATGTATAGGATAGAGAAACACATTATCATTTTTTAAAAATATTGCTTTTAAATGTTTTTAATGGTGTTTTTTTCAAAATGCAACTGGACTTTCTAGTTTTTCTTTGAAGACGTTTTGCTTCATCCTCCAATAAGCTCCAATGAACTGAAGAAGCTTCTTCAATGACAAGCAAAATGTCTTCAAAAAACAACCACAAAGTTGCTGCTTGAAAAAGCACCTTTGGGATACCTCCTATTTCTTTTTCTAAGCCTAGAAGTAAGGCTCCACAACAGGAGGAGAACTTTAAGACCAGATTTCTCCTTTGGTGTTTCTACAAGCTACTGTCAAAAGACTCTCAAATATGGGTTCAAATATGTGGGTTCCTTGTTTTATCTATGTCAGCTGTCTGGGTTCAAGCCAGTCAGGGAGCATAAAATGTTTTGCAACATATAAATAAGAGCAGGGAGTGTGTTAGGAAAGATTGTCTTCTCTGAATTTACAAAAAGTGTAGATCAATCATAAAGAACCACCCACACCGCGTTTTCAGGGATTCCTGGGTTTAACATTCCTTATTAGAATATAGCTAGACTAATGTTATTATTTGGAATGAATCAGTGGTTTAAAAAACTCAACCCTCACCCCAATAGCTACTATGTATAACATTCAGGAAACCCATTAAGAAGCATGCCAAAAAAGCCATAAATTTGAGAATGTCTTTTATATATAACAGATATTCCTCAGCAGTTTATTTTAAGCAATTTCCACTTATTTAAAATAATAATTATAAAGAAATAATGATGTGCTTTTTTTGGGGGGTTATCCCAAATGAGATCTTTATTTATTTCAGAAAAAATGTAGCTGAGGCTTACTCAGGGAATGGGATTCTACCAGTTAGATCCGGTTCTATAGAGCCGATTGTTATGATTCTGTGCAGTTTGGAGAACCGGCAAATAGTGTCCGGCTGGCCCCACTCCTCCCCACCCCGTCAATCCTTATCATGCATTTGCGACATTGCATGCATGTCTGACATCTCTGACTGCATTCTCCCCCACCCACTAACTCCTTAAAGTATCCTTTTTTCCTGCTCACGACGATCAGCTGTTCCAATGATAAGCTGTGCTGGGATCCCCCTCGCTGTCTTACTGCTTTGCCCTGTCTTACTCCTTCCCTGAGGCCCAGGAGGCCCAAAAATGGAGCATGGGGGGGGAAGCCTTCTGGGAGCAAAAACGCCCCCCTGGGAGGCTTCCCTGAGGCCCAGGAGACAAAAAAACCCAGGGGAGATGGAAAAAAAAAAAGCCACACCCACCCAGTCACATGGCCATGTCCACCTAGACACGCCCACCTAAACACGACCACAGAAGTGGTTGTTAAAAAATTTGAATCTCACCCCTGGGCTTACTGTACTCATTTTGACAAGATCTTCCTTGCTCAACCCACATCTTTCCTTCTGCACATTATCTTCATTTGAATACTGTTTATTCTAGCTTATTGTTAAAATCTCTCCCTACCATCAAACGGTAGTTGTTCCTCCAACTTTATCTCCAACCATTCTGTGAATATAGTTAATTCTGAAAGAAGAGACGGACCCAAAATTACCCACTGACTTTTCTCGGGTTTGAGAACCCGACATTGACCCTTTCAATCCTGTATCAGCACCTAAAGCACATTGTTGATTATCATTGAAGACTCCTCCCTGGTCCTCGTTAGCTACTTAGTCAGAAAGTCTTTCTATAATCAATGAAGTACTCATTGATCTCTTCTTAATATTCTTTGGCTTTCTCAGTTATCTGATGTGTAGCAGTATTGGCTCTTATTTCTTAGCCTATTTTAATGCTAGAATCCCACATCTGGGATTTCCCTTTCCCTATAAGGTTCAAATCTGCGCTGGATGATCCTAAGCATTATTTAGTTAGAATGCAAAATATATTCATAAAATCAAAAACTAAAATTAAACTAGACGCCATTCCCCCCCCTCCCCATTTTTTTTTTTTTTTTTGCTTACTGAAAAACTTTTGGTGATCATGATAGGCCTCTTCAAACTGAAAACAAATATAATTTCAGAATAATTATATGACATAGGAATATTGAGAAATATGAAGTTAATTTTAATGACTATAATGTATTTAATTGCACAATGTTTCTGACAGGCAGCATGAGTTCATCAGGACCAAAAATGTTTTGCTGCTGATTTCCATTTGCACTCAATGTTTGATGCATTTCATGTCAAGACATTTTATAGTTGCCATCTCGCTGCAGTATCCAACAATAGTCAGCTAGCATGGATGGATTCCAGTGGTCCTGATATCATTTTCCATTGTAGCAATGTCCTAGGGAAATCTTTCGCCATATTTCATCATTGACTGCTCCTAGATTTTCTAGGAAAGAAGTCCAAGTGTGAATGAAGAAAATGAATCCTCACATGGTGCGCTTCATGGTCTTGTATGCTGTAAGAAGGTTATTAACCAGCCAAATGTAGCTTGGTAGGGATTCAATCAAAATAGAGCTGGAAGGGCCTCTTTAGGCGGTTACAGAGTCAGCATATTGCCCCCAACAATCTGAGTCCTCATTTTACTGACCTCAGAAGGATGAAAGGCTAAGTCAAACTTGAGCCAGTCAGGATCCAATTGTTGAACTGCCAGCAGCCAGCAGAATTAGCCTGCAATGCTACATTCTAACCACTGTGCCCCCATGGCTCTTAAACTTATTGCACTTTTAATCTTGTTAAACTCTCCCCTCTTCTTGATGTTTTCATGCACAGCTGTACTCTTTCTTGTAAGTAGATTGTAAAGTAATGTAGCTGTTAAGATGTTGGACTAGGATGTGGCAGAATTCATTCCAAATTCACCCTTAACCATGTAAATTTACTTTTTGGCTCAATCTTCTTTACAGGTTTATTATGGCCCAGACAAAATCAAAGAAAGTCCCATGTATTAGAGATATAAATTTAAAGATATTAATATTATGGACAATTCCAGTATGACCAACTGCACTATTTTTCATAATTATTTTTCCCCCATTTGAGGCTCCTTCAATTATTTTTCCACCCACAATCCTACTTTAAAAATTTTAAACCTAGAAGACACAGAACAGGTTTGACTCCTGCTGACTGATTCATGCAGCTTTCATGCCAGTATACCAAAGTGCTTAGCCATCACCTTCTTCCTGGAAGTCTTTGCCAGAGGGGTTGAAATTTCCAGGTAATTACCTTCTCACTCCCCACCCTCCAGTATTAACTTAAACTGTTTAACTTCAGAATCAGCCAAGCCGGGCTATCCTCTTCTCTTCTCTTCTCTTCTCTTCTCTTCTCTTTCTTTGGGTTTTTTAGTAGCATAAAATAATTTTAGATAATATTTGGGAGAGGAGGAGAGGAGGAAGGAGGAGGAAGGGATGAAGGAGAGAGAGAGAGAGAAAGAAGGAGAGAGAGAGTACTGAAGGGAATGGGTGTTCTTAAAATGCTAATATTGGAACTCATTTTTTCCCAGTTCACATTCCTGAACTGGCAATGATTAGAACAGACTATCTTCTGAGCCAATAGATGTGTTGGAGTATTCTGGAGCCCAGACACCAGCTGCAAAAGAGATTGGCTGGTTTCTGAATAGTTCTAATGCATGCTGTTACAGCATCTACCCTGCTAAGGCCACATCAGAAGAATCTCAGATTAATTTTACCAACTATTCTGTCTCAAACAATGGTGAATATTTGATTTCATAGGTGAAAAACGACAACAACAACAAAAGAGCAGTTAGCAACAACAGCATAAAATATTCTATGCTTGTTCATCTCTTCCAACAACTGAATAATTAGTCTTCCAAAAAAGAAAATGTGCTCCTTGATTTTCTATTTTATTATGTACTTTAGCTTTGTATGGATTTGAAATTGATTTATCAAGCAGACACATATTGCAGCTTTTGAATCATGATTCAAAATAGATTGTTGGAATCAACTTGTTTCTCCGAGATCTCTCTCCCTCTCCCACTCCCCCACTCTTTCTCATCAATCTAATCTAGTGTGGTCTAATCTTATCTAATCTAATCTAATCTAATCTAATCTAATCTAATCTAATCTAATCTAATCTAATCTAATCTAATCTAATCTAATCTAATCTAATCTAATCACATTTAGAAGCTGCCCATCTCAGTCACAAAGTGACTCTGGGTGATTTATTCAAGGGATAATCTGAACCCCTATATAATTCAGGAGTAAAACATGGCTCATGCAGAACAACCTTGGGTATTTAATAGCAGCAGTAGCAGAATTGTGTTAATTGAGTAGCTAAAGAAAGAGGAAAAGAGAAGCAAAAGGAATGGCAATGGGACTGAATGGGCTCTTCTGTCTTTTTCTTTGGTTCTTATCATTTGGGCCAAGTGTTCTTGAAATAAAATAAATAAGAATTCTAGCAGCACTCCCTTCTGCATTCTGGCCCCTGTCTTGTGACCCCAGCTACAGTCTAAGAGCTCCCATGAGTATTGTCATTATTCTCAAACTTTATTGGTAAAGTTTAAATCCACCAATCTTTTCAAAGTTGCTTTTATTTTACCTTGAACCAAAGGCTTTAGGAACAAGCATTATGACTTCTGATACTTGCATTCTTGCAATATTTACCTTGTATTCTTGCAATATTTTAACAGGTAAAATGCAATTATCTTCAGTTTTCTCCAACTAAACATTGGAGCCCTATTGTTGGCCACACATATAGAACTGAATTAAACTGAAGCATTTCGAGAATTAGCTAAGCTTAAGCTTTTCTTTCTGATATTTCTTTTAAAAAAATATAGATGGTTTGTTTGGGTTAGGGATTTCCCCCCCCCCCCCCCCAATGTAGCCATTAGTTACTGTAAAATTGGGAAAAAAATTGCTCAGATAGACAACAGAAATGCATGCATGTATTTATTTATTACCCACCCACTCATTCACTCAAACTTACAGGTTTATCTAGATTAAAAATACAATTTGAGGCAGCTTACAATAACTAAAATAGAACAGACACCAAAAAGAAAATAACAAATAACAAAAACAGTAGAATTACCCCCCCACCCCCACACAGCAATCAGGAAAACTCATCAGTAGTTTCACATATTTTCCCTATGAGAGAATATTATAATATTTGAGTTTTTTTAACATTAGAAAAAAGGCTAGTAAAGAGAAGAATGGTAGAGGAGTATAACATTATGCATGGGGCTAGTGGGTAGGCCTTTCATACTACTCTGAGTTATTCACAAAAGATAAAGGGGATAAGATAACAGATAATCAGAGTTGAAAGGTACCTTTTAGGTCATCTAGTCCAACCTTCCCACCCAAGCGGGAGGCCCTACACCATTTCTGACAGATGGCGGTCCAATCTCTTCTTGAAAGTCTCAAGTAATGGAGCTCCCACAACTTCTGAGGGCAAGTTGTTCCATTGGTTGATTGTTCTCACTGTTCTCAGATACATGCAGCCTATCAGCATCTATGCAGAATGACCCCTTAAATTGATTGGTTCCAGGTGTTTACTGTTTTTAATATTTTAATTGGCTGAGTTTTATCATTTTTAAAAAAATGTTTTACATGTCTTTTAATTTTTAATTGGGAGCTACACGGAGTTGGCTGAAAGATGGTAACTGTATAAATGTTTAAGTAAATAAATAAATTTAACAATTTACTTATTGCCTGCAATTCCCATCTTGAAGTTCGGTCTGAAAGGAAGAGCTCCTTTTAGCTAGTCCATCTGACCTATTTTTTGTTTTAAAAAATTACTCTTCATCTACTGTTTCATAGCATCTATACTAATGAACTCCAAAATGTACAAGCAACTGAAATTATTCTTAAGGTGATACTGTAAATCCAATACTGTGGGAATGAGAACATTTCAGCAAGGAACTCTCAGTTTAGCTAAAAATCATTGGGGCTAAGTCCCAAAAGAGCATTTGAATTTAATAATTAGCCATCAAGATCTTCTTGCTTATTTAACTTCAGTGTGCTTAGTGATAACTATCTTGTCCTGGATCAGAGCTACCATATACATAGAAACAGACAAAAAGGGAACATTTAAAAGGAGTGGTAACAACTCTGTGAAACAGAATTGTTTCTATAAAAGATGTTATCTGCTAAAATGTTAACCACAGCATATCTTGGCTGTCTTTTTCAGACAATTTTCAAGTCACCGATATCTGCAGAAAGGAAAATTGACAAGCAAATAACACCATGTGGGTCATGAGCCAAACGACAGAACTTACTCGTATCAGACTTCACAGTGTGAGAACAAAACGTACTATACACAGTGACATCATGATGTCTGGGTTTTGTCCTTCTGACATCATTCTCATTTGTTATCATTCAGGGACCAAAAATGTTCATTCAGTATTTATAGTAAGTAAGAGAGTCAGTCCCATTTTGTGATTTTTTTTTCCCCTTGGATAACATAGAATACAGTTTTGTTCATACAAATTCCTCTTTTTTGGATCAGCCTTAGAATTATCCATTTGCTATCCATTTGCTATCAGTGGAGCAATAGTTGTACAGTAATACATTCCCAAAGGAAAAAAGTGTGCTTGATATATTTGTTTCAAAACAGAAGTAAAATTTGGAATGGATAACTGTTAGGTCCGCGTGGAAGGAAGCCAGGAGTCAGTGACTTAGTTTCAAGCTCTTTTATTTAGTCAGGAACCGAACTGAGGCTAAAGGAAAACTTTGCAGCTTTTTATTTCCAAGCCACGGCGGCCGCGGCCAATGGCACCGCTTTGAATCTCCCGCGATTCGAATTGACCAATCGCAGGAGATTCTCAGCGAGCCAATCGGCGTGGCTTGCCTAGCCAATCCGATCGTCCCGTGCTTTGGCCAATCAAAGCGCGGGGATCACAAGAATTCAAATGAGGGGACAGAACACCCCTCCCCTCTTGGTTCAGTCCTTACGTTGCGTAGTCCCGTAGGTAGGCAGGGCTCCGTCTCTGCCTACTGGACCTGCGCAGGTCAGTCGTAGGTTGGATCCTGGCCGGTTCGGTCGGGGTCTCTGTTTCTCCGGACTCCGTCGTGGGAACCGCCTGGTCTGTCTGGCCGGGCCGCTCTCTGCAGCTCCCTCCTGGGCTACCCGGGTTGGTTGAGCTGCGGGTTTTGCCGCTCCCGCTCAGTCTTCCCGGGTTGGTTGAGTTGGCCTGGCTGTCTCTTCCTGGTGAGGTTTCGTGCTGGCTGCTTTCAGGTGAGTATGGCTGGTTTATTTTTTCTGGGTTTTGGTTCCCAGGGTATCCCCTCCCCTCTTGGTTTGTGTTGCGGGGGTTGGTTTTGCTTGGTTGTGCATCGGTGGTCTCTTGTGTGGTCGTCCTCGATCTTAACTGGTCGATGTGGCGTTTCCACGCTCGTCCGTCGGTTGTTTGTAGCCGGTACGAGTGTGGGCCTGTTAGTTATGTTATGATTGCTGGTACCCATAATGGGTCTCCGGTTAGGTTCTTCACATAGATGGCGTCGTCTGGTGCGAAGGTTCGGTGTTTGCTGGTGGAGTCTGGGGGTTTCTCTGGGTTGTAAGTGGGGTGTAATCTATCGAGTGGGGACCTTATTTTCCTCCCCATTAGCAGTTCTGCTGGGCTTTTATTTGTTGTGGTGTTTGGGGTTATGTGCTGTATGAAAAGTAATTTATTTATTTTGTCCTGGAGCTCCCCGTGGTCTATTTTCTGGATGGTTTTCTTTGTGAATTGAACCATCCATTCCGCCCTACCATTCGCCACCGCATGCGCCGGGACTGTCAGCGCGTGTCGTATGCCCCTCTCCGCTAGGAATTTTTCAAATTCTAGCGAGGTGAATTGGGGCCTGTTGTCAGAAACGAGGACGTCCGGGAGGCCGTGTGTTGCGAAAAGTTTGCAGAGTTCTTTGGTCATGGCCTCCGTGGTGGTTGTTCTCATGTTGCTTGCCTCCAGCCAGTTGGAGGAAGTGTCTACGGTTATTAAGAAAGTGTGTCCTTTTGTGGGCCCGGCGAAATCTATGTGGATCCTAGACCACGGTCTCCTGGGGTTTTCCCACTCTAGGATGGGTGCTGTGGGTGGGCTTGGCCTAGTCTCCTGGCATCGTTGACACCTTGCTACCCAGGCCTCGATCTGTTTGTCCATCCCTGGTCACCAAGAGTAACTTCTGGCCAGGGCTTTTGTCCTAACGATGCCTGGGTGCCCCTCGTGTAACAGTTCCAAAACCTTCCCTTGTAGTATTTCCGGGATGACCACCCTATCCCCCCATAGTATGCACCCTTTTAGAAACGAGAGTTCCGTTTGCCGGTTCCGGAATGTCCTGACGGACTCATCGTTGTCCCTTTCCGGCCACCCTTTCTCTACCCAATGCAAAACCCGCGCCAGACGTTTGTCTTTATTAGTTTCTCGGGCAATGTCTGACACGGTTATGGGTAGGTTGGGTAGAGTCTCTATGCTGAGGGTGGTCATTGTGGGTGCTGGATCAGTGTCTGGTTCAGGTAACGGTGAGTGGCTTAAGGTGTCCGCATGGGAGATAGTCTTACCAGGTCGGTGTATGAGTCCGTAGTTGTAGGCAGCCAGGAATTCGGACCACCTTGTCATTCGGGGAGACAGAATGTTTGGGGTGGCCCTGTTCCCTGCAAGGATTCCCAGCAGCGGTTTGTGGTTGGTGATGATGATAAACGTCCGGCCATAGAGGTACTCGTGAAACCTTTTTACTGCGGCGACGATAGCCAAAGCCTCTTTGTCCAGCTGGCTGTAGTTCCGCTCTGGTTTGGTGAGGGTCCTTGAAAAAAACGCGATGGGTGCTTCTTTTCCATCGGGGAGAGTGTGGCTGAGGACAGCGCCGACGCCGAAGGGTGATGCGTCGCATGTGATGGCTAGTGGTAGGATCTCATTGTACTGGATGAGGACGGCATCCGAAGTGAGCAGGTCCTTGGTTTTTCTGAAGGCGGCTTCCTCGCGTTTCCCCCAAGTCCAGGTAGCCGCCTTGTCCAAAAGCCTATGCAAAGGCTCTGCCGCGGTCGCCTTTTGGGGCAGGAAGACATTATAAAAGTTAAGTAGCCCCAGAAACGCTTGCAGTTTTGTTTTTGACTTGGGTGTGGGGGCTTCCTTGATGGCTTTAATTTTCTTGTTGGTGGGGTGAATGCCATGTCGGTCTAGGAGGTATCCTAGGAATTCGACCCACTCTGTGTACAGCTGGCATTTTTCCCTCTTCACTTTAAGCCCGGTTTCTTTGAACCTCGTTAGCACCTCCCTTAGGCGAGTCTCTAGTTTGGCCTGGTTGGATGTCGATACTAGTACATCATCAAAGTATGGGACCACCCCCTTGATGCCCTGTAAGAGTCTTTCCATGAGGCTCTGGAAAATTCCAGGTGCCACGCTGACTCCAAATTGGAGGCGATTGCATTTAAAGGCTCCCCGGTGGGTGACTATGGTTTGTGCCTCTGCAGGTTCCTCGTCAACCGGCAGTTGCTGGTATGCTTGGGCCAGGTCGAGTTTCGCGAAAACTTTGCCCCCTCCCAGTGAGTGTAGGAGATGCTGCACTACTGGGACGGGGTAAGCGCTTTGCTGCAAGGCACCATTTAGGGTGGCCTTATAGTCCCCGCAGATTCTCACTGACCCATCAGGCTTACTTGGGGTGACTATGGGGGTCTCCCACCGGGCGTGGTCTATGGGTTGTAATACCCCTTGCTTGACGAGCTTGTCAATTTGCTCGTCTATCTTCGGTTTGAGTGCGAACGGTACCCGCCTTGGTTTTAGGCGTTTCGGGGGAACGTTGGGGTCTAGGCTGAAGGATATAGGGGGCCCTCGGTACTTGCCTAGGGTGCCGTTGAACACTTCCTGGAAATCCCGGGCCAGTTGCTGCTCCCAGTCAGCTTCGGCGATGTGGTCGATGCCCGTGACTGCGATGCCTAGCGGTGTGAACCATTGAAGTCCCAGTAGGCTAGGTCGGTCTCGATCGACGATGGTTAAGGGAAGTCTTTCGGCGTGTCCCTTGTAGGTCACTGTAAACTGTCCTGTTCCGACTACAGGGATGCGGTTTCCCTGGTAGTCCTTGAGGATTAGTCTCTGGTTTTCTAGTTGCCTTCTCTGGATGGTAGGCACCAAGCATTTAATTTCTTGCCAGGCTACCATTGAGAGGTAGGACCTGGAGTCCACCCCCATTTTACAGGGTTCGCCTTCGATGCCTACCTCCACGTAGACCTTTATGGCGTCTGTGGTTGTGGCGTGGCCGATGGTGACTGTCTGATGTGTCTCTTCTCTCCGTCTGGCCTCGCCGCTTCGTTGGGCTCATCCGTTTCGCTCCCAGCGGTTGTCTGTTGGCCGGTCTCTGTTCCTGGGGGGTGTGCTCTCTCGTCTTCGCTCACTCGGGTCCCATCGCCTGGGGCTGTGGGTCTTCTTGAGGCGGCAAACGCGTGCGATGTGGCCCTTCTTGTCGCAGTGCCAGCAAACGGAGTCGAAGAACCGGCATTCGGATCTGGGGTGGTCGCCTCTGCAACCGGCACACACGGTCCTCGACTTACGACTCCGCCGGCTGCGCTGGTCGCGGCCTGCCTGGAGACGGTGGATGTCTTCCTCCTCGTCTGACGTGCCCGAGGTGGAGTGGAGTTAACCCTGGTGGGTGGTAGTTTCAGGTTGGGCCTCGGTCGACCTTGCAGGGTTGTTGTTTGCGGTGCGGTCCCCGGCGTTCGGTCTCCGCATGCGGTCTGCTGATTGTCGGGTTGCTTCGGCAGCCGCGGCTTCGGAGATGGCGTCAGCGAGAGCGATGTTGCCCTTAGCCATCAACCGACTTTGGAGAACGGGGTCCCAAAGGCCGAGCACGATTCGGTCCTGAAGGGCCTCGTTCAGGTTGGAGAACTCGCATAGTCCTCCCAGGCGCCTCAGCTCTGCAACGAAATCACTGAGACTCTCGCCCGACCACTGGTCCCGCCGATAAAATTCATGCCGTCGGATGAAGATGGGCACGGCTGGAGCATAGTGTTTCCGGAGCAATGGTTCGAGGTCCGCCCAATCCATCGCGGTAACGTCAGCGGGCTTGGCTAGTGCTTTTGCCATCTTAAACACTGCGGGCCCGCAGTGTGTTAGGAAGATGGCTTGTTTCTTCGGTCCAGTGGCATCCTTCAGATCGTTGCATTCGAGGAACATGTGGAATCTGTCTGTGTAAGATTCCCAGTCCTCGGTAGTGGGGTTGAAGGGGGTTGGTGGCACGATGCTGGCCATTTCGTTGGTTGGCTGGCTTCCGTCGGACACGTGCTTCGGTTCAGGAAAGGGATCCCACCTTCGTCGCCAGTGTTAGGTCCGCG
The DNA here is from genome assembly GCA_033807585.1 of Hydrophis major. Taxonomy (NCBI): domain Eukaryota; kingdom Metazoa; phylum Chordata; class Lepidosauria; order Squamata; family Elapidae; genus Hydrophis; species Hydrophis major. The sequence continues at coordinate 126,915,970 of CM066328.1, forward strand.
TGGAAGGAAGGCAGGAGTCGGTGACTTAGTTTCAAGCTCTTTTATTTAGTCAGGAACCGAACTGAGGCTAAAGGAAAACTTCGCGGCTTTTTATTTCCAAGCCGTGGCGGCCGCGGCCAATGGCACCGCTTTGAATCTCCCATGATTCGAATTGACCAATCGCGGGAGATTCTCAGCGAGCCAATCAGCGCGGCTCGCCTAGCCAATCTGATCGTCCCGCGCTTTGGCCAATCAAAGCGCGGGGATCACAAGAATTCAAATGAGGGGACAGAACAATAACATTTACTGTTAGCCAGGAAAATAGTGACATAATAGCTGTGTTTAATTCAGGAGGTGCCAAATTAACACATTTTCTGAATTTGCATAATATATTGAACAAATAAGCTTAAGTTGCACAACCTGCTGAAGACATACAAATTCATTGTTCATTCCTGAGCCAAACAGCTTAAGCAACTTCTATAATATGGCAATTGTGTCTTTCAGTCCCAGTTCCTTCTTAAATGACTAAAACTTCCTAAAATTGACCTGAATTCTATAGTATTACCTCAAATTTGTCATCACTGAATTTCTGCTGCATAAACTATTGATGTCAACTATGGAATATCTTGGTATATTTTTTTGACGGATGCTATAAGAATTGAGTTTTTTTAATGAAAAGGAAAAGGTAATTTCTTTCAAAGCAAACATGACATTATTTTCTCTGGCAAAGAAACTGACAAGGCTTTCTCTCTCTCTCTTTTTCTAAATCTCTAACAATACTATCAATTATAGGAAAGACAAAACATTAATAACAGGGTACCCTGTTTCTTTTTTCCTTCCACATTCTGTTTTTCCCCCTTTGGGGTCATACCTTCAATTTGAGGGCAAGTGCTACTGGATTTTAAAAATTCTTATTCATTCATTAGATTTTTATTCTACCTTTTCTCCAGAAGCTCAAAGTGATATTCATAATTCCTTCATTCTATAACAGTTTGGCTATTATAGAGGTTTGGCAGTCTTAGGTTAGCAGGTGAGCAGTTAGAGTACAATTAATTTAGGGAGCTTCTTGATTTTTCCTTAACTGCTATACTACAATGGCTCTTGTGCTTACTAACTTAGCTTTGGAGGGACCCTCTGACATTGAGTTTAATCAGACAACATTGTTAAACAAATGATAAATGCTCCATGTGCTGATATCAGAAGGCTTGGCTCAGTTTCAATTTTACTCCTTCCAAATTATTTCTTGCCAAGAGCATAAGATATCTTTGTACACCTGATGCCTTGTTCGAGAAATGTCCTTGGTTTGGAGATATGTGGTTCATAGACAAAGAACATGGGAGGTTAGATTTTTCAAAGGCATTCCCTAAACAAGAGCAGTTTTCCACCAGCTATGGTTCTGAGGCAGCAATGGATCTGCAGCTTAAAGTTTTCAAAGTAATCTAATTATCTCTCTCCATTCAGTGAGCTATGATCTTAAAAACCAAACAGGTGGCTGATGCACATCCTTGAACTGTAAAGTCTACCCTGAATTCCTTGCAAAGTAGCAACTATGCCCAGTTCCTTAAAAGAATTTGCAATACAACACAATATGTTCATATCGTGTTGTGCTTAACAGATGATGTGCGTAAAACTAAACCAGCTTGTTCTCACAGAGCTTTAGTATTAAGCAATTTTGTTTTATTGCTGAATAATTGAGGTGATTAACACATTAGCTATTAGCATTATTGTTTCATACCCTACCTATTGTATGCTTTTACAAGTTGAAATAACTTTGTTCTTTATCCCAGCCAGGTTTGGTTAAATTGTTGATATCTACCATGTATAGTATTATTATGAACATGTAGTCATAGCACCTCCAGGAAGCCTCCCTCATATATAACCAAATTTGAACTTTCGAAGTTACAATAGCATTAAAAAGTGACTTATGACTGTTTTTCACACTTACGACTGTTTGCAGCATCCCCATGGTCACATAGTCAAAATTCAGACACTTAGCAACTGATTCATAATTATGATGGTTGCAGTATCCCAGGGTCATGTGGTCGCCTTTTGTGACTTCTGACAAGCAAAGTCAATCAGGAATTCCCATAACAACTGGGTTACTAACTTAACAACTGCAGTGATTCACTTAACAACTGTGGCAAGAAAGGTCGTGAAATCTCACTTAATAAATGTCTCACTTTGCAACAGAAATTTTGGAATCAATTGTGGTCATAAGTCAAGGACTAACTCTACTATTAATGTGAATCAAACTGTATGGATGTGTTCATGGACAGAGATCTTTATGTAGGTTTATGTGCATAAAATCAACCAGATAAATCCATCAAACATAGGGGACATAGATTTTTAGCAAATCTGTGAAAATAATATTATTATGTCTGATTTACAAAAGAAATTGTTAAATTATCATGCGTGTTTTAATAATACAATACATTATTCTATTAGGATTTCTCACATTCACTTTTCGATTCAGTTTCTTGGACTGTATCTCCTATTACCCTAAAGGCTTGTGGAGAGTATATTTTCTATTCCAAATAATATAATCTGGAATATTTTATGTATAAAATATTTGTGTATAAAATGTATATTCAGTATGACCTGGTGGTTTCACCAATTTGTGCCTCTCAGTAAAACCATTGGTTGAATGCAAATGCAAACAGGATCCAACTGAGGGGATACAGAACTTGCCAAGAAAAATGTTTTATAATCAATCAATAACTCAATCTTATTGCCTACATACAGAAAATCAGCAAAACAAAACAAAGGAAAGCTACTTGTCTATTTTATTTCTGTGTTGAAATGAAACAAGTTTATTTATAGATTATAGATGATAGATATATGATAAACAGGCAGGCAGGCAGGCTGATATATATCTCTATCTATCTATCTATCTATCTATCTATCTATCTATCTATCTATCTATCTATCTATCTATCATCTATCATCTATCAATCTAGCACGGTGGTTAGAATGCATTATTGCATACTACTTCTGTCGGTTGCCAGCAGTTTGGGAGTTCAATTCTTACTGGCTCAAGGTTGACTCAGCCTTCCATCCTTTTGAGGTCAGTAAAATGAGGATCCAGATTATTGGGGGAAATATGCTGACTCTGTAAATCACTTAGAGAGGGCTGTAAAGCACCGTGAAGCAGTATATAAGTGCTATTGCTATCCATCTATCTATCTAATCTATCTATCATCTATACAGAGAAAAGGCCACACAACATCTATCCAAGGTATTATATCAGGTATGACAGAATCTTTCCACTGAAACAGAACAATTATTTTATCTCCAGTCCATGCATGGTAGATTTAGAATTGATGCTTTCAGAAACTCCTGATTATTGGTATACAATTCAATGCCACATTAAACCACACTTTTAAGCATTATTTCTCTTATGAATACTACAGTATATTCACAAATATATGAATGATTTCAATATTTAATTAAATTATTTAAATATATAATTATAAACATATCAGTTTGCATGTTAAACCAAAGCTTGAGAATAACGAGGAAAGCCAAAACAGAGGGGTCAAGGTAGCTTCCACCACCTTATATTTCCAACAAAGTGAAGATTTTATCCACTCCTTAGTAAATGCCCTCTGAGACATAATGTTAGACATAACATCAAAGAAGTGTGAATGTTTTTGTTAAGTTCTGCGCATGGGCGCAAGGAATGGAGACGAGATGGTGAACAGTGAACTTCAACTCTTTATTAATCATTGTGAACAGAGCAAAAACCTAGGGCAGCAGCAGCCCTTTTATAGGCAAGCTGCTGATCTAGTAACCAATAAGAAACGTGGAGTGTCAACCCCCTTAACCAATGAGAGTGGCTCGTTAACAACCAATCAGATTCTCCTGAACGGACCAATCCGATATCGCTATTTATCGGCCAATCAGAAGTGCAGGACTAGAACCCTGCTATTTTCTAAAGGTTTTGATAAACTTTATTTAAGTGTTTTATTAGTTCATAACAGTTTTGTTGGATTAAATGAATTTAAGTTGAAAGTTAGATATTCAACATTCTATAAAACTCTTAACAGTTTAGTTTAATAAACAGGGTACAGCAACACTTTATTCCAAATTTCTGGCAACTTTCCAATATCTTCATAATACTCTTTACTTAGCAGAAATGAATTGTAGGTTTGAAATTGTTGAGAATTCACTCCAAAGAATAAGAATTTGGGAGGTTTGCATGCTGCTAATGCATCCAAACCAAATGTTATGACCAAAAGATAGTTTAATGGTTTAAATTGCTATTTATCAGATTTAGACAATCCATATGCTACAGAATTATTTCTTTCACCAGAAATGCTTTGAAAGTCTACTAAAAATGAAATAACCATGATGTATTCAGGAGGGAAAGGAAAGAGGAGAGGAAAGGAAATAAAATTTCCAGCACTTTTCTAGCTAGGATTAAAGCAAATAAGAATCACTTCTGAATTTCATTTCCAACCACAGCCAACTGTAACGTACAACTTCCCCTAGCTGTAACATGTGGGGTTGGGAAAATTGGCCTGTTAAAAAGGCTGAACAAAGAAAAATTGATCCATTTTAATTTGTGGTGCTGCAGAAAATAATTGGAAATTTCTTGGACCACAAAAAACAAAACAAAAACAAATCATTCAACCACTAGATGAAGCAAACCAAAATGATCAGTGAAAATACTTACTGAGGCTAAAGCTTTAATATTTTGTCCATATAATGCATATGTTCCAGCAGATAGTTTTATACAGTAGGAAAAAAAATATGCATGAAAGTGACACAGTAAGGTTAGAAGTATAAACTCCCTCTTCATTAAGATCAAGAATTTGAATAAAGAAAACCTGGAGTTCTGTTAATCTAATTTCCCCAATATTATATTATTGAAAAACTTAAATATTAAAACACTTAATACGGAGAATCCCTCTAAGAAATTCTGACTCCAAGACTCTTTTTAAGAATATTTATTCCTCCGTATAACTTTATAGGCATTTTAACCATCTGTTAATATGAATCAGAGATAAACAATTTGAAATATTTATCTGTGTGACATGGAGATTTTGTTTGGAATATTTTATGTTAATTAAAAATAATTCAAGCAATATACAGAACCCCAATTTATTTAAAATATTGAATCCTAAGGAAAATATTAGATCTATTCCCAATCTGGTAATTATCAAAATGTTACACTATATCCATAAGTTTAAGATTAAGTAACAATTAAGCATAAAATATGATGATCATATAATAACCATTTGTGAGCACTTTAATATCCACAATGTCTTCCAACTGTTAGTTGAAATGCTTATTCATACCGTGGATTTGAGGAAGCTTCAATCTAGTTCTGCATGTCTAAAAGATGTCCAAACTTCGTTTCTTTAACAACAGCTCACAACCAACCTCACTATGTTATACTTCCTTGGTAGCAGTTTAAATAGAAGTAGCTTTATTTTAGAGTAATAATAACAACAACAACATTTAATCTGACTTTATTTAAAATGTATTCTTTAAAAAAAAAAAAATCATTTGCAGAAAAGAACCATACTGTTACCTCACAAAAGATTCAACACATTCCATCAATAAATGAAATCCCAGGTTCATAAAGATTGGTTTGACCATATCAGCAGTTCTCCAGGCCAAGAACAAGGCCTATGCAGACTGGTAGAATGATTACAGATCAACAGAGTTGGAAGGGACCTTGCAGGTCATCTAATCCAAGCCCCCCACCCAAGCAGGAGACCCTTACACCATTTCTGACAAATGGCAGTCCAATCTCTTCTTAAAAGTCTCAAGTGATGAAGCTCCCACAACTTCCGAAAGCAAGCTGTTCAATTGGTTGATTGCTCTCACTGTCAGAAAATTTATCCTTATTTCCAGGTGAAATCTTCCCTTGTTCAGTTTCCAGCCATTGTTTCTTGTCTGGCCTTCAGGTGCCTTGGAAATAGCTTGACCCCTTCCTCTCTGTGCCAGCCTCTCAAATATTGGAACGCTGTTATCATGTCTCCTTCTCGTCACTAGATTAGCCATGCCCAAGTCCTGCAACCATCCATCACCTGCAGTCCTCTGATCACCTTGGTTACTCTTCTCTGCACTTTTCCTAGAGTCGCAGTATATTTTTATAGTGTGGTGACAAAAACTGGATGCAGTACTCTAGGGTTGGGGGAATAGATCCATCATCTATTGTTCCAAAAAGATATGTTTAAGCATATTCAGTCCAAAGTTCAGACAGAACTGTGTGCAATGCAGGATGAACTCTGGCAGAGGAAGACTGAGCAGATGGAACACTATGGAGACATGCATGCCAACAGAGAGTACTCCAGTGCCAAATTTTTTACAATTTATGGTCCTTCTAAATCAGGAGCTCCATCTCGCTGTCATCTGATGGGTTGAGCCTGATCCAAGGTGAAAAAAGATTGAGAAACCATTGTGCACTTTTCTAAGCTGCTCAATAAGCTCTCCACAGTTGATTCTGATGTCTTACAACAGATTCAGGGGTGGGATTCCACCAGTTTGCACCTATTTGCTAGAACCGGTTGTTAACATTCTAAGCAGTTTGGAGAACCAGTTGTTAGAAGAAATTACTGGCCTAATCCTGTAAGAAAGGCAGGAAGGAAACATTCTGGTGTTGCTTACAGAAACTGCCTCTCCGTTAACCCTTATTACATTCTTGGCAGGACTAGACTTCTTGTCTCAGGAACGACTGGAGTTTTTTTCCCCTCCTTTGCTGGTACTTTGCTTGTGTGGAGTGACCATTCAAAGTTACAATGGCACTGAAAAAAGTGACAAGACCATTTTTCACATTTACGACTGTTGCAGCATCCCCGTAGTCATGAGAGGCCAGGCAAGGGGATGTGTGCCTCGATGTGAGTGATATTGGGTTGGCCACACCTAGCCAATAACATGACCACCAAGCCATGTCCACTACCAAGCCACACCCACTACCTAAGCCACGCCCACAGAACCAGTTGTTAAAAATTTGTATCCCACCCCTGAGCAGGTTCCTTAACTGTCAGTCTTGGATGCCCTAGATCTGCCTCCCTCTACAGAAGAGATCATGAATGTGGTCACATGGATGAACTTAAATAAAGCAACAGGGCAGGATGGCATTCCTGTTAAGATCTACTAAGCCCTAGACCCAAATGCTTTACAGGCATTGCAAGACATCTTGGAAGGCATTTGGTCCACACGCCATGTACTTCACAAATTGCTCTATAGTGGACTGGAGTCTGGAAAGAGACCTCAAGATTGATCACCCAAACACTACAAATATGCCGTGAAGGAAATCCTATGCTCCTATGACATCCAGCCTAGGAAACTAGAAGCTACAGCTGCTGACAGAACCTGCTCACTAGCCCTATGCTATGAAACCTTCATCAGCTTTGAAGACAAGCACCATAAAAAATGATAGAAAACACCCACAGTTACTACAATAGACTTCCAGAGCCCCCAATATGCTACACTTTGTGCTTCCACTGGGACTGCAGAGCCACCTCATGTCTGCAGATGAATTGCACAACAGCATGACAATCATATGCATAAAAAGAATGTACATATGTGTAAGCATAGTAACAGTCCAAAAAGTGATGACACCTTTTTCAGAATTGGTAGAAATTATTCAACAAATAACTCCTTGGCATTTACAAATGTCTATATCAAATACAGTACCTAAGATGGAAACAGATGGAATTGATACTCAAGGCCAGCTTGTTTTCATCCCGAGCATGGACCAGTGCTGGCATTAGATTAACATCTTTAAAAATGTCTCTTTTCTGACACCACTTCTCATAGCTAAGTAGCATTTTCTCTTATCTGAATGTGTTTTTTCACATACTGGATAATACGCATCGTTCTGCAATATATGCACATATCATATCTGAACAAGTAGAAGCAAGTCCAGGAAGAATTAATGAGTAAAAAAAAAATTGCCCTTAAAACTCATTCCAGGCTTCAGAAATGACAGGTTAGAATTTATCATTGGAGTTCACAATAATTTAACAAGTGCCATTCCAGATTCAGTGGATGGTTTCTTGCAAATAACATCTATAACATGAAATTGCATATGCTGTGGATGCACAGAAAAAAACCCAAGCAATTTGTGAAAATATGCTGCTTTTAACAATAATCTCCAAATGGCCTCCAAGATGGTTTGTCTGAATTCTATTTCTTGTGATAGCTTCTACATTTATGATAGCTTACTTCTAGCAGCACAAAAGACAGAGGGACGATAGTATGAAAAATATAAAGAGTAGGTTAGGCCAAAAACTGTTTAATTCTTATTTGTTTTATTATTTTATTCTTTATTACTTTTATTAAATTTATTAATATAATAAAAAAGTAAAATATAGACTGAAGTGTAATTAAAAAGAAAATGTACAAGCGCTGTATCTTATATTAACTTGAAAGTTGAAATAGTATTAAAATAAAACTATATTAGAATCATTCTATTTAGTGTACACACACAGAGAGAGATTCATTTCCTTTTTTTAAGACGTACATTAGCAGTATTCTATGCTTGTTATATCATCATCATCATCATTTATCCTTATTATAATCCATTAATTTTATTTCAAAAGAAATATTTTTTTAAAAAAAGTGATATTTATGTATAAACAGATAATTACTGAGGTCATGTCATTATTACCCTTTTGTATGCCATGTGTATTGATACCACACACATAGATACAAAATGGGTGGGACCTGGATAATGATGCTACACCTACTATCTTGCAACACCCTACACAGATTTCCTATATGCAGAATGATTATGGCAAAATTAATATTCTCAGAGCAAAGTTGTTGAGACTGTACATTACAGGAATCAGTGAAATGAAAAGAATAGGAATGAGCAATTTCATATCAGAGAAACACCAATTCTTCTACTGCTGAAAAGAAAATTATAGAATGATCTCAAGGCTATTCAGTCAATGTTTGCAACCACCAAGTGTATGTTTCAAGTACAGATATGAAATAAATGTAAATTGAATAATTCTATGCCAACCTGCCACACTTTGTCAATATAAACTTTCCAGGGACAACATACTAAATACAGGAGACTGGAATGCTACAGTTGGAAGTAAAATAGCATCTGGAATAATAGGAGAAGTTGGTTCTATCTGAAATAAGGCAGGGGAAATACTAACAGAGTTCTGCCAGGAAAGTGCAATGTGTATAGCAAATATTTTCTTCCATGATCTAAAAGACAAGCCTGTACATAGACATTGCCAGACTGACAACAGTGAAATAAAATTGACTGTACACTCTGCAAGCAAAGATGTAGCAGTTAAAAATGAGAGAAAAAAGAAAGAAAACAGAAGAAGGCCTGGTGCTGATTATAGCTCAGATGATGAACTTTTTGCAAAAGTGCAACTAAAGAAAACAAAACAATTAAACCGAGAAGATACAATACTTTGCATGATGTGGTAGATTTAATGGATTAGTTTTGATAAATAAAGCCTGAAGATTTCTGGACTGAAATTCAAGATGTTATTAAAGATCAAACAAATAAAAATATCACCAAGTCAAAAAAAAAAAGAAGAAGAAGAAGAAGAAGAAGGCAAAAGGGCTGTCTGCTGAAAAGTTGAAATTAGCTGAAAAAAGGCAAAAAGAAAAAAAACAACTGAGTCAAAGGACAATTTACCCAGCTAAACACTGAAATTGAACAAAGCAAAAAGGAATGAAAAAATGGAAATCTAAAGAAGTCAGGCAAGGAAGAAACATGGAAATCAAGAAAACGTGGCCTTTGTTGTGTATTATGAAGGTGTTGGATTTGGAGCAAGGAGACCCAAGTTCTAGCCTTCCCTTAAGCACAGAAACCAGCTGGGTGACCTTGGATCAGTCACTCCCTCTCAGCCTGAATCAGAGTCAGGCTCTTTGACAAAATAGTTGATAAACAAAATCCCTTGTCGCATCATGCATTGATAAGCTTTTCTGCAGGTAAGCACATTGCAAAACAAGCAAATAAGTGGGACACATGCAAGGAAAAACAGAAATCAAAGGAAGGTTTTCTGCAAGGATAGACACAATCAAAGACCAAGAAAGCCAAGATCTACTGAAAATGTAAATATGATACGGTTTGAATATGTGGAAGACCTCTACAAAAAAGATCTGCAATCAATGATAAGTAGGAAGGTTTAATAATCAAAAGTGAAGTTATGTGGACTCTAGAAATTGTTAACATCAAAGCAGCAGGAGTTGATGAAATATCAGTAGAATTGCTTACAACCTTACCAGACGATTAAGCTAAAATGCTATTGTGAATTGTAAACAGGTATTCAAAACAGCATTGTGTAAGAGACTGGAAAATATCAGTTTAACAGCAACAAGGTAGGAAAAACAGACAGAGCAAGGCTTCTGGAATTCTTTTCAATACCTTTACCAGTAATGGCCATATGAAATATTGCTTCTTCTTCTGTGTAATGTGTATGTGTATTTTTGCTCTTCCCTCATGTTGCATATATTTGGGGTCATATATATGTGTGCCGAGGGAAACAGAAAGCAAATTGCATACACTTTGCACTGGATCATTTGATCTAAGACAGAAGGAGGGAAAGAGTCTTAAAATGGAACAGTAACTTTTGAACTACCCAACTGCTTCCTTCACAGGAATTCATGGAGGTTAATTTTTCTCACTTCTGCAGGTTTTTCAGTCATGGACAGACAAAGTCCTAAACTATTTCATAATTTTTTTTTGACATGCCATTGGGTTGTAAGAAACAAGAAATGCCTTCAGCCACTGCATGGCATGATTGAGTTTCATAGGCTTGTCCAAACTGGAACATAGTTGATGTTTAGTATTAAAGGACCTACATCATTGTTCTCCTCTAACCGCTGAGCTCTTAGCAGCCATTGAAGGTACCCTTTTAAGAAAACATGAAACAAAAGTTCCTGTTCTTATTGGTTTCCACTTGATCTTTTTTCATCATTTAATTCTGTACAATCTGAATAGCAGGAGTGGAAAGTAGAAATTTTCTACCCAGATTTTTCAAGTTATGAACCTCTGAAAAGTTCAAAAACAGTTCCATCCAAATTTGGGGGATTATTCTCAATTTTGGCAGCTGTTTATGATGAATGAACAGCAGCCATTCATTAGTGTAATATGCGCTTCTAGGTTAGGGTTGGCAAGAAATATATTCTGATGTGTTGTTTTTTTTAAGGAATAAGGAATGAAAATAAGCCCCCAGATATTTTGTTTATGTTGCTTGGTGAACTGATGAACTTTACTATGACTGGCTGTTAGGAATCACTAGGGAACTGTGATGGTATCTATAACTGGTACAGCTACAGCCAATGTGGATATCTGCTTGGCAACTGCATTGAGAAAAATGTTCCATAATTATGTACAGGCTACTGTCTAGACCAGAATATATTCATGTAAACAGACATAGAATTTCAAGTCTTCTTGTGCAGGCATATAGCATATTATTTTCCAATAACTATAGATGAGAAAATCAAAACTGACTCTGTGAAATGAGCTCAAGGAAATCATCACCACAACTACAAACTTTTAAATCTATATAGAGATGTTTAGTGGCAAGTACTGTGTATATTGGAAGCAATTATCAGCATAACATCACTATACCGGCTAGCTGTTTCCCATTCTTATTTTGGAAAGTTAATAATTGTTATTTCTGGATATAGTTGATTCAGATATATAACTTAAGGTCACCATTCTCTTCTCCAAGTACTGTAATTTGCCATCTTTGAAATATCAATCCAATATGGCCAGGTTTCAGTTTGCAGAATTGTGTAGATAAATTACACTGTGCCAGGTTCACAAAAACTATTATTTATTTTAAATGTAATTTGTTGAACAGGCCATCAAAATGAATTTGCACATCACATTATTTTATAAAATATAAATCATGTTTCTAAATCCAATGCTTGGAGTCACACATTGCATTAAGCTAAAACCAAAGAATTCACAGTCTAGAATGTACAAACCAGGAATATACAAAAAGCTATCAACTGGCTTATCATAGATCTTCAAAATATGGCTGCTCCTTGAAAATACAGATTAGAGTTAGATTTCATAAATTATTTCCAAAGTTAATTTAAAATAATATATTTGTTAAGTAAACAAGGGAAATACTTTTTGTCACACAATTCTAAGATGCTGTCTTTCTATACAATAGAATCTTCTTGTTTGCGATGTGTTCCTAATACCTATATCTATATTTTATGAATATAGAAATAAAATCTACATTAGATGATCAGACTCAACATATTGCAAAAAATGGTAAGAAACAGTCATGTCACAATTATATTTGTGAGATATTTTATCTCTAATGCCATTACTTTTAGATCTAGTTAGACAATTAGATTTGTTCTGTTTTGATTTTCAGGTCTTTAAATAGTAATTTAATTTTAATAGTAAATGAGGAGGTCAAATGCTAACTCATGGTGATTCTGATATGTTTATGATATATTGCAACAGAGCTGATGTAGGAGATGGCCTGAGGGAGGGGTCAAAGGTGTCATAAATCATGAATCCTTATGTACCTGCATGAGATCTAAGTCCAGCCCATCTTGAATGCTTTCTTATCTCCTGCTCATTTCCTTTGACCAGTAGTTGGTCAGATGCTTTGTAGAAAATTCAAGCTTGCAGTAAAATTTATACTCATTGAACTGCCCGAGTCTTCGCATTTTCCTGGCGCTTGATAGCTGGAGATATAAAGTGTTTCTATAGCCTCTGACAATGGATGTTAGACTGTAAGGAATGATGTTCTAGTATAGTATTGGAAGACCATCTTTCTGGCCTATAAACTAGCCTGCTGCAATGTTTTGAAGAAAAAATTGAAAAAAGTTTCTAAGGCCAGTTTTTCTCTTCATGGGAATAACATCTTGTCCATCTGAGACAACTAACAAACATCTTGTATCTTCATCAATGGCACACCTCAAAGAAGAATTTGGGCCACAAAGAATGATATAAAACAAGCCATAATCTTATTATTTTAAACAATAATGGCAATGGCTTAACCAAATTCTTTGTTATTAATAATTTCATTTGTTGACAAAGAAGATTATCTGCAGTGCTACTTTGATTAAGAATAATTAGATTTATCTTCCACTGAATAAGAATGAGCAAACACCACTTTTTTTGATACAGCATATCCCTGACCCAAACAATGGCGTTTCCAATATCATTCAATTGTGAAAGCCAGTCCGTGAAGGAGAGACAACACCAGATCCTTCTATGACAAGGACAAATATCATTTTGTATGTATCCTGACTTGGTCATTTTCTTTCTATATGTTGCTTTTGCACAAGAAAAGATTACTCTTTCCTACATTTGGAACAAATACTTTGAATTAAGGTTAATTTTTTGAGTGAGAACAATTAAGCAGTGGAACTACTTGACTTCAGAAGATTGGTCATCATAACTAAAACAGATATAACTGAATATATTAAGAGGCAGAAAGTGAGGAAAGAAATTAGCATACTTTCACTGGAGGGAAATGCTCTAAATCTGGGTGACTCCAGGAGATCTGAATGATGTGGAAAGAAAAAGCTTTCTCCTACTGGGTAACCCGGCAGCAACTGCTATTTCAGTAAACATATCATTTTGTGTCCAGTGAACACACATTCCAGAGAAATGCTCTCATTGTTTTTTTTGCACTGTAATGCATTAATGAAGAAATAAAGTTTAGATTTTGTAATGGTGATAGCTTGAAAGAATTTTACCAAGTGTTGTTTCATAGGAAAGCTCTAGAATGAGAATAGTGGAAAGATTTAAATCCAATAAACAAAGAAGGGTGGAAGGGAGGGAGGGGAAGGAAGAAAGGAAGGAAGGAAAATTCTGCAAAAAGACTGTGTTACCTAACTAGACAATTCACTGGACAATTGTGGCAGATAAAATTAAGAAACAATAAATAAGTTTTGTTTTATATTTACCTGAAAACTTTGAGTAGTTATTATTTTTATTATTTTTAATACATAGGTTGGTTATTTTGGGGGTGGGGGTGGGATTGCCAGGAGATTTAATCCCAAATTATCCAAAACTCTAGTTTCATGATCAGAAGAACAGTTTACAAGCCAGAAAGGTTCCATCAAATGTTCCTAGAATAGAAGATTCTTCAGATAATCATTCATGCCTAGTTACCTCATGTGGTTGCCTTTGAAAATCACCCAGAAACTAGAACTTGTCCAGAATGTGACACTGTGTTAATGGGTATGCCACACATGGCCGTGTAACACTGCCACTCTACAAAGCACAGTGATTGCTGGTGGCATCCAGGTGTTAGTTATTACCTATAAAGCCTTTGATGGCATAAAACCTGGTTATTTGGGGAAACTGCTTATTTTCCATGATTTCTGCCTGTCCAGTAATATCAGGAAGAGTGAATGCACTGAAGGTTTTCTCAATTAAGCAATGGTTTTTATCAGAATTCAGACAAGATGATTTTTCTGTTGTGGTGACTGCCCTGGAATAGTTTTGCCTCAAAGATCCATACAGGTCTTACCCTGGTGATATTTAAAAAGTATTTTTAAAACCTGCATATTCTTCAATGTTTTGGGACAGGATGGCTGCTGAGATCCTGATGATTGTGGTTTCATTTGGATCTGTTCTCTTCAGGATATCTGTGATCTGTTCTCTAATTTTATTGTTCTTGCTTTTAAGTATAAGCTGCTTTATATTTTGTAGCTGTTTAGAGAGTCATTTAGAATTATTTCAAGTAAGAGAACCTATAAATTAAATAAATAAGCAAAATAAAAATAAGCAGAAATGTCAACTGTATTCAAACAATTTCTTAAGCAAGCAGCAATTATTGTCCTTATCATCATAGCATTTTGTTCTTTATATCAACCCCCCAGGAAGAAATTTTTATATTTCCTTTTTCTCAAAAAGTCATCCTATCAACAAGGAAATCCTATCACCCAGAAAACAGTTCTTGCTATACTATATTCACAAACAGTTGCAGAACATACTCTTTCCTACACTTCATGTGCAGCATGAAAATGTGTTTGACAGATCATCTTCCTTGTTATGAAAATAAACAATGGTTGCTTTTCTTTAAACAAAACAGTTTCCATTCTTGAGCTTTCAATTAAACATTAAAGAAAATCTCAATCCAGGCAACTTTGCCTAAATCGGGGGGGGGGGGGAGATCCCTCACAAATTTAGGTTCAAACATAGAATGTCACTTTACAGTAATTGAGTTACTGTTATTGAAATGTCATATATGGAACTATCCAATCATCACAGGTCACCTCACTTCAAGTGTTTATCCTTAATTCTAGGTTGCTTCCCTTCTTCATTAGTTTCCATCCATTGTTTCTTGTCTTGCCTTTTGGTACTTTGGAAAATATGTTGACCCCACTCTTCTTTGTGGCAGTCCCTCAAATATTAGAACACTACTATCATGTCATCACTAGTCCTTCTTTTCTCTAGGCTAGACATACCCAATCCCAGCAACTGTTCTTAATATATTTTAGCCTCCAGCCCTCTAATCATCTTTGTTGTTCTTTTCTGCACTCCTTCCAGAGTCTCAACATCTTTTTTTATAACATGGTGACCAAACTGGATGCAGTATTGTAAGTGTGGTCTTACTAAGACTTTATAAAGTGGTACTAGAACCTCACATGATCTTGATCTTCTTTTATAAATATGTACCCTTTGTTTTGAACTTTCTTTTATTGTTTCTGTTGATGGAAAATGAGGGGAACAGAATTGGAAAATGTCTTGAAGTGAATAGTACAAATTATTCAAGAGGAGAGAACAATGCTACAGTTCAAAATTGACCAGACAGTTTTACATGCCTAAAATTGCCAGTTCAGCTTCTCATTGGGTGAAGTAACAAGATGAGCAACTCTAAACATTTATAAAATGTTGTGCACACAGTTCCAAAGTGCAAACGCTTTGCACTTTCTGTGTTTTTTGGACTACTGTGGGCATTAGGAGTAGTACCAATAGCAAACAAACATAGTTCTACTTCTTTGCTCCTTTCTTTATCACTGTCCTGCTTCCCCCTCCTCAGCACTTTTAGGCTCCCCACTTCAGATCCTGGATTATTCTCATCCCTTTAATACTTATCGTCCATCTTTTTATTTTTAACCATACTGCCTCTGATCTTGGGGATTATAGACAAACAATACTTTAGCAACATGTAACATTTTTAACTTCATCTCCTGCTGCTGCTACTATTATTTTATTTATCTAACTTACTTTATTAAATGTATATGCCACCCTTCCCACTATCCTCATTAATGACAATAACATAATATTTTTTGAAAAAAAGAACATTCAAAATAACCGTCAATAAAAGATAACACATTTAACCACTTATGAAGATAGCTTCAAAAAAGTGTTGACAATCAATACATGATCATATCTGATCTGGGAAAATAAAATTAAGACAACTTAACATTTCTTTTTTATCCTTTCTCTCACTTATTTATATATAAAACTCTGATTATTGTCACTGAAGAGCCAAGATCTGAAAGAATGGCAAAGTTGAATGATGTTTCATCCTATATCCTAATGAATGAGATGGGAGGATTGTCTTTCACCTCTAAATCAAAACACAGTTTCACAATAAGGTGAAGTGGCTAAAAATTGATTTTTATCATAGACCACAACTGAAGCCTTTATTTCAGGGAGGGAAAGAATGCCTAATTTGTTCTATAGAATATAATAGAATAGAGTAGAGTAGAGTAGAATAAAATAGAATAGAATAGAACAGAATTCTTTACTGGCCAAGTATGATTGGATACACAAGGAATTTGTCTTGGTGCAAATGCTCTCAGTGTACATAAAAGAAAATCATAATTGAATAGGAAGAAATTATCCTGGAACTGCTCCCCAGGCAAGAAGATATCAGGGAAGGACTTCAGAGTAAGGACATTTGCACTGTTAACAGGATCAGTGGGAATGCTTCCAGGATAACAAGAAGGGGTTTGTATTTGGGGCACATTACTATCCAAAACAATCTTTCCCAAAGCTGCTGTCATCTAGATTTGTGGATTTCTGCTCCCATAATCCTTGTCCAGCATAAAGAAGAAAGATGGCTTGAAGAGGATGACTCCCCATTCATAATGTCATTAACTCCAGAGCTTAAAATTATTTAATTACTTCATGATCCAGCTTAAATGGCTTGAGTCTATCCACCTTTTATTGTTTTCTTTGGTCTTTTAAAAATGTATCTAAAATGTTATTCATGTCTTCTATTTGAACTTTTTCATGGTTGTATCTTAATCTCTGTAAACATTGAATTCTAAGAAAAGTGGAAATGGAGCAAAACAAGACCAGCATGCTCAAAATGATGTTACAATCTAATTTGTTTTTCACTAATTATATTTGTAGGAAATGGACAAAAAGGACAAAGCACTACAGTGTGCTTTCCAGAAAAATCATAATTGCCTACACATGCCAAAACATTGATTACATAGAGGCATTCTGTTTGATATTAAGTTGAAAGGAAATGAGATTGAACTTTTAGAGTGGGGGACCACACATGAGCCAAGGAGGATGACATAGTGGTTACAGAAATAGCATGTGACTTGAGAAATTAGTTTTTCTAAATCCCAGGTTCTGCCTCATAATGTGGATATGATCCAATCCCCAATTCCATTTTAATTTGCTCTGAGCATATTTACTCTGAAACAAATACAGGACTTGCTTGCATAACAATGATGGTTAGGGCTGAAAAGCTGCAACTCAGCTACACATTTTCTTTAAATTCTGGTATATAGCAAGGGGAAAAAAGAAAGATATGTCTTCTCTTATACAGTCATATTGTCAGCAATCTTCTCTCCCTATTCAGAAAGAGATTAAGCTCTACTCACTGTAACATATATTAGGATGGCAGGACAGAAAACAACTTAGGGTGGTTGAAAACAAATCATTGTTGCCTTACCTGCCACTGTATTAATTATTTTCAAGTTTCTGGACTACAAGATAACAAGCCTTATGTGGTGGTTGAAGTTCTACAAACCAAAAGAGATTGCTTGACCATATAGATTGCAACTGGCTGAAAATAATGTTCGCATGAACTGTGGACACTGCAACAAGTCCTATAGATACTTGCTGTTCTGCCACTATTGACACTGTTCCCAGTGTTAGGTAACTGATTTTCCTTCGAGGCACAGGTTACACAATCACCAAAATTTTGCACACTCTGAGGCTGTCTCTGAATGAACTTGGAACAGTGCTATTTTAATGTTGTAAGGATGGCTTAGGTTTCCCTTACTCATAAACTGGGGACAAGAAAAAGGAAACTTGTGGGGGAACATGGTAAAAAAAAAAAAAAGACAATCCCAGATCATGTTTGTAAAAGTAATTGAGGATCTTGTCTGAGATGCAGAGTTCTGTTTGCCTGAGATCAATTTTCTGTAAATTGCCCTAACCCCTATCATTTTGTAAAAGAGAAGCAACTGGTATTTTAAGACAGCATTATTAGTAACCTACTACAAGAATTTGATAATTTCCACTGAACTAAGCAAGTATCATATCCAACAGTTTGAGAGCATAGCAAGGGTGAGGAGAAGCAATCTTTATGGGTGGAATCAGGGGCAAGGGCTATCCTGCAACTACCTAATATCCTGCAACACTAAAAAAAGATGTTCAGACTCTGGAACAGGGGTCTTCAAACTTGATAACTGTAACACCTGTGGACTTCAACTCCCAGAATTTCTCCTCCAGTCATGTTAGCTCAGGAATTCTGAGAGTTGAAGTCCACAACTTTTAAACTTGCCAAGTTTGAAGACCCTTGCTTTAGAAAAAGTGCAGAGAAGAGGAATCGGGTTGATTAGGGGACTTGAGACTGAAACATATGAAGAACAGTTACAGGAACAGGGCATGGCTAGTCTAGTGAAGAGAAGGACCAGGGGAAACATGATAGCAGTATTCTAATATTTGAAGAGCTGCCACAGAGAGGAAGCTATTTTCTAAAGCGCCTGTAGGCCAGACAAGGAATAATGGATGGAAACTGAACAACGGGAGATTTCACCTGGAAATAAGGTGAAACTTTCTGACAGTGAGAACAATCAACCAAGGAACAGCTTGCCTTCAGAAGTTGTGGGAGCGCTATCACTTGAGACTTTCAAGAAGAGGTTGGACTGTCACTTGTCAGAAATGGTGTAGGGTCTCCTGCTTGGGTCGGGGGGGGGAGTGGTTTGGACTAGATGACGTACAAGGTCCCTTCCAACTCTGTTAATCTGTTAATCTGTTTTGGTTTATAGGTTATGTACTTCTTTGCCATGGAAGCACATACAATGCCTTAAAAGTGATTCTTATATCTGCTGTTCAGGAGTCAGTCTCTTCACAAATGTGAAATGGGGGTGGAGGGGAACATTTATGGGCCCAGAGCACAAAAATAACTCCAACACTTCAGACAGCAAGATTTGACTTGAACATTTTGCCTTGGGGAAAATTTTAGCAAATCAACATGTAGTCCATGAGTATTCCATCTGTAAAAATGGAAAATAGTACAAATGCTTCAAATATTTTGAGATGCATCCAGATATTATAGTAATGTGGAGCAGATAAGTATCATAGCAGAGCCCATCAATCTTTATTTTTTCATGCCTGGTTTATCCAATTGGTATTTGTTGGAAAAACAAATGAGGGAGGGAGGGAGAGGGAGAGAGAGGGGGAGCGCTCTGCCTCCCCACACTCCACAGGCATACACACAAATTGGCAGCAGAGGAACATTTACTATCAGTAGCAGGTAGTATTTTACATTGAGGAATCAGGCAAAGAAAAAATGGTACATCTAAATATGAAATGAAGGAAACCAAAAATATAAGACTAAGATGGAGTAGATCAAAGACCTTGTTCTTTTATACAGCATCCAATCAAATACCTGCAGGAGACCCACAAACTGGTTTCAAAACAGCATCACCCTCCCAGCTGTGTTTCTCAGCAATTAATGGCATGGATATATTGGTTACCTCTGATACTGTATTGAAAATAATACATAGGCTACCTTTTTAACATTTAACAGATAATCAGAGTTAGAAGGGACCTTGTAGGTCATCTAGTCCAACCCCCCACTCAAGTGGAAGACCAGACACCATTTCTGACAAGTGGCAGTCCAATTTCTTCTTGAAAGTCTCAAGTGATGGCGCTCCCACAACTTCCGAGGGCAAGCTGTTCCATTGGTTGATTGTTCTCACTGTCAGAAAGTTTCTCCTTGTTTCCAGGTTAAATCTCTCCTTGTTCAGTTTCCATCCATTATTCCTTGTCTGGCCTTTGAGTGCTTTAGAAAACAGCTTGACACCTTCTTCTGTATGGCAGCCCCTCAAAAATTGGAAGACCGCTATCATGTCTCCCCTGGTCCTTCTCTTTACTAGACTAGCCATGCCCATTTCCTGTAACCGTTCTTCATATGTTTTAGTCTCCAGTCCCCTAAAAGTTGTTGCCTATTCTTCTATAATCCCTTTTTAAAGTTTTCTAACTACTTTGCTGGAAGTGTCCAAGCCAGAAAAAGAGATGCCTATTCATTTCCCAATGTTTCTTCCCCTGGAATATTTTGCATTTTGAAAACATCTGCTTCTGCACTCACTGAAAATAGGATAACCATTCCATTGTGATGTAATGAATAGATCCTTCCCTACCATATTTTACATATATTTGCATCATTTAATGGTTACTGAAAAAGAAAACAATTTAATGAATAATATAAAATGATCACCTTGTCATGGTTATTACTCAGAAAGCATGAAGTTTTTGTATTTGCTATTTTTCCATCCCAATGTTAAGTGCCATCCACGATAATGAAATTACCATAGGCTATAAAAAAAACTCCTAAAAAAATCTAGCACTGACGATGTTACCTGGCTTGGGTAATGAAACATCTTTAATAACCAAGCTCAGAGAACCTCAAGAACCCCTCATTTCAACCCTGAGCTACAAATATTCATCTTTATTGGTAGTCCCTCCCCATTTAGTAAAATACTGTTATAGTTTATAGTACTGTTAAGGTCAATACTTACATAACAAGACAGTTTTAACTTTCTGTTTGTCTGTAGGGTCCTGTGCTATTCATTTTCTATTTTCTGACAAATATACATCTTACCAATGCTTTTACTTAATAGTACTGAACCAAATGTATGTTTATTAATACATTAAAAGACTTTATTCCTGTCCATCTTCAAATCATAATCACCTCTTTTCTGTGTCAGGTAGGGTGTATTCTATCATATATTTATAATCTTAAGGACTTCACCATGGATTTTGGATAGAAGGATCCAACTTAAAAATGCCTCCTGTTGTAAGGTTCTCTTCGTAACACTAGAGACTCTGTGATTAAATGAACTAGAGTGTAAGCCGGGGAATGGCCAGGGTGATGAGGAATCTTTAAGGTATGTAACATCCCAGCAAGAATGAAAGGTATTGAGCAATGGGCAGTTGAAAAGGGAAGACAGCTGAGAGAGAAGAAGCAAGGATAACCTTGAAAGGAATGTAGGGAACTCCTCAGGTTTTATTTATTATATATTTGTTGCATTTATACCCCATTTTTCATCCTCATTTTAATGGCATACACCCTTCACATTTATAATCACAATAGCCTTATGAGTAGATAAGACTAAGAGATAATGGTTGGCCTAACCTCGGTCTCTTTGTACTAGTATGTTAAATGTTTCACCTAGTAATAGTATCTGCCAGCGTGAATATGCAGATATACTTCAAAATGTACTGTATTGAAAATAAGATGACAAGATTATTAGATTCTGGAAAAATAGTACTATATTAAAAAAAACAAATTAACACCAACTGCTTAGCAATCATGGAGTTCAGTCTTTTGCAGCTTCAGCATTTGTCACTTATCCCAATGCCACAGCAAAGGCAAGTCGGATTTCATGGCATATAAGTCAATGAGGAAAGAATTTTCCAAAGGCAAAAAATTTTAATTGAAAAAACGTGTAACATTTGTACAACATATTTCTATACCAGTAATATTAGACTAACACAACATCACAACACAACATAACATGTAACATAGCATAACATAACATAACATAACATAACATAACATAACATAACATAACATAACATAACATAACATAACATAACATAACATAACATAACATAACATGTGATCTGTTTTGGAGGCATGAGCTAGCACTCTGAAACAGACCAGTTTAGTATGTATCACTTTGTTGATATTTCGCTCTTAATGCCTCGCTCAATGCCTCAGCCCAGAACCAGATACAAGAAGCCTCATTCTCCCTGTGGTAAAAGTGTAGAATCAGATTATATTTATAGGAACCTAGAAAATTATTGGGAGATGAAGTAGGCCATTTTTTTAAAAAATCATGCAATGGTTTCTAAGCAATATTGTTAAATAAACAGTTTTTTTTTAAGGGACATAATGTTGTTTTAGAAGAATGTTATAATTGTTGTGAATGCATAATACCAATAAAGTTATCATTGAGCTTGAAGTCAAGTGCAGGGTTCTGGCCCTGCACTCCTGATTGGCTGTTGATGGCCCGATCGGATTGGCCCGTTCAGAAGCCTCCGATTGGCCATTAACAGACCATTCCCATTGGATAACGGAGCTAGTGCTCCAGGTTCGCTATTGGTTGAGTAGTTAATGAGTTGCCTATATAAGTGAGGCTTGAGCAGCCTTTGAACTGAGCTGTCACAATATGTAAATAAAGAGTTTGAAGTACACTGTTTCTACTGGCTCGTCTCCATCATTCGCACCCATGCTCCAAACTTAACACTGGTGACGAAGGTGGGATTGGATGACATCAGAGCCAACTAAGCACGTGATGGAAGCGCACAATGGCGGAACCATGTCCGGCAGCGCAATACCACCCGCTCCATTCGATCCAGCTCAAGAGGACTGGGAGTCTTACATGGATCGTTTCCAAATGTTTTTAGAAACAAATAATCTGAAGGATGCAACGGCCGGAAAGAAACGGGCAGTATTCTGACGCACTGTGGCCCAATGGTTTTTAAGATGGCTAAGGCATTAGCGAAACCAGCTGAGGTGAAGGCCATGGACTGGGACGTCCTCGAACCGCTGCTAAGGGCCCACTATGCACCCACCGTTCCAACGCTCGTAAGATGACACGAGTTCCATCAACGGAACCAGCGGAAGGGAGAAAGCATCGCCGATTTCGTTGCAGACCTCTGGAACTTGGGAGGCCTTTGTGATTTCACCAACCTGGAAGAAGCTTTGAGAGACAGAGTAGTCCTTGGACTAGACGCTCTAAACGTACAAAGCAAAATAATGGCAAGGGGCGACATCACCCTTAAAGATGCCATAGCTGAAGCTACAGCAGCTGAGGCAACCAAGAAGTCGGCTGCTCAACTACGCCGAATTCGCACTCCAAACCACCAACCGGACGGCGAAATTTCACGCAATGCAGAACGGCGACGTTCAACGGCCCATCATGAGGACCTCTTTTCGTCATCAGACAGTGATGAAGAAGAGGTCCATTGCCTACGGACCGATCGGGAACAACACCCAAGGTCCGAACAACAACCCTGCGCTGGCTGCGGGGCCAACCATTTTCGCACTGACTGCAAATTCCGTGACGCACTCTGCCATTTGTGCGGGAAATGAGGCCACATTGGGCGGGTCTGCAGAAGCCTCCTCGGACCCAGCCCGACCTCGAAAGGAACCAATCTCCGCCAATTGACAGGGAATCGCCCTGTAAGGCGAGAACCAGTAAACCACTCCTACGGAAACCGACCCGTGAATCGTCTAGCGAGACGAGAAGAAGCTCACCAAAAACTCACTATTGGCCATGCCTCTTCATTAGACGCTCAGAAAATTCAGGTCAAAGTGAACATTGAAAATCGGCCCTGCCCAATGGAAGTAGACTCGGGATCATCCCTCTCCATGGTCTCATGGAAGACCCTCAAGCAACTCATCCCCACTATCCGGTGCCAAGACCTTCAATTTCAACGGCTCATCCTAAAAGACTACCAGGGGAACCGAATTCCAGTTGCAGGATCCATCCGAGTCCGGGTTACATTCAAGAACTGCACGGCGTACTTACCCCTGATGGTGATCGATAAGGACCGGCCTAGCCTGTTGGGCCTACAGTGATTCGCACCACTCGGACACGAAGTGGCAGGCATTAATTGAATCAGCGGCAGTGACTGGGAGGAAGACCTAACCCGCGAATTCAAGGACGTCTTCGAGGAAAAGCTAGGTGAGTACAAGGGGACCCTGATATCCTTTAGTCTTAATCCAAAGATAGCGCCCATCCGCCTTAAGCCTCGTTGAGTTCCGTTTGCTCTAAAACCAAAAATCGATGAGCAGCTGGATAAGTTGATTGCCCAGGGAGTTTTAAAGCCAATGGATCACTCTCCTTGGGAAACGCCGATTGTGACACCCATTAAGCCGGACGGCTCCATTAGAATTTGCGGGGATACCGAGCCACCCTAAACCACGCCCTGCAACAGAACCCATATCCAGTGCCAGTAGTACAGCACCTCCTCCATTCCCTGGGGGGCAGAAAAGTCTTCGCTAAATTAGACTTAGCTCAGGCTTACCAGCAATTGCCGGTTGACAAAACAACAGCACAGGCACAGACTATCGTAACACACCATGGCGCCTTTAAATGTACGCGGCTTCAATTCAGAGTCAGTGTAGCCCCAGGGATCTTTCAGAGCCTAATGGAGAGACTATTGCAAGGGATCAAGGTCTTTGTCCCCTATTTCGATGATGTGCTTATTGCTGCCCCCACTCAAAAAATCTTGCGGGAGCGTCTAAGATTAGTATTACAAAAATTTCAGGAAGCAGGCCTGAAAGTTAAAAAAAATAAATACAAAATGTGTACCGATCGTGTTGAATTCTTAGGGTACCTAATTGACAGTCAGGGTATTCACCCTACTGATAGTAAATTAAGAGCAATAAAGAACGCTCCCAGACCCCAGAACAAGACCGACCTCCAGGCGTTCCTAGGCCTCATCAACTTCTATAATGTTTTCTTGCCACACAAAGCGACTGTCACTGAACCGCTACATCGTCTTTTAGAGAAAAAGGCAAACTGGGTATGGGGTGACAAAGAAGAGCAGGCGTTCCATAATGTAAAAAAACTACTGACTTCGGACACCGTGCTTATGCAGTACAATGAGACTTTGCCAATAAACATAACCTGTGATGCATTGCCTTTTGGAGTGGGCGTCATTTTGAGCCATGTGTTATCCAACGGTAACGAAGCCCCTGTTGCTTACTTTTCAAAGACGCTCTCGAAAACCGAGCGAAATTACAGCCAAATCGATAAGGAAGCCTTGGCGATTGTATCAGCAGTTAAGAGGTTTCATGAGTACGTGTACGGCCGGAATTTCACCATTGTAACTGACCACAAACCATTGCTGGGGATCATTGCTCCCCGAATGACCCGCTGGTCAGAATTCTTGGCTGCCTACAATTATCGGCTACAATATCGTCCGGGGAAAGCCATTCCTCACGCCGATGCGCTGAGCCGTACACCGCTCCCTGAAACTATCAACGATCCTGCACCAACGATGACAGCATTGCAGATCGAGACACTCCACACACCGCCATTGACTGCCCGTGACATCGCAACAGAAACAAAACGCGACCCCATCTTGGCGCGAGTCCTCACATGGGTGGAACACGGATGGCCATTGGACCAAGTACCAGACAATTTTGCACCATTCAAAAGTCATCAAACAGAGTTGTTCTCGCAGAAGGGCTGTGTCATCTGGGGTGATAGAGTCGTTATCCCAGACTGGCTCCAACAGACGCTGCTAAGAACCTTGCACGATGGCCACCCTGGCATCATGCGCATGAAGGGCCTCGCACGAAGCTACGCGTGGTGGCCAGGCATCGATAGACAAATCGAATCATGGGTTAAAACTTGCAAGAGTTGCCAAGAAGTCAGCAACGCTCCACCAAAGGCAACCCCGACTGAATGGGAGACACCGCGGGGACCCTGGTCCCACATCCATCTGGACTTCGCTGGGCCAACCAAAGGCCACACGTTCCTGCTAAACGTCGACGCCTACTCGAATTGGCTCGAGATTCACCGAATGAGCAGCACAACCACTGATGCAGTCATAAAAAGACTAGAAAGACTTTTTGCAACCCACGGATTATCAGACGTTCTGATATCCGATAACGGGCCCCAATTTACCGCGCTACCTTTCGAGCAGTATTTGGCTGACTGGGGCATTCGACATGCGCTCACTTCACCTGTGCACTCTGCTGCAAATGGTAGGGCTGAGCGCATGGTTCAATTTGTCAAAAAGACTTTGCAAAAAATCGACGAAAAAATCAACCGGATCCTCTTTCTGCAGCACATTACACCTCACAGCGTCACCAACAAAACGCCTGCCAAACTGCTAATGGGACGAAAACTCCGCTTCCATCTCGATCGGTTACACCCAGCCTATGAACCTGAAAAGCCACTCAGATCCAGCAGCCGATGCCATACCTTCCAGGTAGGCGATCTAGTATTCGGTAAAAACTTTTCGGGCGATCCGCTATGGGTTGAAGCGACCGTAATCCGCGTAACCGGCCCTAGATCATACCTCGTTCAGTGCCCGGACAATAGACTTTGGAAGCGCCACATAGATCAGCTACGATCGCGGGAGATACAGAGGAAAGCGAATTATTATTCGAAGGAAACCCCTTCGAAGAGACTGATAATGGAACGGAAACGCAGGAACAGGAACCAGGGACCAGAGTAAATACACCTCAAGAAATGGCCAGTGATATTGATGACAATGGAAACGCGAACTCGGAACCAGAGGCACCCTTACCGCTAAACAACGATCTACCTCAGCAAGAGTGCAGCCAACTGCTGGGCACCTTGCGAAAATCAAAAAGACTAATTAAACAACCGTCCTACCTTAAGGACTATGTAACTGCGCCCCTTGGGCACAAGCCGGGACAAAGGGGTGTTGTGAATGCATAATACCAATAAAGTTATCATTGAGCTTGAAGTCTAGTGCAGGGTTCTGGCCCTGCACTCCTTATTGGCTGTTGATGGCCCGATCGGATTGGCCCGTTCAGAAGCCTCCAATTGGCCATTAACAGACCATTCCCATTGGATAACAGAGCTAGCGCTCCAGGTTCGCTATTGGTTGAGTAGTTAATGAGTTGCCTATATAAGTGAGGCTTGAACAGCCTTTGAGCTGAGCTGTCACAATATGTAAATAAAGAGTTTGAAGTTCACCGTTTCTATTGGCTCATCTCTATCATTCGCACCCATGCTCCAAACTTAACAATAATGAAGGTTGCAGTGATGGTAGTTCATGCAGTGGGAATTCCTGGGACAAATTTTAGGCAACATTTTAAGGAGATTGTGTTTACAAAGAACATGCCACTGCCTAAAAATACCAAAGTTATTTTTAGATATTATAGAGCAGAGGTCCCCTCTATCCCCTGGCTGTGGAGTGGTACGCTCAAGTGATGGGCGAGTTAGAAAAGCTTTTGTGCAAGTGTGGGATCTAGGCTGCACATAGAAATATCCCCTTCTCTGCCAGAAAGTTTGGGGGTCACTGTTATAGAGGAATTTATAGGGATTGATTCACAGATCTTTTTTATGAAATTAATGAGTTGCTAGGTCAGGTGAGTCAGTAGTTACTGACACTCAGAATAGTCTACTTATCAGAGTAAGAGTAAGGGAAATAATGAGCCTTGACTACCTTCATGAAATCGGTAGTAAATAAGAATTTTTCTACTCCTTTATGATCTTTTCATTCTTCAAGTTGCTGACAAAAGGATATCTGTGTTTTGGAATTAATAAGAGTGCTGTAAAAAAATTATTGCTGTTTATAAAAAAAACAATAAACAGTTCTTCCTTTTATTTATTTCTTCATGCCTTGTCCAGCCTTACCTAACTTAAACAAGAAAGATACTTTGCTGATGTCCCATAATTACTGTGTATATTAGTACATATACCACTCAGAGATTTCTTTCTCATGCAGTTCTACTATGCAATTTTCAAAATGCAGAGATTCATCAGTATAAATCTTATTAACCTTTTAAAGGCATGGTTAGATAGAGAGACAGACAGACAGATAGATGTTAGATAGATAGATAGATAGATAGATAGATAGATAGATAGATAGATAGATAGATAGATGATAGAGATAGATGATAGATAGATGATAGATAGATGATAGATGATATAGATAGATAAATAGATGATATAGATAATAAATAAATGATAGATAGATAGATGATAGATAGATAGATAGATAGATAGATAGATAGATAGATAGATAGATAGATAAGCCATCTTTTTTTGTAAAGAAACTAGAGGCAATGCACTTAGTGTCCTCTCATTTTTTTGCCATTCCTAACCCATCATCTTAACTGCCAGGTCATGCTATTTCTCTATTTCTCCATTTGATTTCTTGCATATCTCTCACATTTTCTCTTTATACCTATTCAATTTTCATTGACCTATTGTTGCTTTGAAAAATCTCATCACTTTTTTTAGGGCTATACTGAAAGGATTTTCAAAGCTGTTGGGATTTGAATTCTACTTTGAAAAACAGCCTTAAGGCTTGCATTCTTTGTCCACAGGAATATTTTAACTAATACTGTTCTGAAATGTATCTTCCAATTTCCTAAATGTCTTTGTTTTCTGTGGGGGGAAAATGATTCTGTTCAATTACCTCATTTGGTGCTTACAATGTCTTTGGTGGTATATTTAAGTTTACCTCATTACTTCAGTGTGGTAAAAGATTCTACCATTACTGGTCTTTTTCTAACACACGCCTTTTCATCTCTCTATAGGTTAACTGGGCAAACATCCCTCTTTATCTGGAAAATATAATGGACAATGTTTCCTTGTGAAGTTTTAATTTAGTATGGGAACCTAGAAAGAAATCCCTCTTTCTGGACAGGAGAAATAGCAGAACACTCATCCATGCCCATCAACCATCTCATTCTTAGGAATTTTGCTGAAATTTCTTTCCCTATAAGAAAAAAAGTGAAAGAAATTTATTTTACATGTAAATAAAAGGGAATGTTTAAAATAAGGAACTATTCCGCAAGCCAGTGTGTTTCATTCCTTTCATCCTGGATGTTGTTGTTCTTTATGAAATACACCTCAGAGCTGAACCTTTCATTTGGCTTCAACTATAATTATTGGTATAAAAATCACTGACAGACCTTCCCTATAACATAACACTGTAATTCACCTCCATGATTTGTAATGTGACAGCTCTTAATATTTGAGTTGAGATCAATGGTGGGATTCAATTTTTTTTGCTACTGGTTCTGTGGGCATGGCTTGGTGGGTGTGACTTGGTGGGCATGGTAGGGGAAGGATATTGTAAAATCTCCATTCCCACCCCATTCACGGAGAAAGATAACTACAAAATCCCATTCTCTCCCCACCCCACTAACTTGATTTCCAGCTTTGTTCTCCTGTGTAGGGCAACAAAAGAAGACCCAACCAATCAGCTGGGACTCAGGAGGCAGATGGGGTGGGGCCAGTTGGAGGTGGTATTTGCTGGTTCTCTGAACTACTCAAAATTTCCTCTACCGGTTCTCCAGAACCTGCTGAATACTACCTCTGATTGAGATGCTTTAAAGTTTTTCCTAACCAAGGGAAAAAAACCCATTCATGGTAATGCCTTGAACATAAGTCAGAATTCATATCCGGTAGACCAGGTAGATTAGATAGACCTTGCAGATCTAAAACAGATTTAGTAAGAGAATCTTTTGCAAGTCCAAATGCTCTATCTTTTCACCTTCTTTCATCTTGATGAGAATTGAAAGGGGAGAGCTGTGTGAGGCATTTTTGCAAACTACGTTCTTAGTCTGAGCTCAAGTTTCATTTATCTGATTATTATTTCAGCTACCAGATCTCCTTTCTGTTCTTGAAGGCCATTCTTCAAAGACATTGCTCACAACTTGGAGAGCCTCACAGATTTGATGTATGTACTGAATGTATGCATGTGTTAATGAATGATGTTACTATCTCTATGGTCCCCAGCACCATCTGGTGGAAATTCCATTTTAAAATATCAAGATGATGCAGTATATAGAAAAGATTGACAAAATTTGGGTTCCATTACTGGTTTTTGAAATAATATGTTGTATCTAACTCCTTGCTGAAATAAATCTACTTGGTGATAGAGGGAAGAGTATATACTCTCAACATTCATATTACGTGTGAAAAATACACTGTGGGAAATGTTGGAACAAGATGTCTAGGTGAAATTATGGGACACAGCAAAAAGGATCTTCTCGTGTTCACTCAGAGGGCATGGAGGGTTCATAATCATGGTAGATTGCTATAGGTTTTCTGTCAATGCACTTCTTGACTAGGCATTCAGATGCCATATAGTGTCCCCTCCTCCTACAATTCTAGGCAGCTCAAATAAAATTTGAAACATGAACTCAAGAAGATGAAAACACACAAATTCCTTTATCTTCTCCTCCTATTTTTGCCATGACAACAACCCTGCAAAGTGGATGTATTCACTGGCTTGAGTTATTTATAAAAATAATCAAGGCAGGGTATAAATCAGGGATGTCCAACCTTGACAACTTTAAGACTTATGGATTTCAACTCCCAGAATTCCTCAGCCAGCTGACTGAGGAATTC
The DNA here is from genome assembly GCA_033807585.1 of Hydrophis major. Classification (NCBI taxonomy): domain Eukaryota; kingdom Metazoa; phylum Chordata; class Lepidosauria; order Squamata; family Elapidae; genus Hydrophis; species Hydrophis major. The sequence continues at coordinate 126,946,432 of CM066328.1, forward strand.
TGGCAGTTGAAGTCCACAAGTCTTAAAGTTGCCAAGGTTGGACACCCCTAGTATAAATGAATTGCTAGACCTTGACTGCAAATGTTTAGATGATCAGTAAATGGCAGTAAAGAGCAGAATTCTGTGAAGGAGGGGAATATGCTGCCTTCTTGTGCTCATCCAAATATTTGCAGTCCAAATACTGCAAGTATTTGAGATAAGATGTCAACAAGGTACATGTGGTATACATTCAGGCTAAGTCCCGAAAGCCAGACAATGAAGTTGGACCTTCTGCTCTGCCCTGGGCCTCTAGCTGCTAACAAGAAGCCAGTTTGTTTGATGAGCAAGTCACTGTTGCCACAAGAACCAGAAGTTTTATTTTGTGATGAAACAAAATAACTTTCAGAACTTTTTCCTATTTCAAACTCACTGTTTTTAAAAGTAGAAATATACCACACCGACTTTTCACTCTCCTACAACAATCTAAGATATGACAAGTCTCTAGACTTCTTCCTTTCCGCCTGCTGGCACGCTGTCTCATGCACAGATAAAGCAGGTTTCCCCACTGTAAATCTTTTGCCTGCTCTAATTATAATATCTAAATCCAGTTTCTAAGATTTCTTAGAAGCATTAGTACAATTATTTATGTTGGCTGATAGGTGGAAGTTATCTACTTGACTAAAAGAGAAAAAAAGTGATCAGCATGAAGTGGCTGCATTACTGTAAACTCTGGGAAGCAACAGTAACGGTTCCACGTTCTTTGCCCTTGTTTCTAAAAGGAAACAAAACAAAAGCACAGCTGAATACATTCTGTTTATTTTTATTTTGCAAAATTAATTATCTGTTACAAGGAGGGCTGAAGAACAACACTTCTGCCCTGAATCTATAAATCCTGGAAATTCTGTTCAGCAAAATCCTCTGAGATTTTGTCAATCATTCACCACACACGTTGAAGCTTGCTCTCCCAATATAAAAGGGAGAACAAAAACCTCATCGTGCGGCAATTGTAATTTCTTCCCAAATTATCCTTATAAAACACAACTGTAATGTTCACTAAGTGCTTCCTGTCTTTATTTAGTGTCTCTGTGTTTGTTTGTTTGTTTACACCGGTTACATTTCATGGTTCCTTTCTACCATGCAGGAGGTGAGGGCCCTCCATGGATCTGCTTTCTAGGCCTTGAACCAGATTGCATTCCTGTAATCTGAGGGAAGTTTTACCTCAGTTTCTCACTGATTAATTTTCACCCAAGGGGAAAAAGAAAGAAAGAAAATAGACAGTAATTGGAGCAGCAAGCAGAGCAGAGCAGCCAAATTGTGAGACTGTGTGTTATTGTGTCAGCTGGTTATTATTATAGCTTATTATTAGCATTGTGTTGCTGTCTGCAGAGCTGTAGGATCTTTGCCAGGCAGTTGTTCAGCACACAGTGTATTGTGACTGGCACTTGGATTGCTCTCCTGTCCTCAGTGCCTCCCCAGGAATGTGGTTCATGATTCCTGTTTACAACTGCTGCACTTTTCTCTGTGCAGTGTGGTGTGAAGTGGACAATGCCAAGCAAGAGCACCAGTTCAAAGTGACCTAGGATGATGCACTTATTCCGGCTTCATGATGAGACACAAATTGATTTCTGGATTTACTATGCATACCATTGCAGTTTTCTCTCTCTTGTGGACATATTTGTATACCTGCCCTTCGTTTATGTTGTATCATTAGTAATATTCGCCCAGGGTTTTCTAAATTGTAACAACACTTGATTATCATTGTAAGAGTTGTTGTTTGGCTGATATCCTCATATCCCAATAGTCCTCCTCTCTAATTATTTTGTGGAGGGAGGGCAGTTTTTGTATCAATCCTTGCCTATTGTCTCCTGATTTACTGGAAAAGTAGGAGACAGAATGAGAAAACTGAGTTGAGATTTCATGTTTTTTCATAGTCTGGGGTGTTGTGTGAAGGGTTATGAAACTTGACTATCCTTCAGGCAGAATTAAAAAGAAACTGCACGTTCTGGTTGTCATCCAAATGGCATTTATTCATATTTTATAGGAGTGTGCAATGAAAGGGTACATAGCTTGGAAGGAGTGATTCATTTCAACGTTTCTTTGAGTGAACCCTCCACCTGTAACTTCTTCACAGTGTAGTTATTCCATTTCTAATGATGGAGCAGAGCCTTTGCAGATGAACACAGAAACCTTTTGGGGGGACTTTTTTTGTTCATATTATCTTTAGAGTTATGTCTTAACTGGGCCCAGTAACCAAAGAATTGCTTTAAAGATCAAGGTTTTATGATCACATTCAACCACACACACCCCTTAACAATTTGACAGTGGCAACATGCACCAGCTGAAGCTTTGTAACTATTTTTATGAGTAGCCAAATGCCATATTTAGCATGTAGTAATAAGATCATGAGATTATTATGGCATGAATCACTAAAGCTAATGTGTGGAAATCCTTCTCTTCTTTTTGCACACTGTAGTCTAAATCAGTGGTTGCCAACCAATGGGCCGCAGCCACTGGTAGTCTGCAAGAAAATTTTGGTGGTCCACAGAAAAACATCACCCCCAAAGCACCCCCCAAAGCAATTAATCCAGGCTGCATGGGAATACAAGGCTGCGCTGCCCACATGGCCCATGGGAACAGAAGGCTTGTGTCACTTGCATTGTGAACACGAGGTAGTGAGGGGAGGAGGGAAAGACCGGAGAGGGGGAACTTGCCCCACTCCCCCATGCACCTCACCTGGTTACCGGGCTGCTACTTTCCACTTCTTTCTTCTTCTGCTTTTGGCTGCACGCAAGGAAACCAGCAAAAGTCTTTCTTTCTCTCCCCCAAACTCCTCCAGAAATGAGTCTTTGGGACCCTGCAAGCCACTCTGCATCATTTCTGGTGGAGTTTGGGGGAGAGAAAGGAAGACTTCTGCTGCTTTCCTTGCATGAAGCTAAAGTCTCTCTCTTCCCCTGAGAATGGATCTGGAAACGGTATCCTGCGATCCCAAATAAAGAATGATCTATCGGTAGGAAAACGGGATAGGGAATTTTCCTGCAGACTTTTTTGGGGATTTTCCCAGGGTCTCTGCAAACAGATCGATCAATCATTCTTTATTTGGGATTGCAGGATACCGTTTCCTCCCCCCCCCCCCCCACCTGAGAACAGATCTGAAAAGCAGGTTAAGAATGTGGCTGCCTTGGAGAGTATGTGTCAGTGGTGGCATTCTTTTTTTTTTTTTTTATTACCAGTTCTGTTGGCATGGCTTGGTGGGCATGGCAAAGGAAGGATACTGCAAAATCTCCAGTGAGAGGTGGTATTTGCTGGTTCTCCAAACTATTCAAAATTTCCGCTACCGGTTCTCCAGAACTGGTCAGAACCTGTTGAATAGCACCTCTGGTGTGTGTGTGTGTGAGAGAGAGAGGGGGGGACCTGTGTGTGTGTGTGTGTGTGTGTGTGTGTGTGTGAGAGAGAGAGAGAGAGAGAGAGAGAGAGAGAGAGAGAGAGAGAGAGAGAGGACATCACTGCCAGCCCTCCGAGATTAGATCGGATCTCTCTCTCTTTCCCTCCCTCTCCCTCTCTCTCTTTCTCTCTCTCTCTCTCTCTCTATCCCACCAACGTCAGCAAGCCACCATCAGTCAAAATTCATATTAGTGATCCATGGGATTTAAAATTATGAGTTTGGTGGTCCCTGAGGTGGAAAAGGTTGGCGACCCCTAATACAAGGCACTTTGTCCCACAGTGGATCATTGGGGGGGGGGGGCATATCAGCTTAGCTATTCTTAGCATGCTGGCTACATGACCACAGAAATGTCTTCAGACAACATTGGCCTTTGGCTAAGAAACAAAGATGAGCACCTCCCCCTAGAGTCAGACATGACTGAATAGGTGAAACCTTTATCTCTATTCTTGGCATCTTTTTAGCTAAAGATACATTGTAGGATGCTGACAAGGAGGACAAGTATTAACACTGACCTTCCTAAAATAAAATAATTTATCATTTTTCTTGTCATCCAAATGAAAACTTTTGACTGATTGTATGCCATCAAGTTGAGGTTGGCTCTTAGCCACCATTTAAGCAGATCTTCCAGAATGGTGTGTCCCTAAATTGCCCCTTCAGGTTTTTGATTGTATATACCATGTTTTCCCAAAAATAAGACCTGGTCTTATTTTCTTTTGACCCCCCCCACTGCCCAAATGGCTTCTTTTCGGGGAATGTCTTAATTCTCCCCCATGTACTGATATGAGGTGGGGAAGCCAGCTTCCCCCGTGCGCCTCATGCTGGCTTACCTAATGCTCGTACCAGCCATCCAAACAAAAAAAGTTTCGCATCAGCTGCTCCAGCAACCTTGGCAACTGGGCCACTTCTGCTGTGTAATTGTGGTTGAAAAAAGACCAGGAAGCCAAGGGAATGTGCCTCACGTGCCCCGCACTGGCTGAACTAATGCTCGCACCAGCCATCCATGTCAAACAGTCTCGTGGCATCTGCTCCAGCTACCCCGGCCACCGGGTCGCTTCTACTATGTAATTATGTAAGCCGGTGCAAGGTGCATGGGGCCTCCTGGTGTTTTTGTGGCCGTAATTACACAGCAGAAGCGGCCTAGTGGCCAGGGTTGTTGGAGTAGTCACCACAAGGCTGTTTCATGTAGAAGACTGTTGAGACCATTAGATAAGCCATCACGAGCTGCATGGGGAAGCTTGCTCCCACACCTCCTATCAGACTTGTCCATGTAGTCACCAGACTTCCTCAAAGGCAAAAAGAAAAACTTGCAAATGAGGACAGGGCTTTAGATGGATTGTTCTGACTTCTGTGGCCCTCCTCTCCATGTGCAGCTCAAGCCCTTCACAACTAACATTCAAGATGCCTTAGGTTGTTCGCCCTGAAATACTTCCTCTGTTTCTCTGTACAGAACTCTCCTGTTGCAGCCTTGACCACTGATGCCCCAAGGCACTGGGAATTGGCTTGAAACAAAAGGAAAAAAAAAGTTTGCAAAAGGCAGTGGTATTGAATAAAGCTTCCATTGAGTAGGAATTTATCTCCTCCTACACCCCGCCCCCCCTGCATTCCCAAGCAGCACCTGCTGTGTGAGGCTGTTGGCCAACTCTGCTGAGACGCTGTGATTAAGCAAACAAAAACAGCAGGCAAAAAATTCCTCTTTATAATGCCTGTTATCCTCAGGCTACCTTGCAGCATTCCCTGCTCCTGCCTTGCCATCCTCCCTTCCCCCCATTACTCCCGCCAAATCGGTTGCTTTCATCAATGCCAGGGTCAAATTTGAAATGGGTAAGATTATAATGGGGTGTGGAGTGAGGATAGAGATGTCCTTTTCATGTAAAGAACACAACTGTGTTTCCTCATATCTCTTGCCCAGGCAGATCAAAAGTAATGTTATTAAGGCCTTGAACAATTTCGACTCGCCTCCCAATCCAAAGACTAAACATGAAATGCAATCGTTTTGATAACAAATTAGAAGAGAAGTGATGCCTTTTAAGGACACCAAGTTCATGCACGTCCCAGGCTAATTAGTATTTTAGATGATAAATTGATTTGCCAGCTTTCTAGCACGTGTGCTAGTGAGTATCATTACATTGGAGGGGGAGGGGGCAATCTGTTTTCTTCTCCATGTGGAAAACAAACACTAACAATGTGCGTGTGTCCTGTTTAGATCCTCTTTAGATCCCTGTGTATTTGCAAAGAGTTCCCTCACCAGATATTAAGATATTCAAAATGAAACATGATGAAGCAGAAGCACATTTATTGACCAGGTATACCTCGAATGAAACACTGATTGGAGACATGAAAGAGAGTCAATGTAACTGATTGAGGAAATTAAATAAATGAATGTAAATCAATTAGAGGAGGGGGTCACACCTGGTGCCCATCATCCAAGAAAATCCATTCAAGATATTTATGTATCTTATGAAACTTTGCTTTTTCCTTCCAGTTGCCTACAATCACAAGGCAAAAAATGAGCAGGCCTGCATCACAAACAGCTACTTTGCTCAAATTTATTTTTGCTATTTTATTCAACCCTGGAATAATATTCTACTATAGGAGCATTCTCAGAACCTGGCTGCTTTCAACGAACAGTTATCACATTTTTTTTTCATTGCCTCTTTCCCATGATATGCAATAGCTTGATGCCTTTTTCAAAAGGATGGGGTTCATGGCACAATGGAGTAATGTTTTCTCCTCCCCACATGCTCCAGCAGATGCCCCTGAATTTCCACATAGAGCACTACATCTAGAGCAGGGGTGTCAAACTTGATTTCATTGAGGGCTGCATCAGGGTTGTGTTTGGCCTGGAGAGGTGGAGGGTATGGGGATGTCCAGGGTGGGCAAGGCCAACTTGACATCACTTTTGTTGGGGGCACTATGTTAGTTCAGGCAGGGCTGAGGGAATCTATTATCTCCAGTGGAGGAAGATGAGACCAGGGAGAGTGCCAAACCCTTGTCCTTCAGAGAAGCCTCACCATTCCTCTCAGGCCACGTGGAGGACCCCACACCCCAGTCCAGCCCAGCCCAGCCCAGCCCAGCCCAGCCCAGCCCAGCCCCACTTCTCTGAGGGGGTGCTTGGCTGCACTTACCTCCTCCTTGAGACTTCTACTGCTATTCTTGCTCTCCTTAGCCAGGTTGCTCATGGTGTGTGTGGGAGGGCAAAGTGTGTGGGTCAGAGGGAGGCACACTCCCTCTCCCTGCAAGGAGATCTGGCTTTGTAACCAAAGCATCTTCAGTGAAAGGATGGGAGACCACCAGGAGAGGTTAGATGGAGAAGACAAGGGGATGGTGAAAGGGCAGCAGGCTGGCTGGTGGCCAAGTGCTAAGGCAGGATTTCCCTCAGACCCTCCTTCCCTCACATTATAATCTCCCTTCCTTCCTTCCTTCCTTCCTTCCTTCCTTCCTTCCTTCCTTCCTTCCTTCCTTCCTTCCTTCCTTCCTTCCTTCCTTCCTTCCTTCCTTCCTTCCTGTATATGTAATTTGAGGCTAAAAATAAGATCCCAGTAAATTGGAATTATGACTATATAAGTTAGCATTGCTGACTAAAATACTCCCACGAAATTAAAGTATTAGGATCTATTTATTACTTATAAGCAGGGGTGGGATGCTACCAGTTCTGCCCGGCTCTGTAGAACAAGTGGCTCTGAAGAGCAGCAGAGAACTGGTAAAATGTAAGTACCGAAGCAGTAGTGACACTGGTTGAATCCCACCACCCCTATTTATAAGATATACTGTACTTTCTTTCATTAATTGAATCTTTCTATATTCACGGAAAGATAATAATTCATAAAAAGTGTGCTTTACACAATTACATATCCTAGGTCTGCTTCATTTAAAAATGGACTTGGCTTCCGGTTTGTCAGGCTTCAGTGGCGGCAGGAATTCGCATTTGTGTGTGATCCCTGCCACGTTCACTGCTGGAGTGCCTCCGATCCAGCTGGATTTGGAGTCTATTAGTTATCCTGCAGGGATAACTGAAGACAGGGGAGATCTGGACAGGGGTCTGGGGGCATCGCAACCCCCTTCCTCAGCCGGCTAAACTCCTTTTCCAAAGGCGGTCAGCAATGGCTGCCACAAAGAACCTCTCAGCTGAACAAGTTTTGTGCAGGAGGAAGTGGAGAAAGTGAAAGTCTTTGGCTGAACCAGGACAATAAGTAACATCTGAACACCCTGGAAATCTAACTCTCTAAAGGATATGTTGCTTCCCAAGAAGATCGTAAAAAGCTGCAGATGAAAGTGAAAAGGGAAAGGTTTTTTTTTCTTCACTCTCCTTCCCTGTGGAGATAGCAACGGAAATCGCAAACACCCACTTTGGCAACAGAAGGTAACTAATTTTGAAAATTAAAGCCAAGGGGACATTAAAGATTTCTGAACATTGATATTTAAAAATCAAACTTTTTTGCTATAAGTGGGAAGGGAGAGGCAAATGATTTATATTAAAATTCTGCTGGAGGAGACTGCTTGGAGTTTATAAGATCAGAGATTAAACTGCAGTAAGACTTCTAAAAAATCATTTTGGAACTGTGTAATTGAACTCTACACCAGGAAGAGAAAGTATTAAAAGAAGAAAGTGCTAAATGAAACAGTTTGTGTTGATTTTGATTGCTTGATGACTTTGGAACTTTTCTAAACTATTTTTTGAAAGTCTAAAAACACTTGGATTGTTTAAAATAAATAAATAAATAAATATAAATATATATATTTTACAATGGCATTATCTGTGGAAGAATTGAAAATGGAATTTAAAAAGCTAAAAGAAGAGGAACAAGAAGGCAAGGGCTCTTCTGGATCTGTTTTTCACTTCTTAGAAATGGCGATTTCTACCTATCAGGAAATACAGCAATCAGAAAGCTGGGATGAAGAAGAAGAAGCCATCTTTAATGGACAAACTATTTTAGTTGATGAAGAAAATGGAAAAGGGGGAAAGAAAATGGAGAATTCAAGATCTAAAAAAACAACCAAGAAAAGGAAAAATAAGGTGAAAAATCGATATAATGTCAGAAAGCAACAGAAAAGAGGAATACAACAGAGAGGGGAGACTAAAAGGGTGGAGATTGAGAGATGGGGGGGGTAAAAAGGCTAGATTCTACAAGAACGGAAGGGAAAAAGGAAAAATAAGTTATAAAGGCTTAAAACAAGATGTTAAAAAACAGGTTTTTTTAGAGACAAAGGGTAAAATACAATTTAAAAAGAGATTTTGCAAAAGTACCCAAGATTGTATCGTAGTATTGGTATTTGAAAAAGAGTTAGTAAACTGGAATATTATATGTGTTAATAGAATATTGTAGGGAATGTGTAAAATATCTAAGATTTAATAATACCTAATATCTATGTGTAAAATATCTAAGATTTAATAATAGAGTTTAATTAATTAATTTGTTATGGAACATTGTTTTTACTATATTATAAGCATTATGTTTTTTTTTATTTTAAAATGTTATTTGGAATGTACTAAGCAGAATCAGAAAGGAAATTATGTATTATTTTAAGTGTTAAAATTGGGGGAAAGATAGAAAGACGTCATATTCAACCACTGATTACAGGAAAAAAATTGTATTAAAGAGAAAAGATAAATAGACAATTGAAAAAGAACGGACAAAAGATACAAGTATAATGATTTAAATTGAGATGAAGTAAATAAAATAGAATTAAGAGAGTGAAAAGAGGGGAGAAGACATAGAGAAAATATAGAATGTTAAATGAAATAGTATATAAGGTGAGCATGAATTTGATTTATGTTTGTACAAAAAGATGTAACCCAGGGTTAAGTCGCTTTCTAAAAAGAAGTTTTATGTGTTCATGTTACGTGTTTTGTTTGTTTATGTTTGTTTATTGAGAATTAAGTTTGTTGGATGAGAACATATGAAATCGTAAATAAGACAGATGAAAGTATAAGTTTAATGAATAAAATTGAATAGAAGTAAAGGGAAAAATAGTGAGAAGTTGGGAAAAGAGTAATAAGATATGAAGCTGAATATATAAGATGCATATTAAATTGTGTTTGTATGGAAATGGGATAATTTGGAACTATGCTGTACTTAAATAAGATGTTTTATTTGCTTTCTTGAAAGATGTTCTATGTTCTTACGTTTTATGTTTTGTTGGTTTGTGTATTGTCTTTGAAAATTAATAAAATTTGTTCAAAAAAATAAATAAATAAAAATGCCCATGGACTTGTCAATAAATTGATAATCACTTCCAGCCTTTGGAAATAGGAAGTATAATGATAGTTTGGGTTGGATGTCAGGATATTTGGAATACAGTATTATATCTGACATAACACATTGCAGCTTGTTGAGAGAATGATGAAAGTGGCTCCCTTGTATCCATTCAGGATGAAGTATATCATATCTGCACAAAACAGGACTGCCAGAATTTGTGGTAGTCGTAAATTGGGCCAGAATGGGGGGCAGGGGGAGGTGAGGAGGGGAGTCAGTGCAAGTCCACTCTAAGCCATGTAAATTCATGAAGAAACTTTGTGCCAGTCACTCTCTGTCAGTCTAACCTATCTCACAATACTTCTGTTACGAAAATAAATCATTCTGAGCTCCTGTGAAAAAAAATCTCATGTAAATCTTAGAAAGGAAGAAAATAAATATGAAATAAAAAAGGCCCTTGCATTCTTGTTCATTGGAAATGTCAGCAAAGAAAAAGAGAATGAAGTACTTCCACTATCATGAAGTGAGATTTTGTTGAAAGCACACGTAGGCTGAATTTTGTTAGTGTTTAACTGTTTAACACATGTATTAATTCCGTATGCAATAATATCTGCTAGAAGATAATATAGACATCTTTTCCCAAATAAGGATTGGCTTGCCCCACATGTGCCAGTGGAGAAGGCATGCTTTGGGCCCTGTCAGTTTGAGTATTCTGGTGGTGGGGTCCAGGAGAAAGGCCTTCTCTGGTATTACACCTGCTGTTTGGAACATCTTGCCTCCTGGAGTGAGGTCAGTTCCAACCATTCTGACCTTTTGTAAGAGACTAAAGATCTGGTCCAAGGGGGAGTGTCATGGTGCAGGTAGTTGACAGATTAACAACATATCCCACCTCCCCACACCTCCTACTCCCATCCTCCCCATCTTTTAATTGGGGGACAGTATTTGGATCTTCACTGTATTTGATTTATGTCTTTTAGCTTGTGCATAGTTTTTATCTTTTTAAGATTGTGAGCCATCCAGAGTTACCCTCAGATAAGATGGGCAGCCAATAAATTTTACAAACATATAAATAAATAAATAAAATTGTACGTGCTAAGAAAGCTTCTGCCTTCTAGGATCAACCATCAACAAGCAGCCAAGAAATAACTGCATTTAGCAGAACAACCATGAAGATTTTGGAAAAGAAATTCAGAATGATCTGAATGATCTGTCTATTCTTGCAAAGATCAGAATACTGCAAAACAATGATGTTCCCCATGACACTTTATGGAAGTGAAAGCTAGATTTTGAAGAAGCAGGATGGTCAAAGTATCAATGCTTTGGAACTTTAGTATTTGAAAATACTCCGGAGAATGAATTTGGACAATGAAGAAAACAAACAAATGGATCATTGAACAAATCAACCAGGAATACTCAAGGCACAAAAGACACAGACCAGTGGTGTGTTTCAAATATTTTTACCACCGATTTGGTGGGCTTCGTTTGGTGGGCATACTTTGCACATGTGCATAGGCCGAATGCACATTATGCACAGGCACAGAGGCATTTTGAGTTACCTTCCGCAATCCTGCACTCTCCCTGATGCTTCAGCAGCTGCCATGTGGCAATTGCCGTGCCACGCAAAGCAGCTCTGCTTCAAAAGCAGGATATATAGGTTAGGATAGGAGCCCAGGTGAGTGGGTGGGCCCAATACAGAACGACGGAGAGAACCAGTTTGGTCTCTGCTGCTCATCACCGCTACTGGCTCAGCAGAACTGATCCAGGCTCAGAGTTTTGTACTTTGGACACATTATGAGAAGAGCCAGACTAAAGTGTTCTAATGCTGGGAGAGATAGAATGAAAGAGAAGAAAAGAATGATTAGCAGTCAGGTAAATCAACTCAATTACAGTGATAATGTGTGTGCCATTGGAAGACCTGAAAGATCAGGTTAGGGAGGGAATGTCAGGGAGAAAATCTGTCTATATGGTTGCTAGGAGACAGCATTGAGTCAATGACACATAATTTATTTTAAAAATGATATAAAAACTATTGGGGACTACAGGGTCTTCTTTATTAAGGAGCATGGAAAACAAATTACTTGAATACACCCATTTTTATAGCAGAAACCAGGAGTGGGATTCAAATTTGTTAACAACCAGTTCTGTGGGCCTGGCTTAGTAGGTGAGTGTGACTTGGTGGTCATGTTATTGGCTGGGCAAGGCCAACTCAATATCACTCACATCGAGGCACGCATCTCCTTACCTGGCCTCTCATGACTGTGGGGATGCTGCAACAGTGTAAGTGTGAAAAATGGTCATAAGTCACTTTTTTCAGTGCCATTGTAACTTTGAATGGTTACTCCACACAAGCAAAATATCAGCAAAGGAGGGGAAAAAACTCCAGAGAAGTTCCTGAGACAGGAAGTCCAGTCCTGCCAAGAATGTAATAAGGGTTAGTGGAGAGGCAGTTTCTGTAAGCAACACCAGAATGTTTCCTTCCTGTCTTCCTAACAGGATTAGGGCAGTAATTTCTTCTAACAATTGGTTCTCCGAACTGCTTAGAATGTTAACAACCAGTTCCAGCGAATAGGTATGAACTGGAAGAATCCCACCCTTGGCAGAAATATTATAATAAAGTGACATATTAATTCAGAATTTCCTTTATTATTTGGCAGCCAAACAAAAGACATACCCATGATGTTGCTCATGTAATAACTCAGTCATGGTTGCTTATTACAATTATTGTAGTCATATTTGCCCTTATCCTGTTACTCATAGAATTTATTTCAGAGATATACATTTTGTAAGTAAATATTTAATCAATACTATCCTGCGAATTATGACATATTCAGGGAATATTCATTCCTTAATTCACTGACATTTCATTCACCGAGTCCAGTCTCAGGCATTTCTCCAAGTCAGTTATTTCGGCAGCTACTCAAGTTATAAAAAGTCAATAACTGGAGGATAAATCTTGTCATCTCCTGGCCTTTTATTATTTTGGATATGAAAGGGCTGATGTACTCTCTGCATCTCCAGTCAAGTTCCAAGCATGGTTGCTGGATTGTGACATCATAAAACATGTGGAAGCAATAATTATTTATCTGCAAGCCTAATAACTTTGTCTTAGGGTAATGCTGGGGCAACCATTTAAAGCAATCAAGCAATTTTGTAGTATGGAATGTAATATACCTTTGCTTGCACAGGCACTCTTTCCTAACTAGGACCATCTGCTCGTTCCCTGGAAGCCAAACAAGTGAGAAGAGGGGAGAGAATAGGCACATCAGTGTAAAAACCTCCTTCTTTGGCTGGAAGAAGGGAAAGCCATACTTATGGCAACCACATGGTGGTATATTGCAGGGAAGAGTGTAATTAAGCACAAGGAATTCTTGTGCCTTGTTTAAGGGTAACTTTTTCATTAATTACAAAAAGATAAAACCTTATGCACAGGCCTGCAAACAAACTATGTGTCAATGGGCAAATGGATCCATATTTACAACTTAAACAGAAGTAATTTGGGAAAATTGTGTTATTTGAAGAACAGTACATGTGGCCCTGGGGAAGATGGCCTGATGTGGCCAGCAGCATGGGGACGGCAAACATGCCACACCAGCAGCAAAAGACAGTGAAGATCAGCTGGACATGGCAAAGCTTGCAGAATGCAAAGTGGCAGCAGTTAGCTGGGGCCCTTATGCTGTGGCACTTGAGTGGCTGGCTACAACATAGGGCTTGAGGTGGCACTGCTCAGCAGTGGTACTGCTGGAGATTAAATAGAAGCCTGGGGACAATGGTGATTGGCCAAGACTGCTGAAGACCTTGAGCATCTACTTCAGCCCCAATGACACTGCCACAGAGGAATGCCACTGTACGGGTAAGCAAAAGGGCAGAGATGGGTTGGTGGTGAAGATAGGTATATAGGGGGGAGTTGAGGTACCCCTGAGATCATGTGAGCAGGCTGCTAAGTGCCTGAATTTTGATCATATGACCGCCGAATTGCTGCAGTAACCTTAACTTCAAGGACTCATTCATTCAGTGCCACTGTGACTTTGAACTCAATCAATCAGAACTGTTAAGAACTAATAAAACGCTTAAATAAAGTTTATCAAAACCTTTAGAAAATAGCAGGGTTCTAGTCCTGCACTTCTGATTGGCCGATAAATAGCGATATTGGATTGGTCCGTTCAGGAGAATCTGATTGGCTGTTAATGAGCCACTCTCATTGGTTAAGGGGGTTAACACTCCACATTTCCAATTGGTTACTAGAGCAGCAGCTTGCCTATAAAAGGGCTGCTTTTGCTCTAGGGTTTTGCTCTGTTCAGAATGTATAATAAAGAGTTGAAGTTCACTGTTCACCGTCTCGTCACCATGCGCAGAACTTAACACTGGCGATGAGGATGGGATGCGGAGACGTCAGTGCTGACTGAACACTACAGAGCACTAAACAGAGCACGTGGCTGAAGGCGCATCAACGGCAGAAACCATGACCGGCGGCACCATAGCACCCGTTCCATTCGACCCGGCACAAGAAGACTGGGACTCATACATGGACCGGTTCCAGATGTTTCTGGAGACCAACAACTTGAAGGATGCCACTACTGGGAAGCGAGCAGTGTTCCTGACCCATTGCGGGCCTTCCGTTTTGAAGATGGCTAAGGTGAGGTGAAATCCATGGACTGGGACATCCTCGAGTCCCTTCTACGGGCCCACTACGCACCAACCGTACCAACGCTTGTTCGAAGACATGAATTTTACCAGAGAGACCAGCGGAAAGGAGAAAGCGTTGCAGATTTCATCGCGGATCTCCGGAACCTGGGAGGCCTCTGCGGGTTCGCTGACCTTGAAGAAGCTCTAAGAGACTGAATAGTTCTGGGACTAGATGCGCCACACGTGCAAAGTAAGCTGATGGTGAAAGGCGACATCAGCCTTGCAGATACCATTGCTGACGCAACTGCACCAGAAGTAACCAGGAAGTCAGCTGCCCGAATGCGCCGCACCAACGCCCCGCTCCGCCAACTCGCCGGCGAAACCTCACCTCGCCTTGAGGGACATGCAACGGCAACCCACCACGAGGACCTCGAATCGTCATCAGAAAGTGATGAGGAAGAGGTCAACTGGCTCCAGTCTAAACGAGACCAACGCCACCAGCGTAACCAGAGATTTCAGTATCAATGCGCAGGTTGTGGGGCAAACCACCCACGATCAGACTGCAAATTCCTCAACACACTTAGCCATGTTTGTGGGAAGAGAGGCCACATCGGAAAGGTCTGTAGAAGCAAGCAAGGATCCAACCCACTTCAGAGGGGGACCAACTACCGCCAAACCACAGGAAGTCGTCCTGTGAATCGGGAACATTTGAACCACCAATGGAACAACCACTCCTGCAGAAATAAACCACTAGCCCATTCAACGAAACAAGAAGAGGCACACCAAACCATTACGATGGTCACGCCTCATCATTAGATGCAAAGAAGATCTGAGTGAAGGTCGCCATCGAAAACCAGCCCTGTGTGATGGAAGTCAATTCAGGATCGTCCCTCTCGATGGTTTCCTGGAAGACCCTTAAACAATTAATCCCTGCCGTCCGGCAGCAAGAACTCAGAATCCAAAGAATCATACTCAAGGACTATCAGGGAAACCAAATTCCGGTCGTTGGCTCCAGCCTAGTCCAGGTCTCATTCAAAAAACATACTGCATCATTACCATTGACCGTCGTCGACTGTGATCGGCCTAGCTTGTTAGGCCTTCAATGGTTCACCCCACTTGGGATTGAGGTAGCCAGCATTCACCAAACCAGCAGCGACGACTGGGAGGAGGCCCTCATCCAGGAATTCCAGGATGTCTTTGCAGACAAACTAGGCGAGTACAAGGGGACCCCGATATCATTTAACCTTAACCCTGAAGTAGCCCCCATCCGCCTTAAGCCTCGTCGAGTCCCTTTTGCCCTTAAACCAAAGATTGACGAGCAGCTTGATAAATTAATAGCCCAGGGTGTTTTAGAACCAACCGACCACGCTCCTTGGGAAAACCCAATTGTAACACCCATCAAACCAGATGGATCGTTAAGGATTTGTGGGGACTACCGTGCCACCCTGAATCACGCCCTTCAACAGAACACTTACCCTGTGCTGGTGGTACAACACCTCCTCCATTCCCTGGGGGGTGGAAAAATCTTCACTAAATTGGATTTAGCACAGGCGTACCAACAACTGCCTGTAAATAAAAAAACAGCAGAGGCACAAACGATCATTATGCACCGAGGTGCTTTTAAATGCAACCGACTCCTATTTGGAGTTAGCGTAGCCCCAGGGATTTTTCAGAGCTTGATGGAGAGACTATTACAGGGAATAAAAGGGGTCGTACCATACTTTGATGACGTTTTAATTGCTGCCCCGAATAGAGAAATACTAAAAGAGCATCTTAGACTGGTTCTCCAGAAATTTAAAGACTCTGGCTTTAAGGTTAAAAAAAATAAATGTCAACTATGTACAGATAAAGTAGAGTTCCTGGGGTACCTAATCAATAAACAAGGCATTCACCCCACCAATAGCAAGTTAAGGGCAATCAAGAACGCCCCAAGACCCAGAAATAGGACTGATCTCCAAGCTTTCCTGGAGCTTATTAATTTTTACAACCCACAAAGTGACCGTAGCCGAGCCCCTACATTGGCTTCTCGACAAAAAAGCAACCTGGGTCTGAGGGCACCAAGAGGAGCACGTGTTCCGACAGGTGAAAAACCTATTAACTTCAGATGCTGTTTTAATGCAGTATAACGAGACTTTGTCTTTAACAATCACATGTGACGTGTCACCATTTGGAGTAGGAGCCATTTTGAGCCATGTGTTACCAAACGGTAGTGAAGCCCCTATTGCCTATTTTTCAAGGACTTTATCAAAGGCTGAACATAACTATAGTCAAATCGATAAAGAGGCTCTTGCTGTTGTATCTGCTATAAAACGGTTTCATGAATATGTATATGGATAAGTTTGCTAGGGATTATAGCGGGAGACAAGCCAATCCCCTATATATTATCACCTAGAATGACTCGCTGGTCGGAGTTTTGGCTGCGTACAATTATAAACTGCAACACCGCCCGGGGAAAGCCATTCCCCACGCTGACGCGCTGAGCCATGTACCACTTCCGGAAACCGTCGACAACCCAGCTCCAACCCTTACAACGCTCCAGGTTGAAACGCTACATTCACTGCCGCTAACAGTTAGAGATATCGCGATTGAAACAAAACATGATCCTATCTTAACGCGAGTTCTTAGCTGGGTCGAACGAGGATGGCCAGTAGATCAAACCCCTGATGACTTCATCCCCTTCAAGAACCGGCAAACAGAACTTTTTTTTGCAAAAAGGCTGTATCCTATGGGGGGGATAGAGTCGTCATCCCAGAGCGGTTACAATGAGCGGTATTAAAGACATTGCATGAGGGCCACCCCAGCATTGTGCGTATGAAAGCGCTCGCACGAAGCTACGCGTGATGGCCGGGCATCGACAAACAGATCGAATCCTGGGTAAAGACTTGTTATAAGTGCCAGGAAGTTAGCAATGCCCACCGAAAGCAACTCCGACAGAATGGGAAACACCCCGGGGACTGTGGTCCCGCATTCATATTGACTTTGCGGGACCTACTAAGGGACACACGTTCCTCCTAACAGTGGATGCCTATTCAAACTGGCTCGAGATCCATGAAATGAAGAGTACCACAACCGAGTCTGTCATCCGGAAGTTGAACAGATTATTCGCGACGCATGGACTGCCAGACGTTCTGGTATCCGACAATGGACCCCAGTTTACCGCGCTCCCTTTTGAACAATACTTAGCGGACCGGGGTATTCGCCATGCGCTAACTTGGCCAATGCACCCTGCGGCTAATGGAAGAGCCGAGGACATGGTACAGTTTGTTAAAAAAAAACCCTCTACAAAATGGACTATGGGGACATTGAAGATAAGATAAACAGAATACTCCTTCTCCAACACATCACTCTGCGCAGCATCACCAACAAGACTCCAGCTGAATTATTGATGGGATACAAACTCCTCTCCCACCTCGACTGGCTTCACCCATCTTACGAGCCAGAGAAACCCTGTGGATCTAGTGGAAAATACCGCGAGTTCAAGATAGGCGACTTAGTTTTCTCCAGAAACCTTTCTGGCGAACCGTTGTGGGTCAAGGCAACTGTAATTCAAGCCACTGGACCCAGGTCGTACCGGGTGAAAACCTGCGATGGAAAAATATGGAAACACCATATAGATCAGCTTCGCTCGAGGCTACAACCTAGTTTCCGCGACTCCGGTAACTCCCAAATTGAGAGGGGAGGGGATATCGAAGAAACCGAATTTGAGATGGCAGAAAGCAGGAACGAAAGAAGTCAGCAATCGGGCGTAACGAATGAAGAAAGATCAGGGAAAGGCGTGTCCTCGCCACAGAGGAACACCTCAACAGAGGCAAGCCCGCAAAGGCCAGAGGACAATGACGAGAACATTAGCAGCACCAAGTCTTCCAATGAGGAACCACCGGCACCCAACTTGCCCGAAAACATCCCGCCAAAACAAGGTTACAGACAAGAACCGGTGGGACAGCGTAAATCCAATAGACAGTCAAAACAACCTTCATACCTCAGAGATTACATCACCGCACCCCCTAAATGGAACCCGGGGGGCAGGGGTGTTATGAACTAATAAAACACTTAAATAAAGTTTATCAAAACCTTTAGAAAATAGCAGGGTTCTAGTCCTGCACTTCTGATTGGCCGATAATAGCGATTTCGGATTGGTCCATTCAGGAGAATCTGATTGGCTGTTAATGAGCCACTCTCATTGGTTAAGGGGGTTAACACTCCACATCTCTTATTGGTTACTAGATCAGCAGCTTGCCTATAAAAGGGCTGCTGCTGCCCTAGGTTTTTGCTCTGTTCACAATGATTAATAAAGAGTTGAAGTTCACTGTTCACTGTCTCATCTCCATTCCTTGCGCCCATGTGCAGAACTTAACAAGAACAGCTCTGGATGGAACCTTGGAGGTCTTCTAATCCAACTCCCTGCTTAAGCAGGAGGCCCTATACAATTTGAGACAAGTGGCTGTCCAGTCTCTTCTTAAAAACCTCCAGTGATGAAGCACTCATAACTTCTGAAGGCAAGCTGTTTCACTGGTTAATTGTCCTCGTTGTTAGGGAGTTTCTCCATAATTCCAGGTTGCTTCTCTCTTTGATTAGTTTCCATCCATTGTTTCTTGTCCTGCCTTCTGGTTTTTTGGAGAATAGGTTTTGGGCCTCCTCTTCTTTGTGACAGCCCCTCAATACTGGATTACTGCTACCATGACACCCCTAGTACTTCTTTCCTCCAGAATAGACATACGCAATTTCTTGATATGTTTTAGTCTCTAGGCCTTTAATCATCCTAGTTACTCTTCTCTGCACTTACATCTCTTTGTAATTTGGTGACCAAAACTGGATGCAGTATTCCAGGGGAACTGTTACAGAATAAATGATTGTTAAGTGAGGACTACCTATAGATCAAATTCTGTTGTAATTTATGTAATTTGAATCATGACATCAATAGGAAAATATGCCATTGCTCTCTCTCAACCCTTGGCTTCAGGCATTGTTTGCTTGTTTGCCCATACCTTGCTCTTCCATCACCACTACTGCCATTATGTTGGGGTAAGGACTCCACTTGTTAGACAAGGCAATAATATTTTACATGGAGTTTTATATTCAAGTGTATGGAAGACGTTTATCAATCTTGTGGTGATATATGTCATGAGCTATTGGGAGGGGGGTAGTGATACCTGTTACTTTAGGCTTGGGATACTTTAGATTTTAAGAGGAATGTGTTATATCACATAATATTTTGCAAGCTAGGCATAAGTAGGCATCCCTTGAGAAGTCCTAGAGAACAGGTGAGTGATCAGAAGACTGAAGGAGGTCTAATGTTTCTGTTTTCAAAAAAAATAAAGAAGCAGGACCAGGAACCTTGAGCCTTACATTTGGTACAACAAGCATGGTTCTTAAGCAGATTATTAAATAGCATGTCTGTGAGCCTTAGAGAGGAATTCATTAATTAATAGAAGCCAGCATGGATTTATGCCAAGCAAGTCATACTAGACTAACTCAATCTCCTTTTATGGCAGAGTTACTAGCCTGGTTGATTGGAGACATGCTGTGGATGTAGTATATCAAGGTTTGTTTTTGACAGAGAATCTCATGGGATCCTTATTAATTCAATGATCAAATATCGTTTTGACAACTCAACCACAAGATGGAAATGTAGTTGGACCAAAGATCATATTCGAAGGGTAACTATAAATGGCACCAAATCTACCCGGAGAGATGTTTCAAAGAGATGTTGCCACAGGGTTACATCTCGGACCTGGAATTGTTTAATGTATTTATAAATCATATAAATGAGAGTCAATGGAATGCTTGTCAAATTTTTAGATAATACAAAGCTTGGAGGTGCGATTAATACTTGGGATAAGAAGGGTGACATTCAAAAAACTTGAAAGAAGAATGGGCCAAAACTAATGCAATGAAATTTAGCAAGAAGAAATATAAAGTCATGCATCTAAGTAAGAAAAACAAAAGAAATATGTGCAGAATGAAAGAAACCTGTCTCAAGAACAGCACATGTGAAAATGACTTGAATGGCCTAATGGATCACAATCTCAGTATATCACAGCAACATAATGCAGCTGCAAAGAAGGCAGCCACTAACTTGAAGATTATCTAGAGGAGCATAGAATTCAGATCATGAGAGTTAATTATCCTACTATATTCTGCCTTCATCTGGCCTCACTTGAGCTGTTATGTTTAGTTCTTCACATCCCAGTTTAAAAATGCAATGATAAACTGGAGCAAGTTTAGAGAAAGGCTACCAAGCTGGTGAAATGACTGAAAACCAACTCCTGAAAGAAATGGTGAAAAGACCTAGCATCTTGTAGATGCAACTTGTAGAAAAGAAGATTGAGTGGGGATAGGATGCTTTCAGTCATATGGCCAAGGATTTGAATTTATTACTTTTGGTCATCCTCTAGAGCAGGGGTGTCAAACTCACAGCATCACATTGTCATCACTTGACGTACTGTGACTTCCCCCTCTCGCTTAACCGGGGGTGGGCGTAGCCAGCACATGACACATCCGGCCTGTGGGCCGCGAGTTTGACACCCCTGCTCTAGAATAAGTGAGAATGAGATGAAACTCCAAGAATGTACATACATGTTAGACATTAGGAAGAACATCATGGAATAGGTTTCCACATTGAGTAATTTCTGCCCCTTCACTGGATGTTTTAAAACAGGCTAGATAATTATCTGTCAAAGATGGTATAGTTAATCCTGCAGTATACAGGATGTTTGACATGATGACTTCTTAAGTCCCTTCCACGTCTATAATTCCATCATCTAAAAGTAAGTGTGACACCTGAGCTAGTGGATTATCTGCAAGATCAAGCCAGGTATATACAAGCACATCCAGTAAGACTGTGCAATTGTTGAAGATCTTTATTATTACCCCAACAAAGCTCTTGTCCTTCCTTACCAATCATTAGTGCCACATTTGTACTTTTGAGAAATGTTCATAACATTGTCTTTTTAAGGCACCTCCTGGAGAATTTTAGCTTTTTCCAGGAAAGTATTTGGAAACTTATTCTTCTCAGTCCATTTGATAATTTTATGGCTTAACTTTATTGAAAGTAGCCCTGTGTCTGGTCTCTCCACCTTCCATCACTCACACTCTCTCTAGTCCTTGCTTCATCTACTGATTAGCTAAGAAAATAATTTTATTTAACATGAAATGATCCAAATGTTTTTGTAAGGCTGTCTCATGATCCATTGGGGATTTTTTTTTTTTTCACCTCAGGAAAAATAGTCAAGGAAATATAGATTTGCCAACAGAAAGAGAGTGAAGTATTTTTGATTCTCACAAATGAAGGCAAATATACGTGTCCAGGATAATGTCTGGCTCGGGACCAGAGATTTTGTCTTCTGAACTTTTGGACTTGCGCTGGAGGTCATCTTCAGGGAATTTCTCTTTAGCATTTTTTATTCTGTTCTAACTGAAAAGATGTCACTAGAAGCAACTGATCCTCAACCTTTATGCTCGCTAGTTCTATACAGCCAGCCAGCCAGTTAGCTAACCATGCATGCTTAAATTCAGGCAGTCATTCTGCAGGTTCTCAATTTGCTCTGACACATCTGATAAACACCTCTGTACAACACAGTCTAACTATTTTTCTCATAGTGACACAATATGTAGAGAAAGATTGTGGTAGCACTATTTTGCTCATTAATGGTTACACTTACGCACGGACTGACCATGGTTCCTGAATTGGTGTTTATGTTCATTCTTTTTTGGTGGTGATCAGAAAACAACTGGTGCCCTTCCCTAATGCTTGTGGGTATCCTGGAATGTTTCTTGCAACAACGATACCACAGGTAAATAAGCATTATCTTATGTTTTTTATTCTGTTTCTCCTCCTCCTTCCTAGTCAGACGCAATGTGTTCATTCCCCCCACCCCCCAGCTCTATAATTTCAGCTTAGGGTTAGCATTTAAAAAGTCTGATTGGTGCAAACTCATATAATTACTGTCCTCATTGTGATGCATAAATTTCATGCAAGGAACAGTTTTTAAAATCTGTTATGAATGCTGGCCCTTAGGCTAGTTCAGATGCTTATTGGTTGATACATACCTGTTTACTAGTTTGGGCATTTGCCACATCATTCCCTAAGGATTAAGTGCCATTTTGTTCATTCAATATATAGGCATTGGTGTTGCCCCAAATAAGGTAAAGTGGTGTAGAGTTATTATTGGCTTAATTGCTTTGCAAAATGGTATTTAAGGGGAAATATGGGTAAAGGAACTTGGTCAGAATGTAATTGTGGACATGATCATATGAATAAGCCTTAAAAAGTATGCCTATGTATTGAGCTATTCCATTTAGCCTGGATTAGCTTCATTCCAGTGTTTCAAATTCTAAAACAACTCCACAGAATATCCAGGTCTTAACCTATGTCTACTTGTTTTCTTGAAAGCTCTGTAACAGCTCATTCAACATGGTCCTTTCTTCATCCACCGTGGCAAATGCAGAAAGCAAACAAGAGAGGATATTAATTTTAGAGTCCCTAACGATAAAAAACAAATCTGCATGTTTTTTAACAATCAAGACACTTAAAAAAGACCAATCTCTGTAGCTATTTCTACAACTGCTAACTCCTACTGAAAACAAATCTACATTAATAGGCCCTATAGTCAATATTACAAACTGACCAATCATTTTGAGGCTAGAGATGGAAGTAATATGAGTTCCAAATCAAGTACTCAGTGACACCTAGCAATTTCTACTCCTCAGCATTTCTTTCCATCTGATTCTCATCTATAATTTGTAAAGTGCTTCTGTACGTGAACTAAGAAAGCTATGGGAAGCTTCCTCTTAATAAGAATAAATGGCTCTATCTTGATTCTGTTTCAGATTGCTGCCTGGTGGCTGATTCTATTCCAGTTACTGGTATTGGAGAAGCTGATATGATGCCATAAATGTCTTTATAAGCTCTGGATCAGGGATGTCAAACACGTGGCATCATGTTGACATCACGTGACATATCACAACTTTGCAAAACTAGGGGTAGTCATGGCCAGTGCATGATGCATCCGTCTCGCAGGCTATGAGTTTGACATCTCTGCTCTGGTATCCTAAAGCTTTTATTCTGAATTCCACTTAAATATATCAACATTCACACTCGTTTCTTTGTTAAACAATAAAACAAAATGGATTAGTATGCAGTACATTATCACTAGGATTATCACCTATGGATAAGTTTTTAATGTCATATTGAAAGTACAAATTAGTCAAATAGATTGGAGTCCTTTACCAATGTTGATGGTTAGTTTACCCAACCAAATTATGAAAAAAACTGAGAACTGGACAGCTGCTTCCCATCCTTATCATCCAATTTTCTTTAGAGTTCTGCACCAACATCATAATCTAACAACACGTCCCACAGATGGGACCAAATCTGAGAAGGCTGAAATAGATAATACCAAAGTAAACAGGTAAATCTCTTAGGTCAGCAGTCTCCAACCTTTCTGGATTGGCAGACCGGCAAAGGTGGGGTGGTGGGAGGGGGAGAGAGGATGGTTTCATACATGCTTATGTGATGCTTTCACAAATGCATGTACCCACCATTTCTGCAGCCCCAGTTCCGAATGGGTTGCTGCCAGGGACTGGGGTGCAGACTGGGGGTTGGGGACCAGGGGAAGGATTCACATTTTTTTTAACAATTAGTTCTGAGGGTATGGCTAGGTCGATGTGGCCATGTGACTGGGTGGGCGTGGCTTCTTTCCCCCCCCCCATTTTTTTGCCTCCTGGGCCTCAGGAAAGCCTCCTGGGGGGGCACGCGTTTTTGCTCCCAGGAAGCTCCCCTGGGGCCCAGGAAGGCAAAAAAGCAGAGCATGGGGGCCCCCAGCACCCATCCCTTCCACATGCTTCTTTTTGCTTCCTGGTCCTCAGAGAAGCTTCCTGTGTGAAGCAGTAAGACATCGAGGGGGATCTTGGCACAGCTGATCATTGGAAGAGCTGATCATTGGAAGAGCTGATTGTTGGAACAGCTGATCATTGGAACAGCTGATCATCGGGAGGGGAAAAAAGAAATACCTATAGGAGTGACTGGGCGGGGGAGAACACAGTCAGCAATGTTGGGCATGCATGCGAGGTCATGTGCACGATAAGGACTGACTGCGTGAGGAGGGGAGGGGTGGGCAGAGAGGGGTGGGGCCAGCCAAGGGGCACAATTCTGCATGGTTCTCCGAACTGTGCAGAATCGTAACAACTGTTTCTGTAGAATTGGTAGAGTTCCACCCCTGTCGGGGACCCCTATCTTAGGTAGCTTAGCAAGAGAATGAAGCTTTTTACCAGCCAACCCATGAAAATACATGTGAACGTCACATGTTTAAGTCCTCTCCTTGCTTTCTTTTTAAATGAGTAATAACGGGAAGTGTCCCTTCATGTGTGCAATAAGCCCAATGTGCTGACAATGCAATCCATGGAGCTTTCCAGGTCATCTGGCAGCAGGCCACATATTATTTTTTTTTGAAAATATAATAATTGTGGGGATATATTTGAGGAATTCAGAGTCCAAGATTCAAGCATTTTTGCCCTTCAGACCTTAGCAACTGCAATAGTATCCAGTGATTGCCATAGAGAGGAACAACTGGTTGGCAGCCACACAGCTTTGAAAACAAGTTTTTAATATGCAGACATCCCATTTCATACAATTGTTTCTGGCATACAGCAAAATGTATTAGAGGGCCTCTTACACACACATATATACACACACACACACATATATATACACACACACATACCTACACATGCATGCACGTGCACAGACACATATATTCTTTTTAATGCACAGTGTGCGTGTGTGTATTCCAAGAAAAATCTTCAATGCAGAGATAAGGAAATAGAAGCTGACTTAAGAATCAAGAAAGAATTGTTATGCATTAAAGATGTATGTTCTGAGTTATTAAGAATAATATTCTTCATGTTCCTGATTCTTATTTAAGGGCTGCTGCTGGTTTCTGCCTATTTTCATTATGTAATGCATAATGCTTATAATGATTCCCCCACTATGGTATCACTGGAGCATTCTTTAACATTTCACCAAGCATTCATGTGTAGCATTTGTAAACACACTGAGCAATAACAATAGCACATAAACTTACAGTATATACTGCCCCAAAGTGCTATGCAGAACTCTCAGGATGGTTTACAATGTTTTGCATATCGCCCCCAATAATCTGGCTCCTCATTTTAGCAATTTTGGAAGGATGGAAGGCTGACTCAGCCTTAAGCTCTATCAAGATCGAACTCCAGGCAATGAGTAGAGTTTGCCTGTTTGCTTGCAATACCACAATTGAGTCTAAAATTGCTGTTGCTAAATGAGACATTTGTGTATGTCTGGTTCATATATTCTGTTGCCTGTATTCTGTATTGGTTGTAGGAAACAATAGTACTGTTTCTTTCTGAAGGAATTTAGTAGAACAGGGTTTTCCTAAATCTAAAACCCTCTAAAGAGGCAATAATTTCTATATACTATGAAGCTGCGAGAAAAGGCAGATGATACTATCATTGTTTATGCTTCTTCAGCTGACTGTTATTTGGCTTATTAGCTCCCACACAGTGACATCATTACTTCCTAATCTAATGCAAGTTATCTTAAAAGGTAGTAACAACTTCAGACCGTGTAAGTCTATTGTTCCCTTCCATACCCAGGAAATAACGTCAGCAGGCAATGCTGTCAAAATAATTCCTTAGTCTTTCAAGATCAAAGTTAAGAAGATCATATATGAGCTCCTAAAACATATGTTACATCTCAATGGACAATTAAATGGGTGCATCCACAGATGTATCTTTGAATTCATGGTGATTGGAAGTCGATGGGAGTACAGTCATGTAAAAAAGTAAAGGGGGAATAATCCATTTGTATAACACTAAATTGAATTGCACTCAGATCAGAAGCACAAAGGTGCTTCTGGGTTGAAAGGATTAGCTGGTAATGTCACCATTGCCTGGGGGATGCCCGGTTTGGGCTACTTTCATGGCCCTGGAAGGAGCTGGAGTGAAGGACCAGAGCTCACCCCACCCCACCCCATGGCAGTGCTCAGGTCTCAAATACAGACATGCTGCTTCTCAAGCCAGCATGCTGTGAGCCATGATGTTGCTATAACACTAAATTATGTATAGCCATGTCCAAAGTGTAAGAATCATAATTCTCAATGATTAATTCAACATATCAGCACCAAGTGATTATTTACACCTAGGATTTTCTTTTTGTTTTTTTCACAGTATTTTAAATCTCAGTTTTTTTTCCCATCTATCTTGTGTAATAATGAATATTAGAAAGTTCTTGCAAGAAAAAAAAAAGATGAATTCTTGGAACAGCTCTGGAATCCTCATTTTCTTCTGTTGTCAGTCTCTTCATGGAAGAATATGTCAACAAGCAGGCCCAGCCTAATATAAATAAGGAAGAGAAGTTGGTGAAGTAATAACAAAATACATTCCTAGATTCAAACATTCATGAAGACTGTAGCAATGAGGTAATCTGCTACATGGAACAAAGGCTGTTTATAAGGTAAACAAAATACTAAATGCAAAATCAAATTGACAATAAATATTTCTTTTGTCAAAGCCATTGATTTCTCCATTGTAATACGGCTATGAAAGTTGAAGATTTACAAGGGCTGAGTGGAAAAAAAGCGATATCTTTGAATTATGGTGCTAAAGACAATTGTTCTGAATATCTTGATCCACAAGAACAAATCATTTAATACTAGATAGAAATAAACCTGACTTCTTAATGAAATCACTATAATGAAGTTAGCTTTAATATTTTGACACATAAGAAAAAGAAAAGGATCTTGAAAGTTTAGGAAAAAAAATAGCATGAACTTAGAAAAACTCACTTAAGTGGTTATTGATAGAAATTCTGGCAAAATTGCACTCATTCAAGAGTCAGTCAGAAGAAACTGAAGAGGAATAGAAGATACACTTTTAAAAATATAATTGGCACAAAGAAAGGCATCAGAAACCCAATAAAAGATTGTGGACAGTGTAAGGAAAATACTCGATCAAAAATGTATAAGAGTAAGATTTGGACAAGTAGGCAAGATGCAAATGAACCTGTTATGTTTCATCAGAATTGGAAAAGTAAGGCTGATTCAGAGTATTCAACTACTACCAGAACACTCTCCATCTTATGGAATTCTTATACAGCATATGTGAAGGTAGAATGACATACAGAAGAAACCTGAATGATATGTACCACTGCTTGGATCTTCAGATAGAAGCTACCAACTAGAACAATTGTATTGAGCAAGAACAATAAAAAGTAAAACAGTTCTTAAAAACATTTAATTCTTTAATGTCCCAGGCTTCACAGGAACTGCTGAAGCTCTTCAGACTCCATTTTATATGGTCAATATGATTAGTAATAAGAAGTGATGATCAGAATAACAGAGTAACAGAGTTGGAAGGGACCTTGTAGGTCATCTAGTCCAATTCCTGTTCAAGCAGGAGACCCTATACAATTTCTGACAGATGGCAGTCCAGTCTCTTCTTGAAATCCTCCAGTGATTGAAGCCCCTACAACTTCTGAAGGTAAGCTGTTTCATTGGTTATGTTTTCTGTCAGAATTTTTCCCCTTATTTCTAGGTTGAATCTCTCATTGGTCAGTTTCCATCCATTGTTCCTTGTCTGGCCTTTGGGTGCTTTGGAAAATAGGTTGTCCCCCTCCTCTCTGCGACAGCCCCTCAAATATTGGAATACTGTTATGTCACCCCTGGTCCTTTCCTTCACTAGACTAGCCATGCCCAGTTCTCGCAACTGTTCTTCATATGTTTTAGACTTCAGGCCCTTAATCATCTTTGTTGCTTTTCTCTGAACTCTTTCTAGAGTCTTAACATATTTTATATAGCATGGTGACCAAAACTGGATGCAGTATTCTAGGTGTGGTCTGTCTGTCTGTCTGTCTGCCTCTGTCTGTCTGCCTGTCTGTCTGTCTATCTTACTTGCTTACTTACTTACTTACTTACTTACTTACTTACTTACTTACTTACTTACTTACAGAGTGATACTAATACTATGATTTTCATTCAATTCCTTTGTTGATGCAAATTAGGATTGCATGGGCTTTTTTTGACTGTGCTGCTGCATTACTGCTAGCTCATATTTAATTGATTGTCCACTAGAACTCCAGGATTGTTCTCACAGTTAATGTTACTAAGCCAGATTTCACCTAATTTGTACATGTACTTTTGGTTTTTCTTGCCTAAGTATAAGAACATATTTTGCTCTATGTTGAATTTCATCTTGTTAGATAGGGCCCAGCATTCAAGTCTGTTGAGATCCATCTGGATCTTGAGCCTATCATCTAGGATGTTGGGTATTCCTGCCAGCTTGGTATTATCTACAAATCTGATAAGTGGAAGGAGTTGTATCACTCACAGTTTTAATTTGAGGTGACCAGCAGAGGTGGTATTCAGCAGGTTCTGACCACTTCTGGAGAACTGGTAGTGGAAATTTTGAGTTGTTTAGAGAACTGGCAAATACCACCTCTGACTGGAGATTTTAAAGTATCCTTCCCCTGCCACGCTCACCAAGCCATACCACAGAACTGGTAGTAAAAAAATTTGAATCCCACCTCTGGTGACCAAGATATGTGGATATTGGAATGGGGGGGGGGGCATTATGTATACAATGTTTAATTAAACTTAAAAAAGATTAAAAAACTAATACAATACAAATTAATATAAAGGAAGAAGAAAGAAAAGGAAAGAAATCAAAGAGAAATCATATACATGGATATATGTTCTTGATTATAATCCAAACCCATCAATGTATTTAGTAGAATCTGTAAAGTGTTACCATAATTCATGGCACATACACACATACAAAAGCTTAGTTTCCAATACATGGATATTTTCCCCACAAAATTGTGTGTGTGTGTGTGTTTGCGTGTGTGTGTCTTAGAGAAATAAAGTCTACTGACTTTCCTTTTATAAGAGCCTTTCCCACTATTTATATTTTCTTTTGATATGATGCTTATGTCACACTGGAGAAGTGGCTCTTGCAGATTTGCTGATCTAAAATATAAAACCATAATATATTTCTGGATACAGTTACACAGCCACAAATAAGTCCATCTGCCATCTAAACAAAGACAAGTTTCTGAAGAATGTTCATAGCGTAAGAAACAACTGAGCATTGTTACTATCAGATCCTTTGGCATATCTCAAGACATATGCAGGTGCTTAGATGATAAATGCAGATGCTCTTTCACTGAAGTCAGCATTCCCTAATAGAGTTCTGTTTGTGGGGGAAGAAACTTCCTGCATACTAGTTCCCTCCACCTCTCAAAAAAAGCAACTATACTCAAGGTGCTTTTTTCCTAACTTGGTTTATGGGAGATGTGTACAAAGGAATCAAAATAGGAATGATTATGGACAGTGATGGGGAAAAAAATCCTTATCTCAGTACCTTGACTCATCTGAAAACTTGAACTGGGCCCAAACTAAATAGCTTGAGGCCCCATCAAACATTGCAGCCTGCAAATGTTAATAGACACTTCGAAGCTTTCTGATAAACATCTGAAGTACTTGAACACTTGGAAAGAATGAAGCCTGTTTTTCAGATACCGAGTTAAATTTGGCAGTCGTACCAGTTTGAAAAACCTTGATTCAGTCTATAAACACAGAGCAATACTGATAGAGCTCAGATATCAAAGAAAATAAATATGGGAATAAGAAGGAGCCATGCTTTCCATTTTTTGTAAGGAACTTGTTAAGTTTGAGCATGCGTGAGAAGGAATAGAGACAAGCCTCTGAACAGTGAACTTCAGCTCTTTATTTACACAGTGACTTTTCTCAAAACAACAGTAAACCCCGCCTTATATAGGCAACACTTGTAACGTTTTAACCAATAACAAACTAGGAACGCTAGCTTTTATGACCAATAGGAACTCTCTGTTAAGGGCCAATCGGATTCCCCGGAACGGGTCAATCCGGTCCGGCCGCTTAACAGCCAATCAGAAGTGCAGGGTCAGAACCCTGCACTTACTCCAAGCTCACACTTTATTACTTATATACATACACAACAGAACTGAAAAAAACCATCAAAAGCACGAGTTGTGTTTAATGTATTACCAAGAGAAATAATTTTATGTACTTAGAATATTAACCTCACTAAATAATCAAAGTTCTCTGTGCAATTTACAATAGAAGTTGGAGTAATGAACAGCAGCAAGACACAATCATAATGTCCTGTTGACTTCAGCTGTGTTATTTCTTTCTAAATCTGAACAATAAAAGCATTGCTGTGCCTCCAAAATCACAAATACCAATAAATAAATCCTACAATAAGACCAATATTAGAAGAAGAAAAAACCCCAGTCGTTTAAAAAAAGCAGAAACACCAGCCAGCTTCACAAGTAGGAATTTTCATATTGATTTAAGTCTTGATCCAAAGAGATTGTGTGTGTGAGTAATTGCTATTCCATTCACATTACATTAGAAAGCAGATTGTAAATAATATTGCTGTTGTTCCTTTCTTCCAATGCAATTTTTATCACGTCAAGCTAGCTAATAGTAAACAAATATTTCCATAGCATATTTTCCCCAAAATAGAGTGCTTTTATGTAATATTCCTCAAAATGTGTAAATGTGTATGAATATATCCAGTTTACAGTGAGAAAAAGAAAAACAAAAGTATGTTTTCTGCCTCTTTCTGTGTTGCTTTGGAGTATCCTTTGCAAACTAGGATTTCACATTAAGAGAAATCTGTGCCAGGTTTTTTTTTACATCTTTCATCACAAAAAATAGAAAACAATTACACAGGTAAAATGTATAAAAGCTCAAAAGTTTAAGAAGGCTATGTGGCTTGAAATAATACAAAGGTGAAAGAAAATACTGTAATGTCAAGGCACCTCCCGCCCCCAAATTTTGCTCCGATGCCCCAAGAAAAAAATGCTTAACTTTTAAGAGAAGAAAGAAAGAGAACCCACAAGAATTAGGATTTACTTAAAGGTGGCAAAAGAGTGGAAACAGCAAGAAAAAAGCAGGAAGCTGGACCGTACAACTGATAGCATCCAATGCTTAAGTGACAGATTATTTAGTATCTGGTCTTTCACTTCAGTTGAGGAGAAGTTGCTGTAAGAACAGATTGTGTTGGTACTGCTCATGAAATGGGAACCTGTAATAAGTACTCATCAATGCACTGTCAAGATTGAATTTTTGACTGCTGAAGGAATCCCTCCTGTTGAAATTTACTACTGAAAGCAGGCAATGCCTGTGTTGTCATGAGTACTATGTATTGTTGACTCAACCCATGTAAAGATGATGAACTAAGATAATTTATGTGATCAGTAATAAAGTACATGACCTGTGACAGAAACTGACAAGCTCCACATAAATCAATTGATGAATTGATGAAGGGCAATTGGTGAATCAGTCAAAGGGAAATTTCTGTCAAGCTTGTTATTTCTCAGGAATGTGTGGATCACATTATTTACATTCTTCCATACTGGAAGAACATGTTCAAAATAGATTATTCACATGTTGATAGCAAAGATGAAACCTTCAAAAACTGAAATTTTCCAGCAATTGTCCAAATTATGAAGAGAATGGGGGAGAAAATTCTTCACAGCTTTGTAGCAGCCAAAGAAACATGGGGTCATCATTATGCTGCAGAAATGAAATATCAGACCATCAAATATTGTGACAAAATTCACCTGCAGGAGGGGGGAATCAAAACCAAGGGTTCAGCAGGAAATTCATGGTTAGTTTTTTAGAATGAAAATAGTAATAGCAATGGCACTTAGACTTATATACTGCTTCACCTTTACAACCCTCTTGAAGCAATTTACAGAGTCAGCCTATTGCCCCCAACAATCTGGGTCCTCATTTTACTAGCCTCAGAAGGACGGAAGGCTGAGTCGACCTTGAGCCAGTGAGACCTGAACTGCCAAACGGCTGGCAGCCAGTGGGTGATCAGCAGAAGTAGCCTGCAGTACTGCATTCTTGTCACTGCGCCACCGCAGTTCAAAATCATGTTATTCAGATGGATTTCCTTCAGCCTGGAACTGCTACCATATCAGAGTGCTTTACTGTAACACGCAAACCCTTGCCTTGAAACAATTGATAATTTGAATTTGGAAGGAGAAGAACATTTCCCTGTAATATGACAATACATATTTCATGGGAAACATAAAAGGGAATTGCAAAGTTGAATCTAACCATTATATTCCATTCTTGATCCAATCCACACTTGGCATTGTGGATTGAAGGAATATTTTCATGGACATATGACTCAAATAAAAAGGACTAGTGGTAAGGACTGTCAGGATCTGGTTGAAGAGACAGTGTGGACTTCTTTCATTATTATGAATAATAAAACATGATCAATAAGCAGCAGATAAAAAAACAAAAGAGAATAAAATACAACGAATGTATACAAAAAATACAGTACATGGAAGAGAATAAAAGTCTAAAAAGAGAGATAAGGCTAATGAATACAGAGAATCAATAACAAGATATCAAGATATCATCAGGACAAAACCAGTATTTTTCTTTGGACTCAGATAGTAACTGATAAGAATTTAACCTCTTTATTTGCCACAAATGAATTGTGATCCTGCAGCTGTGTAGCCTATGGAAGGGTGACTATACCATCTACATAAAGCAGCACAACACATGTCTGCCTTCAAGGGCATGCATGTGTGAAATTCTCTTTTAGTTGGTGTTGCTATCATAGAATTCAAACAAATACCCAATCGAAGAAGTTCAAGATACAGCCGAGTTTCACTCCTTTGCTTATAGGGATAACTGCAGTAAGTTCCAGCATCTTCCTATCTAATTTGAATGACAGGGTTTTTAAAATTCTGATGAGACAAAGAAGCTGTTGATCTATCGAGGTATATGGTAGCTTCCACCAGAGCCTGTCATATGGAAAGGAATCAAAGGCCAGGTTTTGGTTGAAAAGGGATATTGCTAGCATGGGTATTTGTCAGCTAAGAACTGCAGGATGACACATTGCTCCATAGTGGATCTACCCAACCGGAAACCTCTCCTTTTTCATCCATTCAAGGAATCTATTCTACAGGAAGCAAACATATGCTTAGAAGGATAAGTGGATAACAGTCCAATGGATTAGAATAACTTTCTTTTTGGGGAATAAGAACAATAATCGAATGACTGTAGTTATTTGCTAAAGAGAAGATATTAACAAGGGTGAAAGATAGGCTGAGATAGGTTTTTGTCTTCTCAGGTGAGCTTGAGTCACTGCTAGGTGCTTTCCCATATTTTTGCAATTTCTGAATGGGAGACCAAAGGCTATGGGACAATGGCAAGGTGAGTAATTAGCCCTCGCATACTGTAACCATCATAAATACATGTCGGTTGCCAAGTGCCCAAATTCTGATCATGCGATTGTGGGGAATGCTATGATAATTGTAAGTTCAAGTGCTAGTCATAAGTAACTTTTTTTCAGCACCACTGTATCTTCCAATGGTCATTAAATGAATGGTTGTAAGTCAAGGTCCATTTGTATTTTTCATTCAATCTCATAAACCAGGGGTGTCAAACTTATGTCATCATGATGGCATCAACTGACTTATCGGGACTTTCCCCCCCTTCACTAAACCGGGCGGGGCCAGGGCCAGCACATGATGCATCTAGCCATGAGTTTGACACCCCGTCATACAAAGCCAGTGGGAGATAAGCCAGTCTTTTTCAGTATCAGTTCTAGCTGATCATTGTACATCAGGGGTGGACAAACTACGGCCCGCGGGCCACATCCGGCCCGTTGTTCTGTCCAATCCGGACCACCCCTGAAAAAAAATCACTGCCATTGGTCTGTCCAATCCGGCCCGCCCCTGAAAAAAAAATCGCTCAGCATGGCGTATTGCCCTGTGCCGCGTGGCCCCCAAAGCTGCAAAACAGTGCGGAGCAATCTAGGGGTAGGAAAGAAAAGAACTTTGCAAAGGCCTCGGCTGAGAGTTCGAAATCACCTTTGAGTGTGACCTCTCTGAAGGTGAGTCCCTGCCGATCCCCCTTTTTTTTCCGGGGCTTCCAGGCTTAAACTTTGCAAAGGCAAAGCTTGCAGGCGGGAGTGTCTTCTGGCCGAGGAGCAGGAAGGGTTCTGCCCGACGGGTGGGGCGGGCTGTTTGGAGCGGGCTGCTTGGAGCCACCTAAAGCTAGGCCGCTGCTGGAGGAGCCTTGCCCTGCCTTGGTGCCCCATTTCCCGCCTCAGCGGTCCTGCTCAGGCGGCACTTTAAAAGCCTGCTCCCAGCACCCGAGCAACTTCCCAGCAACTTTTGGCTTCCTTTTAACCCAAGCCGCGTGGCAGAGGGGAAGCCCGGCGAGCGGGCTGCTTGGAGGAGGCGACCCAGTGGTGCTCTGGCAGCAGCAACAGGCAGTTTCGCCCGGGCTCTGCTCAGGTGTCCAGCTGGGGCTGTCAGGAGTTGCTACCGCTGGCACAGCTCCACGCGGCTCCAGTCCCATGTTGCCTTGGGAAGGAAAAGGCAAAACCAGGAGCTGCTGAGCCTGAGCCTCCAGTGCCACTGTTGCCGTTGCAAAGCACCGCTGCAGCTCTTCCTTTTTGCCTTTCCCTTCCTGAGGCAATGCAGGACTGGAGCCGTGGCAGCAATAGCAACTCCTGACTCAGGGGCCTCTGAGGGGAGGGGAAGGAGAAGAAAAGGGGGGGAAGGGGGGCAATTCCCCAAAAAATCTTGTGCTGACCCAGCCCGTCTGTCAAATTTTAAAAGTCAATGCGGCCCCCCGAGCCAAAAAGTTTGCCCACCCCTGTTGTACATTGTACATCACTGTAAAATTGTAAACATTAATGTTCTTATTTTCCACTCTTCCTTATCTGTTTCTCCTTTTGTACTATGTTGATTACTATGTAATTCTGTACTTTGTACTCTGTTCTGCAGTCCATCCAGATGCAGAGTATTTTAAATGTTGAGTAATAAATCATAATATAAACACAATCCATCACTTCCCCCCTAAGTCTTGTACTTCATTACTTCAAATCAGATAAATGCGATGCATTTTTCAGTATTTGAAATATTCTTAAGAACCAAATCTATGAAAAATGATCCATTTTCTGTCATGTTATAGCAATACCCTCAAGTGAATTACATTCTAGCAGAACAGGTTCTTGTTGTAATTCCTGCTCCCAAACCTTCTGTTCATCTCCCTGATTCTTTTTTCTATTTTTCCCTACATCCCAGTAGCTATCCATGTCTCTTGGACTTTGTATTTCTCTGTATGTTTTGGGTTTGCAGGGTGGCTTTGTCCTTAAGGTTTAAATTTAGAAAGTAATGACCTGAGAGACTGTGAAAGAGAGAGATCTCAAATACAGATTAGTCAGGGAAAAATGCCCCAAAATCCAAGATTTAACTCCCAGCAGAGATTTTCATAGCAAACAGCTCTCTGGTGGGAAGTACCAGTGCCTTCTTTTGCACCCTGGTCTTGTAAGCAAGAAACACACAAATTGAGTTGTACAGTGAGAATGAGAAGTTGAAAACATGCAGTTTTAAATCACCTTTGCTATGAACAATTTTGTGTTCTTTACCTTATTGTCCGATCCAAGGTTTCTCCAGGAGAAGGTTTTTTTTTTTTTACTATGCTTTTAACTATGGTTTCTAGCTAAAGCAGGTATGTTAAACTCACATTGTCATGGTGGTGTCACGTGACGTATCAAGACTTTTTTTCCCCTTTGCTAAACTGGGCAGGGGCAGTCCGTGACACATCTGGCCCATGGGCTGTGAGTTTAACACCCCTAAGCTAAATAAATGTTTTATATTCAATCAAGGTATTATTTTGAGGCATGGACCTTTTTTTGTTAGGAGCAGAAACCCCAATCTTGAAATACCGTGTGATTGTGGTAGAACAATCAACCAATGGAGCAGCTTGCCTTCAGAAGTTGTGGGAATTTCCTCACTGGAGGCTTTCCAGAGGAGATTGGACTGCCATCTGTCAGAAATGAGAGTCTCCTGCTAGGGCGGGGGGGTGGACTACATGACCTACAAGGTCCCTTCCAACTCTGTTATTTTGTGTCAGGTGAACCAATATTACCATTTAAAAAGAAAATAAGAACCCTTTTTAAGCCTTAAGACTTTTCCCTTTAAACCCATTTAACCTTTTTTGGCCTTGAAATATGATCAGGGTATACTGAATTAGGTTTTTAAGGTAAGCATTTCCTCTGTAATTTGTTAAGTGAAATCCTAAATGTCACTTGGCTCATACAGTAAAGAAAATTGGTTTTACTTTACTTTCCATGGGATACTTACATGCAAAATATGCTGCCCACTAAAAACTGGTATTTTGAGGAGAAGAGATGAAAGAATAATAATAATAATAATGAAAAGGTAAAGGTTTTCCCCTGTCCAGTTGTGTCCAATTCTAGGTTTTTGTCTATGTTTCTGAGCTGAGGGAGTCAGTGCTGTCTGAATAAGCTGTCTAAAATCAATTAACCTTTTTCTTTTGTGCTCTAATATGAGCTCTCATGATGCTCTAATAATGTAGAAATTAATATATGGGAAGAAGGATCAGATCCTGTGGGAAGAACAATAAGCATTTTAGAGGCTAGACTAGAGCTGTGCTTTCACTTGTACCTAATTACAGCAAAAACATATCCCAGAAACAGCCTTTTTTCTGCCATGATTTTATTGTATTGCCTGTCCTCTGGTATGAGGGTCCACCAGACTTCTGCATGGCTCCCACACTACTGGAATCTCAGGAAAACTTGAAGGCCTGACTGTTCTCATAGGCCTTGGAAGAGGATGGCTGGAATCTTGTCAGATATGCTGCTATGTATGGGTTTGATTGATTTGATTGTGAACTGTCTAAAGTTACTTTGGAGTTGCCTGGTGTCTAAATGAATGAATGAATGAACGAATGAATGAATAAATGGAGAGTGCTATAAGTAGAGGGGAAATTTTTATTTTTTTATTTTTATCCCACCTTTTATTATTTCTACAAATGGCCCATGGAGGTGAAGATACCCAACATACTTTCCTCCTCCTATTTTACAAAAACAACTATGTGAGTTGGGCTGAGAGAGGGTGACTGGCCCAAGGTCACTCAGCTGGCTTTCATGACTAAGATAGGACTTGTTCCTTTAACTAAGAAAAATCTCAAGAAGATGGTTAATTGAATTGAAGCTGCTGAAAACTTCACATCTTCAAGAATAATTTTGACTTCCGGTTTGCAAGGCTTCGGCAGCGGCAGGGATTTGCGATACTGCGCGATCCCTGCTGTGTTCGCTGCCAAGGTTCCCCCGATCCGTTTGGATTTGGGGGGTATAGCTGCCCCGTAGAGGCAGCTGAAGATGGGGGGGATCCAGGTAGGGGTTTGGGGGTGTCACAGACCCCCTCCCCAGCTGGCAAACCCCCCTTTTCCCAAGGCAGAGGAGCAGCGGTCAGTAATGGCCACCACGAAGAAACCTGCAGCCAGACAAGATTGTGCAGGAGAAGAAAGCTGGAAGAGCTGTGAAAGTGGTTTTTGGACTGGGACAAAGCAAGAGAAAGTAGCCTGGAATTTTGAAAGTTGCTAAAAAGACATTGTTTCCAGAGTGAGTTACAAGCGGTGAACGGAATCCTAAAAGGGAAAGTTTTTTTTTCTTTTCACTCTCCTTCCTAACGTGACAGCGGATGGAATCATAAGAGAAATCGGGAAACCTGCATTGGAGGTAATTGAATGCTGAAGAGATAAGGATTTCTGAACATTTTTTAAAAAAAAGAATCTTTTTGGCTGTGAGTGGGAAGGGAGAGGAAAAAAAATTGGAGCAAAATTTGAAAATAAGGAGAAGATTGCCTAGAATTCTAAAGAGTTATTAAACATCAATAAGACTTCTAAAAGATATATTTTAAATGGAACTTTGTGACTAAACTTTAACCTCAGAAAGAGAAAGTGAAGAAGGAGAAAGTATTTAAAAGAAACAGCTTGTTTGGATTGTTTGGTGATTTTGGAACTTCTGAGAATTATCTCTTATTAAAAGCACTTGGGTGGTTGTTTGGAAAAAAACTTTTTCTCTCTATAATGGCATCACTTGTGGATGGATTGAAACTTGTATACCAAAAATATGAAAAAGAAAAGCAAGAAGGGAAGGATGCTCTTGGCACTCTCTTTCAATTTTTAGAAATGGTGGTTTGTACTTATGTAAAGCTGAATGTGCAACAGGATGACTGGGACAAAGAAGAAGCCATTTTTGATGAACAAGTGACTTTGGTCGGGGAAGAAAAGGAGAAAGAGAAAAGGGAAAAGAAGACTTTAAGACTTGGAAAAACAACCAAAAAAGAGAAGACTAAGGTGAAAAGGGGATACTATGTTAGGAAACAACAGAAAGGAGGAAAGCAGAATAAAAGGGAGGTGGAGAGACAAGGGGGTAAAGAGGACAAGGAGAAGAATAAGCAAGGGAGAAAGGAAGGGACGAGAAGCCTTAATGGTGGGGAGCAAGATGCAAAGAAACAAAAGTCTTTTAGAGATAATAGGTAAACTTTATTGAAAAAGGGATTCTGGAAAGGTACATAAGATTGTATTTTTACATTTGTACTTCGAAATAATCTTAGAAAATTGGAAATTATATGCAATTTAAAATGTGATAAAATATTTAGTATAATTTAGTGAAATTTTTGTTAAGAAAAGGGGAATACTTTAATGAAACAATGATTTAAGATATGTGATGTGGGGGGGGGGAATAATTTTGGAAAGCATAAGTGTTCCCATAAAGGCATAATATTTAATTGAAATGGGTAAAATGCTTAAGATATAAATGACTGTTAATATTAATGATTAGACTATATTCTCCTAGTGATTTTTTTTGTGAAATGAGAGATTTAGTAGGAGAAGGCGGAACATTTTAATGAAATAATGATTTATAATATATGATGTGGGGAGGGAATAACTATGGAAAGTAGGTGCTCCCATAAAAGGATGTGATTTAACTGAAAAGTAATGTGTTAAGTGTTTAAGATATAAGTGAATATTAATATTAATGAATAGATTTGTATTGGTATTGATAATATTGTATAATTTTAGAATGTACCAGACAGAATCCCAATGTAAGCTATGTATTCTATGTTAAGTATTATAAATGTAGGGGAAAGAGATAAAGGCGTCATACTCCAATTAGTGAACAGGAGAAGTTTTCTTCAAAGAAGAAAGATAAATGGATAAGTGGAAATAGAACAGACAAAGAATAATAAATATTATGATTCGAATTGAGATGAGATAAATAAAATAAAATTAAGAAAATTTAAAAGAGAGGAGAAGCTATATAGAAAATTGAAAATGCTGATATGGAATGGTATACAAAATGAATATGAATTTGAATTTGTGTCTGTACCAAGAGTTTTAACCCGGGACTAAGCAACTTTCAGAAAAGAGGTTTTTTTATGTTTTTATGTTTTGTGTTTTTGTGTATTTATGTTTTGTATGTCTTTAAAAATTAATAAAATTGGTTAAAAAAAAAAAAGAATAATTTGTTGAGTTCCTCCTAAATCAGAAGTGGCTCTGCTGGCTCAGGAATTCTGGGAGTTGAAGTCCACAAGTCATAACAGGCCATCATTTCCCACCCCTATTCTAAATAATGTCTGAGATAGATAATTAAACTTTAGAAATCTTCCAGTTTTGCTATTTCCAGTTCTGGAAAAGAACCTCCTGGATAGGTACTCCCAACACCACATGGTATGTGCAACACTGTTCAAACTATGATTCGTTTTTTTTTGGGGGGGGGAGGAATGGAGCCAGCCACATATAACTCAGCCCAGTGGTCTCAGTGAGTACCTATGGGATGAGATAAGTGGAAGGAATCGTACTTGTGGCTGAAGCTGGTCCAGGGAAAAGTGCTGCCTTGGCTGCTGAGTGCTTCTGGCATTTAACCACAAGGGAGTCATTACTCCTTTTCATGTTTGTAAACCTCATGATAATCTTACCCAAGAATTAACCACTAGAAAATCACAAGGAAAACAGGGTAGAAAAGGAATTAGGAGTCCTGCTAGGGAATAAATTAGATGTTTCCTGTTGTTGGCCCCAACAAATACATTCACAGCTGAAGCCACTCATTTCCTACATTGGTGGAGTTTTTAGCTAAGGCTTTCTCAAGTGAAAATCTCTTGTCCTGACTCCAATGAAACAAGCTTCTCTTTTCTATTGGCAAAGGCTGTCTGTCAATGGGAAAAGGCTCCTCTCCTCCAAGTGTCATCTACTTGTTCTTGAATCACAGCACAATCATGTGGCAGGCTGTCATCAGTCAACCTGCCTTTGAGATCCAACTGTAATCTGCCTTTATAGGGCTCCTTCTTCTCTACGAATGCTAATGCAGAAATTAGTCTCTTGACATTGAGGGAATGTTTAAGGAACATGGCAGCCCTTTTCAAGCAAGGGTGTTGGGACAAGAAAACAACAGGGGATGGGTCACTTGGGTTCCTTATCTGTGGACTATTCCAAAATTGACTCTGGATTACATCCCTTCAGAATTTTGATGGCATTCTGCAATACAATCTGCAAATTCCTTGTGTGTCCAATCACAATTGGCCAATAAACTATTCTATTCTATTCTATTCTATTCTATTCTATTCTATTCTATTCTATTCTATTCTATTCTATTCTATATATTTCATTTTGTTCAAAACCTCATTGCACAAATGACATCATAAAGAATGCTTCTGTACCCTGTTTTACCACACAAGGGCTGTTATTGTACAAGATGTGTGTCATTTTAAAACCTAGCAGATGCATTCACATAATATGTTGTGTTTGGTTGGTTTTAACTATAGTTAAGATATGGAAGAGGTTGTGAAGTGGGGGGAGAGGGAGAGAGATGGGGAGAGAAGGAGAGAGAGGGGGAAAGAGAGAGATTTGATTCATTTGCGAACCCACCTGTTGGTAAGTTACCCTATAAAGTCAGAAAATGAGTTAACTCACAACCTGTAATTAAATGTGTTTTGCAAACTCAACATTTGCTTATTTATTTCAGTGTTTTTTTGTTACCTACATTCTCATGACTCACTGTGGTATACATAGTAATAGCATAAATTCAAGTAGGATACAAATCAGAAAGACAACCCAGGTTAACTGTCAAAAACACTGGAATAAGATGGTTTCATGACTTCCTGGAACACAAGCACAGAGGAAATATATTATAAATTGGCGACCACCACCAAGGAAACATGCTTTTGACCCCTTTACTGCCTTGACTTCCATGAAGTGAGGACAGAGAATAGCCTCTCTTGGATTAACAACATAGAATTGTGTGGTTCTGGTTAGATGGTCCTGTAAATACACAAGTGACATTCTATTTGGGGTTATAAATGATCAAAACTAGCAATTCATATTGGATCCATAAGCCATTTATCAATGCAATAACTTCAGCATAAGTGTGACATTATTTTTGGTCACTTCTGGGCAGCTGCAATTTTAGCCAACTGGAGTTTCCAAATCAGGGTTAACCTCAGGTAAAATGTAGTCTACTCACAAAATGATAAGAGCATGAGTTATGGTGCAACATCCCTACACACACCCCTACACACACACACACACACACACACAGACACACAGACATATTAACAATTTATGCACTAGTACAAGTTAACAAAGGCTACCTTGGTCATTGTTTCCACCAGCAGCTCAATCAGTAGCCACACATTTAGGAAGATCCTTAAATCACAAACTTGATCTTCTGTGAGGAGTATTATTCCATCTAGAACCTACTTAGGATCAGGCCAGTTTGATCTCCTAGAATCTTCTAGGAGCTTCCATCTGTGGTTCCATCAACCCTCTTTCAGCTTTTAAGCATTGCTCAAGATGTATACAGTATCCCCGTCCAGCATGGGATAGTGATGCATAAATGGATATCATCAGCCATCTTTATACGCAGCAGTTGGGGAAATGGGACTTAAATTAGAAAATATTTTGGTTGGGTGGTTAAAGCAACTCTTTTTTCTTTACCTCTAGGCATATTGGTTTGAGCTGGGTTTTATCATTATTTGTGTAATACTGTTGGGGTGTACTTTTTAAACAAATAAGTAGAAAATATTACACAGGATACACCAGATTACACACTGATCTATCTTTAGGGGAATCAATATCTTATTGATAATGAGCGCAAACTGAAAGTATACTCTATATTATTTTAAATTGCTGCAAGGAATCAGGGCCATTTCTCAGTTCATGAAAAAGTACCCCATCCCTGGTAGAAAAAAGGGTACAGTTGGCATGTTCCCAACTTTCTCTTTTAATACCTTGAATTCTGAAACTACTACAAATGTATTTAAAAAGAGTTTAAGTAAGACCAATATTTCGTTGATCAAACCCAACTCTTCATAACTGCATAGAGTCATCCATTCATGGATAAATGGGGAGGGTCGAGGTAAGACCTGGTGACCTACCAAGAAAATTTTATGGAAGAGGTCTCAGACAAATTTGACATGGTGCCCAATGATAGGACCGCCAGATGAGAAGGTACCCAACAAGCTACTGGGGAAGAGCAGGGTGCTCCAGTGAATACTCATGACATTAATGACATGCTTGAGGCATATCCAGCAGGAATTCTACCTGCAGATGCAGCCATTGGTAAAAGCAAAGATTTGCTTATGCCAAGAGACATTGAATAGCAACATGGAATGTCTGTGGAATGAGCCAGGGTAAATTGGATCTCATCAAACATGAGATAACCAAGCTGAAAATTGACCTCCTTGGCATCAGTGAGTTATCTTGGATAGACAATGGCTATTTCTAGTCTTAAGAATTCACTATTTGTTACTCAGAACATGATACCTAGAAAATGAATGGAGTTGCATTACAAGATCACGGATTGATCAAAGCAATGAATGCAGTCTGTTAAGCCTGGGTTCCCCAACCAGGGTTAAGGAGACAAGCTAAGCAGAATGTGCAGCATTAGTCAGATAGGCACACAGATAAATGAGTGATATAAGTTTGTATGTTTGTTAACATACAGTAAAAATAACAGATACGCTTGTGCTATCAAAAATATAGTTTATTCCATTTATAGCATAGTCAAAATAACAGTCCATTAGTCATGTATCATTTAGTCAGCCCATTCAAGGATATTCAGTTAGCAAAGTCTGTGTAGAATATCCTATGTCAGTTCACTTACAAATCAGTGCTTTGTTTATCTCTCCCGTTCGAGTAACGCAGTCTTGAATCCATGCAGTAATTAGGGATCATCAAAGCCAGAGAGAGAGCAAGCTGTCCTCTTGCTTCTTTTAAAGTGCTTTCACAACCACTCCCTTAATTACATTCCTACAGTTAAAGTTGCAGACACTTTAACTAACAAACTATGATAACATATTTATTATTTTACCTAAACCAGTTAGGGTAAACAATGTTATCCCTAACATTGTCCCTAAATAGTGTCAAATCACATTGGGTCATACAGCAATAATGAGCATGAATTGAGTATGGAAAAGCTTGGCAATTAAATGTTCATTAGTTTGCACTACCCTGTTTCCCATAGATAACTATGGTTGCAAAAGTTGGACCTGGGAAAAGCTAGACAGGAAGAAAATTGATTTTTTTGAAGATGTATTGCAGTTGGAGAAGGCTCCTACACATCCCTTGGACAACATGTGTGACAAATAAGCAAGTATTGGAACATACTAAACCAGTTACATCTCAAAGAAGGCAAAATAAAAAAGTCTGCCTTCTTTATTTCCATGCCATGCCATCAGACTTACTGGAAAAGGCAATTACGCTTGAAATGTTGAGCAATAAAAAGAAATGGGATTGCCAAAAAGTATTGTGGCTAGTTACCATCAAAGCTGAGACCAGCCAGAGCATAAAGCAATTGAAAGAAGCCATACAAGATTGGAAAATGTAGACAGAATTGGTCAATAGAATCATCAGGAATCAAACACAATGGAATGGATCACATTATCTTCACTCCATTATAAACCAAACTGGGTTCACATGTTCATGTTAAGCCATGGCTTGGTTAACTACAGATTACTGAATAAACCACAAAGATATGAGTTTCTTTTCTGAAGGGATAGATCTGCATGGTTGGCATTGGGTTATTTTACTTTCCTTGAAGTAAAAAAAAAAGCATTCATTGAAGAAATAATGGAACAGATTAGAATTCTTTATTGGCCAAGTGTGATTGGACACACAAGGAATTTGTTTTGGTGCATATGCTCTCAGTGTTCATAAAAAGAATTAAAAAACATGGCTGATTTTGATCAGACTCTGTTTGCAAATGTATGGCAGAATCTTCATTGAACCAATGAACTGTGGTATCAGAGGTTTGATTCAAAAGAAGGCATCTTTCTATACAAGAAATGATATCTCAGAGGTACATGTGACAGCTTCTTTTCAAAAAAAAATCCAGGTATGAAAATGGAAAGGAAGGAAGGAGTGGAAGAAGAGTATCACAATGAAGGAAACAAAGAATCAGAGACCAAGAGAAAGGGTAATAGATTT
Source organism: Hydrophis major (assembly GCA_033807585.1). NCBI lineage: Eukaryota > Metazoa > Chordata > Lepidosauria > Squamata > Elapidae > Hydrophis > Hydrophis major. The sequence goes on from CM066328.1 coordinate 126,991,023, forward strand.
TCTTCTTTACAGTCACCAGACAAATGGTGAAATTTCATGTTCAGTTTCAGTTTGTTGACTACAAGTCAGGTCTTTGCATGGAAAGCCATATGCATTTTGTTCACAACCAATACTAGGCAAGCCATATAAGTTTATTTATCAAGCAGCCACACATCCCTTATCTTCTCTGTAACCCTCCTGGCCTGAAGACATTATGTACTATATCTCTGGTTCAATTAAAAAAAAATTAAATGAAATGTAAAAACACGCATACACGCACACACAACCCCAGACCCAAGATTCACTAGAGAACACGCTGTGATCAGATAAGGATAACTTGGCATGTATTTATCTTGTTAGGAAGAAAGGAAGGGAGCAGCAAAACTAAAATTAGAACCATAATGTTGGCATGGGTGGATTGAGGAGAAAGATTTAAAAGATACGGAGATGTATGGTGATCTAAAACAAATATTTCTAAAAATAAATAAATTGATAGATCAATTCAATGCAACTATAGTTGATTTTAGGGATGAGGTGAATGACTGGCATATTTACTGAACTCTGTTCCACATAGACACAGCTTCTGGATTTCAGCCATGGTGGGGCTTTAATATTTCAAAAAGGCATACATGTGGCTAAGTAATGTTATTGTTAGGCAGTGTGTCTACCACCATTTCTACAGTTTTGAGTGTGTTCAGTTTCAGATCTATGAACCAATAGATTTTATTTAAATATTTTTCAAATATACCTCTAATAATTTGCTCCTCTATTTTCCTAATCCCTTCTTTAGTCAAAGAATAGCTTTTTTGTAAATCACTTAAAAATTTCTGGCCAAATCAGGAATCATGAAAATCAAAACATTTTAGCCACCCACAGTAAAGCAGACCAAGCTACAAATCACTAAAAATAATAAACTAAAACCACAACTTTCTGCCCTTATGGTTGTTTGTCAACTTTTTTTTTTTTTTTAAAAAAAGATACTCCACACTTCCTTATTTCAACTTGTCTTAGTAGCTTTCTTCCTGTTTAACACTGAAGAAATCCTCCAAATGGCGCAGATCTTTGAAAAGGACTAGTAGGCTGTGGCTAAAGAGAGCCTCTTTTAGCTTAATAAAGATTGATAGTGTTAGGAATATGAGTCACCTAACAGCTATTTGGGATGGAAATATATAAACCAAGATAGACATTCTATTACTATGTCTTTAAGAACATGCTAAAATTGTAATTGGGTGTGGTTACTCAAACGGCCATAAGATGGAGCCAGAAACCTGGGTTGTTTTGTCTCAGGAAGTCTCAAAGGAGTGTGTCTAGAAGACTCAGTGTGTGAGTGAGTCTCTATTTCCATCTGTTGGAAAGAGTTGCCGTTCCTCCATTTTTCCCTATTGACTGGTATTAATGGATTTGATGTAAGTCTGATACTGAACTGTTTTTTGATACTGGACTTTGATATTCGGATTATCCTTGGACTGAACACTGACTGCTTTACCAGTGAATGACTTGGACTGCTTGTTTGGACTGTGCTTAAACGCTTATTGAAAGTAAAAACCTACATTTACTGTACAGTGTATCTGTGTGCTATTTGTGTATTATTCAAACACTACTCTCACTACGTCTCCCTGATTAAGAAATGAAAGGCACAACTTACTGTCCATTTGAAAAACAAATTCTCTTCAATAATGAACTGATTGAAGCCTCCTTCCCTCAGCTTTCAAAACACCTACTTCTTTGAAGCACAGCTCCAGAAACTACTTGCAGACTTTTGCTGCATTGGAGGATCTTGAGGAATCCTTCAGTGATCCCTCCTTGGACATGTAGTCAATTGGCCATCTCTTCACCAGAAGTGAAAAATTTGCTTAAAAGAGTTGGAGCCTCTAAAATACTGACACAAGCAGCCCTGGGATTAATAACTAGTTCTAACTTCCCAGATCTGTCTCAATTGAACCATTTTGTGTGGAATTCCATTCAGGTATGCTCATACAGGAGAATATAATTCTGCATCCAATCCAGAGATGCTATTTTTATGTAATTAATAACAGTAATAAATGCCAAATTAAATGACTGTGATCTATTATTAACTTCAGTAGTGGCCATATACACGATAGATAGATAGATAGATAGATAGATAGATAGATAGATAGATAGATAGATAGATAGATAGATAGAAAGATAGATAGATAGATAGATAACTGCATCCTGCAGTTATTCTGCCCATCTTAAACATTACTCATGTTTTATTATTTATCAAATCCATTATGGCAAATATACTCTACTAGACTTGTTCAGTACCCTGGGTCATTGGTATGGGGAAAAAAGCCAAACCTTATCTGACAGCTAAATTGGACAAGTGAAAATACAATAATGCATCCACCATTTACAGAAATCCTGGCTGAACTGGGGTCAGGATTAGAAATATTTTAGATAGGGATTCCTATGTTTCATACTCCCTAATAAAATATTCTTTCCTCCATAAAATGCAGCTAACTTTCTTTGCAATCTGAATTCATCAAGGGTGTAAAATAGGTGAAAAGAACCACACATTTCCAGAAATGGCATAATCTTAGTGCTAAAGAATTGCTAGTCATGTCAATGAAAGGCTCCAGACATGTTAAAGGGATACATTTATTTAATATTTTGTAAGGTTCCACCCTGGACAGCAATACAAACTGAGATTTAAGCAAAAGGAATGTTATCTTGATAGTTGGACAGTGCAAATGCTTCAAATGTATAGGAAACATTTACATTCCTTAAAGCAAAGGTTGACAATATAACATCCAACAGACTTCCTAACTTCCTGACATTAAAACATGAAAACGAAATATCAAAAGTTCATGAGATTTGAGCATTGTCACACAAGAACTTTAAAGTTCATGAGATCTCATGCAAGAATGCTCAAAATGAAGAGAGCTCAAGAGAAGGTCCTTCCTGAAATTCCACAAGTCTTTGAGAGACAGCATACAGGAAATTGCATGATGTAAGTGGAAAAAATATTGATTCTGTCTTTATAAGGCTCTTTAGGATTGAAAATAAAATGCCAACGTTGTTATGTCTTTATACATAAGTTATATTTACGCTTGGAATATTGCATATATTGCTGCTTGCCACACTTGCAAAAGGGATATAATCAGCTGAGAAAAGAGCAGAAGATGGCAACCAGAATGAACAAATGCCTTCCCTACAAGGAAAAACTAAAATATTTGGGATTATTCATGTTAAAGAACAACCAACTGAGGGAGGGTATTATTGAGAAGTATAACATCCTACATGGCATGATGAAAGTTGAGAGAAGGAAGGTTTTTTCCCCATCTTCTTGGATATCATTCGGACCAAAGACTATCCAGTGAAGGAAATTGGAAGCATGGCACCACCTCAGAGGCTTCTGTGAAAAACAAAGTGCTGGATTGAGATGGAAATTGGACAATCCCAGTTGAAAACCTCTGAAAATCTGAGTCAGTGCACTTTATGCAAAATTACACAAATTTCTGTAATTAGTTCTAATACAGCCTAGAACCCAAACTGTATCTTTTCCAATCCCAGTTTCAATCAAGATCACGACAACCTATTTCAGATAAACATTTATATACTGTATATTGGATCCTAACTTTCCTCATGATGACTCTTCCTCCACATAAACATACAGTATGGGAGTCACACTGTCTTCAGTGGTATTGATTCTCATATGATGACATTTACATAAGAAAATCTTCAATTCTCTGGAGTTCCAAAATCTGGGAATTCTGGAAGTATGTAAAGTAACCATATCAACAGTATATCACTCTGCTTTTACCTATAAAATTTTGTTCATCTCTGATTAACCTACCATGAAGCATTAGGAGAGGACACACCCTAGAGATAATTATTAACAAGGCTTGATGGCAAGTTCTCATGTTTAGGTAACTCTGAGGCCCTATTATGCACTTCCTATGGGAACTCATGTTAATATGATGCAGGAACCAATTAGAAGAGACAGGGATTATAATTAGGACACTCAAGGAAATACATTTAGCAAACATTCCATTCAAACAGTTAGGAGTAAAAACACAATCCTCCAAGTTGCTTCTTCAACAAAATTGCCCAACTGTTTGTAAACCAAAAACCCTTTAATAATGCAAAGCTTCAGATGGTCCTACTATGCCTCTTGTTTGTTTTGGAGGTACCTTGATGGCTTTTGCTGCTATGACCATAATACCGGTAGTTCACAACTTCTCAAAAACCTTGCATCCTAATCCCTTCCAGAAAATCAACTCCTTGCCCTCACATGCATATGGAACTGTGGCTGTGCATGTTGCTATTGAACTTTCTGTTCTGTCCCTAATTAGCATTCTTGAGATCCCTGTGCTTTGATTGGCCAAAGCGCGGGGCACTCTGATTGGTCAGGTGAGCCGCGCCGATTGGCTCGCAAAGAATCTCCCGCGATTGGTCCATTCGAATCGCGGGAGATTCAAAGTGGTGCCATTGGCCGCGGCCGCCGCGGCTGAAAGAATAAAAGCCGCGAACCTTTTGCAAAGAGCCAGTTCGGTTCCTACTTTAATAAAAGAGCATGATTTGAAGTCACCGACTCCTGGCATCATTTCGCGGACACAACACTGGCGACGAAGGTGGGATCCAGAACCGAACCACGTGTCCGACGGAAGCCAGATGAACCACCACGATGGCGAAAATTGCACCCCCCGCACCCTTCAACCCCGCCACCGAGGACTTGGAATCGTACTCCGACCGATTCCGCATGTTCCTCGAGTGCAGCGACCTGAAGGACGCCACCGGCCCCATGAAGCGCGTCGTCTTCCTGACCCACTGCGGGACCGAGGTCTTCAAGATGGCCAAGGCGCTTGCCAAACCCGCCGATGCGACCGCGATGGACTGGGACGTCCTCGAGCCAATACTTCGGCGGCACTACACTCCAGAGGTACCCATCCTGATCCGATGAAACAAATTTTACCGTCAGGACCAACGGTCGGGTGAGAGCTTCAGCGACTTCGTCGCCGAGCTACGGCACCTAGGAAGGCTCTGCGAATTCGACAACCTGAACGACGCCCTGCGAGACAGAATCGTGCTCGGTTTGTGGGACCCCGTCCTCCAGAACCAGCTGATGGCCAAGGGCAACATCAGCCTAGCAGACACCCTCACCGCAGCCGCAGCCGCCGAAGCATCCCGAACCTCCGCCAACCGCATGCGCAGACCGAACGCTGGGGACCGCAGTGGAAACAACAAGCCTGCGAGGTCAGCCGGGGCCCAACCCGAGATGACCATCCACCAGGGCGACTTCCACTCAGCATCGGGCACTTCCGATGACGAGGAGGACATCCATCGCCTCCAGACAGGCCGCGACCCACGGAACCGGCGGGGTCGTAAGTCGAGGACCAACTGTGCCGGTTGCGGCGGCAACCACCCCAGGTCGGAATGCCGGTTTTTCGAATCGATCTGCTGGCATTGCGACAAGAAGGGACACATCACCCGTGTCTGCCGCCTAAAAAAGAACCGCAGCCCGGCACGATGGGACCAGAGCGACTGGAGGAGAGAGAGCACACTACCCCGGACCAGAGATCGCCCCTCGGACAACAGATGGGACTGGAACGGATGATCCCTGTGAGGCGGCGATAACCGGCGAAGAGAGAAGACCCATCAGACGGTCACCATCGGCCACGCCATAACCAATGACGCCCAGAAGGTCCACGTGGAGGTAGGCATCGAGGGCGAGCCATGCAAAATGGAGGTGGACTTCGGGTCCTACCTCTTCATGATAGCATGGCATGAAATAAAGCGCTTGGTGCCTACCATCAAAAGGAGGAACCTAGACAGCCAGAGACTCATCGTAAAGGACTACCAGGGAAACCGCATCCCGGTAGTCGGAACCAAACACTTCAACATCACATATAAAGGGCACACCGAAAGGCTTCCCCTGACAATCATCGACCGCGACCGCCCAAGCCTACTGGGACTGCAATGGTTCGCCCCGCTCGGCATCGCAGTCACGGGAGTCGGCCACATCACCAACGACAGCTGGGAGCAGCAACTGGCCCGGGAATTCCAAGAGGTCTTCAACGGAAACCTAGGCAAGTACCGAGGGCCCCTTATATCATTCAGCCTAGACCCAAACGTCCCCCCAAAACGCCTGAAACCAAGGCGGGTGCCATTCGCACTTAAACCCAAGATAGACGAGCAAATTGACAAGCTCGTCAAGCAAGGGTCCTACAGCCCATAGACCACGCCCGGTGGGAGACCCCCATAGTCACCCCGATCAAGCCCGATGGGTCGGTGAGGATCTGTGGGGACTATAAGGCCACCCTAAATGGCGCGTTACAACAAAGCACCTACCCCGTCTCAGTAGTACAACACCTACTGCACTCACTGGGAGGGGGCAAGGTTTTCGCCAAGCTCGACCTCGCCCAGGCATACCAACAGTTGCCAGTCGATGAGCAAACGGCAGAAGCGCAAACCATAGTCACCCACCGGGGAGCATTTAAATTCAACCGACTCCAATTCGGAGTCAGCGTGGCACCGGGAATATTCCAAAGCCTAATGGAAAGACTATTGCAAGGCATCAAGGGGGTGGTACCTTACTTCGGCGACGTCCTAGCATCGGCAACCAACCAAGCCGAACTAGAGGGTCGCCTAAGGGAGGTCCTAACCAAATTCAAAGAGACCGGGCTCAAAGTCAAGAGGGAGAAATGCCAATTATACACGGAACGGGTAGAATTCCTAGGATACCTCCTAGACCGTCACGGCATTCACCCCACAAACCAAAAAATCAAGGCCATCAAAGAAGCACCCACACCCCAGTCGAAGACGGAACTACAGGCATTCCTGGGGCTACTTAACTTTTACAATGTTTTCCTGCCCCAAAAGGCAATGGTGGCGGAGCCCTTGCATAGGCTCCTGGACAAGGCGGCGACCTGGACTTGGGGGAAATGCGAGCAAGCCACCTTCCAAAGAACACTTCGGACGCCGTCCTTATACAGTATAACGAGACCCTACCTCTGGCCGTCACATGTGATGCATCACCTTTCGGCATCGGCGCTGTCCTCAGCCATACCCTCCCCGACGGAAAAGAAGCGCTCATCGCGTTCTTTTCAAGGACCCTCACCAAACCGGAGCGGAACTATAGCCAGCTGGACAAAGAGGCTCTGGCTATCGTTGCCGCCGTAAAAAAATTCCACGAGTATCTCTACGGCCGGACATTCACCATCATAACCGTCCACAATCCGCTGCTGGGAATCCTTGCAGGAAACTGGGCCACCCCGAACATTCTGTCTCCCCGAATGACAAGGTGGTCCGAGTTCCTGGCAGCCTACAACTACGGACTCATACACAAACCGGGTAAGACGATCTCCCACGCAAACGCCTTAAGCCGCTCGCCGCTACCGGAACCTGACACTGACCCAGCACCCACGACGACTACCCTCAGCATAGAGACTCTACCCAACCTGCCCATAACCGCGTCAGACATTGCCCGAGAGACTAATAAAGACAAACGTCTGGTGCGGGTGTTGCATTGGGTAGAGAAAGGGTGGCCGGAAAGGGACAACGATGAGTCCATCAAAACATTCCGAAACCGCCAAACGGAACTCTCGTTATTAAAAGGGTGCATACTATGGGGGGATAGGGTGGTCATTCCAGAAAAGCTACAAGGGAAGGTTCTGGAACTGCTACACAAGGGGCACCCTGGCATCGTTAGGACTAAAGCCCTGGCCAGAAGTTACGCTTGGTGGCTAGGGATGGACAAACAAATTGAGACCTGGGTAGCAAGGTGCCAATGATGCCAGGAAACTAGGCCAAGCCCACCCACAGCACCCGTCCTAGAGTGGGAAACCTCAAGGGGACCTTGGTCTAGAATTCACATAGACTTCGCTGGGCCCACAAAAGGACACACCTTCCTTATAACAGTAGACGCTTACTCCAACTGGCTGGAAGTAAGCAACATGAAGACAACAACCACGGAGGCCATGATCAAGGAACTCTGCAAACTCTTTGCAACGCACGGCCTCCCAGACGTCGTCATTTCTGACAACGGGCCCCAATTCACCTTGCTGGAATTCAAAAAATTCCTAGCGGAAAGGGGCATCCGCCATGCGCTGACAGCACCGGCGCACCTGGCGGCGAACGGTAGGGCGGAACGGATGGTGCAATTCACTAAGAAGACCATCCGGAAAATAGACCACGGGGAGATCCAGGAGAAAATAAACAAACTACTCTTTACCCAACACATAACCCCAAATACCACAACGAATAAGAGCCCAGCCGAACTATTAATGGGGAGGAAATTAAGGTCCCCACTCGACAGGTTACACCCCACGTATAACCCGGAGAAGCCCCCAGACTCAAACAGCAAACACCGAACTTTCGCACCAGGCGACCCCGTATACACAAGAAACCTGAAGGGATACCGGCCGTCATCACACAAATAAAACCTATGGATACCGGCCATCATCACACAAATAAAAGGCCCACACTCGTACCGGTTACAAACAGCAGACGGACGAGCGTGGAAACGCCACATCGACCAATTAAGGTCGAGGACTGCCAACCAAGAGACCACCGACGCACAAACAGGCGAAACCAACCCCCACAACACAAACCAAGGGGGGAGGGAATACCCAGGGTACCAAAACCAAAGAAGAATAAACCAGCCATACTTACCGGAAAGCAGCCATCACGATGCCTCGCCAGGAAGACACAGCCAGGCCAGCTCGACCGACCTGGAAAGACCAAGCGGGAGCGGCGAAACCCGCAGCTCAACCAACCCGGGAGGACAAGGAGGGAGCTACGGAGAGCGGCCCGGCCCGACCGACCAGCCGGTTCCCACGACGGCATCAGGAGCAACAGAGATCCCAACCGAACCGGCCAGGATCCAACCTACGACTGAGCTGCGCAGGTCCAGTAGGCTCAGACGGAGCCCCGCCTACCTATGTGACTATGCGATGTAAGGACTGAACCAAGAGGGGAGGGGTGTTCTGTCCCTAATTAGCATTCTTGAGATCCCCGCGCTTTGATTGGCCAAAGTGCGGGGCACTCTGATTGGTCAGGTGAGCCGCGCCGATTGGCTCGCTAAGAATCTCCCGCGATTGGTCCATTCGAATCGCAGGAGATTCAAAGCGGTGCCATTGGCCGCGGCCGCCGCGGCTGAAAGAATAAAAGCTGCGAACCTTTTGCGAAGAGCCAGTTCGGTTCCTACTTTAATAAAAGAGCATGATTTGAAGTCACCGACTCCTGGCATCATTTCACGGACACAACACTTTCTTTTCCATTGGGAAAGAGCCACTGCCTTTTGCCACCCAGTGAATTCTGGAAAATGGTTTTGCAAGCTGCTTCTGGTAAAGTCAGCCCAGAGGAAATGCAGGCTAGATTTACCTTCCTGATGTGAACAGTGTGTAATAATTTCCCAATCCAACATAAGATTATGTGCCATTTCTCATAATTAATGTCATCATCCGCATATGTCTTATTGACCTTCTAAAATGACACTCTGCCTTGAATGTTACTGTTATGTTCTGTGTATGGGTGCAAGGAATGGAGACGAGACAGTGAACAGTGAACTTCAATTCTTTATTAATTAATGGAGCGGTGGTATGGAGCCGCCGGTCATGGTTTTCGTTGTCGATGTGCCTTCAGCCACGTGCCCTGTTTGATGCTCTGTAGTGTTCAGTCAGCTCTGATGTCTCCGCATCCCATCCTCGTCGCCAGTGTTATGTTCTGCGCATGGGCGCAAGGAAGGGAGAGGAGGCAGTGAACAGTGAATTTCAACTCTTTATTAATCATTCTGAACAGGGGGAAACCCTAGGGCAGCAGCAGCCCTTTTATAGGGCAGGCTGCTGACCTATTAAACAATGAGAAACATGGAAGTGTTAAACCCCCGAACCAATGAGAGTGGCTTGTTAACAGCCAATCAGATTTCCCAGAACGGACCAATCCGATATCGCTATTATCGGCCAATCAGAAGAGCAGGATAAGAACCTTGTTTTTTCTTTAAGGTTTGTTAAAATTTTATTTAAGCACTTTTATTAGTTCATAACACCCCTTCCCCCCGGGTTCCGTTTGAGGGATGCGGTGACGTAATCCCTAAGATATGCAGGTTGTTTTAACTGTCTATTGGATTTGCGCTGTCCCACCGGTTCCTGTCCATAGTCCGGTTTCGGTGGGACATTTTTGGACATATCTAGTACAGGCGGTTCCGTATACTCACTGGACGACTCGGTGCCACTAATTCTGTCGTTGTTGTCCTCCGATCTTTGCGGGCTAGCCTCCATTGAGGTATTCCTCTGTGGCGAGGACACTCCCCTCCTTGATTCTTCTTCATTTATCGCACCCGATTGCTGACTTCCTTCACTTCTGCTTTCCACCATCTCGAATTCGGTTTCTTCGACATCCCCTCCCCCCTCAGTTTGGGAGTCACAGGAGTCACAGGAACTGGGTTGTAGCCTAGAGTGAAGCTGATCTATACGGCATTTCCATATTTTTCCATCGCAGGTTTGCACATGGTAAGATCTGGGCCCGGTGGTTTGAATTACGGTTGCTTCGACCCATAATGGTTCGCCAGAGAGGTTTTTGGTGAAAACTAAGTCGCCTACCTTGAACTCGCAGCATTTTCCACTAGATCCACAAGGTTTCTCTGGCTCATAGGACGGGTGAAGCCGATCGAGGTGGGAACGGAGCTTGCGTCCCATCAACAGTTCAGCTGGGATCTTGTTGGTGACGCTGTGCGGAGTGATGTGTTGGAGTAGGAGTATTCTGTTTATTTTGTTGTCAATGTCCCCATAGTCCATTTTGTGGAGAGTTTTTTTGACAAATTGTACCATGCGCTTGGCCCTGCCATTAGCCGCAGGGTGCACCGGCGAAGTTAGCGCATGGCGGATACCCCGGTCCGCTAAGTACTGTTCAAATGCCAGGGCAATGAACTGGGGTCCGTTGTCGGAGACTAGAACATCTGGCAGCCCGTGCGTTGCGAATAGCCTATTCAATTTTTGGATGACGGACTCGGTTGTAGTATTCTTCATTTCGTGGATCTCGAGCCAGTTGGAATAGGCATCCACTGTTAGGAGGAATGTATGTCGTTTAGTAGGTCCCGCAAAGTCAACGTGGATGTGGGACCACGGCCCCTGGGGGGGTTCCCATTCTGTTGGAGTTGCTCTAGGTGGGGCACTGCTGACTTCTTGGCACTTTAAGCAAGTCTTTACCCAGGCTTCGATTTGTTTGTTGATGCCCGGCCACCACGCGTAGCTTCGTGTGAGCACTTTCATACGCACGATGCCGGGGTGACCATCATGCAATGTTTTCAACACTGCTTGTTGTAACCGCTCTGGGACGATGACTCTATCTCCCCACAGGATGCAGCCTTTTTCTGAAAAAAGTTCTGTTTGCCGGTTTCTGAAAGGGGTGAAGTCATCAGGGGTTTGTTCTATTGGCCATCCTCGTTCGACCCAGCTAAGAACTCGCACCAAGACAGGATCTTGTTTTGTTTCGATTGCAATGTCTCTGGCTGTTAATGGTGGTGAATGTAGCATTTCAATCTGGAATGTCGTAAGGGTTGGAGCTGGGTCGACGACGGTTTCCGGAAGTGGGGCACAGCTCAATGCATCAGTGTGGGGAATGGCTTTTCCCGGGCGGTGTTGTAATTTATAGTTGTATGCAGCTAAAAACTCCGACCAGCGAGTCATTCTAGATGACAATATATAGGGGGTTGGCTTGTCTACCACTATAATCCCTAGCAAAGGTTAGTGGTCGGTAACAATAGTAAAAACTCGTCCATACACATATTCATTAAACCGTTTCATAGCAGATACAACAGCAAGAGCCTCTTTGTCGATCTGGCTATAGTTACGTTCAGCCTTTGATTGGGTCCTTGAAAAATAGGCATTTGGGGCCTCACTACCATTTGGTAACACATGACGCAAAATGGCTCCTACTCCAAACGGTGACGCGTCACATGTAATTGTTAAAGGCAGAGTCTCGTTATATTGCATTAAAACAGCATCTGAGGTTAGTAAGTTTTCACTGTCGGAATGCGTGCTCTTCGCGGTGTCCCCAGACCCAGGTTGCTTTTTTGTCGAGAAGTCTATGTAGGGGCTCAGCTACGGTCGCTTTCTGGGGCAAGAAGATGTAAAAGTTAATGAGCCCCAGGAAAGCTTGGAGATCAGTCCTATTTCTGGGTCTTGGGGCATTTTTGATTGCCCTTAGTTTGCTATTAGTGGGGTGAATGCCTTGTTTATCGATTAGGTACCCCAGGAACTCTACTTTATCTGTACACAGTTGACATTTATTTTTTTTAACCTAAAGGCCAGAGTCTTTAAATTTCTGGAGAACCATTTTAAGATACTTTTCTAGTATTTCTCTATTCAGGGCAGCAATTAAAACGTCATCAAAGTATGGCACGACCCCCTTGATCCCTTGCAAGAGTCTCTCCATCAGACTTTGAAAAATCCCTGGGGCTACTCTCACTCCGAATTGGAGTCAGTTGCACTTAAAGGTGCCTCGGTGCGTAATGGTCGTCTGTGCCTCTGTGGTTTTTTTATCTACAGGCAGTTGTTGGTATGCCTGTGCTAAATTCAATTTAGCGAAGACTTTTCCGCCCCCCAGGGAATGGAGAAGGTGTTGTACTACCAGCGCCGGGTAAGCGTTCTGTTGAAGGGCATGATTAAGGGTAGTCCAGTAGTCCCCATAAATCCTTAACAATTCATCCGGTTTGATGGGTGTTACAATTGGGGTTTCCCAACGAGCATAGTCAGTTGGTTCTAAAACACCCTGGGCTATTAATTTATCAAGCTGCTCGTCAATTTTTGGTTTAAGGGCAAAAGGTACCCGACGAGACTTAAGGCGGATAGGAGCTACTTCAGGGTTAAGGTTAAATGATATCGGGGTCCCCTTGTACTCACCTAGTTTGTCTGCAAAAATGTCCTGGAATTCCTGGATGATGGCCTCCTCCCAGTCATCGCTTCTGGTTTGGTGAATGCTGGCTACCTCGATCCCGAGTGGGGTGAACCATTGAAGGCCTTACAAGCTAGGCCGGTCACAGTCGATGACGGTCAGTGGTAATGACGCAGTACAATTTTTGAATGATACTTGGACTTGGCTGGATCCAACGACCAGAATTCGGTTCCCTTGATAATCCTTGAGTATGATTCTTTGGGCTCTGAGGTCTTGACGCTGGACGGCAGGGATTAATTGTTTAAGGGTCTTCCAGGAAACCATCAAGAGGAATGATCCTGAATCGACTTCCATCACACAAGGCTGGTTTTCAATGGTGACCTTCACTCGGATCTTCTTTGCATCTAGCGATGAGGCGTGACCGATTGTAATGGTTTGGTGTGCCTCTTCTCATCTCGTTGAAATGGCCAGTGTTTTATTTCTGTTGGTTGTTCCATTGGTGGTTCAAATGTTCCCGACTCACAGGACGATTCCCTGAGTTCTGGCGGTAGTTGTTTCCCCTCTGAAGTTGGCTGGATCCTTGCTTGCTTCTACAGACCTTCCCAATGTGGCCTCTTTTCCCACAGAAATGGCAGAGCGCGTCGAGGAATTTGCAGTCTGATCTCGGGTGGTTTGCCCCACAACCCGCGCATTTGTGCCATAGTCTTTGATTACGCTGGTGGTGTTGGTTTCGTTCAGACCGGAGCCGGTTGACCTCCTCCTCATCACTTTCTGATGGCGATTCAAGGTCCTCGTGGTGGGTCGCTGTTGTGTGCCTCTCCAGGCGAGGTGAGGTATTGCTGGTGAGTTGATGGAGCGGTGCGTTGGTGCAGCGCATTCGGGCGGCCGACTTCCTGGTTGCTTCTGCTGCAGTAGCATCTTTGATGACATCAGCAAGGTTGATGTCCCCCTTTGCCATGATCTTGCTCTGTATTGTCTGGTCATCTAATCCCAGAACTATTCGGTCTCTCAGAGCTTCTTTGAGGTCTGCAAACTCACAGAGGCCTCCCAGGTTCTGGAGATCCGTGATGAAATCTGCAACGCTCTCACCCTTCCGCTGGTCCCTCTGGTAAAATTCATGTCTTCAGACAAGCGTCTGTATGGCGGGTGCATAGTGGGCCCGTAGAAGGGGCGCGAGGATGTCCCAGTCCATGGTTTTCACCTCAGCTGGTTTCGCTAGTGCCTTGGCCATCTTAAAGATGGCAGGCCCGCAATGGGTCAGGAACACTGCTCACTTTTTCCCCATAGTGGCATCCTTCAAGTTGTTGGTCTCCAGAAACATCTGGAACCAGTCTTTGTATGCATCCCAGTCTTCTTGTGCCGGGTCAAATGGAGCAGTGGTATGGAGCCGCCGGTCATGGTTTTCGTTGTCGATGTGCCTTCAGCCACGTGCCCTGTTTGATGCTCTGTAGTGTTCAGTCAGCTCTGATGTCTCCGCATCCCATCCTCGTCGCCAGTGTTATGTTCTGCGCATGGGCGCAAGGAAGGGAGATGAGGCAGTGAACAGTGAATTTCAACTCTTTATTAATCATTCTGAACAGGGGGAAACCCTAGGGCAGCAGCAGCCCTTTTATAGGGCAGGCTGCTGACCTATTAACCAATGAGAAACATGGAAGTGTTAAACCCCCGAACCAATGAGAGTGGCTCATTAACAGCCAATCAGATTCTCCAGAACAGACCAATCTGATATCGCTATTATCGGCCAATCAGAAGAGCAGGATTAGAACCTTGCTTTTTATTTAAAGTTTGTTAAAACTTTATTTAAGCGCTTTCATTAGTTCATAACAGTTACCATTAAGCAGCAAGTAAGAAAGCTGCAACGTTCCTGAAGTTCCTGAACACGGTTATTGTTACGTTTTGAGCATGGGTGAGAAAAAATGGAGACAAGCCTCTGAACAGTGAACTTCAACTCTTTATTTACATTGTGACTTCCTCAATTCAACAGCAGTAAAACCCGCCTTATATAGGCAAACCCTGCAACGTTTAACCAATAACGAGCTAGGAATGCTAGCTCTTATAATCAATAAGAACTCTCTGTTAAGGGCCAATCGGATTCCCTGGAATGGGCCAATCCGGTCCGGCCACTTAACAGCCAATCAGAAGTGCAGGGCCAGAACCCTGCACTTACTCCAAGCTCACACTTTATTAATCTTATTGCATACACAACACCCCTTCCCCCTAGCTTCTTATTTCAGGGCACAGTTACATAGTCCCTTAGGTAGGACGGTTGTCTTTTTAGTCTCTTTGATTTTCATTGTATCGGCTGGTTGCAATCATGCTGAGGTAGATCGTTGTTTGGCAGTGGGGCTGCCTCTGGTTCAGAGTTCACTTCTACGTCATTGCCCACATTTTCCGCAATTCCCTGAGGTGCAAACGTTTCTCCCTCCGGCTCCGCTTCCTGAGTTTCTATTAAACCGTCGTTTCCTTTGAACGGGTTTCCTAGGAATTCATCTTCCGTACCTCCCCCCCCCTCAGTTTGGTCATAGGGGAGTTGTGGACTGGCTGCTGAAACCCGCGATCGTAATTGGTCGATATGCCGTTTCCAAAGTTTATCATCAAGGCATTGCACAAGGTAGGATCTGGGGCCGGTTACACGTACTACTGTCGCTTCCACCCACAATGGGTCGCCCGATAGGTTTTTTGCATAAACCAGGTCTCCTACCTGGAAGGTGCGACAGCGGCCGCTGGATCCTAGTGGTTTCTCTGGTTCATAAGCTGGGTGCAACTGGTCGAGGTGGGAGCGGAGCTTTCGTCCCATTAGCAGTTCAGCAGGAGTTTTGTTGGTGACGCTATGTCGGGTGATGTGTTGCAAGAAGAGGATTTGATTGACCTTGTTGTCAATGTTGTCATAGTCTACCTTCTGTAAGGTTTTCTTCACAAATTGGACTATGCGTTCTGCTCGGCCATTGGTCGCAGGGTGCGCAGGCGAGGTGAGCGCATGGCGGATGCCGCAGTCAGCGAGGTACTGCTCGAATGCTAGTGCAGTAAATTGTGGGCTGTTATTGGATATCAGGAAGTCTGGTAATCCGTGGGTTGCAAAGAGTCTGTTTAAAATCTTGATAACCGCCTCGGAGGTCGTAGTCGTCATGCGATGAATTTCGAGCCAATTTGAGTAGGCGTCGACAGTAAGCAGGAAGGTGTGGCCTTTGGTTGGCCCCGCGAAGTCCAGGTGAATTCGGGACCAGGGTCCACGTGGTGTCTCCCTTTTGGTGGGGTGTTGCTGACTTCTTGGCATTTGGGACAAGCTTTAACCCACTGTTTGATTTGCTTGTCAATGCCCGGCCACCATGCGTAGCTTCGCGCAAGGGCTTTCATTCGCACGATGCCGGGGTGGCCATCGTGCAAAGTTCTCAGCAGCGCTTTTCGGAGTTGTTTTGGGATAATGACTCTGTCGCCCCAGATGACACAGCCTTTCTGGGAGAAGAGCTCAGTCTGTTGAGACTTGAATGGTGTGAAGTCATCTGATAACTGGTCCAATGGCCATCCACGTTCTACCCAGCCTAGGACTCGTGCTAGGGTGTGGTCGTGTTTGGTTTCTCTCACGACATCTCGGGCGGTCAGTGGCGGCGAGTTGAGTGCCTCGATTTGCAACGTGGTTACCATTGGTGCCGGATCGTCGAGAGTCTCTGGAAGCGGTGCTTGGCTCAATATGTCGGTGTGGGGAATGGCTTTCCCCAGGTGGTATTGCAGCCGATAGTTATAAGCAGCTAAGAATTCTGACAATCGGGTCATCCTAGGGGATAATATGCAGGGAGTCGGCTTATCTCCGGCTATTATCCCTAACAAAGGTTTGTGGTCAGTCACAATAGTAAAAACCCTGCCATACATGTATTTGTGAAATCTTTTCACAGCTGAGGCAATTGCGAGGGCTTCTTTATCGATTTGTCCATAGTTCCGCTCCGTTTTTGAAAGAGTCTTTGAAAAATATGCAACAGGGGCTTCGTTCCTATTAGGCAGTACGTGGCTCAAAATGGCGCCCACCCCGAAAGGCGATGCATCACAGGTTATAAATAACGGCAAAATCTCGTTATACTGCATGAGTATAGAGTCAGAAGTGATCAGTTTTTTAACATTTCGGAATGCCTGTTCTTCACGGTAACCCCATAACCAATTTGCTTTTTTATCTAACAATCGGTGTAATGGTTCAGTGACAATTGCTTTGTGAGGTAAAAATACATTATAAAAATTGATGAGGCCTAGGAACGCCTGGAGATCGGCCTTGTTTCGTGGCCTGGGAGCGTTTTTTTTTAACCTTAAGACCGGCCTCTTGGAATTTTTTTAGGATTAATTTTAATCGGTCCTGTAAGATATTTTTGTAGGGGCTGCAATTAAAACATCGGCAAAATAGGGGACCACACCCTTAATTCCTTGCAATAACCTTTCCATAAGGCTCTGAAAGATCCCCGGGGCTACACCAACTCTGAATTGCAACCGGGTACATTTAAAGGCACCTCGGTGCGTCACAATAGTTTGGGCTTGGGCCGTTTTTTCATCTACTGGTAATTGCTGATATGCCTGAGCTAAATCCAATTTAGCGAAAACTTTCCCGCCCCCCAGGGAATGGAGGAGGTGCTGCACCACCGGAACTGGATACACGTTCTGCTGCAGGGCATGGTTCAAGGTGGCCCGGTAGTCCCCACAAATTCGGATTGACCCATCTGGCTTAATGGGTGTTACAATAGGGGTTTCCCACGGGGAGTGATCGATGGGCTCCAACACCCCCTGAGCTATCAGTTTGTCGAGTTGTTTGTCGATTTTCGATTTTAAGGCAAACGGAACTCGACGGGGCTTTAGGCGAATGGGAGCTATTTTTGGATCTAGGCTGAATGAGATCGGGGTCCCCTTGTACTTGCCTAAACTGTCCGCGAAGACGTCCCTGAACTCAGAGATAAGGTCTTCCTCCCAGTCACAGCCACCGACTCGGTTTACGCCGGCCACTTCAATGCCGAGTGACGCGAACCATTGGAGGTCCAGTAGGCTAGGCCTATCTCTATCGATGACCATTAAAGGTAAGTATGCTGTGTGCTTCTTGAAGGAGACTCGGACTTGGCAGGACCCGACGACGGGGATTCGATTCCTCTGGTAGTCCTTGAGGATGAGGCATTGGAAACGGAGATCTTAGCGTTGAATTGTGGGGATGAGTTGCTTGAGTGTCTTCCAAGACACCATCAAGAGGGACGATCCCGAGTTGACCTCCATGTGGCAAGGCTGGTTCTCGATGGCTACCGTGACTCAGATTTTCTTTGTGTCCAAGGCTGAGGCGTGACCGATAGTGATAGTATGGTGAGCCTCTTCTTTTTGCAAAGCCCGATTTCTGTAGGAGTGGTTTACTGGCTCTCGCTTTACAGGACGGTTTCCTGTCGATTGGTGATAGTTAGCCCCCTTTGAGGCCTGGCTGGGTCCTGGCAAGCTGCGGCAGACCCATCCGATGTGGCCTCGTTTCCCACACTCATGGCAGAGTATGTCGCGGAATTTGTATTTGGACCTGGCATGGTTGGCTCCACAGCCGGCGCAAGGGCGTAAGGGCTTCGGGTGAGGGTCACTGTCTGACGATGAAGAGAGGTCCTCGTGGTGTGTTGTCACGAGCTGCCCTTCTGAACTAGGTGAGATTTCGCTGGCCGGTGGTGGTACCGGAGTGCGGTTTCGGCATAGTTGTGTAGCCGACTTCCTGGTTGCTTCTGCTGCAGTAGCATCGACAATGGCGTCGGCAAGGCTGATGTCGTCTTTCGCCATCAGCTTGCTTTGGACGCCTGGTGCATCTAGTCCCAGAACTATGCGATCTCTTAGTGCTTCTTCTAGATCGGTGAATCCGCAGAGGCCTCCCAAATTTCGGAGGTCTGCTATGAAGTCGGCCACGCTTTCTCCCTTTCGCTGGCTTCTTTGATAAAACTCGTGGCATCTCATGAGCGTAGACATGGTCGGGGCATAGTGGTCTCGCAGGATAGGTTCGAGGTCGTCCCAATCCATAGCCTTCACTTCTCGGGGTTTGGCTAGTGCTTTAGCCATCTTAAATACGGTTGGACCGCAATGCGTTAGGAACACCGCCCGTTTTTTTCCTGGTGTGGCGTCCTTTAAGTTGTTGGTTTCTAAGAACATTTGGAAGCGATCCATGTAGGACTCCCAGTCCTCTTGTGTTGGATCGAACGGAGTGGGTGGTACGATGCCGCTGGACATGGTTCCGTTGTTGGCGTCGTCTGTCACGTGCTCGGTATTCTTCGAAGTTTCGTTGGTTCAGATATCTCCATATCCCATCCTTGTCGCCAGTGTTAAGTTTTGAGCATGGGCGAGAAAGAATGGAGACAAGCCTCTGAACAGTGAACTTCAACTCTTTATTTATATTGTGACTTCCTCAATTCAACAGCAGTAAAACCCGCCTTATATAGGCAAACCCTGTAACGTTTAACCAATAACGAGCTTGGAACGCTAGCTCTTATAACCAATAAGAACTCTCTGTTAAGGGCCAATCAGATTCCCTGGAATGGGCCAATCCGGTCCGGCCACTTAACAGCCAATCAGAAGTGCAGGGCCAGAACCCTGCACTTACTCCAAGCTCATACTTTATTAATCTTATTGCATACACAACAGTTATCAGAAGGAGCTTCCAGAATATAGAATAGTGAAAATTTTAATTTAGTAACATTTGGACACTTACAAATTCCCCAGTTTTACTGAATTTGCTTAGATGCAAATTCAGCTGAACTCAGTGAGGCTTACTGGTCAATCAACAAATTTAGAACTATATCATAAAGCTTTACCAATTTCATGCAGGATTTGTTATAGATAAGAAATCCTCTCTTCTGGTATATTTGTAGTATAGTTGCCATTTGAGATCCAGAAATCCATAAATTACATTGTGGAGCAATGCATAATTGTGGATGGTGGGAAGGGAAAGATGCCAGCCTGTTCATTAACTGGACTTTTCATCTCAGTGTTCATGTGAATATGACCCAAATTAGGGAAATTAAAAATCCCTTCAGAACAGAAAAATAAATCCATATAGGAAATATTCTTAATTTGAAAACTGTACAGGGAAAACAAACTTTCCATTTGCTTTTTGTAAAAAAGTGTTAATTCACTTGATGAAATTATTATACTGTTTATTCAAGCAAATTGATTCTTGCAGACTCTAGCACATATTGGAATTATTTATATATTGCTGCCACCATACAGAATTGCAGCTAAATGCAGACTCTGTTTTCCCAACAATTGCTCTGTGGTGGTCATTGCAAAAAAAAAAAAAAAGGGCTCAGAAAAGCCTGAGCTATTCATAAAATACAAAATGATGAAATGGGTTTACAAGGGCCCCAGTCTACAGATTACTGAAAATGAAACTCATTCCTGTGATTTAGCAGATTTACTATTTCAGTGAACTGTTGGGAAAAACGGTGAACTGATTGTACTGGAATTAATGGAAAGTTCAGAAGATAGTTTCCCAAACTCTCTTTTTTAGGATGATAACTATCATTATATCTCACATAGCATTTGTTGACATAATGAAAGCAGACTGAGAGGGATTCTCAATGTTTTGTTACTACTCTCTATCCATTTTAGAGGCTCTTTGGGATTAATAGACACCAGACAGATAGTTAGGACCATTTTGGTGAACAACTGAGCTGCAACTTCTTAAACATGGTTTAGAGAAAACAGATGGTAAATGTATAAAATCATTATCCATTTTCCCCTAAATAAACCTAAAAAGCAGGAAAGGGAACAATCACATTGGCTATAAGAAAGAGAAATCAGTAGCATGCCACTAGCTGGTAATGTCACATTTTTAAAAATTTTCAGAGTGAGTTTGAATAGATCTTTACATCTTAGTCTTCTTTCAGCAAGGTAGGTATGTTAAGAATTTCAACTCTCATGGCAATATTGCCAGGAGAAATACAGTAAAAATCCTTGAACCAAATGCATTTTGAACAATTTTGTTTCAGAGAACAGCATGTTGTGTTTCATTATGTAATTATTTATTTATATGGGGGTTTTTTTGTTTTGTTTTTCCTTTACTAAAACAACATACTAGAAAGTTAGAAATAAAAATAAAAATAAACCGGCATAACAAAACAAGCACAACTTGGATTTGAATTCCCAGCTCTTTTTTTTTTCTTTCCTACCATTGCTACAGATAGTCCTATCTCAAAGAACATTAAACACCTGATTAGCTTTTGCATGTGCCTGTGAAAATAGTGAGTATCAAGATACAGTCTCATTTCTCCACTTGGGCCTTCCTTCCAACAAATTATGCCAAAGCCTCTGTCAGACTGCCAGTTCTATCTGCCAGCCTCCGAAAGCAAAGCACACCCGGAAAGGCAATTCTCAGAACTGGATTAGGGCAATATTTGTTTGGGATACTGTAAAGTATTTCTTTCCAATATTCCAGAAGCTCACTAAGCATATCCTTCAGAAGAAATGTTTTCAAATGCTTTCTGATCATCTTTTGCTCCCTCTTCCTCAGGCTCATGCAGCCCAATCTTGCCTAATTAATATGAAATAATGAGGAGGGAAAATATGTTCACCTCCCAGCATAAATTATCAGGGACAAACACCTTTCCAGGAAACCGTGCACACACATTTACATACCTGAAGGGGCAAAAGCCCTCCAGAATTTCTTACTTATGCTCCTACAGATAGTCCCTTCTATAAAAACAGAAAAATGTTAGCAGTTACAGTAAGTATTAGTGTTAATAGTAAACATTAACATAACATTAGTATTTACAATAAAAGCAAATTGATCATTTAATGTGCAGGAATAAATATGTTAGTACTTTAGATTCCATTTGATTCTAAAAGCTAAAACCATATTTCTCCTACAAAAAGAATTACTACATAATTGTCTAATACAATCCCAGAGGGTGTGTTAACATATCTCTCAGATATCATTTGTACATATTTGTCAATTATAGCAATAGCAATAGAACCAAGACTTATACACTGTTCTATAGTGTCTTACAGTGCTCTATGAATGATTTACAAAAATATTGCCCCCAAGAATCTGGGTCCTCATTTTACTGACCTTGGAAGGCTGGAAGGCTGAGTCAACCTCGAATCAGTCAGGATCAAACTCCAGGCTGTGGGCAGAATTAGCCTGCAATATTGCATTCTAAGCACTGAGCCACCAGGTGACAGTTCCTGTCCACCAGGAATGCTGACACCGGGGTTCTAATTATTCCTTTTAAATCAAATTAAATATGATGTTATTAGCATAAAGTATCCAAAATTCATTTCCTCTAGTGCAGGGGTGTCCAATCTTGGTAACTTTAAGTCTTGTGAACTTCAACTACCAGAAATCTCCAGCCAACCTGGCTGAGGAATTCTAGGAGATGAAGTCCACAAGTTTTAAAGTTGCCAAGGTTGGACACCTCTGTTCTAGTGGGATTTGGGTGTGATAGATTTTAGCTGGATTCAAGGAAGACAAAATTCCTTGACTGAGCAGTTTCTATAGTTCACTGTTTATTGGAACATATGTTTTATCCCTTTTTAAACAATATGCACAATTGCCTGTGTAACTTGTTCCAATTAGTACGCATGCACACACACATAAACACATACACACGCAAAAATACCAATATATACATCAATTATAAAGCATAATAGAAAGAAAAAGTTCAACAGTAAGAGAACAGAAACAAAAAAAGATTGTTCATTTTCCTGAAACATTGCTGTCAAGGTGTTTAACCATGAAGTCCAGCTCAGATTATTTAGATTCCTGTCCTTTATTATTTATTTAGACTGGCCATGTGCCCAAATTTTCATTTTACTTTTATTGTTTGCTTTGATTCATTGGAGCTATCTGACCTTGTTTGCAAGTTTTCATTTCCATTCAGTTAAAGTGGTCTTTCCTGTTAGAAAAATATCACCTGCCTTAGTTGCCTTGTTTCCAGCTTCACATCAAGTGAATGTCAAATAGAACCTCAATCAGGAAATCCCAGCCATAAATATAACACTTATTACCACATAGGCAAATGTTTATGTTTTTTTAAAAAATGTGGTTACTTTTTCCTTGTTCTGCCAAAATCATCCTTGTTGACTTTGATGTTTAACCACTGTCTTAAACATGTGCATAGTGTTCAGCCATTCAGGTTAATACTGCATCTCCCATCACATTTCAAACCTGCACTTTAGCTGTTGCATAAGCATTTGAAGCAAGCATTTACTAAGTACCTTGTTGCATAATAAAACTAAGCAGAGGCTAGTAGAAAGCTTGAAAGGCCTTCTGTCTCAAACCTATCCCAACCTGACATTTTCCTTCCAGATTTCTTAGCTGGCCTGGTTGTATCTGAATGCATCAAGGATGGGAAGGTGATTGGGGAAGCCAGCCCAGAGAGATGCTCCAAATCAGACTGTTATTATTGGGTTAGGTGAACCAAAGTTCTGATTCCCTGGCATCTCTGACAAGGTCTTTTCCATGTCCTCCTACCACCCTCACCAAAAACAAACAATAAAATAAATAAACCTTGAAACCTAAACTGGCTTGTTCAAAGTGCAAAGTGAGGTCAGGTTCAGATGCAATCTCCCTCTCAATCTTACCTGTCCTTTATCAGCCTTTTGTTCTTGGCAACCTGTTGCTATACCCTGTATCAAATAGCAGTGTCAATGCAAATGGATGAAGGATTAAGTTACTTAGTTAAGTAAACCAAGATGAACATGGTTAATTCTGAGCAAAACCCAATGGGAGGCCATAACTTTTGGACTCTCAAGGATATGTTGTGAACACGTGGCCTGGCAGTTTCCCCCTTCCTATTGGGAAATAGTCAATGACGTGTCACTCCTTCTACTTCTATATCTGCACCCCATTTTTACTGTTGTTAAATTTCTGAATAGGTGTACAAAATTCTAAATTGAGGTACAACTGGTCATTATATTTCTTTTCTAAAGAAGTTCAGAAGGTCCATTTGGACCCAGAAATATTTTGTAAGTTTTGTTTTACCCTGTTTCTGCTTTCCATTTTTTAAAAAAGTAAAATAATGTTTTCAAATAAAATGTCAGATAGGACAGGAAGCCATAAACAGAAAAGAGAGTCTGCAGGCATAGTGGAACTCCCAAGCACCATTGTGGGCATCCTGATTAAAACACAGAGATACTAAACTTGTTTTTCTGTTTTGTTTTTATTCATTTTTTATAATTGTGAGAGCTGTTATATTTTTTCTTTCTCATTGTTTTTTATACTCAATAAAAGCAAATGTAATTTTAAAAATTAACACGAAGACTAGGAATGCCTGGAGATGCTGCCTACTTCATAAAATTATGAGGTGCTTCCTGTTCTGGTCTTTCTTTTGCTTTAAGCAAAAGAAATAAAAAGGCATATGAAGCTGAAACTTTTTAGATGAGAAAAACAGAACCAGTCAATTCAGTGCTTCTGTGCCAAACATGTGCTCTTGATATTTATACTATTTCACAGTTATTTTTGAAAGCAAAAGCAAAGAAAAACAAAAAAGAAACTTTTATTGAATATTATCAATATAGATTTTTGAGAATTCATACCTTGTTAATAACAGAAAATTGAAAACATTAAATTTAACTTCACCATTAGCTGTGCTCTCAGAAATGATCAAAAGAGATTTGGAATGATGCCAGATGCAGAGTTTCTAATGTTACTAATCAAAATACACCAAAGAGAAGTTTCTTTTTTAAACATAATTCTGTGGAAAGAAAATAAACCAAATAATGGAGGGGAAGGAAGGAAGGAAGCAAGCAAGACAGAGAACATCTTTGTTTGAACCCCTCATATGTATACTTGACTTAGTAGAGAGGATTAGAAGTGTGGTGGCTCAGTGGCTTAATGATCTGGAGATAGTCTCTACTCCAGCGGTTCAAATTCTAGCACTACATGGTGAGATGAGTTCCCATCATTCATCTCAACTTTTGCCCACCTAGCAGTTTGAAAGAATGTTCTATGAAAGTAGACAAATAGGTACCACTTCAATGGGGAGACAAGTTGGTGTTCTGTGCAGGCAGTCAAGTTCCAGCCAGCTCTAAACCTCCCCAATTGTGAAGCCCATTTGTGAGGCAGCTCTGGGAAGGGGAGTGGGGCCTTGGATCATATTGCAAGTGTTGCTTTATTTCTGGTGTGAAGCCAGCTCACCTTTCTGTGGTGCACTGTGAGATTCAGAAGCATGTACCTGACAGAGCTGGTAAACAGGCAGCTAAGCTACTACTCTGAAATAGCATTGTAGTCTCCTGGCTAATGTAGCAATGTCATAACATTCACTGAGAGGAATTTCAGGCATCTGTCTTACCTTTGCTCCAGGGTAATTGGTTACTCTTATCGATATATGGCTGAAAATGATGAGCATTCCCTTGGTCTCAGGAATAGAGATGCTTTCTGATGTTTTAATGGCCTACTGTATGTATGATTTAAAGAAGAATGGCTGAGCTTTCATGTAATCATGGGAATTTGAGAAACTGCATTATTACTTAATTGTTGCTTGTGCCTCTCTCATATAAATGGGGTGATCTTTCCAAAACCCAATGCATTTTATTGGAAACTGCACAACAAAATGTGTGCTGCAACAACATTTGGAAACTGCTGTAGATGTGCTTGTGGTATCTCTTGTATATTAGCCCATACATTTGCACTACTGGAATAATTAACCTTTAGGAGCAAAGCCTTTAATTTAAATGGATAATCCATTCTATATTAGAAAATGAACAATGCTTTACTTTATATGTGCTAAAATTGTTGAACCCAATAGGAAAAAAGAAAAAAAGGCCACCCACCTCTGTATTTAAATTGCTCTCTGGCAGTCCTCAGGGGGCAGCCAAATCAAGTCAGTTCTTAGAAATTAATAAAACAACAAACCCCCTATTTTCACAAGAATCTGTCCTTGATTAAAACTAAAAACATGGCAAGGAGAAAGGAACCAACTGTTCAGTGAAGAGTGGCTAAAGATAAATATTTTAAAAGTTCTATTTGTTCAGGCCATGATATAGAACTTTACAAAGACAATAGCAAAATTCTATTGCCGTACACACCATGGATTTTAATACATGTTGTATATATTATGAATTACAAATAAAACTCTGTTGTGCTGTACTTACAAGCTATAGTACAGAACTCAAGAATATATATTCTTATATATATGTACAATTAACTCTGTTGCAATGATTTCCAAATGGTAGGTCAGAGTACAATTAGAGATTTGCTATCAATAGGATTAGGAGAATGATAGGAAACCCCCCCCACACACACACCTTTTGTTTATTTTAATTGTTTGCTTATATTTATAACCTATCACAAAGGCTGGAGTAAGAAAAAAATGAGCATTATTAGAATCTGCAGCAATAATCCTATCAAAATAGTGATAACATGGCAAATGGTTAAATCTCTTCGCAGATGATGTAAAATTGTTCAATATCACAGACAATACTGCTACCCTTCAAAAAGATCTTGACTATGTATCAGAATGGTTAAACAAATGGGAACTTCAAATCTCAACAAATAAATGCTCTGTCTTACATATTGGCAAAAAAAATCAGAAAATAAAATACAAGCTGAATTGTCAAGACCTTGTTGATGATCCAAACTCTGTCAAGGATCTTGGAATACTCATCTCTAATGATCTAAGTGCTAGAGCCCACTGTAACTACATAACCAAAAAGGCATTAAGAGTTGTTAACCTAATCCTACATAGCTTTTTCTCTGGTAATATCACACAACTAACTAGAGCATACAAAACATTTGCTAGACCAATACTCGAATACAACTCATCAGTCTGGAACCCACATTATGTATCTGATATTAGCACAGTTGAGAAAATCCAGAAATATTTCACAAGAAGAGTTCTCCACTCCTCTACTCGTTGCCACCAGACTTGAAATTCTAGAACTAGAAATCCTTGAATTACGCTGTCTTTGATCTGATCTAAGTATAGTATATACCTCCGGTGGTGGTACCGGAGTGCGGTTTTGGCGTAGTTGTGCAGCCGACTTCCGGGTTGCTTCTGCTGCAGTAGCATCTGTGATGGCGTCGCCAAGGCTGATGTCGCCTTTCGCCATCAGCTTGCTTTGAACGCCTGGTGCATCTAGTCCCAGAACTATGCGATCTCTTAGTGCTTCTTCTAAATTGGTGAATCCGCAGAGGCCTCCCAAATTTCGGAGGTCTGCTATGAAATCGGCCACACTTTCTCCCTTTTGCTGGCTCCTCTGATAAAACTCGTGCCGTCTCACGAGTGTAGGCATGGTCGGTACGTAGTGATCTCGTAGGAGAGGTTCGAGGTCGTCCCAATCCATCGCATTTACTTCTCAGGGTTTTGCTAGTGCCTTAGCCATCTTAAATACGGTTGGACCGCAATGCGTCAGGAACACCGCCTGTTTCTTTCCTGGTGTGGCGTCCTTTAAGTTGTTGGTTTCTAAGAACATTTGGAAGCGATCCATGTAGGACTCCCAGTCCTCCTGTACTGGATCGAACGGAGTGGGTGGTACGACGACGCCGGACATGGTTCCGTTATGTAGCGTCGTCTGTCACGTGCTCGGTGTTCTTCGAAGTTTCGTTGGTTCAGATGTCTCCACATCCCATCCTCGGTGCCAGTGTTATGTTTGGAGCATGGGTGAGAAAGAATGGAGACAAGCCTCTGAACGGTGAACTTCAGCTCTTTATTTACATTGTGACTTCTGGCATCTATAACAGTTTTAACCCATCTTATATAGGCAAACCCCGTAACTATTAACCAATAACCAACGAGGAGCGCTACTCTCATAACCAATGGAACTCTCTGTTTACGGGCCAATCGGATTCCCCGGAGCAGGCCAATCCGATCCGGCCGCTTAACAGCCAATCAGAAGTGCAGGGCCAGAACCCTGCACTTTACTCCAAGCTCACGCTTTATTAAACTTTATACATTCACACACATTCCATCTATCCTGGAGTGGAAATTGTGGTCACAAGAAAAGGCTCTTTCATGACCATCACTCTCTATCCTCCCCACCTTAGGGTTCAATCAATCAATCAATCAAACATATGCTTTCCTTAGGTTTCAAATCAATCAATCAAACAGATGCTTCTAATAGATAGGGATAAAGATGGATCATGATGGACTTAAAGAGGTCTTTGGCCAGATTTTGAAGAGGCAACAACATTAATCTGTTTCATAATTTTCATTTTAATGTTAG
This sequence comes from Hydrophis major, assembly GCA_033807585.1. Lineage (NCBI taxonomy): Eukaryota > Metazoa > Chordata > Lepidosauria > Squamata > Elapidae > Hydrophis > Hydrophis major. The sequence goes on from CM066328.1 coordinate 127,019,001, forward strand.
TTCCATAAGTAATGCCAGGATATTTTGAGATAAAGAGATCCTCATAAAACAGCAGTTTAACCTAAGAGTTTGAACTCTTGGTGAAACTGAAAACTATCCATTCTCTGCCTTTCTAAGCTTCTACAGAGAGTTCTGAACTCTTTGTGAAAAATATGAGGCCAAGGGTGGTCCTAAATTCAAGCCAGGAAGAGAAGAACAGAGAAATATCCTCAAGAAAACACTTTGTTAGATCCTAGGAAAATATGATTTTTTTTCTTCAGTGGTCAACCTCAGAGGTGGTATTCAGCAGGTTCTGACCAGTTCTGGAGCACCAGTAGTGGAAATTTTGAATAGTTTGGAGAACCGGCAAATACCACCTCTGACTGGAGATTTTACAGTATCCTTCCCCTGCCACGCCCACCAAGCCATGCCCACAGAACCGGTAGTAAAATTTTTTGAATCCCATCACTGGTCAACCTGAAGAAAAATCTGAACAGAAGATGATTCAAACATTAATTGCCTGAATATAAACAATTCCCATATGAATTTCTTATCTTGAAAGAATCTGTTATGAACTAAGCAAACTCGTTAGCTTGCGATTCTAATAGTTTTACTTTCAAAGCAGGCTCGTATACCTGCACTTCTGATTGGCCTGCTAGTGGTGGATCATGATTGGTCATTGTCAGCTGATCTGATTGGCTGTTAAAGGGTCGCTGCTAATTGGATGCTTTCCAGTGCGGCAAACTCAAATCATTGGTTGTTGTGACAGCAGCCAGCTCTATAAAAGGAGCTGGTGCTGCCCTAGCCTTTTGCTCTGTTCTGAAGTCACTAATCAATAGTTGGAGTCACTATTCGATGCCTCATCTCCGTTCTTGTGCCCACTCTCCCAGACATAACACTGGCGACGAGGGTGGGATGCGGAGACGATAAGAGCTGACTGATCACTTATTGCACGATAACAGAGCACGTGGCTGAGAGCGCACCAATCGCGGCAACATGACCAGTGGCACCATACCACCCGCTCCATTTGACCCGGCTAACGAAGAGTGGGACTCATATATGGACAGGTTTCAAATGTTCCTAGAAACCAACAACTTGAAGGATGCAACGCCTGGCAAGAAACGAGCTGTATTTCTGACCCATTGCGGGCCAGCCGTATTTAAGGTGGCAAAGGCACTTGCAAAACCAGCGGAAGTCAAGAGAATGGACTGGGACACTCTCGCCCCAATCCTCCGGGCCCATTATGCCCCAGTGGTGCCAACACTCATCAGAAGACACGAGTTTTACCAGAGGGACCAGCAGGAAAGCGAAAGTGTGAGAGACTTCATCGTGGACCTCAGAAACCTGGGGGGACTCTGTGGCTTCTCCAATCTTGAAGAAGCCACAAGAGATCAAATTGTTCTGGGTCTAAGAGACCCCACGACCCAGAGCAAGATTATGGGGAAGGGAGACATCGACCTCGCAGATGTCATCGCTGATGCTACTGCAGCAGAAGCAACCAGGAAGTCGGCCGCTCGAATGCACCGAGCAAACGGACCACATCGCCAACTCGCCAGTAATACTAAGCCTTGTCCCGAGAGGCATGCAACAACCACCCACCATGAAGACCTCGAGTCCTCATCAGAAAGCGAGGGAGAGACTCAGACTCCGGTAGAACATGATCAATGAGATCAACAGGGTCATAAGCCCTCATTCCAGTGTGCTGGTTGCGGGGGAAACCACCCACGATCAGACTGCACATTCCTAGATGCACTCTGCCGTTCTTGTGGAAAGAGGGGGCCACATTGCAAAGGTTTGTAGAAGCAAGCGAGGGTCCAGCCTGAACCGAAGAGAAAATAATTTCCGGCAGACAACAGGCACCCCATCAGTAAATTGGGACTGCCCAAGCAACCAATGGAACCACTACTACAGAAACCGAGCACCAGCCACTTCTACCAGACGAGAAAAGGAACACCAAACCATCACCATCGGCCACGATTCATCCCTTGATTCAAGGAAAATCTGAGTAAAGGTCATCATTGAGATCGACCTAGCTTGCTAGGTTTACAGTGGTTCGCGCCTCTGGGAATCGAACTGGCAGGCATCAACCAGACCGAAGGCGATGACTGGGAAGCGGCCCTTGTCCAGGAATTCCAGGAAGTTTTCACCGAGAAGCTAGGTAAGTACAAGGGATCCCTCATATCATTTAACCTCTGCCCTGATATTGCATCCATTCGCCTTAAGCCTCGTCGAGTGCCCTTTGTACTCAAACCAAAGATTGATGAACAATTGGACAAATTAATAGTCCAAGGCATGTTGGAACCAATTGACCACGCCCGATGGGAGACCCCAATTGTAACCCCCATAAAACCTGATGGGTCTTTGAGAATTTGTGGGGATTACAAGGCCACCCTGAACCACGCACTTCAGCAGAGTGCTTACCCCGTGCCTGTGGTCCAACACCTCCTTCATTCCCTTGGGGGCAGAAAAATATTCGCAAAATTGGACTTAGCCCAGGCGTACCAGCAGTTGCCCGTAGATGCAGAGACCGCAGAAGCCCAAACTATAGTTACACACAGAGGTGCATTCAAATGTAATAGACTCCAGTTTGGAGTAAGTGTAGCACCTGGCACCTTCCAAAGTCTGTTGGAGAGATTGCTACAAGGCATAAAAGGGGTCATGCCATATTTCGATGATGTCCTGATGGCTGTTCCCACTAGAAGTATACTAGAAAAACGACTAAGAATGGTCCTCCAGAAATTTAAAGACGCTGGCCTGAAGGTCAAGAAGGACAAGTGACAACTATGCACGGAGAGGGTTGAATTCCTTGGTTACCTTCTTTTTTTTTTTTTGAAACAAATTTTATTAATTTTAAAGATAAAACAACACATCATTAACCATTAAATACATAAATACATAAAACCTCTTAACATTATAAATTTTTACAAGTCGAATAAAACATTATTTTTATACAACATAATTCTAATTTATCCTATTTCCATATGGACACATAAATATCTTTCAGCAAATTTCTCATTATTTCTCTTTACTCTTATTCAATTTCATTTCTTTTCTATATTTATCCATTTTATAGTCATCATATTCATTTCTTTCTGGCTTGTTTACAATTATTCTCATCTAACATTCCTCCAAGGTTTTATTGATTCTTTTTTTTTTTTTTTATAAAAAACAAATTTTATTAGTTTTACAAAAAACACAATACACACAAAACACAAAACACAAACAAAACTAAAAGATCTTTTCTGAAGGTTGTCTGTTCCCGGGTTAAAACTCTTCACACAGACACAAATTCAAACATCATATTCATCCCATATATCCTTCCATATCTTATTATCATTTTCTTTTTTATATATATATATAAAAACCATTTTTATCAGTTTTATAAAAACAATGCACAAAGAGTCAAGGCATAACAGCTTATAAATTCTTTTCTAGGAAAAAATGATAATAAAAAACCAATAAGGCATAACATTTCCAAATTATAATATCAATACTTCATATAGTATTAACTTCATATCTTATCCCTACTTCTCCTTTCCATCCCAATTATTTCTTATTAATTAAAATTTTATTGCCTTTTATCAATATACAAAATCCAAAAAAAAGCATATATATCCTTCCATATCTTATTACCATTTTCAACAACATTCTTTGTCTGTTCTATTTCCAATTATCCATTCATCTTTTTTTTTCTTTTACAATACTTCTCCTATACACCAATTGGAGTAACATCTATAACTCATTACCCTAACTTAAAAATACTTCGTATAGCAATTTTTCTTGGGATTCTGTTTAAAAGATTCTAAGATTACATAATGAATTTTATATTCTAAATACACATATAAAAACACAAACTTATGTACCCTCCAGAATCCCTCTTTTAATCTAAATTAAATTCACCCATTGTCTCTAAATAAACTTTTTTTCTTTAGGTCTTGCTTCCCCCCATTAAGGCTTCTCCTCCCCCCCTTTCTCTCTTGCTTATTCTTCTCCTTGCCCTTTTTACCCCTTTGCTTTTTCTCCTCGCTTTTCTTGCTCCTTTTCCTTTGCTTTCTAACCTTGCCTCCACCTTTTCGCTCATTTTTCTCTCTTTTGGTTGTTTTTATAATTCTTAAAATCCCCTTTTTCTTATCCTTTTTCTCCTCCTCTCCGGAAGGGACCCATTGTTCATCAAAGATGGCTTCTTCTTCCTCTTCTTCCTTGTCCCAGTCCTTCTGCTGCGTAATCAGCTTTTCATAAGTACATAACGCCATTTCTAAGAATTGAAACAAAGTGCCCAAAGTATCTTCTTTTTTATATTTTTGATATTCAATCTCTAGTTCATCCACAAACGATGCCATTATGAAAAGGGAAAACTTTTTCCAAAACAACCACAAGTATTTTTAATCAAAAACAATCAAAAAACAATTAAAAAAAAGTTCCAAAAGTTCATACTTTTCTTCCTTCTTCTCTTTCTCTTCTGGGGTTAATTTTTAATCAAAGAAGTCCAATTACCATATATCTTCCTTTGGGATTCTAGGCAATCTCCTCCTTTTTCAGCTTCTGCTCCAATTTTTTTTCCTCTCCCTTCCCACTTGCAATGTCAATTTTAAATAATCAGAAATCCATACCTCCAACAAGGGTTTTCCAATTTCTTAAATTTTTCAATGTCCAAGAATCCTTTTGTCTCTTAGCTTCAACTCTCAAAGCAATTCACTTTCAATGTCCAATATATCCAAATATTTCTGCTGTTTCCATGGGGTGGGAGAGTAAAGAAAAAAAAAAAGTTCCCTTTAACAGCTTCTCCGCCGCTTTTCGCTCTTCTTAGGGATACAATGTATCCTCCAGCAATTCAAACAGCTCAGTTCCAGGCAATTTAAAAGATGTTACTTGACCCGGCTCAGACAAAACTTTCACTCTTCACACTTCCTCCAGCACAATCTTACCCGGTTGCTGGCTTCTTTGTGGCGGCCATTGCTGACCGCCGCTCCACCGCCTTGGGAAAAAGGGGTTTTCCCGGAGAAGGGGGGGTCTGCGACACCCCACCTCCCTATCCGACTCCCCTCTCTCTTCAGCTGTCCCTACAGGGCAGCCTTATCCCCCTGACCCATCTGGATCGGGGGTACCTCGACGGCTAGCACAGCAGGAATCGCGAGCTGTCGCGAATTCCTGCTGCCCCGAAGCCACGCGAAACCGGAAGCCTCCTTGGTTACCTTCTTGACAAACAGGGAATTCACCCTACTGAGAAAAAATTGGCTGCAATAAAAAAATGCCCCGAGACCTAGAAATGAAACAGATCTCCAAGCCTTCCTGGGACTTATCAACTTTTATAACATCTTTCTAGCCCAGAAGGCAACTGTTGCTGAACCCCTGCATAGGCTCCTCGATAAGAAGGCTTCCTGGGTCTAGGGACATCGAGAAGAGAGAGCTTTTCAGCAAGTAAAAGACCTTTTAACATCAGATGCTGTATTGATACAATATAACGAGACTTTACCATTAACGGTTACCTGTGACGCCTCACCGTTTGGAGTGGGAGCCATCCTGAGCCACATCCTGCCAAATGGTACTGAGGTGCCCATTGCATTCTTTTCTAGAACTTTATCTAAAACTGAGAGAAACTATAGCCAACCAGAAAAAGAGGCTCTCGCTATTGTGTCTGCAATCAAATGATTCCATGAGTATGTATATGGAAGATTTTTTTCTATAATCACCGATCACAAACCACTACTTGGCATCTTGGCGGGGGATAAACCAACTCCCCACATCTTATCACCAATAATGACACGCTGGTCAGAATTTTTAGCCGCATACGATTACCAACTGTGACACCAACCGGGAAAGCCATTCCCCACGCTGACGCCTTGAGCCGCTCTCCGCTACCAGAAGTCCTGGACGACCCTGCTCCAACCCTAGCTACACTACAAATCGAGACACTTCCATCACCACCACTGACTGCACAAGACATCGTGTCAGAAACAAGGAAGAACCCTTGTTTGGCACAGGTCCTCAGCTGGGTGGAAAGAAGTTGGCCTGACAATGAACTCAACGACACCTTCAAGCCTTTCAAACACAGGCAGACAGAACTTTTCTCCCAAAAAGGATGTGTTTTATGGGGAGACAGAGTCGTCATCCCAGAAAGACTGCAGCATAAGGTCCTAAAACTATTGCATGATGGGCACCTGGGCATCATGCGAATGAAGGCACTAGCAAGGAGCTACGCTTGGTGGCCAGGCATAGATAAGCAAATAGAAACCTGGGTCTCTACCTGCAACAAATGCCAGGAAACATGCTCAGCTCCACCAAAAGCACCACCATTGGAATGGAAAGCACCCCGAGGTCCCTGGTCCCGTATCCACATCGATTTTGCGGGACCCACCAAGGGGCATACATTTCTCACAACAGTGGATGCCTATTCCAACTGGCTTGAGGTCCACAAAATGAAGAGCACCACAACAGAGACAGTCGTTAAAAAACTAAACAGACTATTTTCTACACACGGCTTGCCAGATGTCTTGGTTTCAGACAATTGCCCACAATTCACTGCCTTGACATTTGAGCAGTACCTAGCAGACCAGGGGATACGCCATGCCTTAACATTGCCGGTTCACCCTGCGGCCAATGGTAGGGCTGAACGAATGGTCCAGTTCATAAAGAAAACCTTACACAAGATGGAACAAGGGAACATCCATGACAAGGTGACCAGGATGATCCTCCTCCAGCATATCACTCCAAACAGCACCGCAAACAAAATCCCAGCTGAACTCCTGATGGGCAGGAAACTTTGATCACATCTTAACCGACTACACCCTGCCTACACACCAGAAAAACCCCTAGGGTTCAGCAGCAAGTATCTCACATTCAAGGTAGGCAACCCAGTGTTTGCAAAAAACCTTACTGGTGACCCATTGTGGGTCCCCGCTACCATAACTCAACTTATGGGTCCCCGTTCCTACTGTTTACAAACTGCTGATAGGAGACTGTGGAAGCGCCACATCGACCAGCTACGCTCCCGGCTGGCATCTACCCCTTCACAAGCCCTGAACTCCAAACCAGGGGGGGGGAAGGGAAATTGAGGGGGCCGAAAATGAACTAGTACTTGACCCAGTACTCGAAAACCAGTAATCAACGCAACCAAACCTGGATTATTCATCTTCCGAAGAAGAGCCGGGGCAGATGGCCATCTCTCCATGAAGCAGCACGGCAGCATCAGCAACCCCAGAGAATCCAGATGACAGCCTTGATGGGAGTAGAGATGACAACGCCGAGTCACCCATCGGAGCAGCCAGCTCACCATTACCACTGAGTTCAACCAACAGCCCACCGGAACCAGAGTCCGGGCAAAGACTGGTGGAGCAACGAAGATCAGGTAGACAGGTGAGACGACCTGCCTACCTGCGAGAATACATCACCCCACCCTTGAGACGGAACCTAGGGGGGAGGGGTGTTACGAACTAAGCAAACTCGTTAGCTTGTGATTCTAATAGTTTTACTTTCACAGCAGGCTCGTAAACCTGCACTTCTGATTGGCCCGCTAGTAGCGGATCGTGATTGGTCGTTGTCAGCTGATCTGATTGGCTGTTAAAGGGTCACTGCTGATTGGACGCTTTCCAGCACGGCAAACTCAAATCATTGGTTGTTGTGACAGCAGCCAGCTCTATAAAAGGAGCTGCTGCTGCCCTAGCCTTTTGCTCTGTTCTGAAGTCGCTAATAAAGAGTTGGAGTCACTATTCGATGCCTCGTCTCTGTTCTTGCGCCCACTCTCCCAGACATAACAGAATCATTTTCCTTCTTTCCACCCAGCTTCTTCCATTTTTGAACCCTTATCCCTGCATGTAACATACGTTTCTGCATACAGTCATTTAACATTTACTTATTATTGCAATACTTACCAATTTCCTTTGGTCTACATAATTGAAACAATATGGCATTAGCTAATATGTCTAAGTCCATGGTGTCAGGCTGAGGGTCACTGACAGAGGGAGGAGGAGGAGGGAAGGAAACTAATCTTGTAATACGTACTAAATATTACATGAACTTAAGTCTTGTGGAAATAGCTTTAAGAAAATCTCCAAACCAATTGATGAACAGTGGCTTTACAGATTTATTTTTGCAGCCACTGAAAAAGCATTTTACTGTTTTGACTGAAAGAAAATTGTTGTGAATGCATAATACCAATAAAGTTATCATTGAGCTTGAAGTCTAGTGCAGGGTTCTGGCCCTGCACTTCTGATTGGCTGTTGATGGCCCGATCAGATTGGCCCGTTTAGAAGCATCCGATTGGCCACTAACAGACCATTCCTATTGGTTAAACGGAGCTAGCACTCCAGGTTCGCTATTGGTTAAGTAGTTAATGAGTTGTCTATATAAGAAAGGCTTGAGCAGCCTTTGAGCTGAGCTGCCACATCATGTAAATAAAGAGTTTGAAGTTCACTGTTTCTACTGGCTCATCTCCATCTTTCGCACCCATGCTTCAGACTTAACAAAAATCATATGCAGAATACCTGAATGTACTACTTCCTGGTATCTTGCATCATTTTAGGAAATGATGAATGTGATAATATATTAATATATCACCCACTCCCACAAATTTATATCAGCAAAGCGTGAAGCAAAGGAGAGAAGAATGCATGATGAAATGCACTGAAATATTTGAGCTCTTTTTTATATTAAGCAGAGCTCCTATGTTGGTGTATAAAAGAAGAAGAAGAAAAATTATGATAGCTGCAATTCTGTCCCTTGTCACTTGGATCAAGCTTCAATATAAACTGTGATTTATGCCTGAATAGACAATGATAGGATTGCTCTGAAAAACAATGCAAATTAGCAGCAGCACAATAATTAAAGTATGCAGAGAAATCAATCTCATATTAAAAAACCATTAAACCAGAACCAAAACATTTTTATAATTTGTCAAAAACTGACTCACATTGATGTTCTTCATTTTCCTTAATAATTTCCATAAAGGCTGTAACTTAGAAGAAGAAAAAAGATTCCACGATTGTCTTTTTATATGATCTAAAAGTCTTCTCCTAAATATTTTTTTACATCTTCACTATGTTTTAATATAATATACTAAAAGAGGGAGGCAAAATTAAAATATATAAAACTTCTATAATGATACAATGTTTTGTCTAAGGAATCTGCTATTCTAGCTACAATACTTCATTGATTTTCATCTAAAGTGATACTGAACTGCAGCTATTTTGTGAAATAGCCAGGAAAGAAATTAGCTGTGATGATGCCAATCCTTACTAGTTGATGCTCGATTACATAATTGAGTAATTCCACTAAGTAATATAGGAATTACTGAAAATTAAGTAATTAAATCTGTATCTGTATTCCAGTCAAATCTGTATGCAGTCAAAAAGACTCTCCATAATTCTTCTGTACCACTGTATACATGTAAAATTATTGGTAAAAAAAAGTAAAACCAAGAATCAAATGCTAATAATCACACAATAATCAATCTAATGGCATTAGCTTATCTTCCCAAAACATAGCTGAAACAAATCATTTTTAATATCATTAGGAAACTCAATAGAATGGGAGCAAATTGAATGGAGGAGGCTATTCCAGAGTAAATGTTGACCCACAAGAAAAAAAAAAAAAAAAGCACACATAGGAGCCTCCAGATCAGTTATTTCATGAAAGTGAAGGGTTGTGACCAGGTTCTTCCAGGAAATTCAAATTGGCTGAGCCAAAGTTGCGTAGAAAAGCTGTTCCTGCAAGTGTATCTGTTCTAAGTTAAGGAGAGCAAAAGCAGAATGTTGACAATAAACTCCCAAGGTGATCCCATGTAGAACTCATTGCAGTAGACCAAGTGTGTAGTGATGAGGGGCTGGATTAATATTGAAAGGTCCTCTCACTCCTGGTAAGGTTACAAGCAGAATAACAATAAAAATATAATTGCTGTTTTTATTAAATGTCAGATATGACCACTGAAATCTGAATGGTTGGAATGTCCTAAGCAACCAGACAGATACATACATAAATTAAATGAATATGTCATAAAGAGTTTATTTTTGTTTCCATAGAATAAATGCTTAACCAGTTCAGTATTAAACAACTTAAAAATATAACTAGATTCTGAAAGATCAATTTCACATATCACAGCTAAGGTTTTGGATGGTGCTTTATGTGAATCCAGAACTTGAAAGGTTAGTGCTGTCCCACCTAAAAGATCTGCTGATCCCATGCAGTTTGCATACGGAGCAAATAGATCCACAGATGCTTTAATATGGCTCTGCACTACATCCTACAACACCTTGAATCTCCAAATACCTCGGGTCCTCTTTGTAGACTTCAGTTCAGCATTCAATACCATCATTCCAGACATTCTTCTAACTAAACTAAACCAGCTAGCGGTACCTGAATACACTTGTAGATGGATCATAAACTTCTTAACAGACAGGAAGCAGCAGGTGAAGCTAGGCAGAATCACATCTGATACCTGTACAATTAGTACAGTGCCCCCCCCCCCCAAGGCTGTGTGCTTTCTCCACTTCTCTTCTCCCTAAATACCAATGACTACATCTCAAATGATCCATCTGTTAAAATACTGAAGTTTGCAGATGATACAACAGTGATTGGTCTCATTCGTGACAATGATGAATCCGCATATAGACAGGAGGTTGTACAATTTGCCTCCTGGTGTAACCGGAACAATCTGGAATTGAACACACTCAACACTATAGAAATGGTGGTAAACTTTAGGAAAAACCCTCCCATACTACCACCTCTTACAACACTAGACAACACAGTATCAACAGCAAAGACCTTCAAATTTCTAGGTTCTATCATATCACAAGACTAAAATAGACATGAAACATCAAAAACATCATCAAAAAGCACAACAAAGAATGTTCTTTCGGCGCCAACTCAGAAAGCTCAAACTGCCCAAGGAGCTGCTGATACAGTTCAACAGAGGAATTATTGAGTCTGTCATCTGCACCTCTATAACTATCTGGTTTGGTTCTGGAACCCAACAAGACAGACACAGACTTCAGAGGATAACTAGGACTGCAGAAAAAAACAATTATTACCAACCTGCCTTCCATGGGAGACCTGTATACTTCATGAGTCAAAAAGACGGCTGTGAAAATATTTACAGACCTTTCACATCCTAGACATAAAGTGTTTCAACTCCTACCCTTAAAATGATGCTATAGGAAACTGTATAACCGAACAACTAGACACAAGGACAGTTTTTCCCCAAATGCAATCACTCTGCTTAAACAAATAATTCCCTCAACTTTGTCCAACTATTTACAAAGTCTGCACTACTATTACTATTAATCTTCTCAACACACCTTATCACCCATCCCCTCCCATTTGTGACTGTATGACTGTAACTTTGTCACTTGTATCCTTACAATTTATATTGACTGTTTCCTAGTATGATTTGATTGTTTCTCGTACCCTATGACTATTATTAAGTGTTGTACCTTATGATTCTTGACTCTTGACTAATGTATCTTTTCTTTTATGTACACTGAGAACATTTGCACCAAGACAAATTCTTTGTGTGTCCAATCACACTTGGCCAATAAAGAATTCCATTCTATTTTATTGTGGACTACAAGCCACTGATTGTGACATAAGACAATATGCAAACTAGCTTTTAAAAACTCAGGGTTTAGTGTGAATTAGCAACCCACTTACTACTGCTTATTCAAAAGAACTACAGTTTAACGTAACCATACATTTAGCCACAAAAGCTCTGAATAATGTATTATTTAGAGAATATGTATGTTGACACACACATACACACACAAAGAGAGAGAGGGAGGGAGGGAAGGAAGGAGGGAGGGGGAGAGAGAGAAAAGAGAGAGAGAGAGAGAGAGAGAGAGAGAACATTGTTTAATCTATATTTAAATAAAGTAACACAAGGGAATAGAATTTATATGAAAAATAAAATACCCTGGTGGGAAAAACATATTTCCATTGGAATAAAGTCTTATGTCTTCTTAGTCCATGGTTCAAGCATCTGACTGATAGGTTCGAGCTTCAAATTTCATTTTTAAAGGCTTCTCTTTCTTTGAAGTCAATAAGCATTAGCCAATGTACATGCACGCACACACACAAATAAATGCCTGCACTGAAGCAGCTGCAACACATTTTTTAATGAAAAAGGCCATTTTCCTCATCTGTTTCTTTTTGAGGTTGATTAATAAAATTAAAGCTGTGATCTTAAAATATGGATTTTTACAACATATCCAGTCTCTACATATTTCACGTTGGCAGCAGCTTCTAAATGATGGTATAGGAGTTCAAGAAGTTTCAGTTATGTAATGCCCAGATGTAAAGTTGAAGTTCCATGTTTTTGAGACTGTTCAATTAGTGTACTCTATGAATACCACCTTCTCTCTCTCTCTCTCTCTCTCTCTCCCTCCCTCCCCCCCCCCCCCCCCCCCCGTGTGTAGGAATATATTGCTTAGTCAGAAGCCAAGAATTGATACAAGCAGAAATATTTAACTTCTGTTGGTAAAGGTGATGTGAATCATGGAGCACCTAATGAGTTTAAGCCAAATAATAAACGTTGATTGTCCTTCTTCCTAATATATTTACCATGGGGAAAAAAGAGAACTTCTTCCCTCTACCCAAACTTAATTAAACACAAAACATCAGCAGTTGTTTCATTTAAGTTAATCCTATTTTGTGGATCCACTCATTTGTTCTTTGCAAAAAACAGATTATGAATGAGTGCAATCTGTGAACCCAGACAATTTCGGCTTAGTCAGCAAATCATACTTAAAATGAGCCATGGCTTAGCTGGAAAACAGGAAGGAATAAAAATGCAATGGATAAATATTCACATTAAACCACAATCAAATTATTGTTTCATTCTTATCATTGCACTGATTGAAACCTTTAAATACATTAAGGGCATGAATAACGTAAGGTTCTATTAAGCAAATTTAAGCAAAATATGGGTGTATAACATCAAACTGTCAGGAGAGATGTTCAAAAGTAATATTAGAAAGTATTATTTCATAGAAAGAGAAGTGAAAGCTTGGAAGTAACTTCCAGTAGATTTAGTGGATCAATCATCAGTAATTGAATTTAAATATGTTGGGGATAAACATATAAAAATCATCTGACAAAAATAAAAAAACATAAATAAAATATAAAAATAATAATTGAAAACAATGAATTAATTAATTAAAAAGAAAACAAAAAACAAACTCAGATAAACTTGATGGATTACTAGGTCTTTTTCTGTGGTCGGTTTTCTATGTTTCCATAAGCAGTGTTTCATGTCTTGTGGCATTGTTGTGATGTCCAGAGTTATCCCTTGACATCATAGCTAGATGTTGCCATTCTTTCTTGAAGTGACAGACAAATCCATTTTACATAATTCTCTAGAGAAGAGAACAAGACAGAAGTGACTCATTTGCAATAGCTAATGGTTATATGCCAAGCAACAGTAAATCAAAGGATCATAGGAAACTGCCCTAAACTCAGTCCACTAAGTTCAGTATTGTCTACAATGCTGCCAGCTGCTTTTCAGGGTCTCAATCTAAGATCTTTGATAGGGAAAGCATGTGCTATCTCACCAACTATAGTTTTCACTACTGGACCAATGCTCAATCAATCTATGAGGAGAAAAATGAATCCTTGACACATAGGAATGATCAATTCTAATACTAAAGACTTCTAATAAGGAACCTGATACTTTGGAAGCTGCACTGGTTGCCAATTGGTTTCTGGGTGCAATACAAGGTACTGGTTGTTACCGTGAAAGCCCTTGATGACATGGGGACCAGCTATGTGAGGGATCACTCATTTCCAGTTACCTCTGCCCATCCAGTTCAATTCAATTTGGCAGAGTGGATGCAATCTGTGTTCCATCAGTCAAAGAACATCATCTTGCAGGATCCAGGAAGAACATCTATTCTGCTGTAATTCCTGCCATCTGGAATGCTATCTCTACCCCCATCATACACACACATACCAGTGGTGGGATTCAATTTTTTTTTTACTACCAGTTCTGTGGGCATGGCTTGGTGGGCACAGCAGGGGAAGGATACTGTAAAATCTCCAGTCAGAGGTGGTATTTTCCGGTTCTCCGAACTACTCAAAATTTCCACTGCTGGTTCCCCAGAACTGATCAGAACCTGCTGAATAACACCTCTCTCTCTCTCTCTCTCTCTCTCTCTCTCACACACACACACACACACACACACTTTAATTTGTGTGGCTCCTAACCTATCAGGAAATTATTGAAGCTCTAGCTATTGCTTGGGGACTTGGTGATTGTGGAACCTCCTTGTTTTGCTCTGCTGTATTTTATTTTTATCAGATTTGTATTTTACTCTTCTGATCAATTGCATTTCTTTTAATACTTTGGGTTATTAGCTGTAAGCTGCCTAGAGTCATTTAGGAGTGGGTGGCCCATAACTTAAACAAAACTTTTAAAATAAAACATTTGAGATTCAATTATCGTCTCACCTATTCCAAGAGATCTAAAGACATTGCTCTAAAAGACTTCAGATTGAAATCTCTGAGAAGTTATCATAGGCCATATGTTAGACTAGCAAATCAAAAGAGCTAACATTGACCAGGATCAAATGCCAAGCCAAGCACCAACTAATCAATATTGCTCAAAGGTGAAGGCCAGAGAAAGGAGCCAGAGAGAATTGCACAAAAGTTAAGCAAAGTTTGGTGAACGGTAAAACTGATAAAGCAACATTTTAATTTTTTTTTCTATGAAATGTTCTTTCTTTCACCTGGAACTGAAAGAGGGTCTTCAGGTCTACCTGAAAGAGAATTTTATATAGAAGTTCTATTTCACTTGCCTATCTGAGACTTTCAGATACTGGCATGTTGATTTGTTGCCTTTTTTTTTTTTTTTTAGTGCAACAGCCCATCCCACCCCAATGTGCTTCATATACATCTTTAGTGAATGGTCCTGATGAATGTGTGTTCAAGTAGATCTGAATCCAAACTGTTCTGGTAAAAGAAGGTTGAAAGCAGCTTGTTTTCTGCACAATGACTTCACCTCAAAGTCATTTTTCCCTTCTGCAGCAATCGTGCCATGTGCAATCCTTCCCCCTTTCATTTACCAAAGCTATCCCTCAGTTTCTGGAAATAATTTGTGGTTTGGAAGGTCCCTCATCAGTTTCAAAGAAGTTCAGATTTTTCATAAGAGACCAGACTACTGGTCCATCTAGTCTGGTGTCTTGTCTCCAGCTATGTCCCATAGCTAAAGTTTCAGACAAAAATGAAGTACCCAAAATAATCACCATTATAACACCAGGCTTTACTTAGCAAACTCAGCCTGGCTGACTTTTACTATTCTGCCTTCTCTGCAACAGATTCTCATGGACCTTTCTGGAAAGCAACCAAAGAAAGCAACTGAATGGCAACTGGGCAACCCCCTCACAAACTTCAGAAAAACACATTCTCTCTAAATGTTAATGTGTACCAAGAGAAGGATATGTATTCCTCAATGCAGCTTAGCCACTTTCAACACTGGTTTGGCTCCTTTTTTTTCTTCCCAACCTCCTCCCTCCCCCCAAAAAACTGGCAGTAAAAACTTCCCAGTAATAGAACAAAAGCTGCAGAGGAGGTACTGACATTTTTGTTGAACTCAGGATTTGGGGAAAGAGGTACAGCTTAGGGATCCAGCACAGTCTTTGCCTACAGAAAGTCTGATTCAATCTATGGAATTCAATCTGGGAAGCAATGGATCAAAACCCCTAACCTAATGTTTCTCCATCTCAGTTACTTTAACATGGGTAGACTTCAACTCCCATAATTCCCCAGCCAGCCCGGGTCTAGCTGGAGAATTCTAGGAATTGAAGTTTACCCATTATAAATTAGCTGAGCTTGAGAAACACTGTCCTAGAGAGCTGCTGACACTCAAGTTAGAAAATGTTAGCTTAGAAGGGTTGGCAATCTGAATCAATATAGATCAGTTTGCTTTGCTCCCTGAAAATAATAACCATAACAACATGCGTTGATCCTCATACTATAAAGCACTACAGTTTAGGTTTTATACTTTCTAGAACTTCAGAATAATTAATATATTCCAATCAAACAGAATCCCAGTGTAGCAGAATAGGCAACATTTTAGATCAGTTCCTATTGGTCACAATTATTAAAGTCAATAACTAGGGATTGCAGAAGTTATAGGCCAAGGCAATTGAATAACATTGGTTTGTCTACTTCTTGAGTGATAGTTACGAAAAAGCAAGGGAAAACTATAGTTGTCAGATTTACACTGCATTATTGTGAGATCATACTGTGTCCATACTGTCATGTGATAAAAAGTAATACCATTCTTGACTCAAAATAGGACGTTTAAGAATGTGAGACTTTACAATAACCTACGAACCATATCAATTGCAGCACCCCATTGTTTGTCATGAGAATGGAGCATAATAAGAGAGAAGAAAGGAATAGGACAGAGGAAGAAAAAGACCCTGAAGAACAAAATGCTATATGATGTTAAAGAGTTGTCAAGATGGCTTTCAAACAGAATAATAGGTTAAAATGGAACTTGATCCTGGAAGACTGAAGCAGGAAAGATGGAGAGAGAGCTGATACTAATAGGAAAAAAAATATCTAATGACAAAATACAAGAGAAGGCCCATTTGGGGGATAAGCTGAAAATAAACTGTTATTTGGTATAGGAAACTGCATAGCCTATTCACTCAATCCTGCAGGTCAGGTGTTTGGAAAGGGAAAGATCTGACATGTGGGTGACACAGGCATTTCCCCCAAGGAAACAGAAATCACAATGTTAAGTCCTGGGCATGGGTGCAAGGAACGGAGATGAGACATCGGACGGTGACTTCAACTCTTTATTTAACAAGAAAGAACGGAGCTAAATATCTGGGCAGTAGTAGCTCTTTTATAGAGCTTGCTGCCGTCAAATGAACTAAGTCTATCGCTTTCACAAGCGTCCAATCAGGGGTTCCCATTAACAGCCAATCAGACTGGCCAAACCTGACCAATCATGACTCGCTATTTACGGGCCAATGAGAATTGCAGGATGACAAGCCTGCTGTAAGATGAAGCTGTTGAGGGTTGTATCGCTGCGTTGGCTTAATCCATAACACCCCTCCCCCCTTGGTTCCCTCTGAGGGGTGGGTGACGTATTCTCGCAAGTAGGCAGGCCGCTTCACCTGTCTGCTCGACCTGCGTTGTTCCACCAAGTTCTGTCCTGGTTCTGGTTCTGGCTCTGGCTCCAGTGGGCTGCCAGCTGGGCTGGGTAGCGAAGACTGTGGTTCCGGGTTGCCCTCGTCAGTGCTGTCTTCCGGGTTCCCTGGATCTGCCTCCATCGTGGTGCTGTCACGTGGCGAGGCGGCTCCCTGGCTCAGTTCTCCCTCGGATGGTGAGTATCCCCTGGGCTGTTGGGTTTCGATTTCTTCTTCGTCCTCCTCCATGTTCTTCCCCCCCCCCAGCTAGAGGTTCCGGCGCTAATCTGGAACGGAGTTGGTCTATGTGGCGTTTCCACATCTTACCATCTGCCGTTTGTAGACAATAAGATTGGGGTCCTGTAAGTTGTGTTATTGTTGCGGGGACCCACAATGGGTCGCCTGAGAAGTTTTTTGCAAACACAAGGTCCCCTTCCTGGACTGCCTGACACTTGCTGATGGATCCCGGGGGTTGTTCTGGCGTGTAGTTTGGGTGGAGGCGATCAAGATGCGAGTGAAGTTTCCGGCCCATCAGGAGTTCAGCTGGGGTTTTGTTCATGGTTCTGTTTGGGGTTATGTGTTGGAGAAAAAGCATTCAGTTTATTTTATTGTCAATGTCGCCGTGGTCCATTTTGTGCAGGGTCTGTTTTACAAATTGAACCATTCGCTCAGCCCTACCATTGGCTGCAGGGTGAGCTGGCGATGTTAAAGCATGGTGGATGCCTCAATCTGCCAGGTATTGTTCAAATGGCAGGGCAGTGAATTGGGGACCATTATCTGAGACCAGGACATCAGGAAGTCCGTGGGTAGCTAATCATTTATTCAGTTTTTTAGTGACTGCGTCTGTGGTGGTGCTTTCCATTTTTTGGACTTCAAGCCAGTTTGAATAGGCATCCACTGTTAAGAGGAAAGTGTGTCCTCTTGTGGGTCCCACAAAATCGATGTGGATATGGGACCAAGGACCTCGAGGATTTCCCACTGAGTTGGGGGAGTCTTTGGAGTAGCGGAGCGAGTCTCCTGGCATTTACTGCATTTTGCTACCCAAGTCTCTATTTGTCTATCTAAATCAGGCCACCATGCATAACTTCTGGCCAGTGCCTTCATCTGCACGATGCCTGGATATCCCTCGTGCAGCATTTTCAATACCCTATATTGCAATTTCTCCGGGACTATGACTCTGTCTCCCCATACTATGCAACCTTTCTGGGAGAATAGTTCTGTTTGACGATTCTTAAATGGCTTGAATGTGTCATCAGTTGCACTGACCGGCCAACCGCGTTCTACCCAGCTGAGGACTCATGCCAAAACAGGGTCCTTTTTTGTCTCTAACGCTATGTCTCGAGCGGTTAATGGCGGCGATTTGAGGGTTTCGATTTGTAATACGGTTACGGTTGGAGCAGGGTCCTCTATAATGTCTGGTAGTGGAGAGCAGCTCAAAGCGTCAGCATGGGGAATGGTTTTCCCCAGGCGATGTTGCAATCGGTAATCATAGGCAGCTAAAAATTCTGACTAACATGTCATTGTTGGTGATAATATATGGGGAGTTGGTTTGTTTCCCGCCAAAATACCAAGTAGCGGCTTGTGGTCTGTAATTATGGTAAAGGGTCTCCCATATACATATTCATGGAAATGTTTAATTGTGGATACAATAGCGAGGGCCTCTTTATCAAGTTGACTATAGTTCCTTTCGGTTTTAGACAAAGTTCTCGAAAAGAACGCAATGGGTGCCTCATTTCCATTTGGTAGGACATGGCTTAAGATGGCTCCTACTCCAAATGGTGAGGCATCACAGATAACTGTCAAAGGGAGAGTCTTGTTGTATTGCATTAAAACAGCATCGGAGGTTAAAAGGTCTTTTATCTCTTTGGACCCTTTCTCTTCACGCCATCCCCAAACCCAAGGAGCCTTTTTATCGAGAAGTCTATGTAGGGGCTCGGCTATGATTGCCTTCTGGGGCAAGAAAATGTTATAAAAGTTAATGAGTCCCAGGAAGGCTTGAAGGTCTGTCTTATTCCTAGGTCTCGGGGCTTTTTTGATTGCGGTTAGTTTTTTTTCGGTGGGGTGGTTTCCCTGTCTGTCGAGAAGGTATCCCAGGAACTCCACTCTCTCCATACAAAGTTGACACTTGTCTCATTTTACCTTAAGACCCGCGTCTTTGAATTCCTGCAGGACTTTTCTGAGTCATTGTACTAATAACTCTTTAGTGGGGGCAGCTATTAGGATGTCGTCAAAATAAGGCACGACGCCTTTTATGCCTTGTAATAGTCTCTCCATTAAACTTTGGAAAATGCCCGGCGCCACGCTTACTCCGAATTGGAGTCTATTGCACTTAAAAATGCTTCTATGTGTAACTATTGTCTGGGCTTCTGCAGTTGCTGCATCCACAGGTAGTTGCTGGTACGCCTGAGCTAAGTCCAATTTCACAAATATTTTTCCGCCACCCAGGGAGTGAAGATGGTGTTGAACCACTGGTACTGGATAAGTGCTCTGTTGAAGAGCGTGATTTAGGGTGGCCCGATAGTCCCCGCAAATTCTTAACAAACCATCTGGCTTCATGGGCATTACTATTGGGGTTTCCCAATGGGCGTGGTCAATCAGTTCCAATACGCCCTGGGCTATCAGTTTATCTAGCTGCTCGTCGATTTTTGGTTTTAAGGCAAAAGGTACTCAACGGGGCTTAAGCTGAATGGGAGCTAAATCGGGGCTGAGATTAAATGATATAGGGGTCCCCTTGTACTTGCCTAATGTTCCTGTGAACACGTCCTGGAATTCCTGGATGAGAGTCTCTTCCCAGTCATCATTTCTGGTATGGTGTATGCTTGCTATTCAATTCTGAGTGGGGTGAACCACTGTAACCCTAACAAGCTGGGTCAGTCACGATCAACGACAGCCAGGGGAAGCGTTGCTGTGCGGTCCTTAAAGGATACTTGGATGTTGCTGGAACTGACAACTGGGATCCTGTTTCCCTGATAGTCTTTCAGGATGATTCGCTGCGTGCTGAGGTCCTGGCAGGAAATGGCAGGGATCAGCTGTTTGAGGGTTTTCTAGGATACCATCGATAGGGACGATCCCGAATCGACTTCCATCACACATGGTCGATTCTCAATAGCAACCTTTATGCGGATATTTCTTGCATCGAACGATGAAGCGTGGCCGATGATAATGGTTTGGTGGGCCTCTTCTCGTCTCATTGAAAAGGCAGGTGCTTGGTTTCTGTAGTAGTAGTGGTTGTTCCATTGGTGGTTCAGATGGTCCTGGTTCTCAGGAGGTTTGCCTATCTCCTGATGGAGGCTGTTCTCCCTTCGGTTGGGACTGGACTCTCATCTGCTTCTGCAGACCTTTGCGATGTGGCCTTTTTTCCCGCAGTTACGGCAGAGTGCGTCGAGGGATTTGCAGTCCGATCGCGGGTGGTTTGCCCCGCAACCCGCACATTGGCGCAGACGTCGCTGGTTCCTTTGTTCTTGTTCCGAGCTGAGCCGGTTGACCTCCTCTTCATCATTGTCTGAGGATGACTCGAGGTCTTCGTGGTGGGTAGTGGTAGCGTGCTTCTCACTGGTGAGTGGGGCTTCATCGCCGAGTTGGTGAAGCAGTGCATTCGTTCAGCGCATTCGAATGGCTGACTTCGTGGTTGCTTCTGCAGCAGTAGCGTTGGTGATGACATCTGTAAGGCTGATGTCGCCTTTCGCCATCAGCTTACTCTGCACGTGCGGTGCATTTAATCCCAGAACTATTCGGTCTCTTAGGGCTTCCTCTAAGTTTGCAAAACCACAAAGGCTTTCTAGGTTCCGGAGGTCGGCTACGAAATTACCAATGCTCTCGTCCTTCCATTGGTCCCTCTGGTAAAATTCATATCTTCGTATCAGTGTAGGTACTATGGGTGCATAATGGGCTTGGAGGATTGGAGCGAGGGTGTCCCAATCCATGGTCTTCACTTCTGCCGGTTTTGCTAATGCTTTAGCCATTTTGAAAATGGCAGGGCCACAATGAATAAGGAACACCACTCGTTTCTTGCCGGACGTAGCATCTTTTAAATTGTTGGTCTCCAGGAACATCTGGAAGCGGTCTATAACATCTGGAACCGAGTCCCAGTCTTCGGTTGCTGGGTCGAATGGAGAGGGTGGTATTGCGCCGCTGGCCATCTTGCCATTTGTTGCGTGCGCTCTTTCGCCACGTGCTCTGTCTTGTCCGACGTGCTCTAGTCAGCTCTATTGTCTCCGCATCCCATCCTCATCGCCAGTGTTAAATCCTGGGCATGGGCGCAAGGAACAGAGATGAGACATCGGATGGTGACTTCAACTCTTTATTTAACAAGAAAGAATGGAGCTAAATATCTGGGCAGCAGTAACTCTTTTATAGAGCTTGCTGCCGTCAAATGAACTAAGTCTATCGCTTTCACAAGCGTCCAATCAGGGGTTCCCATTAACAGCCAATCAGACTGGCCAAACCTGACCAATCACGACTCGCTATTTACGGGCCAATGAGAATTGCAGGATTACAAGCCTGCTGTAAGACGAAGCTGTTGAGGGTTGTATCGCTGCGTTAGCTTAATCCATAACACACAACAAATAACCGTGTCCAAACCAATGAAGCTCAAATGCCTACAGAGAAGAATCCAAGATCTTACAAATCCATCTGACTTTTCCCTGAGCATCACTTGATGAAATGGCCTTTTAAAATTCTTCAAGGAATTTGCTAATAGAGAAATTAAGTAGATTTCTCATGGGGAAGAAGCAAAAAAATCTCCATTCCTTCTATCTCAGAAGCAGAATTCCCTTTTTAGAAATAACAAATATTCAAGCCGTTGGGCGGGGGAGAGTTATTAACTACAGGGTGGCAAGCCGGTGAGTAAGGGTATAGACATAACAAAGATTTCATACTTGGACATCTCATACTAAAGAAATGTAAAAATAGTATAGTCTCCCTCTAAGCTTTTCCAAAATGTTCTTCTTTGAAAGAGTTTTCATTTCTTTTTCATGAAACTAAATGAAAACACCACTCAACTAAATTCCTTAGATTTTTAAATAACTCTCTTGGTAATTGTCAGTCCATTCTAATAGACTTAAACAATAAAAAGAGATATAGGGTGCTAGAAAAAAAGAACATGAAATCTTGAACACTTCTAGAAGATCAGATCATTAAACCTTCCTCTTTAGAGCTAAACTAATTGACAGGAAGACCCATTCTTCTACATTGTAACCTAATCACTTTGTTAAAAGTGGACATCAGCACCAGCTATGAAATTGGCCAGTGTTTTCAATTGTTATAATCATTAAGCTAATGATATAATCACATTTCATTCCACATGACAATGTGCTTAATCCTGAATTTAAAAAGGCCACTAAACATCATAAAAACAGTTTCACTACTTATTTTACACACACACACCAACACCAACATCAACACACACATGCACACACACACACACACACACACACACATATATACATAAATCTACAAAAAATAAAAATCCCCTTCTCACCCTTGTGTATGCTATGTGTCTTCCTCAATCTCAGTCCTCTATTACAGGCCTGGGAAATTGAGGATTCTGCACAGGACCTTAGCTCTTCCTAACACTGTCATTCCTCGGATCTGTTGGGGGCCACTCTCCCAGCTTAGGAATCACAGCCCCTACTGATCTGACTACCTCTGGGCTACTTTGGCCTTTACTTTGCACATCCAATCGAGTTCTTCCTTCAGACCCTGGTAGTTCTCCTATTTCTTATATTCCTTCCTCGTGTATTGCTATCACTTGGCACTGCTACATCTATCACCACTGCTTCTTATCAACTACTACAGTGTCTCATTGATTGCCTAGAACTTGCTTGTTCAGCTGAATCTGGAAGACTCACAGGATCTTAACTTTTTTTAATTATCCATGACCTTCTGTAGGCATTTCATTCTCAACTTACAAAGGTCTAGTCTAGGGGTGTCAAACTCAAGGTCTGGAGGTCAGATCCGGCCAATGGGGTGCTTAGATCTAGCCCATGGGCCCTCCCTAAAAACAGTGAAGGACAGGCCCGCAGTGCCTCTGCCAGCAAAACAGGAGCTCAGAGAGGTCACTTGCCACCCTCCCGAACTCCGTTTTTGCTGGCAGAGGGCTGCAGGAGGCTGTTGTGGCCAAAAATGCAGCCTCGATGAGTGACATCGAGCTGGCCACACTCCTCCTGGCTCCCCAAAGTCAAACACAACCCTGATGTGTGCCTCAATACAATAGAGTTTGACACCCCTGGTCTAGCCTATATTCTTTGCCTTTATCTTTAAACTCCAATTTTTTGTATCATGATGAGGGATGGTTGTTCATCTCCATTTGAATCTGGCCCAGATCTAGTACTCACTTGCTATGAGACTGAAATGATATTACTGGTAAGAGATGAACTAGAACTGAAATATTCAGCTGCCAGCTTGGGAATAGGTAACCTATATAGGGATATATTGCCATCTAGTGATAATAGTGAGATGGAGGCAGTGAAAGAAAAGATATCTGATTTGCAGCCTTCCAGGAATCCCTGTAGCTCTTAAGCATACTCTGTAAAAATGAAACATCTATAAAATTAGATAAGAATTCGAAATTCTTTAACTATAAACAAACCCAACTTCTCTATGAACCATGGTTTGATGTTTTGACTCTACTTATGTGGAATGATTATACAAGAAACTATGGTTTGATTTTAATTCCCAATTCATAAAACCAGTGAAAACCATCACATGCTAGTTTAGGAAAGTGAGGAAATAGGATGTATTTCAAATCAAGAAAAAGAATATCGATGTACATAATGGATTTGCAGACTGTGAAAAATATACTCCTGTCACAATAATGCATATTGGATAGCTAAACCTGCTTAATGTAAATTGATTGAAAATTTAGAAAATGTGTAAGTTTCCAACTGATATATGATCTGAAAAGAAATTGCTCATCTTCCATTGTTGTTTTTGTGTGTGTGTGTGTGTGTGTGTGTGTTGTGAATTTAATTTCTGTTAAGCAGGATGCTTACCCAGAAAGCTGACACCAGCCTTTGTTTTGTTTTTATTTTGCTTTATGTCTGAACTTCACCACTCCCATCTTATGGTTTCAAAAGGAAAACAATTGATGTGAATATAATGGTTTTTCACCCGGAGCAAAATTCCACTTTATGCCATGAGCTTTATAGCAGGCCCAAGTTTTACAGATGTCTGGCTTTTTCTTCCACTGACCACTAAACCAAAATATGCAAAATATTTTAATTTGAAATGTTTCAGATTTGAAACATTTTGTGAAGCACTCCTAAATATATACATGCCCAAGACACATAGAGACCTAAGTGTATAAGAGGGAATAAAGCTCTCGCTTAAAGGAAGAATTGACCTTTATCAGGTGATTCTCAAGCATATAATATAAGGGTATGATGTGTAGTCAGGAAACCAAGCAAGAATTTCTGTATGTGTAACTATGAATTATGGTGGAGGTGTTGAATTCTCAGAACACCACTGCTTACATACTTTAAAAATGACTAATTAATTTGATCTACATGATTGCCCATTCTATATATGACTCTGGACAAAGTTGAAATTACCAATTAAAAAAAAAAACAACTAACACTCCCCACTAAGGCGATACAAGCATTCATATCACCAACTGTCTGCAAAATTAGCTCACTTCAATACCTGTGGCAAAAGTGAACTTTTATAGTAGTTTCAAGACTATCTAAATCTTGAGAAGTATGCTATTCTACCGGGTAAACATAGAGATAGAAAAGGTTTATTTTTTAAGTCCTGTTGGGCTTAAAATTGTTTAATTTTAATTTTAATTATTATTTAATTGAGAGAACCTGAAATATGCCTGTGTTGTTGAATTTCATGGGATGGGATGGGCAGAAATAATTGGAGACAGATAGTTCTACAGATAACCCAGCCTATGCCGTGAAGTGCTTCACGGGTGACAACTAGCACCTTGAAATGTCTACTGGCGGTCTCTGAAGTACTCATATATTTTCCTGCATTTCATCTGACATCAGCTGACAGTATTATGTAGATGCTAGATAAGATAGTGGGAGAGAACTATGGACTTTTGCAAAGCAGAAGTTTTGACTAGACATCTTTCCCTCATCAAGATTAAGTGGAAATAATCCTGGAAGAAAGAACACTAGCATAGCACCATGTTTCTCACTTTTAATATCTTGAGCCACTGCAGAAGGATACCATATCAATGGTATCCAAGTCCATTGAGACATCAAGGAGAGTAGGGCTCAGAGTTCTGAGGCCTTTCTCTACTCCCTTGGGACAAAAAGACTCAAATTCTTCCCAAATAATCAAGCTAGACTATACCTTTCATGATCTATTGCATGGTCCTCCTCCAGCAATGCTCTAAACATCTCTTGTGCCCTTTCATTTCCTGGTGTTCCTCTGAAAACAGGGAGATAGATCTCTGATCTGTATGAAGAGAAGGGATACACACACAATCCAATCCAATCCAAAACCACTGTCGATTTCTCATTCCCAGATGTGACTAAGGCCCCTGCAAATCATACATCAGAACCTCAAAAACAATTGCAAGCTGCCTCTGAAATCTATAGTCTTCCAGGGCAGAGCAATCAAAGAGGTCCTACTTCCCTGCAATGGAGAGTAATCATGCAAACCTCCAGAGTAATGTAACAGTAGTCTGAACATGACTTGAAAGTAATATTAACCTCTCCCAACATCTACATTATGTCATCACTGTCTCAAAACAAAATGGAAATCTAATATGCAATGTTCATTGTGTGTTGGACTGTTGATGGTCTGACTCAGGTACACCGTTGCCACAGTGACCATTAACCTGTGGGTCATTTCCTACTTTGCACCAAAGAAGACAAGTTGAAGTTCCCCAGTGCTATAAGTCTAAGACACTCAACGGTCAGATTGCTAAATTCAAGGAGCGTAGGAAAGACTATCTATGATACAGTGTTGTTTAATCCACATTTCCAGTTCTCAGAAGAATTGGGAAATGATGAGGATACAAATAGAACATTGCACAGTGGTGATTTTGGGACTGTCATTTTTTAAATGTCTACTACCACATCCAGTTCTAACTACCTATGTAGGCAAATACCAATGAGTTACAAACATATTTCACAAGTTTAAGACAAGCCTTTGAATCTTAGTTATGCACTAAAATGATAATGCTTGAAAAGGACCTGAATGTTCTTTTACATTGGCTTAGTTCATACATCATGTTAATTCCTAATATAATTTGCTCAATTTCAAATTAGTGTATGGTTTGGTTTTATGATTCAATACTTTATGGTGGCTTTTTCATGGAATATTTATAAATGTTGCTTATTTCAGAATGTGAAGTCGTTGATTTATTGTTCAGGAGTTTAGAATCTCCACTAGTTCTGTTTCACTGAGTTTATAAAGTTTGTATTTCACAATGGAATTGGCTTCCCTACAAGATAAGTGCTCATTGTTCTACCAAGGAGCAAAAAAGTGATATTAGTCAAAAGGTCTTATTTCAAACTACAGTTATTCAAGAAGCCTCTTTAAGTGCGAGGAAGAAATCTAAACATTATTCTAAAAATTATTTATTATTATGTAAAATTATTCTGATTACATTAAAAGATATTATGATCAGAAATCTAATATATTTTGCACCTATATATGTGCATCTGTCTACTTTCACATTTTTGAACTAGTATATAAATAAAACAAAACACAAGAGCAAAAAATAGATACAAATTCAAGGTTAATTGCACCAAACTTGATTGTAAGAAATACGATTTCAGCAACAGAGTGGTCATCATCTGGAATACTCTCCCTGACTCTGTGGTTTCTTCCCCAAATCCCAAATCTTTAACCTTAGACGGTCTACTATTGACTTCATCCCTTTCCTAAGAAGTCTGTAGGGCCGTGCATAAGCGCACCAACATGTTTACCGTCCCTGTCCTATTGTTTCTTTTATTGTTTTATTTTTCTTATATGTATCCATGTATTCATAACTATGTTTTTACTTATACCTATTATCTTGTAAGCAATTGATAAAAATAATAAATAAATAAATAAATATTTATTATTTTAAATACAGTTTTTTAGATGTTGCAATGCAAGCAGAAATGTACATTAGGGAAATGTTTGTCCAAAA
Organism: Hydrophis major; assembly: GCA_033807585.1. Lineage (NCBI taxonomy): Eukaryota > Metazoa > Chordata > Lepidosauria > Squamata > Elapidae > Hydrophis > Hydrophis major. The sequence goes on from CM066328.1 coordinate 127,046,196, forward strand.
ATGTTTATATTTAAATAATGTACAAAAATGCATTACAGTTTTGTAAAAAGTGATTGTTAGACAAAATTGTAAACTGGGATGCATATGTTTAGAGAAGCATACACAGATTTACCCTTCTTCACTGACTCATAACCAACAAAAGAATGAGAAACAATGACAGCAGTCAAGCTATTTTGGCCCAAGTCTGCACACAAACACACATCAAAGAATTGTTTATATTTATATACATAAAGTATAGTTGGTAGAACATATTCAGCTTCAAGTTATTCACAATGATCACTTGGGTTGGAAAGATTGTGAAGAAATAACGTTTTTAATTCTGGATGTGCAGAACCAATTTCTGGTGGACCACCCTGATCCAAGATTTTTTACTGACAAAAAATATCTAAATCAAGCAAACCACTTAATTATTGTTAACAAGGTATAATAACAGAATGAATGACTCAAGGGAATTTCATTATCCCTTGGTTTTGGAGTATGTAGCCATGTTTGGTAAGTTGCAAGAATAAGAGTCACACATACTTTACTGGTTCAATTCATTTGGAAAACCCACTGGAGGCAAGATACTAACAGACTGGGCAGTTAGAAAACCAATTCATTTAACCTAATCCTAAAACAGTTCATGTCTTTCCATATGGGACATTCTACTCCCAAATAAACAAAACTTACTCATCTAGATTCCCTAAATGAAATTTCCCTTCTACCTCTACCCTCTGGAATGGAATGAGCTACAGCTTTGCACCTCCCTTGAAGAGACAGCTGTATGACTTCATTTGCAGACTGGAAGGCAGGCAAGAAGGCCATCACCCTTCTTCAGCACAGTGCAGTTGCTAAGGCTTTCTGCTGTTGTATCAGAATTTCATTTTTCTTTGCTAGAATATGAAAAAATGACACGAATCCCTAAGGGCAATTAGTCCATAATCATATTTTTTAAAAAAAATAGTGGGGGGAGGAGAGAGAGAGAAAAAAAAGTAGAGGTAGGAACCAAGAAAGAAAATGTTTAGTATAATTAGATAGAAGAAATTCCAGCAGAGCTTCTGCATTGCCTTGCATGCATAAAAACTGTGCTGTCCCAGCCAGCCTATGGGAATTGGATAATTACTTAGGAATTATGAGCTGTCCCCTTAAGGGAATGCATCATGGTAAATGTAGTTAAAGGTATCCTGGGAAATGTAGTTCATGTCACATGGCCACATCTGTAATCCTGATTGGTCACTAAATTGACCCTCGAGGGGTTGGGGGAGGTTTCCCTCCATTTTTGCCTGGACTCATGAAATGATCGCAGCTTTTCTACCGCTACGAGATAGGTTAGGAGATAACCATCTTTCACCTGCAAGTTGTAGATTCAACTGCATTTAAAAAAAATGTATAGGCAGTAACTGGGGAGAAGCAGGGCAGATGGGTAAACCCTGGCTCCTCCCTTAGTTTTACAAATTGATTCTTCCCAGTTAGGAGTTGTAATTTGAGACACAGCAAATCTTTCGCTGATGAGAAAAGGAGGGGGAATTTGCCCCTTCCTGGCTTGATGCGAATACAAAAGAATCCTGCCTCAGTAACAAATTTGATAGCCTTTGAAAGCCAGAGCGTAGGATATTTGGAAAGTCTCTTGCACAAAGGGGGAGGGGGTATTCTTGCTCTTCCCTGTAATTCAAACTGAGGCACATAACTTAGCATTGTGCATTCACTCCTGGCTTCAATATTACATTGCTTTATCACAAATCCAAAATTTACAAATTTATTCTGATGGGTTAGGATTCATCTTTTACTTTTCTGTATCTTGTATAGAGGTAGATTTATAAACTGTACAGATGCAAAGAGATAACTCAACAAGATGTCCATAATAAAGAACATTTATTGCGTCATCAGGTATCCTCATGACTCACGTTTGTGATGAAGTTCTTCTTTTATGACCAGTCCTTTGCATATCAGCCTTGCAGGTGAAAGATGATTCTCTCCTAACCCATCTCATAGTGGTAGAAAAGCTGCTATCAGTTCATGAGTCCAGGCAAGAATGGAGGAAAACCTCCCCCAACCCCTCAAGGGTCAATTTAGTGACCAATCAGGATTAAAGATGTGGCCACGTGACATGAACTACATTTCCCAGGATATCTTTAAGTACATTTACCATGATGCATTCCCTTAAGGGGATAGTTCATAATTCCTAAGTAACTATCAATTCCTATAGACTGGCTGGGACAGCACAAAAACAATCAAGCAAACAAACATTTTTTTGGTTGGGTAATGCTTAGGAGGAAACTTTAATACAAATGAAACATTTGTAAGTTTTTTTTCAGAATCCTAATCTATCTGCAGTGGAGTTGAGAGAAGAACTCTGTTTAGATTTATAGGAAGGTACTGGGTTTTTCTGAATTATAGCAACACAATGGTAATGGGTTTCATACTTTTTCAACCACAATTAAATATGGAATCTTCGCCTCTAATCTATGGACCTTGCCATACTATCATTGCAGAATATCTGTGGAGATTCTCAATCATCCAGGTCATAGTTGTCACAAAAGTGCTTTTTCCAAAAGCCAACTGGACTTTTTTGTTTTTTTCTTTTGAAAATGTTTTGCTTCTCATCCAAGAAACTGAAGAAACTTCTTGGATGAGAAGTAGAACGTTTTCAAAGAAAAAACCAAGAAAGTCCAGTTGCCTTTTGGAAAAAGTACTTTTGTGAAGTCTATCATTGCAGATGCATACAAAACACTATTTGAAGGTATGTGTCTATCTAAATATAAAAGGAGAAAAAATGAAGATGAACCAAAACAAGATACCATGAATAAGAATGAGATTCCAATTCATTAGAGCAAGACATCACATTAAGGTTTTTTATTATTTGTTATGATTTGACTTGGTTACAATCTTCTCATTCCACATATTAGAACAGAAAGTTGGCTGGTTTCCAGAACAACTAAATCTGTGCAGTGAGTGGGAGTGAGCATGGAGAAAGTGAATATGGAGCACAGAAATTCACTTGATTGTTGCTGGCCATTCCTAGGATTACAAAGAAAGTTATCCTAGGAAGAAATGTACAATGGTAAAAGTAAGATCCAAATTGCATATTCCTTTTATCAAACTCACTGAACACTAACAGAAGAAATATATTCACATACTATACAGACCAAATGACACTTAGTTAACAAAGCCACATCTTGGTTGCAAGATATGTTTTTCCTGGAAATTAAGCATTTCCAAGCCACCTGCTTTTACCTCTTATAAATTATGGTTGATTCTGTTTCCAAATTTCTGGGCTTTTTGAAACAAATAATATTCACCTGACTTCTTTAAGTAATTTTAGTCTTCCTTTATAAATCCTTCTGATTAAGACAACCATATTTAGACTACAAAAAAACAAAAAAAAAATCAGACTAAATGGCAACACTGAGTTAGAGCTTTCTGTATTTTTCTTCTTTCTACTTTTTTATAGCCTATATATATTAACTTTATCCCTGATCTTTAAAAGTAAAGGCAAAGGTTCCCCTCACACATACATGCTAGTCATTTCCAGCTCTAGGGGGGCGGTGCTCATCTCTGTTATAAAGCCGAAGAGGCAGTACTGTCTGAAGACGTCTCCATGATCATTTGGCCGGCATGACTAAATGCCAAAGGCATATGGAACACTGCTTCCTTCCCACTAAAGTGGTCCCTATTTTTCTACTTGCATTTTTACATGCTTTTGAACTGCTTGGTTGGCAGAAGCTGGGACCAGTAACAGGAGCTCACTCCATTATGAAGTGCTAGGGATTTGAACCGCCGACCTTTTTGATCGACAAGCTCAGCATCCTAGCCACTGAGCCACCGCATCCCTGATCTGATCTTTATAGTGCTGTTAAAAATGTGATTATTATACATTGAAGTTCAAAGACAATTAGCTATCTTTTTAGTCCTCCTTATGCTAAATTTTCTTAGCTTATAAAGATTTGTTTTTAACATTTAGCTATACTTTGACTCAATTTTTTGTTATCATTGACATAGAATAGTTTGTGAAAATGTCCAGTCTTCTAGAGTAATTGTAAAAAGCTCCTTTTAAAAGATATTTCCTGTCCATTGCACCCGTCGATTTCAACAGTCTTTATTTTTAAGAGATATGTATAGAGTTGCATAATTACTTTTGACATTCTGATGAAATTGGACTGGATAAGAGGTATGTGATTTCTCTGTAAGTCTGAGCTTGGAAAAAAAAAATTAAGGTTTGAATGAGAAAAGGGGGTCTGATTTATTACTGTCCTTTCTTTACCCTTTATAGCAAAACAGACCAGGTAGAGCCAAATGAATGAGACCCCGATTCATAATCTGAAATTCACCCTTCATGAACAGTAGTGTTTGTTCCTGCTGCTGGACTGCTTTTAAATTAGTGGTCTTTAGACATCATTCCACTGCTTTCCTGAGCCAGAAAAACCTTGATGAGCATTTGATGGGTTCCTTTGCTGGCAAAGGCTCTATATTGTATTACTAGCCCTGTGAACTGTTCCCTCCCAGTGGATTACTCTTTCCTCTTTTCTAAGTCAAAATTGGAAATTAAATCCATCATCTACATCTCTATTTTTCTTTAGTTCCACTCCCTCCCCTTTCAGTAAAGAATGTTTGTGAAAGCAAGTGATCTCCTGAACTCTGACTTTCCCGCTGAGAAGGGCCTGCACTTTCTTTCGCTCCCTCTCAAACTTAAAGAGGTTCCATAAGCATATAGGAAAGGAATTTCATAAACTGTCAGTTTTCAAAACCTTCTCTCCTCCAGAAACATCCCTGTGTGGTCTCTGAAGAGGTCAGGCTTGGGGGGCTATGCAATAGCGGGCAGATAAGGTTTCTCACATTCGGAATACAATCTACATATGGAAGGCAATGAGGTAAGAGTTGGGAAAGTCTATTCTTTAAGGTTTCCCATTGCTCAGGATGGAGTTACAATGGGGAGACATAAACAGACAAGGATAACAAGCCTCTACCAATTGAGGCAGCTCATTTTTATATTCTGGTTAGGGGCAATACATCCATTCCTTCTCTTTCTTTTGCTTCTATCTAATCCATTGCAATTGTCCTCTTCTTTTCATGACATCACAAACCTTCCCCAAAGTCTGACATAAAGAGTATCACCTTTCCTCTTTTTTCTTTCCTCACTTCAGCCAGCTTTGGCATAGATCAGACCACTAAATTTTATATATAAGGTAAAAGAGAAATACACCAAGAATGGCCTAAACTGCCATATGAAATATTGATTGTCTGTCTGTCTCTTGTGGCCTGTCGGCAGGCACGCCCTCCAGTAGCCGAATCAGATGAGGAGGTGGTGTAGGAGTCAGGGCCAGCACCAAGGCAACGTGAGAGCTCCAAGTGGGAAGAAGGAATGAAGCAATCAGAGATACAAACAGAGGTGGAACCTGGGCCGTCCAACAGTCCTCAAATGGAAAGCCAAGGAGATGGTTGATAAAAAAAAGATGGGTCCAGTGCCTGATGCGCAGATGCGCAGAAGGCAGAGGAGAGGAGAGCTGTGGAAATCTATGGACCGAACCTTGGGATGGAAGAGCCACCGCTGGTAGTGAAGCCCCACTCTTGCTCTGGGAATAAAAGGCAGGGGGCGGAGATGAATAGATGTGGCAGACAATTATTCATCTCCCTGCTGGACAGACTTATTAGCCTGCTGTGAGAGAAAACTTTTTGCTGGGGTTGCTGGCACATCTAATGAAGAGACCATTTATTTAACTGCAGAGGGTTTGTCTTGTTTGGGAGCTGGGTCAGAACTAACACTCACTCTGTCCTTCCCTCCCTCCCTCCCTTCCTCTCTATCTATCATCTATATCTCCAGTATCCTCTAAATTCTTTATTCAGGAAGATTCACAGATCTTACAGGTGAAATCAAGCGTTGAGAATCAAAAGATATGCAAAATATCATGTTTTTTTCAAGTTGATCTTAGCTGCCTATGATTTCCATGGAGATATCCATGCAATTTTCTTGGGCCCATATACAAACTATTTCCCTTTGCTTTCTTCTGGAATAATAGAATAACACAGCTGGAAGGGACTGTGGAGGTCTTCTAGTCCAACCCTCTGCTCAGGCAGGAAACCCTATACCCTTTCAGATAAATGGTTGTCCAATCTCTTCTTTCAATGTTGGGTCATTCACAACTTCTGGAGGCGAGTCATTCCACTGATTAATTGTTCCAACTGTCAGGAAATTTCTCCTTAGTTCTAGGTTGCTTCCTTTCTTGATTAGTTATCATCTATTGTTTCTAGTCCTATCTTCAGGGGCTTTGGAGAATAGGTTGACTCTTCTTCTTTGTGGCAACCCCTTAGATATTGGAACACTGCTATCAGCATACATAAATTATTATCAATTCCAGTTTTCAATGACAATTTTTCAATGTTTCCTCTGTAATGGCAAAGTAGATAATATTCCACTATTAAAAACTTCTACGCCATTGGTGCATGTGTCGATGACATAGCATCTTCATTTCTTCTGCATTTCCCCATCTTCTTATTTTCTTTTTCCTGAATGCAATTGTGAAAGCAAATGATTTTTACAAATGCACATTTATTTATATTTTTAAGGATTTTGATACAATAATTGTTGATAACAATTATTTAACAATTATATATTTATATTTATATTTATATTTATATTTATATTTATATTTATATTTATATTTATATTTATATTTATATTTATATTTATATTTATATTTATATTTATATTTATATTTATATTTATATTTATATTTATATTTATATAAATGTTAGGGATAACATTGTTTTACCCTAACTGGTTTAGGTAAATAATAATATGTAATCATAGTTTGTATGTTAAAGTGTCTGCAACTTTAACTGTGGGATAGTAATTAAGGGAGTGGTTGTGAAAGCACTTTAAAAGAAGCAAGACGGCAGCTTGCTATCTCTCTGGCTTTGAAGTTCCTGATTACTGCAAGGACACAACACTGCATTGCTCGAACGGGAGAGAAAACAAAGGACTGGCTTGTAAGTGTATTGACATAGGGTATTCAACACGGACTTTGCTAATTGAATATCCCTGAATGGACTGACTAAATGATACATGACTATTGGACTGTTATTTTGACTATGCTATGAACTATGAAGTCCAAGAAGAGCAAATAGGACCAGAACAAGAGGAAACAGTTGATCAGGAAGAGTTAGATAATCAAGAAGAGTTAATAAATGAAAGTCCACCTGTAAGTCCTGTAATACCTAGACATACTACACGTGTAACTAGACCACCTGATAGGTATCAAGCAAGTATAGTTTGCCAAGTAACTAAAGTTCCAAGTAGTGTAGATGAACTTAGGATGTATCCTGCTAAGGATCAGGAGAATTGGCAAAAGGCAATGGAAAAGGAATTAAATTCATTAAAGGTAATGAAAGTTTATGAAGATGTTAAATTACCTCCAGGAGAAAAATCCATTGGGTGCAAATGGATATTTAAAGTAAAAACTGGAAATGATGGGACTGTTACCCATAAGGCTAGGTTAGTAGCTCAAGGATTTAATCAAACTGCATCTGATTACGATGAAGTTTTTGCACCAAGTCTTAAAGCAACATCTTTAAGAGTAGCATGAGTGTGGGCAGCTAAGAAAAACTATGTAATTAACCATTTAGATGTGGAAACTGCTTATCTACATGCACCATTGCAGCACACTATATATTTAAGAAAACCAGTAGGTATAAAAGACAATAAAGTAAATAGTAATGATTGTTGGAAACTCAAAAAGAGTCTTTACGGGTTGAAACAATCTGGGTTTGAGTGGAACCAATATATTGTGAAAGAGTTAAACAATATAGGTTTTAAATCTGGTTTAGCAGATCCATGTGTGTTTAAAAGAGAAAATAATGGAACGATGTCATTATTGTTATTATTTACAGATGATATTGCTTTGATAACTAAGACTAATAATGAAGCTAATGAGATTATATCATTATTAGCCAAAAAGATAAAATTAAAGCATTTAGGTGAAATTAAAAAGTATCTAGGATTGACAATTAACAAAACAAATAATGGTTTTAAGATATCTCAAGAAGATAAAATTTGCCAATTAATTAAAACGTTTAAAATGGAACTTTGTAAACCGGCAAAGACTCCAATGAGTCAGGAAGTTTGCCAAACTGATGATCAAAGTCCCAAATTTGATAAGTCCATATATCAATCTTTGATTGGCAGCTTATCATATATAAGCAATTGGTCAAGGCCAGATATAGCTTATAGTGTAAATCAGCTGGCACGTTTTAATTCAGATCCACAACAATGTCATTGGCAATCATTAAAGAGAATTTTAAGATATCTTAAAGGAACACTGAACATGCATTGTATATAGAACCAAAGGGTGATTTGATTCTTAGTGCCTATGCAGATGCAAGTTTTGCAACTGATATAAACACAAGAAAATCAACATCTGGGATGGCTATATTATTTGGTAAGACACTAATAGGGTGGAGGTCAATCAGACAACAGCATATCAGCTTGTCCACGATGGAAGCGGAATTTTCATGTCTGTCATTACTATGCACTGATTTGATTTTGTACAAACAGTTATTATTAGACATGGGTATAACTGTAAAAGATTCCATTATTGTGTACGAGGATAACCAAGCAGCTATACAATTTCCTACCAGTATTGCTGTTAAAACTAGATCAAAGCATACTGATTTAAGATACTTAAATGTTAGAGAATCTGTAAAGAATGGGCTAATTAAATTGGAATACTGCATGACGGAAGAAAACATTGCAGATCAATTTACAAAAGCTCAAGGAGTAATTAAGTTTAAAGAGAGTTGTAACAAATATGATTTAAAGATGTAAATAGTTATATTTATTATTATTTCCTAAAAGGGGAGAATGTTAGGGATAACATTGTTTTACCCTAACTGGTTTAGGTAAATAATAATATGTAATCATAGTTTGTATGTTAAAGTGTCTGCAACTTTAACTGTGGGATAGTAATTAAGGGAGTGGTTGTGAAAGCACTTTAAAAGAAGCAAGACGGCAGCTTGCTATCTCTCTGGCTTTGAAGTTCCTGATTACTGCAAGGACACAACACTGCATTGCTCGAACGGGAGAGAAAACAAAGGACTGGCTTGTAAGTGTATTGACATAGGGTATTCAACACGGACTTTGCTAATTGAATATCCCTGAATGGACTGACTAAATGATACATGACTATTGGACTGTTATTTTGACTATGCTATGAACTATGAAGTCCAAGAAGAGCAAATAGGACCAGAACAAGAGGAAACAGTTGATCAGGAAGAGTTAGATAATCAAGAAGAGTTAATAAATGAAAGTCCACCTGTAAGTCCTGTAATACCTAGACATACTACACGTGTAACTAGACCACCTGATAGGTATCAAGCAAGTATAGTTTGCCAAGTAACTAAAGTTCCAAGTAGTGTAGATGAACTTAGGATGTATCCTGCTAAGGATCAGGAGAATTGGCAAAAGGCAATGGAAAAGGAATTAAATTCATTAAAGGTAATGAAAGTTTATGAAGATGTTAAATTACCTCCAGGAGAAAAATCCATTGGGTGCAAATGGATATTTAAAGTAAAAACTGGAAATGATGGGACTGTTACCCATAAGGCTAGGTTAGTAGCTCAAGGATTTAATCAAACTGCATCTGATTACGATGAAGTTTTTGCACCAAGTCTTAAAGCAACATCTTTAAGAGTAGCATGAGTGTGGGCAGCTAAGAAAAACTATGTAATTAACCATTTAGATGTGGAAACTGCTTATCTACATGCACCATTGCAGCACACTATATATTTAAGAAAACCAGTAGGTATAAAAGACAATAAAGTAAATAGTAATGATTGTTGGAAACTCAAAAAGAGTCTTTACGGGTTGAAACAATCTGGGTTTGAGTGGAACCAATATATTGTGAAAGAGTTAAACAATATAGGTTTTAAATCTGGTTTAGCAGATCCATGTGTGTTTAAAAGAGAAAATAATGGAACGATGTCATTATTGTTATTATTTACAGATGATATTGCTTTGATAACTAAGACTAATAATGAAGCTAATGAGATTATATCATTATTAGCCAAAAAGATAAAATTAAAGCATTTAGGTGAAATTAAAAAGTATCTAGGATTGACAATTAACAAAACAAATAATGGTTTTAAGATATCTCAAGAAGATAAAATTTGCCAATTAATTAAAACGTTTAAAATGGAACTTTGTAAACCGGCAAAGACTCCAATGAGTCAGGAAGTTTGCCAAACTGATGATCAAAGTCCCAAATTTGATAAGTCCATATATCAATCTTTGATTGGCAGCTTATCATATATAAGCAATTGGTCAAGGCCAGATATAGCTTATAGTGTAAATCAGCTGGCACGTTTTAATTCAGATCCACAACAATGTCATTGGCAATCATTAAAGAGAATTTTAAGATATCTTAAAGGAACACTGAACATGCATTGTATATAGAACCAAAGGGTGATTTGATTCTTAGTGCCTATGCAGATGCAAGTTTTGCAACTGATATAAACACAAGAAAATCAACATCTGGGATGGCTATATTATTTGGTAAGACACTAATAGGGTGGAGGTCAATCAGACAACAGCATATCAGCTTGTCCACGATGGAAGCGGAATTTTCATGTCTGTCATTACTATGCACTGATTTGATTTTGTACAAACAGTTATTATTAGACATGGGTATAACTGTAAAAGATTCCATTATTGTGTACGAGGATAACCAAGCAGCTATACAATTTCCTACCAGTATTGCTGTTAAAACTAGATCAAAGCATACTGATTTAAGATACTTAAATGTTAGAGAATCTGTAAAGAATGGGCTAATTAAATTGGAATACTGCATGACGGAAGAAAACATTGCAGATCAATTTACAAAAGCTCAAGGAGTAATTAAGTTTAAAGAGAGTTGTAACAAATATGATTTAAAGATGTAAATAGTTATATTTATTATTATTTCCTAAAAGGGGAGAATGTTAGGGATAACATTGTTTTACCCTAACTGGTTTAGGTAAATAATAATATGTAATCATAGTTTGTATGTTAAAGTGTCTGCAACTTTAACTGTGGGATAGTAATTAAGGGAGTGGTTGTGAAAGCACTTTAAAAGAAGCAAGACGGCAGCTTGCTATCTCTCTGGCTTTGAAGTTCCTGATTACTGCAAGGACACAACACTGCATTGCTCGAACGGGAGAGAAAACAAAGGACTGGCTTGTAAGTGTATTGACATAGGGTATTCAACACGGACTTTGCTAATTGAATATCCCTGAATGGACTGACTAAATGATACATGACTATTGGACTGTTATTTTGACTATGCTATGAACTCATAATGGAATAAACTATATATTTGATAGCACAAGCGTATCTGTCATTTTTACTGTATGTTAATAAACATACAAGCTTAGCTCACTCATTTATCTGTGTGCCTATCTGACTAAGCTGCACATTCTGTTTAGCTTGTCTCCCTAACCCTGGTTGGGGAAACCAGGCTTAACAATATTTATATTTATAAATATAAATATAAATATAAATATAAATATAAATATAAATATAAATATAAATATAAATATAAATATAAATATAAATATACATATACATATACATATACATATACATATACATATACATATACATATATATATATATATACATATACATATACATATACATATACATATACATATACATATACATATACATATACATATACATATACATATACATATATATATATATATATATATATATATATATATATATATACATATACATATACATATACATATACATATACATATATACTTACATGTGTGGTATTCAGCTTTGTTTGGGTATTTTCCCACGTCATAGTAGTGGTGCTTTTAAAGTTGTAGCAACATTTCGGCAGACCCTCATCTGCCATCATCAGGCTTCTGTATTGTGTTCGTCTGTGAATCAGACTTTCACAGCCGTTTCACAGCTCAATACCATATATGGAAGTACCCGCTTAAGAAAACATATATATATATATATATGTATGTATGTATGTATGTATGTATGTATGTATGTATGTATATGTATATGTATATGTATATGTATATGTATATGTATATGTATATTGTTTATTTATTTATATTATCAAATTCGTTTGCTGTCCATCTCACTGTGGGGCCTAAGCCACTTAGAATCAGATGGCTTAAGCTGCAGACAAGCATTCTAAATAAAAAATAGTTTGGATTTCTGAAACTTAACATTAAAACAACAACACTAGCTCTGAAACTTCCATCTTTTCACATTTCACTCTTTTTCTTTGCCTGTGCAAACTATTTATCTTGGTCAAAAAATATTATTTTATGCCTCTATGTCCTTCCTTCTCTCCTATACCCCTGCAAATTGGAAGGTGTTAATCTGAATATTTTTCTAACACAGGTAGTTGTTGATTTACAACTGGTTGCTTAGTGACCAGTGAAAGACCCTGAAACGGTCTTTCATTGATGGACCCTAAAAAAGGGATTCACAACTTGGGTTTGAAATTCAGATGTTCATTCCCATGTTTACAGCCACTTGCAGCCTCCTGCAGTCACATGACCATGACTGGTGTTTACTTCTAGTTTCTGGCAAAAAAAATGCCCCATAGCAAACAATGGATTCAGTTAATGACCAACAATGTGAAGACCTACATTATGACTGTCATGACTTGCAACCAAAATTATGGTTTCAATCACTGTTGTAAATTGATGATTACCTTTATTTTCCTGCCTCCCTGGATTTCATAGTTCTTTACTCTTATTGTTACCTAAATCGTTCCTGGATGTTTCCTTCATAATCACCTCAATGACTCTTTACTGTTGGGCTCTGTTAGTGATAATAGATAAACTGAGCCCGTCAGCACATTTGCAAGAGCCGCTGAAGCCTGACACTCTATACTTCCAGGTCACAGGCGAAGGATAGATTGCAGAGATAGGAAACAATGACATATTAGGTATAACCATCCAGGTAACAGGATCCCTTTAGGATGACCTAAAGGGTAATTAAGGGGCTAATTAAAGGAGAGTACAGGAGATAGGAGAGTTTAGGTAGATGTGTTTATACCTTTAAATAGGATTGGAAAGCAGAAACTTCCAGTGCTAACCTAGATCGAATTGTATGCCGTTCTTGCTGGATGGGAAGTTTGTTGTTTAACATTAAACACCTTGAAACCTGCTTTCTGTTGTTGTATGGTGGTTTGTGTGCAAATCTGCGAGCTTTCAGAAGACCGGCTGAGACTTACACACCAGTTTATACAGGTAGTCCTTGACTTACAACAGTTCATTTAATAACTTTTGAAGTTTCAACAGCTATGAAAAAAATGACTTATGACTGTTTTTCACACTTGTGACCATTGTAGCATCGCCATGGCCAAGTGGATAGTTGGCAACTGATTCATATTTATAATCATTGCTGCATCCTGGGGTCACGTGGTCACCTTTTGAGACCTTCTGACAAGCAAAGTCAATGGGAAAGCCAGATTTACTTAACGCCCATGTTACTAACTTAACCACTGTAATAATTCACTAACTACTATGTTGTAAAATGAGGCAAAACTCACTCAACAACTATTTTGCTTAGCAGCAGAAATTGTGGGCTCAATTGTGTTTGCAAGCAGAGGATTACCTACATAATAAATATTGTGTAATACAAATAGAAAAGCTATTAATTGTTGTTTTTTTCCTGTAAACTGCTGTGACCTACAAACCTAACAAATTAATGAGCAAACAAGAAAGCAATAAGTTTTAAAACCTAGAAGATCTGACCATTTTAGAATAGAATAGAATAACAGAGTTGGAAGGGACCTTGGAGGTCTAGTCCAACCCCCTGCTTAGGCAGCAAGTCCTACACCACTTCAGACAAATAGTTATCCAACATCTTCTTAAAAACTTCCAGTGATGGAGCATTCACAACTTCTGGAGGCCAGTTTTTCCACTAATTGTTCTAACTGTCAGGAAATTTATATTTTAAGTTTATAATTTTAAAATTATAATGGTCCTGCTTCCTTCTCCTCCAAGAAAAAGAAGCTTTAAACCAGAACAATGATGTATGCAAACGTGCACCTTTCACTACTGCTCTGTTCGTGAAGTCTAGTAAATATTGGAGCAATAGAAAGTGGGAAGATCAATTATATAAAGTTGAAATACAATCTGTAATGATCTGTCTAGTTGAATGGAAGGTTACAATAGTTTTACAACCAAATACTTAACAGAAAATATTTTGCATCTGCTATGCTCTTGTGGTTTATAGAAGTCTTAGCTTATTTTTTTTTAAAAGAAGACATCATGTGAAAAATAATTATTGTAATTGCCAGGAACATTTTCCATAAATAATGTAGGCATGTCTAAAATTTGTAAATCAGTTAATGGATTGATATCTTGCAATTAGATAACAAAACATTAATTTTTCAAGGGGAAGGTTATTGCTTGCCCTCATTTCTTCCTCCTCTTTGCTAACTTTATGAACTGGAGCCAAAAATTAGTGATATCCATTAACTTTCTCTATAACTTTTATTTCTTAGATTTGATGAATAGGGAAAAAAAATCCCACAACAGATCATATTTAACACTTAGCTTTTATGGGAATACAACTGATTTTAAGCTGCAGGATTTTTGAAGGATGATAGAGTTGGAAGAAAGTTCAAATGTGAATTACTCCAAATCCCTGTTTGCTGCAGATTCTGCAAAAGCATTTCAAACAGATGGCTACTATGCCCTTCTTGAAACATCTCCATTGAACGAGAACGTATCACTTCATGAGGCAATCTATTCTATTAGTTGTCAGTTCCTACAAATGAAAATTCTTCGTAATAACTAACCTGATTCTATTTCCCTATGGCCGTGATGGTGAACCTATGGCATGCATGCCAGAAGTGGCATGCAGAGCCATTTCTAACAGCACGCAAGCTGTCACCTGGAAGAGTTCCACTGCACATGTGCATGTGCACCTGCCACCAGCCAGCTGATTGTTGGGTATCTGGTGTGCATGCACGGGGTGCAGGGTATACAAGGGAGATGCATGCACAGGGGGGATGGGGGCGGGAGGGACATGCATGCATGCGCAGGGGTGGAGTGTGTCATGCATGCATTGTTATGGGTGCGCACATGCGCACTTTCGGCACACAATGACGAAAAGGTTAGCCATCACTGCCCTATAGTTTCAACACTAATTCTAGTCCTGACTTCCAGAAGAACAAAGTACAAGTCTGCTCCCTCTTTTAAAGGACAACCTGTTAGATATTTAGCAACTACAATCATATTTCCCCACAGAAGATCTCTTCTCAAATCTAAACATACCCCATTCCTTTAACCATTCTTTATAGGACTTGACTTTAGAGAGGCCAGTCCTTTCACCATCTTCCTAGCTCTTCTTTGACTTTGTTCCAATTCCTTTTGAGACTGAAGATCCCAGAAGTCAACATTACATTCCAAATAGGGCCTGACTGAGGCAAAGAAGGATATGACAATTTCTTACTATAAACCAGATTCTCTGCTCTTGTTAACATATCCCAAAATAGCATTTTCCTTTTAACAGCTGCATCATACTGTTGACCATGTCCAACTTATGATCTCCTAGTACACGCAGATCCTTTTTGTAGGCCAAGTAAGGACTTCTTATGCTATGTTTGTGCCTAGAATCCAGAACAGAATTCTACAATGTCCTACTCAATGCTACTCTGCAATCTGATGTGAAGAGTATGATTTATGAATATTTTCTTGCTACGATCATCAGCCAATTATGAATCCATTTGATAGGTGTATTATCTAGCAAGCCCGTATTTAATCATTTTATAAATGAGGACATCATGAAAGACATCATTGAATGCTGTACTGAAGTCAAGATATGCACTCCTCCAAACTATTAAGATAATAAGTCTGTAAAAGGGTAATAATTAGTTGGGAATAACTTGCTTATGACACATCCATGTTGTTTCTTGTTAGTTTGTTGCAGTTGTTGACATTGTTATATAAACATTTAATAGATACTTTTCTAGAAAGTTAAAGGTGCAGACTAAGAAAAAAATATCTATAGAGTAGAGCAAAAACATTATATAGGAACCATACATTATTTTTAGGTATAGCACAACATTCTGACACATTCAGTTGTGTCTGTTCCTCCTGTAGTGTTCAAAGGTTATATTCCAATCATGTGTAAAATCCCACCCAGTTTCATTGATGTCTGATGTCATATTTGTCCTCTTGGGTTAGGATTTCAATTTCTCTCTTTGTTTCTCATACTCTGTGTATTGCTATAAAAACATCTGAGATTGTGAGAAGACACTCCCCCTCCCCCAATTCTTATAGATTTCAGCCAGTTTATTCATTAATATAGTTCCACATTACCAATGAGCTGAAATGAATCCCCAATTTCTGTGAATTCTGGAAGATATTGTTTAAAGTATGTTTATTTACAAAACTGTATATACACTCAGGTTAAGTATAAGAAGGGAAATATCTGAAGGAAGCAAATCATGAACAAGAATGATTAACCACAAACCAAATTTTTGCACTTTAATTTCAGTGTTTAAACTGATTTGGAACCAATAATAAATATTTCTTATGGCAATATTTACTTTGTGCCAGTGGTAGTATGCTACCGGTTCAGACCGGTTCGGCCGAACAGGTAGTTTAAAAAAAAAAAAATCCTCCGATGATCAGCTGAGAGGAGAAAGAAGAGAAAAGTGCAGGATTGGCCCTCCCACCCATCCTTGTGCTTTTCTCTTCTTTATCCTCTCAGTTGATTAGCGCTGCAGGCCTCAGCTGGAGTGGAGAGAGCTGCCCACGGGCATTAGATGCACACATGTTAGGTGTGTGTGTGTGTGTGCGCGCATGCGTGATCACCAAACCAGTCGTGGAACAGGGAGGATTCCACTGCTGCTTTGTGCCAATGGACCTCAGCACAAGCAAATACATCTCAGCACAAGCAAATGCTCAGGAGAAAATATGAGTGCAGGGTAAATTTCAGTGTCAAGGCATTTCTTTTTATCATTCCCATTCCTCCTCAAATCCTCATGGATTATAACCATAGGAAACCTTTTCTCCATATCTCCCTTACCATTCAAGACTGCCAGAACCTGCTGTATCACAAACTTTCTCAGAAGTTGTTGCTGCTATAGAACAGACATCTTCATGGTCAACACTATAATTTGGGTGTCTGTTCCATGTCCCCGTTTGCTTGCTGGCACTGGGTATAACATTGTTCTGCACTGGCTTGATTCAGAAACAGTCACCTCAAGTAATTTTACCAAAGCAATTATATTATTGGGATTAATAATCGTTCACACTTTTTATTCAACCAGCAAAACTTTTCTAGATATAGAACATATTATTGTTATTTTAAAAGTTCCCCTTTCCCAAGGTAAATTATTGGATCACTCTAAAATTTGGCTATATGGACATCTTTTAAATCATCCTGAGAATCACTCCTTGTTTATCATGCACATCCAGTTACAATTTCTATTGGAGTAATGAAAGGAGCCGCATCAAACAAATACAGAGAGGCAAAACAAAGAAGGGTTGGTAAATAAAGCCAAAGAAAGGTCTATAGTTATACTTCTGCTTTTATCTCTTAACCACCTAATAGAACTGCAGTGAATTTGGGTCTGGCATTGAGTAAAAGATTTCATCTTCTTTGATGTGGCTTTTTCCCTCAAAGCCATAAAAATGCAGGGAGAACCAAACCAAGATATCACACCTCCATAAGTGTCTCTGGGCTTACTGTAAGATTCCACTGCTTCTTCCAAATGACCACAGCCACTAATAGGTCCCAGCTCACCAAGATGCCTGGGCAATGAATAAGAAAGAGAGAGGGGACACTATGAGTCAGCCTCCCAAATGTTTAACAGTCTTGACTGAGGAAGATCTCAAACTATAATGGGGAAGGAGAAGGGAAGGGGGAAGTGGGAACAGGAGAAGAGAGGAGAAGAAAAGAGAAGAGAAGAGAAGAGAAGAGAAGAGAGAAGAGGCTGGTAAAGAATTATCATTCTTTAAGAGCAGTCAGCTTCCATAAATGCATATAAACAGCTCCATCTTTGAATTCCAAACTATTCAAATTGGTTTGCAAATATTGTTAAACCAAGATTTGTTGAACAAACATCACATATGGTGTATGGATTTATGGTATTGTTATGCTAAGTGCAAAGCAACTAATCCACATGACAAAATAGCAAAGGATACGATAGCAAATTTACAAATCAGGGTCATTTCACATCCTCCTCAAGACAAAGGTGTCAGCAAAAAAGTAGCAGCTCTTCAAGTGCTCAGGATACTTCTGGCATTTATTACCTATCTGGGCCTGGAGAAAGGCAGATGTGCATCCATCAGGTCATCATTCATTCATTCATTCACTCATTCATTCATTCATTCATAAGATTTCTATGGCTATTCATCTTAGAGCACAATTCTGGACATCGTAACAATAAAACTATAAAACTTATTATTTGCATTAAATAATAGTGATATATCCAGGCGAAGTCTGCCAGCAGTTTTATGTGGAGATTATCAATTATCTGACAGAAAATATGTCTTCCCTGATGTAACAATTGCATTGGATCTCTATATCAGATCTCAGGGCCTTAGTTAAATGATACTTTAAAATTCTATTTAATCCACAGCTATTCAAAAAGTTTCTCTTCAATGAAGCACAATCAGGAGACTATTCATTCATCTACCAAACAGAAACGTATTTTCTTGCTCCAGGTTTTCACACTCATTAGGGAAGTGTGATCTGGACATATTGGGGCAAATTATTCCATAAGAGAGATGACAGTAGGAAATTTTTTTGGGTGGGGGGAGCACATCTCTCAGTTCTTGCAGGATGGACAGTTTCATTTTAAAGTAGGCAATCTTAGAAGCTACCAGGCCCTTGATGTTAAAAATTCTGATTTATTATATAGAAATGGTAGCAGAGGATTATTATATAGCCTTACAGATTGGTAGCAGAGGATGATACATAGCCACACAGATCATACAGTGTACAGTCACTACGGGCCTTACTGCTTAACTGTTTCAATTGTCACAGGAAACTCTCCTCAGAATAAAAGGAACCATAGAGGTAAACTAAACACTGCCATCTACAATACTGGCTGAATAATTCTGTATACAAAATAACATGTAGGCTGTTTAGAGCTTTAAAGGCAGAGATACTATTCAGCAGGTTCTGATCAGTTCTGGAGAAGCGGTAGCGGAAATTTTGAGTAGTTCAAAGAACCAGCAAATACCACCTCTGACTAGAGATTTTACAGTCTCCTTCCTCTGCCATGCTCACCAAGCCACGCCCACAGAACTGGTAATAAAAAAAATTGAATCCCACCACTGTTTAAAGGTGATAACCTGTTCCATTAATTGCACCTACTGTTATGAACTAATAAAACATTTAAATAAAGTTTATCAAAACCTTTAGAAAATAGCAGGGTTCTAGTCCTGCACTTCTGATTGGCTGATAAATAGCAATATCGGATTGGTCCATTTAGGAGAATCTGATTGGCTGTTAACGAGCCACTCTCATTGGTTAAGGGGGTTAACACTCCACGTTTCTTATTGGTTACTAGATCAGCAGCTTGCCTATAAAAGGGCTGCTGCTGCCCTAGGGTTTTGCTCTGTTCAGAATGATAAATAAAGAGTTGAAGTTCACTGTTCACCATCTCGTCTCCGTTCCTTGTGCCCATGCGCAGAACCTAACACCTACAATTATGATTGCATGACTACAGAACCCATAGGGAAGGGTTCTGTAACACAATCCAGATGGCTCAAGTAAAAGAGACAATCTACATTCTTTAGAGCTTTATGTTAATGCAATATTAAGGAATATTAGGAGAGTATTTCCAGTTTACATAAAGGAAAATGGTAGAGTCAGAATGAAAAGAAAGTGTGGGAAAAGAGAATGAGAGCCAAATAAAAGCCATACATCAGTAGGAAGAAATGTAGTTACATATGAGATCATGTGCTTTGATTCAATGTTGAGTAATTCACTGCTGTATTAATGAAGGACATTTAATTTCTTCTTTCATTTATATTACAATTTTTGAGATGTTGAACTATCCTGGAGGCCAAACTACTGAAGCAGTAAACCAGAACAGAATTTAGGAATTTTGACTATTTGTACAGCATGGAGGAGAGTTCCTCAGACATCAATTTGGAATATTTTTACCATAAAGAGACTGATGGGTTTTTTTTTCTTTTTTGACCATCTTGCAATTTGTCCATGTTTCTTTCTTTTCTCAAAATATATTTAGGACTGACCTTTTATTGATGAAATTCCTACTAATGTTAGCCAGAATGGGTCTTTTTTTCTTTTTGCTACAGAAAAATCTGAATATCTGAGGTGAGAGGTAAAATGCCCCCTTTTTCCATGAGATATATGCATGCATATATTTATACACATTAAGGACTAGAACATTTTATCTTTTTATCCAACAACTAGACAAATAAAATATACCAAATTTCTAGACGTATGGAACATACTGTATTCTAATGCTGATTCATAGTCTCTTTTCCTGCCTTATCTTTCCGAGACCCACTTAACAGCTTCTCTTCAACTTTAATCTTCCTCTGGTCAAAATTGAACAGAGATATGAAAAAGAACAAAACAACCCCTCAAAAAACTGGCTTAAGGCGTTCATCTGCGTCTTTGCTCTTGCAAACCATGTGGTAGTCTCGTGTGAATTCATTTGAGCTTGAACTCTCAATTACCTGGAAGAGAAGCAGATATGACTCACTGACCCATCAGAAGTGGTTTAAGGAGAGCTTGATGAAACTGACCAGGTTAGGTCTGCTGGATGTCACTGGGTATGTGGCTAAGAATCTTGAGCCCTTTAAGCCTCCAAACTGGCTGGGCTACATTTTTTTTAAAATGGAAATCCCCATGTTTATTAATCAAGGGGGACCACAAGCAAATTCAATTGAGTTTGTTGATGTGGATAACAGTGACAGTGGTGCTCTTGCTGCAGTCAAACCTTCAGCTAGAAGATCCGTTTAGGTTGCTTTTAAGAAAGAAAATTAAGCAGCAACCAGACTCCATCGCATCAGGTACAGAGGTGCACAAGCGAAGGATTGCTTTCTTTCATTCTTTAGCATGTGAGTTTTGCCACACTAAAGGAATGCCGCAGGAAAGGGATATGTGATAACATTTAAAAGGGAAAGCAAAGCAGGTAGAAAATGGTCTGCTTTCCTATTTCCCTCTTTCAACCTCTTCCTTCCCCCCTTCTCCCCACACACCTCAGTCCCATGCAAACCCAGCTTTTCCCTGGCAAAAATGTGCTTTCCAATGCTGCTGCCAGACCTCAGAAATGTATATTGCCATCCTGGCCCCATTCGGGGAAATGAAGAGTGCCGTGTTCAACTGCTTCTCCTCACAGAGGGCCCCCTCATTTTTCCCTTTCATCTGAAAGGGGCCAGGGAGGAGGGGGAGAAAGAGACCATTCCACTTTCGGCCCAAATCCAATAACGATTGAAGTAAAAAAGAAAAGATTCCCATTAATTTCAATGGGCCCTGGGTCAGGACCTTTAATCTTTATTCCAAGATTAACCACATATGAAGAAGGTCAGCTGTGAAGGGGAAAGAAAACCCCAACTATTCAGGCTTTCAGCCCCCCAATCATTTCATAGCCTACAGAGAGCCCATCAAAATCTCCTTGTCTATGTTGCTTTTGAGATCTCCTCTTAGTATGCAGGGAGGCAGATGGGAAAAGGGGCATAAAGGAGGGTGAGCAGGCATCTTCAGCTAAAAAACACAGAAACCTTCACACTACCATTTGCTATGACACGAGGGGAGAAGTTGCAACTCTCTCACTCTCTCTCTCTCCTCTTTCCCTTCTCCTCTTAAGCTGGTATTGTGAAGCAGCTGCAGCTCCGTGCCAGCCCGGCTTTCAGTCTCTGATCTCCCTTTGCTCTCATTTGGGGCTGCTCGTATTTGCACTGCTGGCTCCAAAGCAGGTGGTGGGAGACTATGGGAAAACATATTTACACACTCATTGCACGTCATGGCAAACAGTCTTGTAAATAGGGCCTGTGCCTCTGTAACAGCTGCTTGAAAAGCAAGGGGGACACAGAGATACCTCTTGCCAGGGGAAACAACCAAAGGACTCAGAGACCAATTGAATGGCATGATGAGGGAAGAATAAAAACAAAGCACTGAATGACAACCTGTATGCAGAGCTCTCTAGATCCCTGATCTACACACACACATACACACATACACACAATGCCTCTTCTATTTTCGGTATGCAGACTGAGCTGAGGATTTTCAATTCTCATCCTCTAAATGCAGCAAGGAAGAACTTCTTAATCCTGAAATTTGCCCAAATTCTCTTCTTTGCCATCATCTCAGTTTTTTGCATCTGTTTATTATCTTCAAATAAACTCATATTATTCTTCAGACATAACCAAAGCATCCAAGATAACAGTTGCTTTTAGTGATTCCTCTGTTAGAAGTGATTGTATTGTGGGATCCCAGAAGTTGTGGGAACTGCTTGGGCAGTAGGTTGGTCTAGATCAGGGGTCACCAACCTTTTGGACCTCAGGGACCACCAAACTCATAATTTTAAATCCCCGGTACCACTAATATGAATTTTGACTGATGGTGGCTTGCTGACATTTTATATACTTTAAAAATACCAGAACTATCGCCAAAACTGAACACTTCAGCAGCAGAATAATCAGAGAAGCCATAGAGATAGAAAAAAGCCCACACAGCATGAATAAACGAGATGATGCCTCCCGCCTACCAGCCATTTAGAAACCCGCCCTCATGAACAGACGCGTACCTAACATGAAGAATGACACCAGACCCACACCCCTGACAGCCACACAAGATGCCACCACCACACTTCCACGTAGAAAGCAGACTCATACCCACACAGAAGATGAAACAGGACCACGGACCAGAAGCCGCACTGCAGCTGCATCACTACCCACCTCAAACCCCTCTGAGCCATACATGAAGTGAACTGACCTCCACCATGAAGATGCAGCACGACTATGAACTCGAAGCCAAACAGCAAGATCACAGCTCACCAGCTCAAACCCTCCAGCAACTAAGACTAACCTGAGCACAATCAAGCCCTCACCTGAACAGAAAACGCCTCCAGCCAATCAGAACACAGCCAACCCCCCAACCAATCAGAACACAGCCAAGCCCCCACCCAATCAAGTCACACCCCCACTAGCAGTTAAAAGGAAGAAGCAGCTGCAAGCTCACATCACTCTGAGAAGCACAGAGCTGAAGACCAAGCCTGAAGATGATGAATGAGACTTCATCGAAACGTTGCCAAGATACTTCCAATCTTACGCGGGAGAAAACCCGAATAACCAAAGATCCACATACAAATACCCGCGAGAACCTCAGAAAACACATATATATATATATTTTTTTTTTTTCTTAAGTTTTCGCGGGTACTTACATGTCTGGCATTCAGCTTTGTTCGGGTATTTTCCCACATCATAATAGTGGTGCTTTTAAAGTTGTAGCAACGTTTCAGCAGAATCTCATCTGCCATCATCAGGCTTCTGTATGGTGTTTGTCTGTGAGTCAGACTTTTACAGTGGTTTCAGATTTAAATTTGGGGCAGCCTATTGCTGTGTCAGAATTGTTTTTTCTTCCTCCTGATTGGTTGAGAGTCTTGGTCTGTGTTTATTGGTCTTGGAGTTTGCTGTGTTCTGCTACAAATATCTTATGCCTGTTTTTTTGGGGGGGGGGTCTTTTCGTATCTTGATTGGCTGGCAACATTGTGTTACTTTACTGGAGGCCTTTAGTGCAGCTTGGCTTTGGGTAAATGGACGGCTATCATTAGTTAGGAAGCTGGGTTTCATCTGGGTGCCTGGTTGGGGTGTGTTTGAGCTGGAGGTATCAGGGGGGATCTGTTTGTGCCCAGGTGTTTGCCTGGCTTGTGGTGTGGAGATTTTTTTGTTTATGAGTGCAGGCTTCCAAATGATTGACAGCCTGGCCAGGCTGGGCACAAACAGATCCCCCCTGATACCTCCAGCTCAAACACACCCCAACCAGGCACCCAGATGAAACCCAGCTTCCTAACTAATGATAACCATCCATTTACCCGAAGCCAAGCTGCACTAAAGGCCTCCAATAAAGTAACACAATGTTGCCAGCCAATCAAGATACAAAAAGAGCCCCCCCCCCAAAAAAAAAAAAAACCAGACAGAAGATATTAGTAGCAGAACACAGCAAACTCCAAGACCAATAAACACAGACCAAGACTCTCAACCAATCAGGAGGAAGAAAAAACCATTCTGACACAGCAATAGGCTGCCCCAAATTTAAATCTGAAACCACTGTAAAAGTCTGACTCACAGACAAACACCATACAGAAGCCTGATGATGGCAGATGAGATTCTGCTGAAACGTTGCTACAACTTTAAAAGCACCACTGTTATGACGTGGGAAAATACCCCAACAAAGCTGAATGCCAGACATGTAAGTACCCGTGAAAACTTAAGAAAATATATATATATATTTTTCTGAGGTTCTCGCGGGTATTTGTATGTGGATCTTTGGTTATTCGGATTTTCTCCCGCGTAAGATTGGAAGTATCTAGGCAACGTTTTGATGAAGTCTCATTCATCATCTTCAGGCTTGGTCTTCAGCTCTGTGCTTCTCAGAGTGATGTGAGCTTGCAGCTGCTTCTTCCTTTTAAGTGCTAGTGGGGGTGTGACTTGATTGGGTGGGGGCTTGGCTGTGTTGTGATTGGGTGGGGGTGTGTTTTGATTGGTTGGGGGGTTGGCTGTGTTCTTTTTTTTTTTGTAACAAATTTTATTAATTTTACAAAAACAATACACAATCCAGGCATAACAATTTGAAAAACCTTTTCTAAAAATAATAATAATAAAAATTAAAGAGAGCCAATAGAACATACAAAATAATTCCAAATTGTAATATCAATATTTACATTATCTATTTAACTTCATATCTTATCCAGACTTTTCCTTTTATCCAAATTATATTTCTTGCTTATTAAAATTTTATTGCCTTTCATAAACATACAAAACACAGAACATAAGAAAACAAAACAAAACTAAAACATCTTTTCTGAAGGCTGCCTGATCCCGGGTTAAAACTCTTCTCACAAACACAAATTCAAACATCATGTTCACTTTATATATCCTTCCATATCTTATTATCATTTTCTTTTTTTTTTTATAAACCAATTTTATTAATTTTACAAAAACAGTGCACAAACAATCAAGGCATAACAGCTTTTAAATTCTTTTCTTAAAAAAAATAGTGATAATTAAAGAAGAAAACCAATAGAACATGATGATTCCCAATTATAATATCAATATTTACTTTATCTATTTAACTTCGTATCTTATCCCAACTTCTCCTTTTCATCCAAATTATTTGTTAATTAAAATTTTATTGCCTTTTATCAACATACAAAACTCAAAAAAAATAACAAAACCTTTATATATCCTTCCATATCTTATTACCATTTTCAATAACATTCTTTGTCTGTTCTATTTCCAACTATCCATTCATCTTTTTTCTTTTACTATACTTCTCCTATACACTAATTGGAGTGACGCCTTTAACTCATTACCCTAACTTAAAAGTACTTCATATAACACTTAATTTATCTTGGGATTCTGTTTAGTAGATTCTAAAATTACACAGTAAATTTTATACTCTAAATACACATATAAAAACACAATCTTATATACCTTCCAGAATCCCCCTTTTATCCTTAATTAAATTCACCCATTGTCTCTAAATAAACTTTTTTTCTTTAGATCTTGCTTCCCACCATTGAGGCTTCTCTCCCCCCCACCCTTTCTCTCTTGCTTATTCTTCTCCTTGCCCTTTTTACCCCTTTGTCTCTCCTTCTCCCTTTTCTTATTCCCTTTCCTTTGCTTTCTAACCTTGTATCCACCTTTCCTCTCATTTTTCTCTTTTTTGGTTGTTTTTTCAAACCTTAAAATCCCCTTTTTCTTATCCTCTTTCTCCTCCTCCCCGGAAAAAACCCATTGTTCATCAAAGATGGCTTCTTGTTCCTCTTCTTCTTTGTCCCAGTCATTCTGCTGCGTAATCAACTTTTCATAAGTACATAACGCCATTTCTAAAAATTGAAATAAAGTGCCCAAAATATCTTTTCCATCTTGTTCTTCCTTTTTATATTTTTGATATTCAGTCTTTAGTTCATCCACAAGTGATTCCATCCTGAAAAGAGAAACTTTCCCCAAAACAACCAACCAAGTATTTTTAATCAAAAATAAGTCAAAAAAAGTTCCAAAAGTTAATACTTTTCTTCCTTCTTCTATTTCTCTTTCTGGGGTTACTGTTTAATCAAAGAGGTCCAATTACCATATATCTTTCTTTGAGATTCTAGGCAATTTCCTCCTTTTTCAGCTTCTGCTCCATTTTTTTTCTTCTCCCTTCCCACTTGCAACATCAATTTTTAAATGATCAGAAATCCATACCTCTAATAAGGGTTTTCCAATTTCTTAAATTTTTAAGTCCAATGTCCAAGAACTCTTTTGTCCCTTAACTTCAACTTTCAGAATAGTTCACCTTCAGTGCCCAAACAAATTTCAAATCTTCATCTGCTGTTTCCATGGGGTGGGAAAGTGAAGAAAAAAAAGTTCCCTTTAACAGCTTCTCCGCCGCTTTTGATTTTCTTAGGGATACAATGTATCCTCCAGCAATTCAGACAGCTCAGTTCCAGCGAATTTAAAAGATGTTGATTGACCCGGCTCAGCCAGCACTTTCACTTTTCTTGCTTCCTCCAGCACAATCTTACCCAGTTGCAGGCTTCTTCGTGGCGGCCATTGCTGACCGCCGCTCCACCACCTTGGGAAAAAGGGGTTTTTCCGGACGAGGAGGGGATCTGTGACACCTCCAACCCCCTGTCTGGCTCCCCTTTCTCTTCGGTTGTCCCTACAGGGCAGCCATATCCCCCTGACCCATTTGGATCGGGGGTACCTCGGCGGCAAGCGCAGCAGGAATCGCGAAAGGTCGCGAATTCCTGCTGCCACCGAAGCCACGCGGAACCAGAAACCTCGGGGGGTTGGCTGTGTTCTGATTGGCTGGAGGTCTGTTCAGATGGGGGCTGGTCAGATGGTGGGTTTCCTCCCCGTAGAGGTGCAATATTTGTTTTCTGAGGTTCTCCACACAGAAGATGAGACACGACCATGGACCAGAAGCCGCACTGCAGCTGCATCACTACCCACTTCAAACCCCTCTGAGCCATACATAAAGCGAACTGACCCCCACCATGAAGATGCGACACTACCACGAACTCGAAGCTAAACAGTAAGATCACAGCTCACCAGCTCAAATCCCCCAGTAACTAAGACTAACCTGAGCACAACCAAGCCCCCACCAGATTGTATTTGCTAAAAATTGGAAAAATGAGAAAATGCCATCGCAGGAGGAAACCATTAACAAAATATTGGAATGTGCTGAAATGAGTAGATTGACATTTGAAATTAGAGAACAAGAGGATAAACAATTTTACAAAATTTGGGACCTTTTCTATCAATGGTTAGATAATAAAACATAATATAAAATATGTAAAATTTTAGAAAACAATGAATATAGAAAGATGTATTTCTTTTCTTCTTTCATTATTATATCTTTAAAATGTTTCTAGGAGGATTATATGAATTGTTATAAAATAAACTAAGTAAATTATAGTTATCTCACAAAGTATGAATGAACAAAATTGTAGTAAAATGATTGATTAATAATGATACTAGGGTATTTAATTTTTGATTGATAATATGAGTTATTATGCAATGTAACTGTAATTGTGACTATGAAATGGATGCACAAAAAATTTGTAAACCAACCAACACACTGCTTGTACACTTATGGAAGAAACTTAGATGTTTTTATGTTTTGTTTGTTTTTGTTTGTCTTTAAAAACCAATAAAATTTACAACAACAAAAAAATATTTTATCCATCATTTTAATCATATTTTCTAAAATTAAGATGGCTTCTTCTTTGTCCCAATCTTCTTGTTCTGCAAGCGTTTCTTGTTGTTTCTCATAGTTCCAGATCTCCATTTCTAAAAATTGAAATGCGAAGCCAAAAGAACCTCTCCCTTCTTGTGCATTTTCTTTATACTTTTTAAGTTCCATTTTCAGTTCTTCTAAAAGTGGAGCCATTTTAAACACTTTTAAACAACCACCCGATTGATTTTAGTCATTTCAATGCAATAACCAAAAATCCAAAGATCACCAAATAATCCAAATAATCCAAAGCTGTTTCTTCTTGCTTCTTTTTTCCACTTTCTCCTGGGGTTCTATTATTTTGTTGCTAAGTTTCAGTTAAAATGTATCTTTTAGGAATCTTGTTGAGGTTTCACTGTAAATTCCTTTTAGTTCCAGGCAGTCTCCTCCATTTTTCCAAATCTTGCCCTTTTATTCTTTTTCTCTCCTTTCCTGCTTTTAAAAGCTTTTAAGTATCCAAAATTTTTTACTATTCCTTTGACATTTTATTTCTATCTTAAATGCCTATTGATGTCAAAGTGGATTTTTTTTTCAATTTCTTGCTTAAGTCTCTTAGCTGTCAGTATAGGGAAGGGAAGAAAAAAAAAACCAAATCCTTTTCCTTCCCTCTCTCTTTCGCTGCTTCAAAATCTTCTTTGGGAACAATGTTATTTTTTTATAGTTTAAATTCTAGGGTACCTTACATTGTTGCTTTTGCAGTTTAACCCGGTCAACCAAAGCTTTCTCTTCTTATCTTCCTCCTGCACATTCTTTTTCAGTTGAGT
Source organism: Hydrophis major (assembly GCA_033807585.1). Lineage (NCBI taxonomy): Eukaryota > Metazoa > Chordata > Lepidosauria > Squamata > Elapidae > Hydrophis > Hydrophis major. The sequence continues at coordinate 127,074,900 of CM066328.1, forward strand.
TCTTCTTTGAGGTGGCCATTTCTGACCACCGCTGCAACCACCTTCGGTAAAGGGAGTAATGGCCAGCTGAGGAGGAGAGATGCAGCTCTCTTCAACCCTGCTGGCAGTCTCCCCACTCTTCACCACCTCTACGGGGTGGCTAAGCCCTGAAACCAGCTGGCTCGGGGTGCTCCGGCGGCGAGCACGGATCGAAACCGCGCACGATCACGGTTTCGTTCTTTCGGTGAAGGAACTCAAACTGGAAGTCCATACTTCTTATTGTTATAGCAACGGGGACAACAGAGATCCCATATCAAAGGCTGAAGAAGAAAAATAGCTGCTATATATACAATCTTATTCTGGCGTCACTAAACCAACTGGTATAAATCACTTGAAATGTGGCATATTCAGGCATGTGGAATGGTTTCAGGAATGTAGGGATCACAGGAACATTTCTTAGAAAGAGTAATTGAAGGAAATGCTATGCTTGAAAGTATCATATCTCAAGCCTTCCTTTCTCAAATTCTGAAAAATAATGAAACATAAACACTGGATAAATCCTTGAAAGTTTCCTTGATCAACTTTGAAGCTTCCACTGGCTTTGAAAGAACTGGTTAGAAATTAAAACTCCAAACTTATCTACCATTAGTTTGTTTGACCTTTTTAAAAATAATTCTAAGTATCTTTTTGGGATAAACATCTATAAACTGATAAATAAGAATAAAATTATAATAAAAGCTCCAAAAAAACCAACTGATTATAAAAGTTAAACCACTCTTCTAAAATGTTCTGGAACCCCAGACAAACAAATCACAAACTCAGAAGAAATGTCTAGAGCAATCAAGACTCTGGTTGATGTTTAAGTCCTATGTTAACAGGCCTTACATTTTAAGAATGAGTCACTTAGGTTTCTTTAACACAATCCACTTGCTCTCTTCACATTAGTGAAATAAAGTTTTCCTTAAAACTTCCACTCCCAATATTTCCTGTTCTATTACTCATGAGTTTAACTGTTAGATTTTTCCAAGAAAAATGTTATAACTTCCATAAAGTTAACATATGAATGTTGTTGATTTATAAGACACTTCCTCTTGCTTGTGATAAGTATGTCTATGTAAAATTATGTAAAATAATCTTTCAGCTCACTTGGAAGACTATAATTAGCTTTTTAAAAAGCCCAACAATTTAAAGAAACATTTAAAATTTAAATTCACCACACAGGGAAGAAGCTCAATATTTTTCATTATAATTTTTACTTCTTTAAAGCACAGTACAGAGCAAAATACAAGACCACAGATTGAAAAAAAAAAAAAAAGAAGTACTATACCATTAAGAATAATCCCTGTTTTGGAGCTTGATTCATATTTTAATACAGAAAATTCTGAAACTGAAGATAAAGATGAAGCCAGAAATTTTCTTTTGGGTCTAATGGAAAAAGACTTGCAGAAAAAAAATGGAATTTTGATACTTTAAATGTTGACAGAAGCAAGATTATTATACATATAACAGTGGAAGGACACTTTGATTCCCACTATGGATGAATGGCTGCTGATGGAGTTGTTCGAAATGGAAAAATTGACTTTGATTAAAGAAAAGAATATTAATACTTTTGTTTTCACGTGGAGACCATTTCTGAACTTTGTGCTTGAAGTGGAAAAGAATGAAACTTTGATTTTGGGTTTGACCAATTAGGTTGGTAGATGCTTATAGAAATGGCTAGTTTATAATATTATGAAAAAAAAAAAAAACCAAAAAGTTGTGGTTTGATGTTAATGCTTTATTCTACTGCAACAGAGGGAGTCAGAAGTCAATGCTTCTTTTTCTTTTTCCCAACCCTTCCTCACTCCCCCCCTCCTTTCCCTCACTGCTTTCCTATTTATTTTTGTATTTTGTATCTTATTTTATCTTATGACTCAATAAAATGTTTAATGATAGGACCGTTTTTCTCAGTTTTTTTTTTTAAAAAGAATAATCCCTGTTACTTGTAGACAATTAAGGGATCAGAACAACCTGGCATAAATGAGGATGGAAATCTCCCATATCAATGGTTTTACAGTGGATTTCTGCAGTTTTAGCTTTGAAGGAGACTCACAGCAATAAAAAATAAAGTGTTGGTGAATGGCAGACATTCACCTAGTCTGCCAAGTGTCTTGGCTACTAACACTGATCTTACCAAAGTGTAGGCACATCCCATCCGCAATAGTTACAGTCTCCAAAGACCTTACCATCTCTTCTATCCTAGAGTAGAGGCTACGTATACAACCTTATTTGAGTCTCTTTTAATCTAGGTAGGTTTATTTAAAGGTGCTCCTAGCAAATTGCAATAGTGGACAACTATTCTTCTCCATGAAGTTAAAAGATGCAACAACAACAAAAAACCCATTGTTTTCTCTCACTACCACCATGTCAACATAACCTTCTCAAGATTATGGCAGACTGTTCCAGCAAAAAAGCAGCTACTTTTCCAGAGAGTTTAGGGGACCTTTTGCTGTGTGTGTGTATATGTGTGTATATGTATGTATGAAGTGGGGAAGACACCAGGTTTTACATCTGCAAAAAATATGTGAATTTGTCCTCTAGGTAAATCTAACTGGTAAAGAAGGCACTGAAAGAAATTAGAATAACTTTGTTGGAAGGACAAAAAAATAGGACTCTTGTCTTAATATCCCATACCAAGCCCTTGATTGAACACATAAAACAGAAATCCCAAAGCCTTTTCCTCATCCCCAGTAATAAAAACAAATTAAATGATTACCATTTTTCTGCCCATTCCCAATCCACTGCTTTGGCAGTTGGCTTATTCTCTCTAAAGTTTGGACAGCCCAGTCCCCACCCTTTCTGTTGTTGTTTTTCTCTCTTTCTACATCTTGAATTTCTCCAGCTGTGACCATAATATACTTTGATCTTTCTGACACTTCATGTTATAATATTCCCACTTAAAAGTCATTTCTATTCCATTGTGAAACTGAAGCTTCATTATAAATTGCTTTCCACTTCCACACCAGGCAGAAGGATGGATCACTTGGTTTTTAAGCACATACAGGCAAAGTATTTTGCCATTGCTCTTTCAGTCCCTATGCTGCTTTGGTTAATACTGCTAACTGCTGTCCATCCAAATGAATTCTTACCAGGGTACAGTTATAAAGTGTCAGGAGACACCAGAGGGAATGCTTTCAGTGACTGTCTTTATTTCAGAGATTCCTAATACGATACTTTCCTCTTAAATCATTTTACTGATGGAATGAAAAGTTGTAGAGATGACATATGTGTTCCCAAACAGTGAGACAGGAACCCTATTTATCATTGCCTTCTGAAACTTTCTTGGCCTAAAAAAAAAAATGAGGCTCTCTAGGGATGGGTTATAAACTGTATATTTAGAACAAAGACAGCCAATGGCTGAATTCTTCCTGTTCTCCAGTGATCCTGCTCCAGAAGCCAGGAGTATATTTTGCCACACAATTGCTTCCTTTTTGTGGAAATTATGCCAAGAAATAAAAACTTTTTAAAAAGATCTAACATGTTTCTCAAAAATAAGACTGTGGCATTTCTTTTACTGTGTATTAAAATTTGAGAATACTGCTTAACATTAGATAATATTAATTCAGATTCTGGTTTTAAACTGTCAGTTGACCATCTTTACAAAGATTTGACTGCTTAGATTAACAGTAAAAATGGAGTATAAATGAACAGATTAAAGCATTCTGTGATTTCTGAATGTAGACTAATAAAGTCTTGGCTCATGACACACCAGAAATAACTGTGGTTGAAAGGAAAAAAGTATAGATAATTGATGCAGTACATTGGAATATCTCAAAGAAATATCATTGGCCTGTAAGGAAGAATTGATAGACTGGTAATAGACAAACTAATATAAAGTAAAGAAGCTAAAATGCTCCACTATATAAAATTCAAACAGACAAGCACCTGCTAAATAACCCTAGCCTTAACAAATGTTGATAAGAAAGTCTGAAGAGTAGAAGTGGCTGTACAGGAAGTGCTGGATATCAAAATAGAAGAGAAAGAACCAGAGAAAATCAGAAAAGAAAAAGACTTGCGAAGTAGAAGTATAGCAAAAGAAAGCAAAGACAGTGACAACAACAACGACAACAATAACAACTGTAATCCCAAAACATCCGGAGTACCACTTGAATACAATTGACACTGACAAAATCAGCAACAGCCAATAACAAAAGACAGCTTTACCTAGAATATCCTATGATGCTATCTTGAACAGCACAAAACAACAACATGGAAGGACTTGATAGGTGATTAAAAATACCAAATCCAGTCTGGCTGACTGTATGATAAGCTGCAATAGGTGCCTTGTGTTATGAACTAATAAAAGTGCTTAAACAAAGTTTTAACAAAGCTTAAAGAAAAAGCAGGATTCTAATCCTGCACTTCTGATTGGCCGATATTAGCGATATCGGATTGGTCTGTTCTGGGGAATCTGATTGGCTGTTAACGAGCCACTCTCATTGGGTCAAGGGTTTAACACTTCCATGTTCTCATTGGCTAATAGGTCAGCAGCCTGCCCTATAAAAGGGCTGCTGCTGCCCTAGGTTTTTGTTCTGTTCAGAATGATTAATAAAGAGTTGAAGTTCGCTGTTCACTGCCTCATCTCCGTTCCTTGCACCCATGCGCAGAACATAACACTGGCGACGAGGATGGGATGCAGAGACATCAGAGCTGACTGAACAATACAGAGCATCAATCAAAGCACATGGCTGAAGGCACATCGACAACAGAAACCATGTCCGGCGGCACCATACCACCCGCTCATTTGACCTGGCACAAGAAGACTGGGACTCGTACATAGACCGGTTCCAGATGTTTCTGGAGACCAACAACTTGAAGGATGCCACTATGGGAAAAAAGCGAGCAGTGTTCCTGACCCATTGCGGGCCTGCCATCTTTAAGAAGGCCAAGGCACTAGTGAAACCGGCTGAGGTGAAGACCATGGACTGGGATGTCCTCGCACCCCTTCTACGGGCCCACTATGCACCCGCCGTACCAACGCTTGTCCAAAGACATGAATTTTACCAAAGGGACCAGCGGAAAGGAGAGAGCGTTGCAAATTTCATTGTGGATCTCCGGAACCTGGGAGGCCTCTGTGGGTTTACAGACCTTGAAGAAGCTCTGAGAGACCAAATAATTCTGGGATTAGATGACCCCACGACACAGAGCAAAATCATGGCCAAAGGGGACATCGACCTTGCTGATGTCATCAAGGACGCTACTGCAGCAGAAGCAACCAGGAAGTCAGCCGCCCGAATGCGCCGCACTAACACACCACTCCGTCAACTCAACAGCGATACCTCACCTCGCCTAGAGAGGCACACAACAGCGACCCACCACAAGAACCTTGAATCGCCATCAGAAAGTGATGAGGAGGAAATCAACCGGCTCCGGTCTGAATGTGACCAACGCCATCAGCGGAATCAAAGACTACCGCACCAATGTGCTGGTTGTGGGGCAAACCACCCGCAATCAGACTGGAAATTCCTCGATGTGCTCTGCCATTTCTGTGGGAAAAGAGGCCACATCGGGAAGGTCTGTAGAAGCAAGCAAGGATCCAGCCCACTTCAGAGGGGAAACAACTACTGCCAGACCATAGAGAATCGACCTGTGAGTTGGGAACAATTGAACTGCCAATGGAACAACCACTCCTACAGAAATAAAACACTGGCCATTTTATCAAGAAGAGAAGAGGCACACCAAACCATCACAATCGGTCACGCCTCATCTCTAGATGCAAAGAAGATCCGAGTGAAGGTCGCCATAGAAAACCAGCCTTGTGTGATGGAAGTCGATTCAGGATTGTCTCTCTCGATGGTTTCCTGGAAGACCCTTAAACAATTAATTCCCACCATCCGGCGGCAAGACCTCAGATTCCAAAGAATCATACTCAAGGACTATCAGAGAAATCGAATTTCAGTCGTTGGATCCAGCAAAGTCCGTGTCTCATTTAAAAATCGTACTGCATCCCTACCACTAACCATAGTCAACAGGGATCGGCCTAGTTTGTTAGGCCTCCAATGGTTCGCCCCACTTGGAATTGAAGTAGCCGGCATTCACCGAACCAACAGCGACGACTGGGAAGAGGCCATCATCCAGGAGTTCCAGGACGTCTTTACAGAGAAATTAGGCGAGTACAAAGGGACCCCGATATCATTTAACCTTAACCCTGAAGTAGCCCCCATCCGCCTTAAGCCTCGTCAGGTATCTTTTGCCCTTAAACCAAAAATTGACGAGCAGCTCGATAAATTAATAGCCCAGGTTGTCTTAGAACCAACGGACCACGCTCGTTGGGAAACCCCAATTGTAACACCCATCAAACCGGATGGATCGTTAAGGATTTGTGGGGACTACTGGGCTACCCTTAATCACGCCCTTCAACAGAACGCTTACCCGGTGCCGGTGGTACAACACCTCTCCATTCCCTGGAGGGCGGAAAAGTCTTCGCTAAACTGGATTTAGCACAGGCATACCAACAACTGCCTGTAGATAAAAAAACCGCAGAGGCACAGATGATCGTTACGCACCGAGGCGCCTTTAAGTGCAACTGACTCCAATTCGGAGTGAGCGTAGCCCCAGGGATTTTTCAAAGTCTGATGGAGAGACTCTTGCAAGGGATCAAGGAGGTCGTGCCATACTTTGATGACGTTTTAATTGCTGCTCCGAATAGAGAAATACTAGAAAAGTGTCTTAAAATGGTCCTCCAGAAATTTAAAGACTGTGGCCTTAAGGTTAAAAAAATAAATGTTAACTGTGTACTGATAAAGTAGAGTTCCTGGGGTACCTAAACGATAAACAAGGCATTCACCCAACTAATAGCAAACTAAAAGCAATCAAAAATGCCCCAAGACCCAGAAATAGGACTGATCTCCAAGCTTTCCTGGGGCTCATTAACTTTTACAACATCTTTTTGCCCCAGAAAGCAACTGTAGCTGAGACCCTATGTAGACTTCTCGACAAAAAGGCAACCTGGGTCTGGGGACACCGCAAGGAGCACGCATTCCGACAAGTGAAAAACTTACTAACCTCAGATGCTATTTTAATGCAGTATAACGAGACTCTGCCTTTAACAATTACATGTGACGCGTCACCGTTTGGAGTAGGAGCCATTTTGAGTCATGTGTTACCAAATGGTAGTGAGTCCCCTATTGCCTATTTTTCAAGGACCTTATCAAAGGCTGAACGTAACTATAGCCAGATCAACAAAGAGGCTCTTGCTGTTGTATCTGCTGTGAAACGGTTTCATGAATATGTGTATGGACGAGTTTTTACTATTGTTACCAACCACAAACCTTTGCTAGGGATTATAGCGGGAGACAAGCCAACCCCCTATATATTGTCACCTAGAATGACTCACTGGTCAGAGTTTTTAGCTGTGTACAACTATAAATTACAACACTGCCCGGGGAAAGCCATTCCCCACGCTGATGCATTGAACTGTGCCCCACTTCTGGAAACTGTCGATGACCCAGCTCCAACCCTTGCGACACTCCAGATTGAAATGCTACATTCACCACCGCTAACAGCCAGAGACATTGCGATCGAAACAAAACAAGATCCTATCTTGGCGCGAATTCTTACCTGGGTTGAAAGAGGATGGCCAATGGAACAAACCTCTGACGATTTCACCCCTTTCAGAAACCGGCAAACAGAACTGTTTTCGCAAAAAGGCTGCACCCTATGGGGAGATAGAGTCGTCATCCCAGAGCGGTTACAATGAGCAGTATTGAAAACATTGCATGATGGTCACCCCGGCATCGTGCGTATGAAAGCGCTCGCACAAAGCTATGCGTCGTGGCCGGGCATCGACAAACAGATCGAAGCCTGGGTAAAGACTTGCTTAAAGTGCCAAGAAATCAGCAGTGCCCCACCTAGAGCAACTCCAACAGAATGGGAAACCCCCCGGGGGCTGTGGTCCCGCATCCACATTGATTTTGCGAGACCTACTAAATGACATACGTTCCTCCTAACAGTAGATGCCTATTCCAACTGGCTCGAGATCCACGAAATGAAGAATACTACAACGGAGTCCATCATCCGAAAATTGAACAGGCTATTCACAACACACGGGCTGCCAGATGTTCTGGTCTCTGACAACGGACCCCAGTTCACCAACCTGGTGTTTGAACAATACTTAGCGGATCGGGGCATCTGCCATGCGCTAACTTCGCCAGCACACCCTGCGACTAACAGCAGGGACGAGCGCATGGTACAATTTGTTAAAAAAACTCTCCACAAAATGGACTATGGGGACATTGACGAAAAAATAAACAGAATACTCCTACTCCAACACATCACTCCGCACAGCGTCACCAACAAGATGCCAGCTGAACTGTTGATGGGACGCAAACTCCATTCCCACCTCGACCGGCTTCACCCTTCATACGAGCCAGAGAAACCCTGTGGATCTAGCGGAAAATGCCACGAGTTCAAAGAAGGCGACTTAGTTTTCGCTAAAAATCTCTCCAGCGAACCATTATGGGTCGAAGCAACTGTAATTCAAACCACCAGGCCCAGATCATATCGTGTGCAAACCTGCGACGGAAAAATATGGAAACGCCATATAGATCAGCTTTGCTCTAGGCTACAACCCAGTTCCCGCAACTCTTGTGACTCCCAAACTGAGGGGGGAGGGGATGTCGAAGAAACCGAATTCAAGATGGTGGAAAGCAGAAGCGAAGGAAATCAGCAATCGGGCGCGATAAATGAAGAATCAAGGAGGGGAGTGTCCTCGCCACAGAGGAATACCTCAATGGAGGCTAGCCGCAAAGATCGGAGGACAACAACAATGACAGAATTAGTGGCACTGAGTTGTCCAGTGAGAATGCGGAACCGCCTGTACCAGATATGTCCAAAAACGTCCCACCGAAGCCGGACTGCAGACGGGAACCGGTGGGACAGCGCAAATCTAATAGACAGTTAAAACAACCTACATATCTTAGGGATTACGTCACCGCACCCCTCAAACGGAACCCGGGGGGAACGGGTGTTATGAACTAATAAAAGCGCTTAAACAAAGTTTTAACAAAGCTTAAAGAAAAAGCAGGGTTCTAATCCTGCACTTCTGATTGGCTGATAATAGCGATATCAGATTGGTCTGTTCTGGAGAATCTGATTGGCTGTTAACGAGCCACTCTCATTGGTTCAAGGGTTTAACACTTCCATGTTCTCATTGGCTAATAGGTCAGCAGCCTGCCCTATAAAAGGGCTGCTGCTGCCCTAGGTTTTTGCTCTGTTCAGAATGATTAATAAAGAGTTGAAGTTCACTGATCACTGCCTCGTCTCCGTTCCTTGCACCCATGCGCAGAACATAACACCTTGGGTACAATTCTAAAACAACTTGAATAACATCCTAATTGACAAATTAACTATCAGTCAATTGCAAAAGGCAGCTTTATTGGAGCAGCTAACATCCTGAGATAATATCTGTAACACCATCAAACATCAACATCTGTCTATCCCAGGTCTTTGTAAAGTACTCAATAGGTAGACAAAAATGGCTAAAACCAGCCTGAATATCTGGCTAATTATGTTTGAAAGGAAAAGAAAAATGTAAATTATGCATGTGGCAATAACAGAAGATAGGAGAATAGAAAAGAGTCAGAGAAGGTCACAAAGTATCTGAAAATCAAAAAAAATATTGCATTAAACTGGTCTGGTAGTGCCAGTGGGTGTCATTTGAAAAACTGGGTGTCTTATGAAAAACTCTTGGACAGCACTTAGAAAATTTGTGCAATAACAAAATTTCCATCAGTCATTTGCAGAGCCACCCTGCTTATATCTACATATATACTATGTGAATACATTATCAAAGCCAGATTCTCGGGGTGGGGGGGACTTGAGCTTATATCAGCTAAAGAACTGGTTGCTGTGACTTCACATCGTTATCAACAGATAATAATGATTCACATGGTTTTTACTACAGGACTTTAATTGATGTGGAGTGTACATAAATGAAAAACTTACCAATTTGGGTCATTTTGTATATTTGTATGTGCTATTGCTGGAGAAGGTAAAGCTTTCTCCACCAATAGTAAAATAAAACAATACTATTTACATTATTTATAATTATATTATAAATGAGGGAGATTGGCAGTTAAGAAGAGTGAAATATGAATAAATAAAATATTAAACAGACAAAGAGACAGGCAAATAGGGTGAATGGATGGATGGAGAGATGAATGTTGGGCCATGGGATAGGGGAACTGAATCACAAATGGAAATTGCTTCCTTGTCTGGAAATAAACCTTTGGCTTTCAGCCACAGATTATATACACAAGGGAAGTTTAAAGATTGAAGACCAACATTGTTATCATTGTTTACTTAGTGCTTCTCCATTGGTCTTAATTGGTGCTATGGTAAAAATTCTTGGCAGATTAGTGAGATTGTTTTGAAGGAAGCTCGTGCTATGTGATACATATAAAGTGGGTTGAAATGAGGTAACCCAAATCTTTAGGATAGGACTTTTCTTCCAGCAGATATAAACCGTTTTATGGTGCTTCCAGCAAAAATCTGTTTCTGAATACATTCACATATGTTCTCCATTAATTAGGAAGAAATCACTGCTAACAACAAAATATCCCAGAGTTGCCAAGAACTGTGAGATGAAGGACAAGAAAGACCACTGAAAAGAGTTTGTTGCCTCTCTGGAGGAAAGAAGAGTCAGTCAACAGGCAATGCTGGATTGTTGAATCAGGACATTGGCTTAGGACAGACTCAGACTTACAGCCAGGGGTGGGATTCAATTTTTTTAACAATTGGTTCTGTGGGCGTGGCTTAAGTGGTGGGTGTAGCTTGGTGGTCATGTGACTGGATGGATGTGGCTTGGTGGTCATATTATTGCCTGGATGTGGCCAATTCAATATCACTCACGTTGAGGCACGCATCTCCTTGCCTGACCTCTCAAGACTATGGGGATGCTGCAACAGTTGTAAGTGTGAAAAATTGTCGTAAGTCACTTTTTTTGGTGCCAGTGTAACTTTGAATGGTCACTCTGCACAAGCAAAGTACCAGCAAAAGAAGGGAAAAAAACTCCAGAGAAGTTCCTGAGACAGGAAGTCCAGTCTTGCCAAGAATGTAATAAGGGTTAATGGAGAGGCAGTTTCTGTAAGCAACACCAGAATGTTTCCTTCCTGCCTTCCTTACAGGATTAGGCCAGTAATTTCTTCTACCAACTGGTTCTTTGAACTGCTTAGAATGTTAACAACTAGTTCTAGCGAATAGGTGAGAACTGGTAGAATCCCAACTCTGCTTATAGCTGCCACCCTTGGAAAAGCTAAATCTCTCAGATTGGAACCCCAGGCTTATTTAAAAAGAAGGAAGGAAGAGAGGAACTAATTTTTAGAATAATATTTTTTTAAAAAAAATCTGTAAAGGAAATGATAGCACCCACTTTTCCAAACCCAGAAGAAAAAGTATTATGTTGTGTTAAAAGAGGGGTGGACAAAGTTCCTCCCCAGAGCCATAAGGACCTATTGAATTTCCTCTTTGCCACTCCTAGAACGTCTTCTGATCATTATTAAGAAGCATGTTAGAACTGGTTCTTATCTTTTGGATGTATGAAGCAACATAAACACTATAATAGGGTTAATATGTGTTTTTTTCTAAATGCACACACACACACACACACATAAACACACACAAGAATAATGTGCCACACTGGTGATGTCATCTAGTTTGGTAATGATACATCTGCAAAAAAAACCACCAAGCACTCAGGACCCCACGGTTCGACCCTGAGGTAAACATAGTGTCTTCTATCAGTAACAATCCCCCTTTAAAAAAAGAGTGAGAGAGAAAATTAGCATCCTCACATTGTATTAGTCTACTCAATGAGGACTTTGAGTTCCCAAAATGTATTATCTCAGCCATCAGAAATTACTCACCAGTTTAACTGAATTGATGTTAAAGGTTGAACAAAATACATTTATACCAATATTACTCTGCTGCTTAGAAGATTCCCAGCATGCATCATTATCTAAGAGTCCATTTCAGTGGCATATTTCTATATCTAGGAATCTTGAATTCCTTAAGTATGTTAAGGCAGAGTTATAGCTGGAAGCCATACTTTATTATTGAGTGATGTCTTTTATTGCAGGGGTAGGGAAGCAACATCAAAATGTTTCAGAGGAATAGAAGATTTTCATCACAATATTTTGATGATGATTCTGACAATTACTATATAAAAATGAAAAAAAGAGAAATAAAATAATTCCAATAGCACCATCTCCTGGCCCCATAATATCAAGGTATATGACTGGAAGCATCATCTTTTCCTTCCATGGAGATAAATGCATCACACAGGGTATAGAGAAAATAAAACTTTATTAAAAAAAAAATTAAACAATAGATTGACCATGATGAAGATATATAGGGACCACTGCATAAAGGCGGAATATTTTTTTAAAAAATCCAAAACAATGAGATAACATTTGAAAGTGACTCATATAGATGTCTTCCTAATTCACTGAAGTATAAAAAGGAGGAAGTACAGTCCAATTGCATTTGCAAGTCTCTGTTATTGAGGCCAATAATAAAATGCACAATAAAAGTAGTTTTAATCTTTATATGGAGTCTTGTCTAGTTAGTAGGGCTGATAACTCCTTTTAAATATTATCATGCAGATAGTCGATTTTGGAAAAAAATAAATAAAGTTGTTCAATACTAGGAATCCAGTAATGGCAAGTGATTTGAACAAATGAAGAATCAAGAGTGATTTAATAAAACATATAAAAGTAAAATAAGAATTCCAGCAGACCACAAGATGGTGCTGATCTGCTACCATTGGTTTGGGGAAATGCCCCAATTTAGTAGTACAGGTTATCAAAAAAAAAAAACCAACCAAAGATTAAAGATGAATTGTTGTATTCATGAATGAAGGAAAGAAGATGCCATCAGCCATCCTTGTTCAATTTTGTCCAGAAACAAACAAGTATTTAGCAATACAAATAACACATAAAAGATTTTAACACACTTTTAAATTAAATCTGTTTTCTATTCCTATAGAGCAGGGGTGTCAAACTCGATTTCATTGAAGGCCGCATCAGGATTGTATTTTACCTCGGAGGGCCAGAGTGGGCATGGCCAGGGTGGGTGTGGTCAGCTCAACATAACTCGTGTCAGGGGTGCCTGTGGTGGCCCAAGCCCTCTGCCAAAGAAAACAGGCTCCTGAGCTCTGTTTTCGGCTGCAACAGCCTCCTGTAAGTAACCCTCTGCCAATGAAAACAGAGCTCAAGAGAGCTATGTGCAGTCCACCCAAGTTCTGTTTTTGCTGGCAGAGGCACTGCAGGCCAGTCTTTCGCTGTTTCCAGGGTGGCCCTGCGGGCCAGATCTAATCACCCCATGGGCCAGATCTGGCCCCCGGGCCTTGAGTTTGCCACCCCTGCTATAGAGAATAATGGATCTGGGAAGAGATACTATCTCTAATGCAATATTACCTGGAAACTTCTTTTTCTTTGCAATTCCAGTATAAACAGATGATTACAGACAAATATTCTTATTTTTCCCAAACACACAGCTTCTTTCCTCTCTTTTTATCAAATATTTAACTATAATATCCAACAAAACAAAACAAAACCTCTTCCATTTTAGAAAAGGGGTAATTGTGCGTCTTCCTTACATACCTTTATAGATTATTCCTATTGTAAAGATTTGCAAAGCCTGGGGAAAGAGGGTGGGTGGCTTATAAGTAAGTTGCACCCATCTCCAGTTGCATCTTTGGATACATTCCAGCAGCTATAAGTTATTTTGAGATAAAATAGTTCATATTCACCAGCTCTTCAAGTTCATCCAGACAAGAAACACGAACCATAATTAGTAACATTACCTTTATTATAAGGTTATGGTTACAGAATCTTGCAAGTCTGAAAGCAACTCCTCTCTTCCTTTACTTTTACTTTCCAGAAAACTAGGGAATGCCCCTTCTGAGATATTTTCCATGGCCTTTTCCTTCTGTGGGCTGAGATACCTTTTGCATGATGGCTGCAGCTCTTTGTCCTATCTCCCATGTACCCATGGAAAGTCATTCCCATGTACCATTACATAACTCAAATTTTGCAGTGATTCTAATAGGGAGGTACAGAGATCATTGTACAGTTATTTTGCCTGATTTTTCCAAATGATAAAGTCTGAGTACATATATAGTGTGCTTTATCAGGTTCACCTATTGCGCATTTGAATCTTAATATGGACTGGATATTCAGATCAGTTTAAATAGCTTTCTCAATTACCATTAAGCCCATCAGCAATTGTGGTCACATTGTGGTCATATTGCAACCAATTGTAAAGACAAGTCAGTTACCAGCGTTCAAAACACAGTCATGTGACTAGGGGGAATGGCACAACATTTTACAAAAGAAGTGCTTTACCACCTGTGTTAAGTCCTGAGCATGGGTGCAAGGAACGGAGACAAGACATCGAACGGTGACTTCAACTCTTTATTGTGAATAAAAGAACAGAGCAAATACTTGGGCAGCAGCAGCTCTTTTATAGAGCTGGCTGCTGTCAAAACAACCAATGATTTGAGTTTACCGCTCTCACAAGCGTCCAATCAGAGAGGCCCATTAACAGCCAATCAGACTGGCCAGAAATGACCAATCACGACTCGCTATTCGCGGGCCAATGAGAAGTGCAGGAATACGAGCCTACTGCAAAGTAAAGCTATTTAGGGTTGTTACTGATGCATTGGCTTAGTCCATAAAATCCCTCCCCCCTAGGTTCCGTCTGAGCGGTGGGGTGACGTATTCTCATAAATAGGCAGGTCGCTTCACCTGTCTGCTTATTCCACCGATTTCTGTCCTGGCTCTGGTTCCGGTGGGCTGCTAGGTGAGCTGGATGGCGAAAACGGTCCTGCTGTTCCGTCGAATGGCTCTGGGCTGTTCTCTCTGCTTCCGCCAGTGCTGTCTTCCGGGTTCCCTGTGTTAGAGATAACATTGGTTACCTAACTTGGTTTGGGTAAAAAATAATATATAAACTATGTTAGTGAGTTTAAGTGTATGTATCACTTCAACTGTAAAACATGTATTTTGGGTGCGGTTGTAAAATCACCATAAGGGGGAGCAAGAGAGCTCACTGTTAGCTGGTTTTTACTGTAGTAGCTGACAATGTTGGATTGATGGTGATAACTGTGTGTGTTTCCCTGCTGTTGCTGAAACGAAGAAAAGGGGTTTGATTTTCTTCATATCTCTGACTGCAAAAAGAGATATATTGCTAACTGATTATTTGTAAGTTTACTGATCTCTATTTCCAACACTGGACTTTGCAACTGATTAACCCCTGGATGGACTGAACTAGTTTATGACATATGGACTGTTTTGACTATGCTATAACTCTTGCTGGAATAAAAAACTATTTAACTGGCACAGTGTATCTGTCTTACTGAGTGTAAACTACAACAACATTTATCTTACATCATTTGCCTGCCTGCGAGACTGCCATTGCACGTTCTGCTAGGGTGTGTATCCCTAACACTGGTTATGGGCCCAGGTGCACAGTCAAACTAACCAGGATATAACAGGCTTAGATTAAAGTGAGAGTTTGTGTACTTACACAATACTGTAAACAGACAGCTGTGTTTTATTAATTATAGTTTAATATCCAGATAAAGATGGCACAAGTCAATTTACAAAGTTTGTCTCTAATATCCAAACTGGATGGAACAAACTATGTTTCATGGTCTATGAAATGTAGCCTACTTCTATGCAGAGAAGCTTTGTGGAGTATAATTCAAAACCCACCAGAAGTAGATGCATGGGATCCGGAGGATGAGAATGATGCCCAGAAAATACAAGAATATAAACTGAAGAATGAGCAAGCTCTCTGTATAATAGGACTGACACTCTGTGATGAGCAGCTTGTACATATACGAGGAGAAGAAATAGCTGCTAAATGTTGGGAGAATTTAAAGATTTATGTTCAAGATAGTGTAGGAGCACATATAAATCTTAAACGAAAACTGTTCAGAACACATCTTCAAAAGAATGGAGATATGCTGAGTCATATAAACATAATGAAGAAATTTTTTCAGGAACTGCATGAAAAAGAACTTATCTTCACAGAATTACACCAAGTTTATATAATTTTGTCTTCTTTAGATATTAGCTATGATGACTACGTAACTTCACTTGAGGTTCTGCCAAAAGATAACCTCACATTAACTGACATTATTGGCAGATTAATTGAAGAAGCCAGGAGAACGGTTGAAAGGGATCAACTCAGAAGGGAACAACCACAAGGTGAAGAAGAGAAAATATCTTCGTCAGCCTATACAATTAGAAAATGTTTTAATTGTGGAGGAAAAGGACATTTGGCAAGATTCTGCAAGAAAGCAAAAAGCCAGAATGCCAGCCAGAAAGATAAAAGGCATCAAAAGAATGAAAAATGCTTAGAGTTAGCCACGAAACTGTGAATAATAATTGTGAGTTGTAGATAGTGGAGCATCACACTGTATAACGAAAGATAAGAAAATATTTATTAAGATGTCCACGAGTTCACAGCAGATATCGTTAGCTAATGGATGGAAACTGAAAGTTAAGGTCAAGGTATATTATATTGTTCTTGCATAAGAGAAAATGTAAAAATGTTATATGTACCACAACTTAAGTTTAATTTGCTTTCGGTTAGAGTTTTGGTTAAACTAGGTTATGTAATTACCTTTAAGGGAGACAATTGCATAATTGAAAAAGAAAGTTAAAAGGTGACTGCAACTTTAAAAGGTGAATTGTATGTATTAAATGATAATCATTCAGAGGTAGCTAACAAACAGTTTATAATAATGTTAAACCTCATGATGAGTGCATACATTTGTTACACAGACGTTTGGGGCATATAAATTTTAAAATGCTTAAACAAACAGTAGAACTATCTAAGGGTATAAAACTGAAGCCTTGCAGTAAGTATTTGCACTACAATACTTGTAGTAAGGAAAAAAGCAAGCAAATGCCAACAAATAGAGTTAATGGATTTAAAACAAAGGAGCCTCTAGAGGTCGTATTTGCTGATATTATAGGTCCTAAAAAACCAAGTGTGGGAGGTGCTCGTTATATACTAAGTATAATGGACCATTATTCCAGATATGGTTTCTGTTATCTAATGAAGAGCAAAACGGAAACATATCAAAATTTCTTTAATTGGCTTAATTTCGCAGAAAGAAAACTAAAATGAAGGTAATAACTCTTATCACTGACAATGGTACAGAATTTATAAACAATAAATTCCAAAATAAACTGAAGATGGCAGGTGTTGAACATAAAAAGTCTGTACCATATAGGCCACAGCATAATGCCTTTATAGAAAGACGAGGCCAAACAATTCAAGCAATGGCTCGTACTATGTTGTCAGACTCAGGATTACCTGAAACTTTGTGGGGAGAAGCAATAATGTGTGGTAATCATAGATTGAATAATGTTGTTAACTCAACAACAGGTGAATTACCATTCACACGGTGGCATGGCAAAAAACCTGACTTAATCTACATGCACACATTTGGAGCACCAGCATGGGTGCATATTCCTACACAACTGAGAAATAAGGGGCAACATAGGGCTAAAAAGTTATTCTTTGTAGGTTATGAATCTAATCACAAATCATACAGATTCTGGGAAAAAGGTACATCTAGAATTTACTGTAGTGCTCTTGCCCAATTCCTAGAACATGTAGGATGGGAAAAACTGGAACAAGATTCAAGTAAGGAAGTAATTATAGAAACCTACAAAAGACCAAAAGAACAAATCAGTAATAAGAAGAGTACAATTAAAGAAGAAGTACAGGAAGAGCATATAGGACCAGAACAGGAAGAAATAGATAATCAGGAACAGGTAGAACATGAAAGTCCACCTGTAAGCCCTGTAATACCTAGACATACAACACGTGTAACCAGACCACCTGACAGGCATCAAGCAAGTATAGTTTGCCAAGTTAGTAAAATTCCAACTACTGTTGAAGAACTTAGAATGTATCCTGCAAAGGAACAAGAAAATTGGCATAGAGCAATGGAGAAAGAATTAAATTCATTAAAAAAAATGAAAGTTTCTGAAAATGCCAAATTACCTCCAGGTGAAAAGTCCATTGGTTGCAAATGGATGTTTAAGTTAAAAACTGGTAAAAATGGGACTGTTACCCACAACGCTAGGTTGGTAGCTCAAGGATTTAATCAAACTGCATGTGATTATAATGAAGTATTTGCACCAAATTTGAAGGCAACAACCTTGAGAGCAGCTTTGTGTGGGCAGCTAAGAAAAACTATATCATAAATCATTTAGATGTAGAAACTGCCTATCTGCATGCACCATTGCAGCACACTATATATTTAAGAAAACCAGTAGGTATAAAGGATAATAAAAATAATAATGACTGTTGGAAACTGAATAAAAGTCTCTATGGATTAAAACAATCTGGTTATGAATGGAACCAATATATTGTAAAAGAGTTAAACAAGATAGGATTTAAATCCGGTTTAGCTGATCCATGTTTATTTAAAAGAGAGACAAATGGAATGGTGTCATTATTATTGTTGTTTACAGATGATATTGCTTTAATTACTAAGACTAATAATGAAGCTACTGAGATAATATCGTTATTAAGTAAGGGGATAAAATTAAACCAATTAGGAGAAATAAGACGATATCTAGGATTGACAATAAACAAAACCAATAGTGGCTATAAGATATCACAAGAAGATAAAATTTACCAATTGCTAAAAATGTATAAAATGGAACTTTATAAGCTGGCAAAAACTCCAATGAGTCAGGAATTTTGCCATACTGATGCTCAAAGTTCAAAATTTGATAAGACTATTTATCAATCATTAATAGGTAGTTTTATCATATATAAGTAATTGGTCAAGGCCAGACATTGCCTATAGCATTAATCAATTGGCAAGATTCAATGCTGAACCCAATGAAAGACACTGGCAAGTGCTTAAGCGTATATTAAGGTATCTTTAAAAGACAATGCACTATGCATTGTATTTGGAGCCAAAAGATGATTTGATTTTAAATGCATATGCTGATGCAAGTTTTGCAACAGATATAAAAACTAGAAAATCAACTTCAGGCATGGCTATACTATTAGGTAAAACACTGATTGGTTAGAGGTCAATTAGACAGCAACACATAAGTATGTCCACAATGGAAGCAGAATTTTCATATCTATCTTTATTATGTACTGACTTAATTCTGTATAAACAGTTATTGTTAGATATGGAAGTAACTGTTAAAGATGCCATTGTAGTTTATGAGGACAATCAAGCAACCATATGGTTGGCTGCAAATATTGCTGTAAAAACTAGATCTAAGCATACTGACCTTAGATATTTGAATGTAAGACAATCTGTAAAAAATGGTTTAATGAGATTGGAATATTGCATGACTGATGAAAACATTGCAGATGGATTTACAAAAGCCCAAGCACAAAGAAAATTGCAAAAACTATGGGTTGAAATTGTAAATAGATATATATATTATTATATTACCCAAAAAGGGAGAATGTTAGGGATAACATTGGTTACCTAACTTGGTTTGGGTAAAAAATAATATATAAACTATGTTAGTGAGTTTAAGTGTATGTATCACTTTAACTGTAAAACATGTATTTTGGGTACGGTTGTAAAATCACCATAACAGGGAGCAAGAGAGCTCACTGTTAGCTGGCTTTTAGTGTAGTAGCTGACAATGTTGGATTGATGGTGATAACTGTGTGTGTTTCCCTGCTGTTGCTGAAACGAAGAAAAGGGGTTTGATTTTCTTCATATCTCTGACTGCAAAAAGAGATATATTGCTGGACTGATTATTTGTAAGTTTACTGACCTCTATTTTCAACACTGGACTTTGCAACTGATTAACCCCTGGATGGACTGAACTAGTTTATGACATATGGACTGTTTTGACTATGCTATAACTCTTGCTGGAATAAAAAACTATTTAACTGGCACAGTTTATCTGTCTTACTGAGTGTAAACTACAACAACGTTTATCTTACATTATTTGCCTGCCTGCTAGACTGCTGTTGCACGTTCTGCTAGGGTGTGTATCCCTAACACCCTGGATCTGTTCCCATCGCAGTGCTGTCACGCGGCGAGGTCACTCCCTGACTCGGTTCTCCTTCTGGCGGTGAGTATCCCCTGGTTGGTTGTGTAGACTGCTGGGTTTTGATTGTTAAGTCATCTGTTATTTCTTTTTTGGCCTCCTCGATGTTCCTTCCCCCCCCCCCCAGTTAGAGATTCAGGGGCTGAGATAGGAATAGGTGGTAGTCTGGAACGGAGTTGGTCTATGTGGCGTTTCCACATCTTACCATCTGCAGTTTGTAGACGATAGGATCGGGGTTCCGTAAGTTGCATTATGGTAGCAGGGACCCACAATGGGTCGCCCGAGAAGTTTTTCGCAAACACAGGGTCACCTTCCTGGAATGCCCGACACTTGCTGCTGGATCCTGGGGGTTGTTCAGGTGTGCAATTAGGGTGGAGGCGATTGAGATGTGAGGGAAGTTTCTGGCCCATCAGGAGTTCATCTGGGGTTCTGTTTGTTGTGCTGCTTGGGGTTATGTGTTGGAGGAGAAGCATCCGGGTTATTTTGTTGTCAATGTCACCGTGGTCCATTTTGTGTAAAGTCTTTTTTATAAATTGAACCATTCGCTTAGCCCTACCATTGGCCGCAGGGTGAGCTGGCGATGTTAAGGCATGGCAGATGCCCCGGTCTGCTAGGTACTGTTCAAATGCCAGAGCAATGAATTGGGGGCCATTATCAGAGACCAGGATATCCGGCAATCCGTGGGTAGCGAATAGCTTATTCAGTTTTTTAGTGACCGCCTCTGTGGTGGTGCTTTTCATCTTGTGGACCTCGAGCCAGTTAGAATAGGCATCCACTGTTAGGAGGAAAGTGTGTCCTCTTGTAGGTCCCGCAAAATCGATGTGGATACAGGACCAAGGATCTCGAGGCGTTTCCCACTGAGTTGGGAGAGTTTTTGGAGGAGCAGAGCGAGTCTCCTGGCATTTGCTGCACTTTGCTACCCAGGTCTCTATCTGTTTGTCGAACCCAGGCCACCATGCGTAGTTTCTGGCCAATTCCTTCATCCGCACGATGCCTGGATGTCCATTGTGCAACATTTTTAAAACCTTATGTTGCAATTTCTCCGGGATTACAACTCTGTCTCCCTCCAAGATGCAGCCCTTTTAGGAGAATAGTTCTGTCTGTCAATTTGAATGGCTTGAAAGTGGCGTTGGGTGCGCTGTCCAGCCAACCTCGTTCCACCCAGCTGAGGACTCGTGCCAAAAAAAGGTCCTTTTTAGTTTCTAAGGCGATGTCTCGAGCGATCAGCGGCAGCGATTTAAGGGTTTCGATTTGCAATACGGCTAAGGTTGGAGCTGGGTCTCCTATGACATCTGGTAGTAGAGAACGGCTCAAGGCGTCAGCGTGGGGAATGGCTTTCCCCAGGCGGTGTTGCAATCGGTAATGGTAGGCGGCTAAAAATTCCGACCAATGTGTCATTCTTGGTGATAAGATATGGGGAGTTGGTTTGTTTCCTGCCAAAATACCAAATAGTGGCTTGTGGTCTGTAATTATGGCAAGGGGTCTCCCATACACATATTCATGGAAACATTTAATTGCAGATACAATGGCCAGAGCCTCTTTATCAAGTTGGCTATAGTTCCTTTCAGTTTTAGACAAGGTTCTCAAAAAGAATGCAATAGATGCCTTATTCCCATTTGGTAGGACATGGCTTAAAATGGCTCCCACTCCGAATGGTGAGGCGTCACAGGTAACCGTTAAGGGTAGAGTCTCGTTGTATTGTATCAATACAGCATCGGAAGTTAAGAGGTCTTTTATTTGTTGGAATACCCGTTCTTCACACCGTCCCCAGACCCAGGAAGCCTTTTTGTCGAGAAGTCTATGTAGGGGCTCGGCTACGGTCGCCTTCTGGGGCAAGAAGATGTTATAAAAGTTAAAGAGTCCCAGGAAGGCTTGGAGGTCTGTCTTATTCCTAGGTCTCGGGGCATTTTTGATTGTGGTTAGTTTTTTTCCAGTGGGGTGGATTCCCTGTCTGTTGAGAAGGTATCCCAGGAACTCCACTCTCTCCATACAAAGTTGACACTTGTCCCTTTTTACTTTCAGGCCAGCGTCTTTAAATTTCTGAAGAACCTTTTTGAGTCGTTGTACTAATAACTCTTTAGTGGGGGCAGCTATTAAGACGTCATCAAAATAAGGCACGATGCCTTTTATGCCTTGTAATAGTCTCTCCATCAAACTTTGGAAAATGCCAGGCACCACACTTACTCCGAATTGGAGTCTATTGCACTTGAAGGCGCCTCTATGTATAACTATTGTCTGGGCTTCTGCAGTTGTCGTGTCTACAGGTAGTTGCTGGTACGCCTGAGCTAAGTCCAATTTTGCAAATATTTTTCCACCACCCAGGGAGTGAAGAAGGTGTTGGACCACCAGTACTGGGTAAGCACTCTGTTGAAGAACATGATTTAGGGTGGCCCGGTAATCCCCACAAATTCTTAACAAACCATCTGGCTTCATGGACGTTACTATTGGAGTTTCCCAGCGGGCATGGTCAATCGGTTCCAACACTCCCTGGGTTATCAGTTTATCTAGCTGCTCATCGATTTTCGGCTTGAGGGCAAAAGGCACCCGACGAGGCTTAAGCCGAATGGGAGCTATATCGGGGCTGAGGTTAAATGATATAGGGGTCCCTTTGTACTTGCCTAATGTTCCTGTGAACACGTCCTGGAATTCCTGGATGAGGGCCTCTTCCCAGTCGTCGCTTCTGGTTTGGTGTATGCCGGCTAGTTCAATCCCGAGTGGAGCGAACCACTGTAACCCTAACAAACTGGGCAAGTCACGATCAATGACAGTCAGAGGAAGCATCGCGGTGTGGTCCTAAAAGGATACTTGGATGTAGATGGAACCAACAACTGGAATTCTGTTTCCCTGGTAGTCTTTTAGGATGATTCGTTGAGTGCTGAGGTCCTGGCGGCAGATGGCAGGGATCAGCTGTTTGAGGGTTTTCCAGGATACCATTGATAGGGATGACCCCGAATTGACTTCCATCACGCACAGTCGGTTCTCAATACTAACCCTTACGCGGATCTTTCTTGCATCTAGCGACGAAGCGTGGCCGATAATAATGGTTTGGTGCACCTCTTCTCATCTCATTGAAGAGGCAGGTGCTCGATTTAGTAGTGGTTGTTCCATTGGTGGTTCAGGCGGTCCCGATTCTCAGGTGGTTTGCCTGTCTCCTGACGGAGATTGTTCTCCCTTTGGCTTGGACTGGACTCTCGCTTGCTTTTGCAGACCTTCGCGATGTGGCCTCTTTTCCCGCAGGAACGGCAGAGTGTGTCGAGGAATTTGCAGTCTGATTGCGGGTGGTTTGCCCCGCAACCAGCACATTGGCACGGAAGTCTCTGGTTCCTTTGCTCTCATTCCAAGTGGAGCCAGTTGACCTCCTCTTCCTCACTGTCTGAGGATGACTCGAGGTCTTCGTGGTGGCCGGTAATAGCATGCTTCTCAGTGGCGAGCAGGCTATCGTTAGCAAGTTGGTGATGCAGTGAGTTCGCTCGGCGTATTCGAGCCCCTGACTTCCTGGTTGCTTCTGTGGCAGTAGCGTCGGCGATGATATCTGCAAGGCTGATGTCTCCTTTTGCCATGATATCTGCAAGGCTGATGTCTCCTTTTGCCTTTTACTCTGTACTGTGGGGTCATCTAATCCCAGAACTATGCGGTCTCTCAGGGCTTCCTCAAGGTTTGCAAAACCACAAAGGCCTCCTAAGTTCCGAAGGTCGGCTACGAAGTCCCCAACGCTCTCGTTCTTCCATTGGTCCCTCTGGTAAAATTCGTATCTTCGTATCAGTGTAGGTACTGCGGGTGCGTAATAGGCCCGGAGGATCGGCGCAAGGTTATCCCAATCCATGGTCTTCACTTCCACCGGTTTGGCAAGTTCTTTAGCCATTTTGAAAATGGCGGGGCCGCAGTGAGTCAGGAACACCGCTCGTTTTTTGCCAGGCGTAGCATCTTTTAAATTGTTGGTCTCTAGGAACATCTGGAAATGATCTATATATGAGTCCCAGTCTTCGGTTGCTGGGTCGAATGGAGCAGGTGGTATGGCGCCACTGGTCATTTTGCCATTTCTTGCGTGCGCTCTTCAGCTACATGCTCTGTCTTGTTCGATGAATACTTAGTCAGCTCTATCATCTCCGCATCCCACCTTCATCGCCAGTGTTAAGTCCTGAGCATGGGCACAAGGAACGGAGACGAGACATCGAACGGTGGCTTCAACTCTTTATTGTGAATAAAAGAACAGAGCAAATACTTGGGCAGCAGCAACTCCTTTATAGAGCTGGCTGCTGTCAAAACAACCAATGATTTGAGTTTACCGCTCTCACAAGCGTCCAATCAGAGAGGCTCATTAACAGCCAATCAGACTGGCCAGAAAGGACCAATCACAACTCGCTATTCGCAGACCAATGAGAAGTGCAGGATTACGAGCCTGCTGCAAAGTAAAGCTATTTAGGGTTGTTACTGATGCATTGGCTTAGTCCATAACAACCTGTAAGGTTCTTATTTCAGGCCCATCATTAAATGAATGGTCATAAATACATTACTACTACCTGTAGTAGCATTCTGCTATTGACTGCTTGTGGTATTGAACTTTTTGACTTTCACTTTGGCCTATCTCTCTGATATTTCTGATGATATCTTCTCTGAATATCTTCTTAGCTTTTTGGGATCAGCCACTATCTGTCTAGGGTATAAGCTCTATGCTATACAGTTTTGAAATATCAATTCATTGGGATAGACTATGGCAAGAAGGAAATTGTGTTATAACTTTAGAGAGAGAAGGTAAAATATCGATGTCTCTGTAATTGCTATTAAGAAAAACAAAAGTAGCTTCTTTATTCTTTAAAATATTCTTTAATAAAAATGCATATGAAATATTAATTTGTTTACAAGTATAATGTTTATGGACAGAATGTGATGGGCTTAGCAGCAATAGTAATCCCCCTACTGTTTTATGAATTATCTTATAATGATATCTTCCCTTTGTCCTTTAAGAAGGGAGGAATTTTGGGACTCTTTAAAGAAAATATTTTAAGGTCAGGAAGAGGATAATTTCTCCAATTTTCTGAGGCTCTAGAAAAAGTTCAGAGATGAGCAACCAGAATTATTAGGGGACTGGAGACTAAAACATACGATGAACTGGGCATGGCTAGTCTAGTGAAGAGAAGGACCAGGGGAGATATGATGACAGTGTTCCAATATTTGAGGGGCTGCCACAAAGAGGAGGGGGTCAAGCTATTTTCTAAGGCACCTGAAGGCCAGACAAAGAATAATGGATGGAAACTGAACAAAGAAAGATTTAATCTGGAAATAAGGAGAAACTTTCTGACAGTGAGAACAATCAACTAATGGAACAGCTTGCCGTTGGAAGTTGTGGAAGCTGCATCAGGGTGGGATTCAAATTTTTTAACAACTGGTTCTGTGGGCGTGGCTTAATTGGTGGGCGTGGCTTGGTGGTCATGTTATTGGCTGGGCGTGACCAACTCAATATCACTCACATCAAGGCACACATCTCCTCACTTGGCCTCTCATGACTGGGGATGCTGCAACAGTTGTAAGTGTGAAAAATGATCATAAGTCACTTTTTTCAGTGCCATTGTAACTTTGAATGGTCACTCCACACAAGCAAAGTACCAGCAAAAGAGGGAAAGAAAACTCCAGAGAGGTTCCTGAGACAGGAAGTTCAGTCTTGCCAAGAATGTAATAAGGGTTAATGGAGAGGCAGTTTCTGTAAGCAACACCAGAATGTTTCCTTCCTGCCTTTCTTACAGGATTAGGCCAGTAATTTCTTCTAACAACCGGTTCGCCGAACTGCTTACAGTTATAGAAGCCATTTTTAAAAAGCAACCTGACAACGCTCACAGTGCTATATCGTGCTTGTGGCATATTCTTGAGATATAAACACAAATAGTAAAACACAAAAACAACCCAATGCACTGATGTGTGACTCTTGATCACATGATAAATACAAATGCCCATAGCATGTATTGATTTATGTCTGCTTCCTGAGCAACAATTATCTTTTAAAGTATCTGCCCAATAAGTGGCTGAGAAACAACTGAAGTTCTGGTAGAGATCCTGTCACAAGATTTATATATAAAAGTTTATACCAGTGTTCCATTTTTTGTCATTTCCTCTTCCAATCAAATATTAGTTGGAGCAGAACTTATACAACCTTCCATTCTACAGTAGGCTTTTAAGCCAATCACATTACTTCTGTAGAATAATGCTTAGAATCAATGTTATTATCAAACTATAGCAACCAAGAAGTATGAGCTCATAAGTATAAAAACAAAAGCAATAGCTAAAGCTAAAAAAATCTTGCTTATCTTTCATGGTATCCATGCTCTTGAACAGTGGTCACCAACAGGTGGGCTGAAACCACTGATGGTCCGTGAGAAAATTTTGGTGGTCCGCAGAGAAATGTCACCCCCAAAGCACTCCCCTCAAAGCAATTAATCCAGACTGTGCTGGAACACAAGGCTGCATTGCTCACATGGCCCCCCCGGCCCCCACTCTTCCACTGAGTGCAAACTTTACCTTCAGTAGAGCCATTTGAGCTGGAATTGGAAGGTAAGACCAACAGCAAGGGAGGGAAATCCACCCCGGGGTGGCTTGCTGACGTCAGTCCCATATTCCAGAGCTGCATTAGTCACAGGACTGGCCCTTTGGTCATCCCAGAGCAGCTACTCCTCCACCTGGGTGCACTGGCCTGCCATGGACTGGAGGAGCTGCTCTGGGATGACCAAAGGGCCAGTCCTGTGACTACTGCAGCTCTGGAATATGGGACCGACTTTCCCACCAACATCAGCAATCCATCATCAGTCAAAATTCATATTAGTGGTCCACGGGATTTAAAATTATGAGTTTGGTGCTCCAAAAGGTTGGTGACCCCTGCTCTCGAAATGTCTCCCTCTTAAAACTAAATAGGCCATCTGGCTGATGGCTTTCTAGAAATACATTAAGTGAAAGCCAAACATTTTTTGGAGTTTCTGATAAATGGTTGTTCATCATTGGTTGGTTGCTTTGTTACTTTCTTAATGTTACTGTTATTTACTGATATGATGTCTGATATTTTGTGGTTATTTACTTGGATAGATTAAGTTCAATATATTGTATTTTATTTTTATTTTTTTAAGACAAATTTTATTAATTTTATAAAACAATACACAAACAATCAAGGCATAATAACATAAAAGATCTTTTCTAAGAAAACCAATAGAACATACAAAATAGTTCCAAATTGTAATATATATATTTATGTTATCTGTTCAACTTCATATCTTATCCCCACTTCTCCTTTTCATTCTATTATCCAAATTATATTTCTTGCTAATTAAAATTTTATTGCCTTTCAAAAACAATACACAAACATACAAAACATAAAACATAAAAAACATAAAACATCTTTTCTGAAAGCTGCTTGATCCCAGGTTAAAACTCTTCGCACAGACACAAATTCAAAAATCATATTTACTTTATATATCATTCCATATCTTATTACCATTTTCAATTTTCTATATAACTTCTTCCCTCTTTTATCTTTCTTAGTTTTATTTTATTTATCTTATCTCAATTCAATTCATAATACTTATCATTCTTTGTCTGTTCTATTTCCAGCTATCCATTCATCTTTTCTCTTTAAATATACTTCTCCTGTACACTGATTGGAGTGACGCCTTTGACTCTTTCCCCTAACATAATACTACTTAATATAACACCTTATATAGGGATTCTGTTTAGTACACTCTAAAATTACACAATAAATTTTATGAGAAAAGCAAAAACACTACAATAACAAAATAAAAGCATATAAAACCACTATCAATACCATTAAAAAGCTAATCATATATATTGATACTTATTTATATCTTAAACATTTTACTCTAAATACACATATAAAAACACAATCTTATGTACTTTCCAGAATCCCTTTTTCAATTAGATTTACCCATTGTCTCTAAATAAGTTATGTTTCTTTAAATCTTGCTTCCCATCATTAAGGCTTCTCATCCCCTGCTTTCTCTCTTGTTTATTTTTCTCCTTGCCCTTTTTACCCCTTTGTCTCTCCTCCTTCCTTTTCTTCTTCTGCTTACCCCCTTTCTGTTGTTTTCTAACCTTGTATCTGTTAAGCCTGTGTTCCCCAACCAGGGTTAAGGAGACAAGCTAAACAGAATGTGCAGCGTTAGTCAGATAGGCACACAGATAAATGAGTGAGATAAGCTTGTATGTTTGTTAACATACAGTAAAAATAACAGATACGCTTGTGCTATCAAAATATAGTTTATTCCATTTAGAGTTTATAGCATAGTCAAAAATAACAGTCCATTAGTCATGTATCATTTAGCCAGTCCATTCAAGGATATTCAATTAGCAAAGTCCGTGTAGAATATCCAATGTCAGTTCACTTAGAAATCAGTCCTCTCTCTCTCCCATTCCAGTAGGGAAAAACGCAGTCTTGAATCCATCCAGTAATTAGGGATCATAAAGCCAGAGAGAGCAAGCTGACGTTCCTTGCTTCTATTATGGTGCTTTCACAACCACTCCTTAATTACATTCCTACAGTTAAAGTTGCAGACACTTTAACTAATAAACCATGATAACATATTTATAATTTTACCTAAACCAGTTAGGGTAAACAGTGTTATCCCTAACATTCTCCCCTTTTAGGTAATATAATAATATAACTATTTACACTTTTAAATTATAGTAGTGACAACTTTCTTTAAACTTAATTATTCCTTGAGCTTTTGTAAATTGGTCTGCAATGTTTTCTTCCGTCATGCAGTATTCCAATTTAATTAGCCCATTTTTTACAGATTCTCTAACATTTAAGTATCATAAATCAGTATGCTTTGATCTAGTTTTTACAGCAATACCAGTAGCTAACTTTATGGCTGCTTGGTTGTCCTCGTACACAATAATGGAATCTTTAACAGTTATACCCATGTCTAATAATAACTGTTTGTACAAAATTAAGTCAGTGCATAGTAATGATAGACATGAAAATTCTGCTTCCATCGTGGACAAGCTAATATGCTGTTGTCTGATTGACCTCCACCCTATTAGAGTCTTACCAAATAATATAGCCATCCCAGATGTTGATTTTCTAGTGTTTATGTCAGTTGCAAAACTTGCATCTGCATAGGCACTAAGACTCAAATCACCCTTTGGTTCTATATACAATGCATGGTTCATTGTTCCTTTAAGATATCTTAAAATTCTCTTTAATGATTGCCAATGACATTGATGTGAAACCGAATTAAAACGTGCCAGCTGATTTACACTATAAGCTGTATCTGGCCTTGACCAATTGCTTATATATGATAAGCTACCAATCAAAGATTGATATATGAACTTATCAAATTTGGGACTTTGCGCATCAGTTTGGCAAACTTCCTGACTCATTGGAGTCTTTGCCGGTTTACAAAGTTCCATTTTATACGTTTTAATTAATTGGCAAATTTTATCTTCTTGAGATATCTTAAATCCATTTTTTGTTTTGTTAATTGTCAATCCTAGATACTTTTTAATTTCACCTAAATGCTTTAATTTTATCTTTTTGGCTAATAATGATATAATCTCATTAGCTTCATTATTAGTCTTAGTTATCAAAGCAATATCATCTGTAAATAATAACAATAATGACACCGTTCCATTATTTTCTCTTTTAAACACACATGGATCTGCTAAACCAGATTTAAAACCTATATTGTATAATTCTTTCACAATATATTGGTTCCACTCAAAGCCAGATTGTTTCAACCCGTAAAGACTCTTTTTAAGTTTCCAACAATCATTACTATTTACTTTATTGTCTTTTATAATAACTGGCTTTTTCAAATATATAGTGTGCTGCAATGGTGCATGCAAATAAGCAGTTTCTACATCTAAATGGTTAATGACATAGTTTTTCTTAGCTGTCCACACTAAAGCTGCTCTCAAAGATGTTGCTTTAAGACTTGGTGTGAAAACTTCATCGTAATCAGATGCAGTTTGATTAAATCCTTGAGCTACCAACCTAGCTTTATGGGAAACAGTCCCACCATTTCCAGTTTTTACTTTAAATATCCATTTGCACCCTATGGATTTTTCTCCTGGAGGTAATTTGGCGTCTTCATACATTTTCATTACCTTTAATGAATTTAGTTCTTTTTCCATTGGCTTATGCCAATTGTCCTGATCCTTAGCAGGATACATCTTAAGTTCATCTACACTAGTTGGAACTTTTATTACTTGGCAAACTATACTTGCTTGATACCTATCAGGTGGTCTAGTTACACGTGTAGTACGTCTAGGTATTACAGGACTTACAGGTGGACTTTCATTTATTAACTCTTCTTGATTATCTAACTCTTCCTGATCAACTGTTTCCTCTTGTTCTGGTCTTATTTGTTCTTCGTGGACTTCTTCTTTAATTGGACTCTTCTTATAACTAGTCTGTTCTTTCTGCCTTTTGTAGGGTTCAATAATTATTTCATTATTTAAATCTTGCTCTAATCTATTCCATCCTACATGTTCTAGGAATTTAGCACTAGCACTGGTGTAAACTCTAGATGTACCTGGTTCCCAGAATCTATGAGATCTGTGATTAGATTCATATCCTACAAAAAGTAATCTTTTAGCTCTATGCTGTCCTTTGTGTCTGAGTTCTGAAGGGATATGCACCTATGCTGGTGCTCCAAATGTGTGCATGTAACTTAAATCAGGTTTTGTACCATGCCACAGTGTGAATGGTAATTCACCTGTTGTTGAATTAACAACATTATTTAATATATGATTACCACACATTATTGCTTCTCCCCACAAATTGTCAGGTAATCCTGAATCAGACAACATAGTACGTGCCATTGATTGTAGTGTTTGGGCTCGTGTCTATATAAAGGCATTATGTTGTGGCCTATATGGTGCAGACTTTTCATGTTGAATACCTAACATTCTAAGTCTATTCTGGAATTTATTATTTGTAAATTCCGCACCATTATCTGTTATAAGAGTTACTAATTTCTTTTTAGTTTTTCTTTCTGCA
This sequence comes from Hydrophis major, assembly GCA_033807585.1. Taxonomy (NCBI): domain Eukaryota; kingdom Metazoa; phylum Chordata; class Lepidosauria; order Squamata; family Elapidae; genus Hydrophis; species Hydrophis major. Next base: position 127,105,977 of record CM066328.1, read on the forward strand.
AATTTAATCCAATTAAAGAGATTTAGATAGGTTTCAGTTTTGCTCTTCATTAAATAGCAAAACCCATATCTAGAATAGTGGTCCATTATACTTAATATGTATCGAGCTCCTCCTACACTTGGTTTTTTCGGACCTATTAAATCGGCAAATGCTACCTCTAAAGGCTCTTTGGTAGTAAATCCATCAACTCTATTTGCCGGTATGACCTTGCTTTTGCTTTGATTACCAGCAAAACATTGCAAATACTTATTACAAGGTTTCAAACTTATTCCTTTAGATAGTTGAACATTTAAAAATTTAAATGCCCTAGCCTTCGGTGTAACAAGTGAATACATTCATCATGAGGTTTCTTATTATCATAAACTGTGTTAGCCACCTCTAAACCATCATAATTTAAAACATATAATTCACTTCTTAAAGATGCAGTAATTTTCTTATCTTCTTTTTCAATTATGCAGTTATCTCCCCTAAAGGTAACTACATATCCTAGTTTAACCAAAATTCTAACTGAAATTAAATTAAACTTAAGTTGTGGTACATATACCATTTTTACATTCTCTTTTATGAAAGAACAATATGCTATACCTTGACCTTTAGCTTTCAGTTTCCAGCCATTGGCTAACGATATCTGCTGTGTACTCTGGGACATTTTAATAAAATTTTTGTTATCATTTGTTATACAGTGGGATGCTCCACTGTCAACCACCCATAAATTATTTTTTACAGCTCCGTTAATATACATGGCTAACTCTAAATTTTTATTTTTATTTTGGTTACTTTTAGTATTCTGGCCAGCGTTCTGGTGCTTTGCTTTTTTACAAAATCTTGCCAAATGTCCTCTTCCTCCACAATTAAAACACTTTTTAATTGCGTATGCAGTAGGAGATTCATTATCTTCTTTTTGAAGTTGCTCCCTTCTTAACTGATCTCTTTCAAGTCTTCTTCTTGCCTGTTCAATCAATCTGCCAATTATATCAGTTAAAGTTAAACTTTCCTTAGGCAAAATTTCAAGGGAAGTGACGTAGTTATCATAACTTACATCTAATGATGATAGAATTATGTAGACTTGGTGTAGTTCAGAGAAAATAAGTTCTTTCTCGTGCAGTTCTTGAAAAATGCTTTTTATAGAATTCAAATGACTCAGCATATCACCATTCATCTGGAGATGCGTCCTGAAAAGCTTTCGTGTTAGATTTATGTGAGCACCAACGTTATCTCGGACATAAATCCTCTTCAGCTTTTGCCAACACCCAACAGCCGTTTGCTCTCCGTGGATATGAACAAGTTGCTGGTCAGACAGTGTTAGTCCTATTATGCAAAAAGCTTGTTCATTCTTCTGCATAAAGTCTTTTATCTTTTTTCTATCTTCCTCAATCTCTGGATCCCATTCCTCTACATTTGGTGGGTTTTCAATTATGTTCCACAGACCTTCTCTTTGTAGAAGTAGACTGCATTTCATAGACCATGAAACATAGTTTGTTCCATCCAGCTTGGATATAAGGGACAAACTTTGTAGATTGACTTGTGCCATGTTTTCTTATATGGATATAAAACTATAATTAATAAAACACAGCTGTCTGTTTCCTGTAAGGTATAACAACACAAACTCTCACTTTTTACATAAATCTGTTTTATCCTAGTTAAACTGACTTTGCAGCCTCTGGGCCCATAACCAGTGTTAAGCCTGTGTTCCCCAACCAGGGTTAAGGAGACAAGCTAAACAGAATGTGCAGCGTTAGTCAGATAGGCACACAGATAAATGAGTGAGATAAGCTTGTATGTTTATTAACATACAGTAAAAATAACAGATACGCTTGTGCTATCAAAATATAGTTTATTCCATTTAGAGTTTATGGCATAGTCAAAAATAACAGTCCATTATTCATGTTTCATTTAGTCAGTCCATTCAAGGATATTCAATTAGCAAAGTCCGTGCAGAATATCCAATGTCAGTTCACTTACAAATCAGTCCTCTCTCTCTCCCATTCCAGTAGGGAAAAATGCAGTCTTGAATCCATCCAGTGATTAGGGATCATAAAGCCAGAGAGAGCAAGCTGACGTTCCTTGCTTCTATTATGGTGCTTTCACAACCACTCCTTAATTACATTCCTACAGTTAAAGTTGCAGACACTTTAACTAATAAACCATGATAACATATTTATTATTTTACCTAAACCAGTTAGGGTAAACAATGTTATCCCTAACAGTATCCACCTTTCATCTCATTTTTCTCTTTTTTGATTGTTTTTTCAAACCTTAAAATCCCCTTTTTCTTTCCCTCTTTCTCCTCCTCCCCCAAAAGAACCCATATTTCATCAAAGATGGCTTCTTCTTCTTCTTTGTCCCAGCTGTCCTGCTGCGTAGTCAATTTTTCATAAGTGCATACCGCCATTTCTAGAAATTGTTAAAAGAAATTGCCCAAAGTATCTTTTCCAACTTGTTCTTCTCTTTTATATTTTTTATATTCAATTTTTAGTTCATCCACAAGCAATGCCATCATGAAGAGAAAAACTTTTTCCAAAACAACCACCCAAGTATTTTTTATCAAGAATAATTCCAAAAAGTTCCAAAGTCACCAAAGAATCTATATAAACTATTTCTTTTAATCCTTTTTTTTCTTTCTTCTATTTCTCTTTCTGGGGTTACTGTTTAATCAGAGTTCCAATTAAGATATATCTTTCTTTAAAGTTCTAGGCAATCTCCTCCTTTTTCAAATTCTGCTCCAATTTGTTTTTCCTCTCCCTTCCCACTTACAACAGCGATTTTCCTTTAAATGTTTAGAAATCCATACCTCCAATACAGGTTTTCCGATTTCTTAAGTTGTTAAATCCAATGCCCAGGAATCCTTTATCTCTTGGCTTTAACTTTCAAATTGAGTTACCTTCGGTGCCCAAATAGATTTTCCAGATCTCCGTCTGCTATTTCTATGGGGTGGGAGAGTGAAGAAAAAAAAAAGCTTCCCCTTGACAGCTTTCTCCGCCACTTTCCAATTTTCTTAGGGATACAATGTATCTTTCAAGCAATTCAAGCAATTCAGTTTCCAGGGTATTTAAGAGTTGTTATTTTCCCAGCTCAGCCAGCACTTTCACTTCCCCTGATTCTTCTTTCTCCTTCTTCCTCCAGCACAATCTTGTCCAGCTGCAGGCTTCTTTGTGGAGGCCATTACTGACCACCGCTCCACCGCCTTGAGAAAAGGAGGTTATGCCGGGTGAAGAGAGGGTCTGCGACACCCCCAAACCCCTCTCTGGATCCTCCCTATCTTCGGCTGCCTCTACGTGGCAGCCTTATCCTCCAGACCCGTCAGGATAGGAGACACCAAGACGGCTAGCGCAACAGGGATCACGCAGGATCGCGAATCCCCGCCACCGCCGAAGCCTGGCAAACCGGAAGTCTTCAATATATTGTATTTTATGTTGCATATTTTATCAGAGAGAGATAATATATTTTGCATATTATGGGAATTCCATAACATACAATTAATGTTTTTACAACCTCGTTGGTGAAAGCCATTATGTTATATACAGTGTTCCTGCTTTTGCTACCATTTTGGTTACTACAAGGTGGTGAAAAGCATCTGATTCCAAGTTTTAATTCTATTGAAAAATCCAGTAGGAGTTGGAGGCATACAAATGTCACCCTAATCATCTGTAATGAGTAACAAACTGATAGTGCATGCAATCTGCAAGGCTACTTGCAAGCTGTTGGCAAGGCCACTTGCAAGCTGTTGGTATACCTACAGACAGCCACCTAACCCTGACACTTTATATAGTATTATTTCAATCAAAAATTTAAAACGTGTCCAAATTCCAAAGAGTATTTTTTCGGTAGATGGTAATACTGTTTTGTCTGCTAGGGAGGAATTACAGGGAGAAAGAGATGAGCAAGCTCTTAAGAAGCACAGCCAAAACAAAAATGTTCTGGCACACTGAGCTGGAAGCCATAGTGAAGTTATTTATCATCACTATGCATTTTCCTTCTCATTTGTGTACAACTAGCTCCAATGGCTCAGTTTGCATTTTGGCTCCCAGACTAAAGCCAGGCCTTTGGCTATGCTCTCCCTTGGCTTTCCATTCACCCTTTCTGTCTCATCCAGTTGAGATGAGATGGGAGCAATAAATATAAGAACTTGATTGGAGAACCAGATTCAAAATCCGGGGGGAAATAATTCTATGGCCAATCTAGAAAAAAAAAAGATAACAGGAATATGATATAGGCTTATGTACATATATTGATTCTAGTGAAGCAAATCTATGCACTGCTTTTATTTCCCTGGGTTTTTTGTTTGTTTGCACAAAACAGCTTGTTACACACACAACACACACACACACTCTCTCTCTCACTCACACACACACACACACAGGCCAGAGCCAGCATTACTTGATGATGCCAAGATATTTTTAAGGCAAGGGTTATTTTTTCTAAGTTGGCAAATACATTAGAATTTCATTTACAATAAGTTGTGTAAGTCATGAACTTCTTTCAAGGGAGTATTTGTATCTATAGAGGTAACAGAGTATAATTTTTAAATGTATAGTCAGATCATTTACCATATGTACTAGAGTTGTAATAAGTGTTTTTTTTTTTTTTATCAAGGCAACCTGGTCTACCCAAATATAGAATGGAGCATATTGCTTCCACTTTCTCCTTTCAGTCCCAATCCAGGAATCTTCACAGGCAGTTGCTTTCGTGACAAACTATTTTTGTGCTGAATTGATATTTACCAACAAAGAAATAAAGGGAGACCAATATTTAGGTATATATCTATTTCAAGCTTTTGAGCTCTCGCCAACTAGCCATACACTTCTGAGATTCGAGTTGTAGTACTTTCTTAGTGAAAAGCATAAGAATTCTATTATGATGACAGATTATACATAAATCTGAAAGAAAAATTACCATTCAGGACTGTTGGCATGGAATATCTTAAATCAGAGGCCTCAAACCTTTTGGCATTCGAGACTGAGTCTGTTGAGAGAGGTTTTCTATGAACCAGAGAGGGTGTGGTTTCATGTGCTGCCTGCATCCCACTGATGGGACTTCGCTTGTTTGCCTGGCCCCAATTTCTGGCATGCCACGACCCAGTGCTGATCCATTAACTGGGGTTGGGGACCCCTGTCTTAAATATAGACACAATAGCAAAATCAAAAAAAATCTAAAACTTTGATCATCATATTAAGAATTTTGTTTAAAAAAAAGTAATTGCTGCTGTTGGTAAGCAAGAAATAAAATAAAGGTGGTGAGGAAAAAGATGTATTTGCATTGCATCATTAAGCTACTTTCATCTTGTGAGTTGACTCTAGCTTGGCTTAAGAAAATCTCATCTGAACTGAGATGTTTTGGCAATAACTTGAAAACTATTCAATCCAGAAAACAACTCCCATTGCTGTTGTGCCCTCAAACTTTTTGTCCCAGGAAAACAATTTCCAATCTTTTCCTTCCTGGGGATAAGTCTTATAGGACACATAAGACACATATATATATCAGGGGTGTCAAACTCAAGACCCATGGACCGGATCTGGCCCATGGAATACTTATATCTGGCTCATGAGGCCAGCCTGGAAAGAGCACAGGACTAGCCCACAGTGCCTCCAGCAACCAAAAACACTGCTATCATCAGTTATCAACTCACCCAGGGGTGTAAACTTGATTTTTAAAGCTTTTTGAAAGGCCAGCTGGGTCAAGGCCAACTTGATCTCTGGAGGGATAATGTTCCATAGGGTAGGTGCTATGGCAGAAAAGGCCTATTTCTTGAGAAGGCAGGATACAGAACCTAAGAATACCCAACCTGCCAGATCATATAGGACCAGTAGAAACACACACAAACATACACATGCATGAGGGGGGGAGAGGGAAAGAGAGAGAGAGAGCTGTAAGTGTAAGTAACCCATTGTAACCATCAATTAAATTGAAGGGTGTTGGTACTCCTGCCAAACACCCAGTTCCTACCTTGGTCACTACTAGTTTGGTGGATGATTACACGTGTATGCCCCTAATGCACCAATCAGCTGAGAGGATGAAGAAATGAAAAGCTAGGAGTGACCCTTCCACTCATCTATGCACTTGTTGCTTCTTTTATCCTCTCAGCTAATCGGCCAGTTTGTTCATACAGGTAGGTTTTTTTTACTACCGATTTGGGTCAACCAGTGTGAACCGGTAGCATACCACCACTGTAAACACCCAAGAAAACATGCCCATGGTTAGAGTGGGAATAATTTCCATGGAGATTATTCAACATATTTAGACTCTGAAGGCTTTGGATCTGGTAAGAACTAGTCATTTTAACCCCATCAGAAAATTTTTCATGTACTCCAAAATTTGGAACAAGGGAATTAATTCATTCTGTGCTGCATCAAACTTTCTAGAATGGAAAAAAGCAGTTTATATCATGTCATATCAAATGAGAATATTTATGCATTTTGCATGTGTTATGGGTAATAAGGAAGATGTGGAAATTCTGTGGGAAAATAGTGGAAGAATATCTGGCAAAGGGTGGTGTGAAAGATACATGATGTCAAAGTTTAGTTTAGGACTGTAATATACATCAGATGTAAACTGGTATGTACAAAAATCAAGATTTCATGGTTATCACATCAGACGAGATCTTGGCATATAGTCTGCAGTTACATTATAAAAATACTCCTGGGTTCATCTTTTAAGTAGATCTTGCTTCTCCAGAAAATATATCCAGAAGATTTGTTCAAAGTCTCTCAGAAATAGCCCTTTGGGGATACTGAATATCTTATAATCTGGAGTAGATAAATATATATTTGATGGAACCTTTTATGTTACTTCACGTTAGAATTTTTTTTGAAAGAATACAAGGAGTTTAAAAACATATGATAGTATAAATATACACTTGATTAGCTAAAACCTTTACACTATAAGATCTTGACTCTGAATAACTCTAACTTAACTTGCTTGGCTCCAGTTCCTAGGGAAGCCTCAATGTTTTCTAAAACTGAAAACCATTGTGTTTTCATGTTTGTGCATGTGTGTGTGTTTGCACATATAGGCTATCAAAGATAAATTATGAATCTGGGATCTGAGTTAGGAAAGAACTGAAAAGTTCTTAAAATCCTAATACGAGAATCCTATTTAATAGAATAAAGTAAAAATGAAATGCAAGTTCTATTCAAGAGAGGGAGCTTATAGTCATATGTTTTGAGGTGCAGTTTTGGAAAAAGATGTTTGTATGTGGTGGTCTAGTCTGACTTAAAGTCAAGAAGTATCAGTTTCTTGAAATGCATACATTTCCCTTTCCCCACCAAATGGTTGAAATACTGAGAAATGTGAAGGTGGGTTCTAAGCATTTTAAGTTAATATACCATTATTTCAACAATCATGACTTAATCTGCACTTAAAATGTTTTCAATCAGAATATAGCCAAAAGGGACCTTAGAGGTATTCTAGTCCAACCCCTGTTCATGCAGTAATAAAGTTTTAGTAATAAAGCTGTTAATAAGGTAACTCAATGATATGAAACCTTCTATTCTGTACTCTGATACAGTTCTTCATTTCTGAAATACAATTTTTCCAATATTTATTTTATTGTTCTATTTTACATCTTTTCTGTTTACACTTTTTTCCATTTCTTCCTTTTATTGTTGTAAGTAGCCTACAGTAACCCCATGGAGAGATTTGTAGGAAATAAATTTACAATGATGATGATGATGATGATCAAATCAAAGCCAGAATAGAAAAATCTGATGATGACCCCAAATGCAGACTCTGCAAAGAAGCAGATGAAACCATTGATCACATACTGAGCTGTTGCAAGACAATAGTTCAGACTGACTACAAACAATGTCACAACACAGTTGCTCAGATGGTCCACTGGAACTTGTGTCACAACTACCATCTGCCTGTAGCAAAGAACTGGTGGGATCATAGGCCTGGAAAAGTGGTCAAAAATGAGCATGCAAAACTAAAAAGTGTGGATTGTCGCCATACCTGGTGACAACAGAATCGATGAGAAACAACTGGCAAAAATCTCCAGATATTAGGACTTGAAAATCGAACTGCAGAGACTCTGGCATAAACCAGTGCAGGTGGTTCCAGTGATACATGGCACATTGGGTGCTGTGCCTAAAGACCTAGGCAAGCACTTAAAAACAATCGGAGCTGACAAAATCACCATTGGTCAGCTGCAGAAGGTCATCTTATTGGAATCTGCTCACATAATTCGCTGATACATCACACAGTCTTAAACACTTGGGAAGTGTTCGACTAGTGACTTGTGATACAAAATCTAGCATGGTTATCTCATTTGCTGTGTGCACTATCATTTTTGTGTCAATAATAATAATAATTATCATCATCATAATATCTATAAATGTTGATGATATTTAGCAGCAAATGTTGATGTCCAGTTTTCAACAATATATGATTTTTAAAATTGTTAGTTTACATCTTTGGGAGATGCAACATTATTGTATATTGTCTCAATTTTTCTCATTCAGAGTAAAATACAACAACTTGAAATTTGCATCCATTTATTTTTCAAGTGCATTTTCATTCATTACATCATTACTTATTTTAATTTATATTAAGTGCAGTGCATTAAGTGTAAATTTTGTTCACGTTGATTTATGACATATAAAATGATTATTATTTGCAGGAATTCTGTATGTTTAAGTTTAAAATTTAACATACTACAATCGTAAGATATAAAATGTTAATACACAGTTCTGCTAATTCTAATGTTTTCATAGGTGACCTTTGAGAAGCTGATGCATGTCTATAGAGTCTTTTTCAAACTGAGAAAGAAAATTTCACAGATAAAGGATACCATGAAAAGAAAATAGCAGGAAGGGCCCTCCTATTTGAGCTTCTCAGGGGATTAATTAGATTGTGGAGAATTATTATCAGTCTGCACCAATTGGATCCTTAGACCAAAATATTGTGAGAAGATAAAATGTACTTCGATATAGGTCAGATTGCTAAGATTGGCCAATATGTAGAAAGATTGATAGGTAAGCTGCCATTAGCCTAGCAATTGATAAGACAAAATCTCCTTTGCAATTCCTAGACATCAGAGACCAGAAGAACTCACACACATAAATCTTTTCAGTTCTGTAGCCTTCACTTTTACAACTTTCAAGGCTCCATAAAGAACTCCTCATAAACAGCTGCCTCTGGTTTTATGAAAAGATAGTTCTATTTTATTGTTTGTGTGGCTACTGAAGTTAATGGGAAGCCAACAATGGGAAGCCAAGAATGTGCATTTCTTAAAGTGTTCTTTAAGAGATTTTATTATCGCAAACGCCTGAAATTGTTGGCTCGTGTTGGCAGATGCATGGTGTGCCTGGCTACCAGAAATAGTTCCAAGATATTTTGTTTCTGAGATGTCTGTGGTATAATAATCTTTTCCTAGCAGCTTGGCATCATTGAGCACTCTTTTCTTCTTCTATCAGCAACAGAGTGGTCAATGTCTGGAATATTCTCCCTGACTCTGTGGTTTCTTCCCCAAATCCCAAAAACTTTAACCTTAGACTGTCTACTATTGACCTCACCCTCTTCCTAAGAGGCCTGTAGGGGGTATGCATAAGCACACCAATCATGCCTACTGTCCCTGTCCTATTGTTTTTTATTTTTCTTATAAGTATCGATCTCATGTATTCAAAACTATATTTATTCTTGTACCTGTATCTTGTAAGCGATTGACAAATCAAATAAATACTAAAAAAATTACACTGATCCAGAGCCTCAGTGGCACAGTGTGGTTAGAGTGCAGTACTGCAGGCTACTTCTGCTGCAGCCAGCTGCCCGCATTTTGGCAGATCAAATCTCACCAGACTAAAGGTTGACTCAGCCTTCCATCCTTCCAAGGTAGGTAAAATGAGGACCCAAATTGTTGGGGGCAATAGGCTGACTCTGTAAACTGCTTAGAGAGGACTGTAAAGCATTATAAAGCACTATAATATAAGTCTGTAAGTTATTGCTATTGAGCTGTCCCTAAAGGATATTATGGACATGCTTTACTCTTTAAAGCAGAGGTGGCAATTATGGTCCCTTTATGGCTGTCTAAAGAATTCTGGGAGTTGAAGTCCACAAATCAAGAAATCAATTTCTCTGGACACAAATAAAAGTGCTGGGTTTGACCTTTGATCCCAAGATTTTAGGATTAGGATAACTGAAGGAACTGAAGGATTAACTTTTCCATGTACCTCTGACAGATTTTTGGGTGACTGTGCTTCCAGATACCTCACTCAGTGAGTTATATTGGGAAAATTGGAGGAAAGGTTTCATTGTGAGGAAAACTGAAAATATACATTCTACTTTAGTCTTTCAAAATTTCACATATTTGGGCCTGAGGTTGCAATTAGCCTTTCAGTGTCCCTGAATATGGCTGCACAATAACCAGTGGGAGAGAGCATAATAAAAAAGTAAGTTTCATTTAATTTATATTTTTAGAAAATACAACAAAATTTCCAGATGTTTTTTTTTCTTTGATTATTTTCAAAACTACAATTCAGTGGCAATTTTGGAGAGGAGCTAGTGATCTTACAGTTAAAGATTTGGAAGAACATATGTAGCTCTAGATCAGGAGTGTCAAACATTGTCATGGCGGTGTCATGTGACCTATTGGGACTTTTCCCCCTTCCACTAATCCAGGCAGGGACGTGGCCAGCATGTGACACACCCAGCCCATGGGCCGGGAGTTTGACAGCTCACAAGACCATATAGGACTGCATTTTGGGTGTTCAGCAACCAGTCAAGCTTTACAGCTGTTTGCAGTGCCCCACAGTCATAAGTCTATGATGGCTTTGACAGAAACTGTACTTTTATTATGGCTTTGACAGAAACTGGTGCTTATTGCTGGATTCTAGCAAAACCTGCCCCATAGCGAACAATGCGTTCACTTAATGACTATTACATTCACTTAAGGACAGCCATGTTTGCTTAATGACCACTGCAAAGAAGTTCATAAAATTGGGTCTGGTTCACATGATGGCCCACTTCACAACCATCACAATTTATAATTGCGGGGCTCAATTACAGTCATAATTCAATGGCTACCTGTAGTGCCTTGAAAAACAATTTGGCAATGATTTGCCAATATCACCTTAAGAGATTTTTTTGTTCAACTTTCCAATCTAATTTATGATCTTGGTATTTCTTGAGGGTGTTCCACCTAAGGACTAGTGGGATAAAACCTTATTTTTTAACTAACAAGAGTTGTGGAACTTGTGAAAATATACTATAATAAACATCAGCCCAATAATCTAATGAGCTGATGAAGGAGGGATAAAGAGAGGTGTTGTTCAACATCTCTTAGATAATACGTTCATTCTGAAAGGTTGTATGGTTATGATGCAAACAAAAGTGCCTAATATAACTATTAACCTTTCCTATTTAATTTCATAAATGATGTTGATGGTCATCGTCATCATCATCTTATCATCAAAAAAATAATCAGTTTTTCCCCAAATGTGATTACTCTGCTAATTCCCACAACCCTGTCAAACTATTTAGTAAGACTGTATTACTATCATTCTTTACCCTTCCTGTTACCTATCTCTTCCAACCAGGGGTGGGTTTCTACCGGTTCTGTCCACCTCTGTAGATCTGGTAGCTCTGAAGAGCAGCAGACATAGAACCGGTTCTATGTCTGCGGATGTTTTTGTCCACTCTCCCACTTGGGCTCTTACCTGATCTTTATTTCCTGATTTTTCAACTTCAGCTGCCAAACGAGGCACAGCTGCAGTTAAAAAAACAAGAAAAGAGGGCTGTTTCAAAGGCTGCTTCTCCACAAGCAGCCTGCTAATGACGATTAACAGGCGCGCAGCTCACAGCGAGCAGGGAAGCTTGTTAGGGATAACATTGGTTACCTAACTTAGTTTGGGTAAAAATAATACATAAACTATGTTAGTGAGTTTAAGTGTATGTATCACTTTAACTATTAAAACATGTATTTTGGGTGCGGTTATAAAATCACCATAAGGGGGAGCAAGAGAGCTCACTGTTTGCTGGCTTTTACTAGATAGCTGACAATGATGGATTGATGGTGATAACTGCGTGTTTCCCTGCTGTTGCTGAAACGAAGAAAAAGGGTTTGATTTTCTTCATATCTCTGACTGCAAAAGAGATATATTGCTGGACTGATTATTTGTAAGTTTACTGACCTCTATTTTCAACACTGGACTTTGCAACTGATTAATCCCCGGATTGACTGAACTAGTGTATGACATATGGACTGTTTGACTATGCTATAACTCTTGCTGGAATAATAAAAAACTATTTAACTGGCACAGTGTATCTGTCTTACTGAGTGTAAACTACAACAATGTTTATCTCACATAATTTGCCTGCCTGCTAGACTGCCGTTGCACATTCTGCTAGGGTGTGTATCCCTAACACTGGTTATGGGCCCAGGTGCACAGTCAGACTAACCAGGATATAACAAGCTTAGATTAAAGTGAGAGTTTGTGTAGTTACACAATACTGTAAACAGACAGCTGTATTTTATTAATTATAGTTTTAATATCCAGATAAAGATGGCACAAGTCAATTTACCAAGTTTGTCTCTAATATCCAAACTGGATGGAACAAACTATGTTTCATGGTCTATGAAATGTAGCCTACTTCTACGCAGAGAAGGTTTGTGGAGTATAATTCAAAACCCACCAGAAGTAGATGCATGGGATCCGGAGGATGAGAATGATGCCCAGAAAATATAAGAATATCAACTGAAGAATGAGCAAGCTCTCTGTATAATAGGACTGACATTCTGTGATGAGCAGCTTGTACATATTCAAGGAGAAGAAACAGCTGCGAAATGTTGGGAGAATTTAAAGAAGATTTATAGTTGAGACAGTGTAGGAGCACATATAAATCTTACACGAAAACTGTTCAAAACACATCTTCAAAAGAATGGAGACATGCTGAGTCATATAAACACCATGAAGAGAATTTTTCAGGAACTGCATGAAAAAGAACTTATCTTCACAGAATTACACCAAGTTTATATAATTTTGTCTTCTTTAGATAAAAGCTACCATGACTACGTAACTTCACTTGAGGTTCTGCCAAAAGATAACCTCACATTAACTGACATTACTGGCAGATTAATTGAAGAAGCCAGGAGAAGGCTTGAAAGGGATCAATTCAGAAGGGAACAACCAAAATGTGAAGAAGAGAATGAAATGTGAAGAAGAAGAAATGTGAAGTCAGCTTATACAATTAGAAAATGTTTTAATTGTGGAGGAAAAGGACATTTGGTTAGATTCTGCAAGAAAGGAAAACGCCAAAATGCCAGCCAGAAAGATAAAAGGCATCAAAAGAATGAAAAATGCTTAGAGTTATCCATGTATAGCAACGAAACAGTGAATAATAATTTATGGGTTGTAGATAGTGGAGCATCGCACTACATAACGAAAGATAAGAAAAGATTTATTAAGATGTCCAGGAGTTCAAAGCAGATATTGTTAGCTAATGGATGGAAACTGAAAGCAAAAGGTGAAGGTATAGCATATTGTTCTTGCATAAAAGAAAATGTAAAAATGTTATATGTACTACAACTTAAGTTTAATTTGCTTTCGGTTCGAGTTTTGGTTAAACTAGGTTATGTAATTACCTTTAGGGGAGACAATTGCATAATTGAAAAAGAAGGTAAAAAAGTGACTGCAACTTTAAGAGGTGAATTGTATGTGTTAAATGATAATTTAGAGGTAGCTAACACAGTTTATAATAATGTTAAACCTCATAATGAGTGCATACATTTGTTACACAGACGTTTGGGGCATATTAATTTTAAAATGCTTAAACAAACGGTAGAACTATCTAAGGGTATAAAACTGAAACCTTGCAGTAAGTATTTGCACTACAATTCTTTTTTTTATAAAAAACAAATTTTATTAGTTTTACAAAAAACACAATACACAAACATACAAAACACAAAACATAAACAAAACTAAAAGATCTTTTCTGAAGGTTGTCTGTTCCCGGGTTAAAACTCTTCACACAGACACAAATTCAAACATCATATTCATCCCATATATCCTTCCATATCTTATTATCATTTTCTTTTATATATATATATATATAAACCATTTTTATCAGTTTTATAAAAACAATGCACAAAGAATCAAGGCATAACAGCTTATAAATTCTTTTCTAGGAAAAAATAATAATAAAAGACCAATAAAGCATAACAATTCCAAATTATAGTATCAATACTTCATATAGTATTAACTTCATATCTTATCCCTACTTCTCCTTTTCATCCAAATTATTTCTTATTAATTAAAATTTTATTGCCTTTTATCAATATACAAAATCCAAAAAAAAAAAACATATATATCCTTCCATATCTTATTACCATTTTCAACAACATTCTTTGTCTGTTCTATTTCCCATTATCCATTCATCTTTTTTCTTTTACTATACTTCTCCTATACACCAATTGGAGTAACGTCTATAACTCATTACCCTAACTTAAAAATACTTCGTATAGCAATTTTTCTTGGGATTCTGTTTAAAAGATTCTAAGATTACATAATGAATTTTATACTCTAAATACACATATAAAAACACAAACTTATGTACCCTCCAGAATCCCTCTTTTATCCTAAATTAAATTCACCCATTGTCTCTAAATAAACTTTTTTTCTTTAGGTCTTGCTTCCCCCCATTAAGGCTTCTCCTCCCCCCCTTTCTCTCTTGCTTATTCTTCTCCTTGCCCTTTTTACCCCTTTGTTTTTTCTCCTCGCTTTTCTTGCTCCTTTTCCTTTGCTTTCTAACCTTGCCTCCACTTTTTCGCTCATTTTTCTCTCTTTTGGTTGTTTTTATAATTCTTAAAATCCCCTTTTTCTTATCCTTTTTCTCCTCCTCTCCGGAAGGGACCCATTGTTGATCAAAGATGGCTTCTTCTTCCTCTTCTTCCTTGTCCCAGTCCTTCTGCTGCGTAATCAACTTTTCAAAAGTACATAACGCCATTTCTAAGAATTGAAACAAAGTGCCCAAAGTATCTTCTTTTTTATATTTTTGATATTCAATCTCTAGTTCATCCACAAACGATGCCATTATGAAAAGGGAAACTTTTTCCAAAACAACCACAAGTATTTTTAATCAAAGACAATCAAAAACAATTAAAAAAAAGTTCCAAAAGTTAATACTTTTCTTCCTTCTTCTCTTTCTCTTTCTGGGGTAATTTTTAATCAAAGAGGTCCAATTACCATATATCTTCCTTTGGGATTCTAGGCAATCTCCTCCTTTTTCAGCTTCTGCTCCAATTTTTTTTTCCTCTCCCTTCCCACTTGCAATGTCAATTTTAAATAATCAGAAATCCATACCTCCAACAAAGATTTTCCAATTTCTTAAATTTTTCAATGTCCAAGAATCCTTTTGTCTCTTAGCTTCAACTCTCAAAGCAATTCACTTTCAATGTCCAATATATCCAAATATTTCTGCTGTTTCCATGGGGTGGGAGAGTAAAGAAAAAAAAAAAAAGTTCCCTTTAACAGCTTCTCCGCCGCTTTCGCTCTTCTTAGGGATACAATGTATCCTCCAGCAATTCAAACAGCTCAGTTCCAGGCAATTTAAAAGATGTTACTTGACCCGGCTCAGACAAAACTTTCACTCTTCACACTTCCTCCAGCACAATCTTACCCGGTTGCTGGCTTCTTCGTGGCGGCCATTGCTGACCGCCGCTCCACCGCCTTGGGAAAAAGGGGTTTTTCCGGAGAAGGGGGGGGTCTGCGACACCCCCAACCCCCTATCCGACTCCTCTCTCTCTTCAGCTGTCCCTACAGGGCAGCCATATCCCCCTGACCCATCTGGATCGGGGGTACCTCGACAGCTAGCACAGCAGGAATCGCGAGCTATCGCGAATTCCTGCTGCCCCGAAGCCACGCGGAACCGGACTCCTCTGCACTGCAATTCTTGTAGTCAAGAAAAAAGCAAGCAAATGCCAGCAAATAGAGTTAATGGATTTAATACAAAGGAGCCTCTAGAGGTCATATTTGCTGATATTATAGGTCCTAAAAAACCAAGTGTGGGAGGTGCTCGTTATATACTAAGTATAATGGACCATTATTCCAGATATGGTTTCTGTTATCTAATGAAGAGCAAAACGGAAACATATCAAAATTTCTTTAATTGGCTTAAATTCGCAGAAAGAAAAACTAAAAGGAAGTTAGTAACTCTTATCACTGATAATGGTACGGAATTTATAAACAATAAATTCCAAAATAAACTGAAGATGGCAGGTGTTGAACATAAAAAGTCTGTACCATATAGGCCACAGCATAATGCCTTTATAGAAAGACGAGGCCAAACAATTCAAGCAATGGCTCGTACGATGCTGTCAGATTCAGGATTACCTATAACTTTGTGGGGAGAAGCAATAATGTGTGGTAATCATATATTGAATAATGTTGTTAACTCAACAACAGGTGAATTACCATTCACACGGTGGCATGGCAAAAAACCTGACTTAATCTACATGCACACATTTGGAGCACCAGCATGGGTGCATATTCCTACACAACTGAGAAATAAGGGGCAACATAGGGCTAAAAAGTTATTCTTTGTAGGTTATGAATCTAATCACAAATCATACAAATTCTGGGAAAAAGGTACATCTAGAGTTTACTGTAGTGCTCGTGCCCAATTCCTAGAACATGTAGGATGGGAAAAACTGGAACAAGATTCAAGTAAGGAAGTAATTATAGAAACCTACAAAAGACCAAAAGAACAAATCAGTAATAAGAAGAGTACAATTAAAGAGGAAGTACAGGAAGAGCATATAGGACCAGAACAGGAAGAAATAGATAATCAGGAACAGGTAGAACATGAAAGTCCACCTGTAAGCCCTGTAATACCTAGACGTACAACACGTGTAACCAGACCACCTGACAGGCATCAAGCAAGTATAGTTTGCCAAGTTAGTACAGTTCCAACTACTGTTGAAGAACTTAGAATGTATCCTGCAAAGAAACAAGAAAATTGGCATAGAGCAATGGAGAAAGAATTAAATTCATTAAAAAAAATGAAAGTTTCTGAAAATGCCAAATTACCTCCAGGTGAAAAGTCCATTGGTTGCAAATGGATGTTTAAGTTAAAAACTGGTAAAAATGGGACTGTTACCCATAAGGCTAGGTTGGTAGCTCAAGGATTTAATCAAACTGCATGTGATTATGATGAAGTATTTTCACCAAATTTAAAGGCAACAACCTTGAGAGCAGCTTTGTGTGGGCAGCTAAAGGATAATAAAAATAATAATGACTGTTGGAAACTGAATAAAAGTCTCTATGGATTAAAACAATCTGGTTATGAATGGAACCAATATATTGTAAAAGAGTTAAACAAGATAGGATTTAAATCCAGTTTAGCTGATCCATGTTTATTTAAAAGAGAGACAAATGGAATGGTGTCATTATTATTGTTGTTTACAGATGATATTGCTTTAATTACTAAGACTAATAATGAAGCTACTGAGATAATATCATTATTAAGTAAGGGGATAAAATTAAACCAATTAGGAGAAATAAGACGATATCTAGGATTGACAATAAACAAAACCAGTAGTGGCTATCAGATATCACAAGAAGATAAAATTTACCAATTGCTAAAAATGTATAAAATGGAACTTTGTAAGCCGGCAAAAACTCCAATGATTCAGGAATTTTGCCATACTGATGCTCAAAGTTCAAAATTTGATAAGACTATTTATCAATCATTAATAGGTAATTTATCATATATAAGTAATTGGTCAAGGCCAGACATTGCCTATAGCATTAATCAATTGGCAAGATTCAATGCTGAACCCAATGAAAGACACTGGCAAACACTAAAGCATATATTAAGGTATCTTAAAAAGACAATGTACTATGCATTGTATTTGGAGCCAAAAGATGATTTGATTTTAAGTGCATATGCTGATGCACATTTTGCAACAGATATAAAAACTAGAAAATCAACTTCAGGTATGGCTATACTATTAGGTAAAACACTGATTGGTTGGAGGTCAATTAGACAGCAATACATAAGTATGTCCACAATGGAAGCAGAATTTTCATGTCTATCTTTATTATGTACTGACTTAATTCTGTATAAACAGTTGTTGTTCGATATGGGAGTAACTGTTAAAGATGCCATTGTAGTTTATGAGGACAATCAAGCAGCCATACGGTTGGCTACAAATATTGCTGTAAAAACTAGATCTAAACATACTGACCTTAGATATTTGAATGTAAGACAATCTGCAAAAAATGGTTTAATGAGATTGGAATATTGCATGACTGATGAAAACATTGCAGATGGATTTACAAAAGCCCAAGCACAAAGAAAATTGCAAAAACTATGGGTTGAAATTGTAAATAGATATATATATATATATATATATATATATATTATATTACCCAAAATGGGAGAATGTTAGGAATAACATTGGTTACCTAATGTAGTTTGGGTAAAAATAATAGATAAACTTTGTTAGTGAGTTTAAGTGTATGTATCACTTTAACTATTAAAACATGTATTTTGGGTGCGGTTGTAAAATCACCATAAGAGGGAGCAAGAGAGCTCACTGTTTACTGGCTTTTACTGGATAGCTGACAATGATGGATTGATGGTGATAACTGCCTGTTTCCCTGCTGTTGCTGAAATGGAGAAAAGGGGTTTGATTTTCTTCATATCTCTGACTGCAAAAGAGGTATATTGCTGGACTGATTATTTGTAAGTTTACTGACCTCTATTTTCAACACTGGACTTTGCAACTGATTAATCCCCGGATTGACTGAACTAGTGTATGACATATGGACTGTTTGACTATGCTATAACTCTTGCTGGAATAACAAAAAACTATTTAACTGGCACAGTGTATCTATCTTACTGAGTGTAAACTACAACGTTTATCTCACATCATTTGCCTGCCTGCTAGACTGCCATTGCACATTCTGCTAGAGTGTGTATCCCTAACAAAGCTAGTAAATTCTGAACAAGTAGGTAACTCTGTCGTATCCCACCCCTGCTTCCAACTTATAACTATAATCGTATTGCTTGTATCTTTACAAGTTATATTGTTTCACTTGTTCCCTAGTAGGATTTGATTGCTTATTAGTAACCTATGACTATCATTAAGTGTTGTATGTTGTTAGGGATAACATTGTTTACCCTAACTGGTTTAGGTAAAATAATAACTAAGTAATCATAGTTTGTAAGTTAAAGTGTCTGCAACTTTAACTGTGGGATAGTAATTAAGGGAGTGGTTGTGAAAGCACTTTAAAAGAGGCAAGACTGCAGCTTGCTCTCTCTCTGGCTTTGATGATCCCTAATTACTGCTTGGACTCAAGACTGATTTGCTCGAACGGGAGAGAAACAAAGGACTGATTTGTAAGTGAACTGACATAGGATATTCTGCACGGACTTTGCTAACTGAATATCCCTGAATGGACTGACTAAATGATACATGACTATTGGACTGTTATTTTGACTATGCTATGAACTTATAATGGAATAAACTATATTATTGATAGCACAAGCGTATCTGTTATTTTTACTGTATGTTAATAAACATACAAGCTTAGCTCACTCATTTATCTGTGTGCCTATCTGACTAACGCTGCATATTCTGTTTAGCTTGTCTCCCTAACCCTGGTTGGGGAACCCAGGCTTAACACTGGTTATGGGCCCAGTGGCTGCAAAGTCAGTTTAACTAGGATAAAACAGATTTATGTAAAAGTGAGAGTTTGTGTTGTTATACATTACAGTAAACAGACAGCTGTGTTTTATTAATTATAGTTTTATATCCATATAAGAAAACATGGCACAAGTCAATCTACAAAGTTTGTCCCTTATATCCAAGTTGGATGGAACAAACTATGTATCATGGTCTATGAAATGTAGTCTGCTTCTACGAAGAGAAGGTTTGTGGAACATAATTGAAAATCCACCAAACGTAGAGGAATGGGATCCAGAGGATGAAGAAGATAGATTAAAAATAGAAGAATTTATGCATAAAAATGAACACGCTATTTGCATAATTGGGTTAACCTTAACTGATCAGCAACTTGTTTATATCCACGGAGAGAAAACGGCTGTTGGGTGTTGGCAGAAGCTGAAGAGGATTTATGTACGAGATAACGTTGGTGCTCACATAAATCTAACACGGAAGCTTTTCAGTACGCATCTCCAGACAAATGGTGATATGCTGAATCATTTGAAAACTATGCAAAGCATTTTTCAAGAACTGCACGAGAAAGAGCTTATTTTCTCTGAACTACACAAGTCTACATAATTCTATCTTCCCTTGATGACAACTACGTAACTTCCCTTGAAATATTGCCAAAGGAAAGTCTAACTTTAACTGATATAACTGGCAGATTGATTGAAGAGGCCAGAAGAAGGCTTGAAAGAGATGAATTAAGGAGGCAGCAACCTCAAAAAGAAGATAATGAATCTCCTACTGCATATGCAATTAAAAAGTGTTTTAATTGTGGAGGAAGAGGACATTTGGCAAGATTTTGTAAAAAAGTAAAGTGCCAGAACGCTGGCCAGAATACTAAAAGTCATCAAAAGATAAATAAAAATTTAGAGTTAGCCATGTATATTAATGGAGCTGTAAAAAATAATTTATGGGTGGTTGACAGTGGAGCATCCCACTGTATAACAAATGATAACAAAAATTTTTTTAAAATATCCAAGAGTACACAGCAGATATCGTTAGCCAATGGCTGGAAACTGAAAGCTAAAGGTCAAGGTATAGCATATTGTTCTTTTATATAAGAGAATGTAAAAATGTTATATGTACCACAACTTAAGTTTAATTTAATTTCAGTTAGAATTTTGGTTAAACTAGGATATGTAGTTACATTTAGAGGAGATAACTGCGTAATTGAGAAAGAAGATAAGAAAATTACTGCATCTTTAAGAGGTGAATTATATGTGTTAAATGATGATGGTTTAAAGGTGGCTAACACAATTTATGATAATAAGAAACCTCATGATGAATGTATTCACTTGTTACACCGAAGGCTAGGGCATTTAAATTTTAAAATGCTTAAGAGAACTGTTCAACTATCTAAAGGAATAAGTTTGAAACCTTGTAATAAGTATTTGCAATGTTTTGCTGGTAATCAAAGCAAAAGCAAGGTCATACCGGCAAATAGAGTTGATGGATTTACTAGAAAAGAGCCTTTAGAGGTAGCATTTGCCGATTTAATAGGTCCGAAAAAACCAAGTGTAGGAGGAGCTCGATACATATTAAGTATAATGGACCACTATTCTAGATATGGGTTTTGCTATTTAATGAAGAGCAAAACTGAAACCTATCTAAATCTCTTTAATTGGATTAAATTTGCAGAAAGAAAAACTAAAAAGAAATTAGTAACTCTTATAACAGATAATGGTGCGGAATTTACAAATAATAAATTCCAGAATAGACTTAGAATGTTAGGTATTCAACATGAAATGTCTGCACCATATAGGCCACAACATAATGCTTTTATAGAGAGAAGAGGCCAAACATTACAATCAATGACACATACTATGATGTCTGATTCAGGATTACCTGACAATTTGTGGGGAGAAGCAATAATGTGTGGTAATCATATATTAAATAATGTTGTTAATTCAACAACAGGTGAATTACCATTCACACTGTGGCATGGTACAAAACCTGATTTAAGTTACATGCACACATTTGGAGCACCAGCATAGGTGCATATCCCTTCACAACTCAGACACAAAGGACAGCATAGAGCTAAAATATTACTTTTTGTAGGATATGAATCTAATCACAGATCTCATAGATTCTGGGAACCAGGTACATCTAGAGTTTACACCAGTGCTAGTGCTAAATTCCTAGAACATTTAGGATGGAATAGATTAGAGCAAGATTTAAATAATGAAATAATTATTGAACCCTACAAAAGGCAGAAAGAACAGACTAGTTATAAGAAGAGTCCAATTAAAGAAGAAGTCCACGAAGAACAAATAAGACCAGAACAAGAGGAAACAGTTGATCAGGAAGAGTTAGATAATCAAGAACAGTTAATAAATGAAAGTCCACCTGTAAGTCCTGTAATACCTAGACGTACTACACGTGTAACTAGACCACCTGATAGGTATCAAGCAAGTATAGTTTGCCAAGTAATAAAAGTTCCAACTAGTGTAGATGAACTTAAGATGTATCCTGCTAAGGATCAGGACAATTGGCATAAGCCAATGGAAAAAGAACTAAATTCATTAAAGGTAATGAAAATGTATGAAGACGCCAAATTACCTCCAGGAGAAAAATCCATAGGGTGCAAATGGATATTTAAAGTAAAAACTGGAAATGGTGGGACTGTTTCCCATAAAGCTAGGTTGGTAGCTCAAGGATTTAATCAAACTGCATCTGATTACGATGAAGTTTTCACACCAAGTCTTAAAGCAACATCTTTGAGAGCAGCTTTAGTGTGGACAGCTAAGAAAAACTATGTCATTAACCATTTAGATGTAAAAACTGCTTATTTGCATGCACCATTGCAGCACACTATATATTTGAAAAAGCCAGTTATTATAAAAGACAATAAAGTAAATAGTAATGATTGTTGGAAACTTAAAAAGAGTCTTTACGGGTTGAAACAATCTGGCTTTGAGTGGAACCAATATATTGTGAAAGAATTATACAATATAGGTTTTAAATCTGGTTTAGCAGATCCATGTGTGTTTAAAAGAGAAAATAATGGAACGGTGTCATTATTGTTATTATTTACAGATGATATTGCTTTGATAACTAAGACTAATAATGAAGCTAATGAGATTATATCATTATTAGCCAAAAAGATAAAATTAAAGCATTTAGGTGAAATTAAAAAGTATCTAGGATTGACAATTAACAAAACAAAAAATGGATTTAAGATATCTCAAGAAGATAAAATTTGCCAATTAATTAAAACGTTTAAAATGGAACTTTGTAAACCGGCAAAGACTCCAATGAGTCAGGAAGTTTGCCAAACTAATGATCAAAGTCCCAAATTTGATAAGTCTATATATCAATCTTTCATTGGTAGCATACATATATAAGCAATTGGTCAAGGCCAGATATAGCTTATAGTGTAAATCAGCTGGCACGTTTTAATTCAGAACCACATCAATGTCATTGGCAATCATTAAAGAGAATTTTAAGATATCTTAAAGGAACAATGAACCATGCATTGTATATAGAACCAAAGGGTGATTTGAGTCTTAGTGCCTATGCAGATGCAAGTTTTGCAACTGATATAAACACTAAAAAATCAACATCTGGGATGGCTATATTATTTGGTAAGACACTAATAGGATGGAGGTCAATCAGACAACAGCATATTAGCTTGTCCATGATGGAAGAGGAATTTTCATGTCTGTCATTACTATGCACTGACTTAATTTTGTACAAACAGTTATTATTAGACATGGGTATAACTGTGAAAGATTCCATTATTGTGTACGAGGATAACCAAGCAGCTATACAGTTAGCTACTGGTATTGCTGTAAAAACTAGATCAAAGCATACTGATTTAAGATACTTAAATGTTAGAGAATCTGTAAAGAATGGGCTAATTAAATTGGAATACTGCATGACAGAAGAAAACATTGCAGACCAATTTACAAAAGCTCAAGGAGTAACTAAGTTTAAAGAAAGTTGTAACAAATATGATTTAAAGATGTAAATAGTTATATTATTATTTAACCTAAAAGGGGAGAATGTTAGGGATAACGTTGTTTACCCTAACTGGTTTAGGTAAAATAATAACTAAGTAATCATAGTTTGTAAGTTAAAGTGTCTGCAACTTTAACTGTGGGATAGTAATTAAGGGAGTGGTTGTGAAAGCACTTTAAAAGAGGCAAGACTGCAGCTTGCTCTCTCTCTGGCTTTGATGATCCCTAATTACTGCTTGGACTCAAGACTGATTTGCTCGAACGGGAGAGAAACAAAGGACTGATTTGTAAGTGAACTGACATAGGATATTCTGCACGGACTTTGCTAACTGAATATCCCTGAATGGACTGACTAAATGATACATGACTATTGGACTGTTATTTTGACTATGCTATGAACTTATAATGGAATAAACTATATTTTTGATAGCACAAGCGTATCTGTTATTTTTACTGTATGTTAATAAACATACAAGCTTAGCTCACTCATTTATCTGTGTGCCTATCTGACTAACGTTGCATATTCTGTTTAGCTTGTCTCCCTAACCCTGGTTGGGGAACCCAGGCTTAACATATGTTATGATTCTTGATGAATATATTTTATTTTTTCTTTGTGTACACTGAGAGCTTATGCACCAAAGACAAATTCCTTGTGTATCCAATCACACTTGGCCAATAAAGAATTCTATTCTATTCTATTCTATTCTATTCTATTCTATTCTATTCTATTCTATTCTATTCTACTCTACTCTACTCTACTCTACTCTACTCTACTCTACTCTACTCTATTCTATCATCATCATTTTTGCAGCCTAATATGGCTGTGACATCTGCCCTGCCTTTTACAAAGAAAGACTAAGATTCCAGACTAAATTTGTATGAGGTCAGGAAGTAAATGAGATATAGTTCTCAGCAGAGTGTCAACTCCCTTAAGCTACGTATTCCTTTTCTTTTTTTCTTTTTAATGAACATTATCTAACTTCCCATTGAAGACAATTTGAATATTTCCGTTGACTTTTAGCAAGAATTAGATCAGGCCCTAAATGTCAACATTCATCAATTAATATTTATTTCGTTGGATGTATGTCGTGAAACAGCAGGAAGTCTAGTCTGGCAAATGGCAAACATTACCATGACAATCATAAATCTTTCAGACTTAGTCATTTTTCAACAAAAAAAATGTTTTTTAAAAAAACCTTCTATGTTACTAGTAATTTCAGATATAATAAAATAACCGTAAATAGTTTTAGCCTTTTGGAAAACTGACAAATTATGTGGTTTAGCTTCTTGCCATGAATTTTTTATCTAGTCATACATATATAAATAAAATCCTAATATTTTCATTCTTATGCATTAAGACATCAAAATTAAAAAAACTTCTAAATCATAAAATATATGTTAGGAATAACATTTTTAAAAAAAAAAAAAAGTAGTATGCCTGCCACAACCAACTGAGAGTTGATTACACGATTACTGCAATGATCCTATATCTTTGACAAGTGCTAGATCAGCCTTTCATGACTAGAATGATTCTTATGTACTAGGAATACTGTTTCCAGAAAATTCTTGGATGCAGCCTCAACACATTTGATTAGTTTCAGATAGGAAAAACATTTACTATATATTCTAAGGTTTTTTTTTTATTCTACATTATGATATTGATGATATTATCCATTCAGTTGTGTCCAACACATTTGGAAATTCTACGAGCCAGGTCTCTCCACATCGTCTGATCTTGCACTACTATTCTACATTATGTATTTGGTTAAATTACCCATCTACCTTCTTACTATGGGATAAGAAGAGAAATTGTGTGGAATTGCCAAAATAGCTTGGTGCAAAGATTAAAAGGGACTTTCTTGATCAGCAATAGAAAGGCTCATTAATATGCGACCTGAAAAAGTTCAACATCAGCACCTACAAGGAAAGATCTTTTTCTTATTGAATTCTAGCCTAGCCATATGTCATGTAAAGCTTTAAACTCATAATCAACCAACATCTTGAATTGGACCTGGAAGCAGACTAGGATTAAATGTAGTTCATGTAGCAGAGGTGTTATATGTGCCATCTTTGGGACACCCACAATTGCTCATTTAGCCATGTTCTGTAATACCTGAACTTCTGGATACTTCAAGAATAGCCCCATGTAGACCACATTGCAATAGTCCAAAAGGGAGGTGACTGACTGAGAGAGGGGCCTCCTGGTCCAGGAAGGGGTAGAATTGGTGGACAACACAAAGTTGCTCTTCTATCCATAATTTCCTCCTGCTGCTTGAGCAAGACCCAAGAATCCAGAAGGAACCCCATACCATATCTACTTGAAGTATAGTGCATCTACACCCAAACCAGAAATGATAAATTCCAGATACAAAGGAGCCCCCCACCCAACATAACTCATTCCATCTCAACAGAGTTCAGCTGATGCCTGTTATTCCCCAACCAGACCCACATAGCCTTCAAGAAAAGAATATCCAGAGCATTACTTAGTTCACCCTGGGGCAGAAATGTATAATTTGTCCCATGGAGATGGATGACCTCACCCAAGAGTTTCATGTTGATGTTAGAAAAGCATAGAGAGAACACGAAGCCCTGCAGCAACCACAACAAAGGTGTTGTAGGCTGAGCCTCTTGCTCCCTATCAATACCAATTGGGACTTGCCTCAGAGGAAGGAGAGAAACCAGAACAAAATGTTGCCCTCATCTCCTTAAGGTGGCCCAAAAGGATACCACGGTCAATGGTATTGAAAGTCACCAAGGGGTCAAGAAGAGCATACATATTAAAATAGCAATGTCTCAAGCTCAGAATATCACAGTAACCACTGTGAGCTTTTGTTATTTATTTACCTTCCCAAAACATAGCCAATGTGGTTGTATGATGATAGATGATTAGCAGAGTATGTGGCATCCTGCCTAGTTACATTAACATAAAATATGATTTTTTTTAAAAAAGAGTTCCATGTTTGACTAAACTTTTCTTTTGCTCTTTTTTGTTGACCCATATATGATTGCACTACCCAGTCTCCAGTAATTGTGACACTTGAATGATGTCAAAGAAAGCAACAATAACACGTGTCTTCATGTCTTTGAACCATAGTTTCATTCAGACCTTCCGTAAACAAAGGTTTGGATTCATAATGATCCAAACTTCTTCCAAACTTTACAAAGGTAAGATATCTTTCACACATTGTCACAGGCTACCAAAGCTGGTTTTTGGACAGAAAACCTCAAGTTCAAAAAATGAAGCAACAATATCTAAAATAATATTTTCTATTTTGATAAGAAGTCTTAGGATTAGTGTTGTTTTATCATAATGATTGTGGGTGAAAGGGCAGGAAGCAGAGGGACAGGATGGGCTTCAAAAGCTAACCAAGTCCTGTCGGCACTTGGGGGAGGTAAGATTTAGGTAAAAAAAAATCTGTGGAATGGGGAAATGGGCAGGCTCAAGTCTGTATCCTGCGGATCTCCACTTTCCCCTGAGCGTGACACCTCTGACACATTCAAAGCTTCTCCAGCTATTTTCCAGCCAGGAAGTTTAAATCATGAGCCAGCATTTCAAAGGAAATAGAAGAGAAAAATGGTTTTACCTGTATGCAAGTAACCCTTGAGTGAAAACAGTGCAAAATTAAAAAGAAAATATAATGTAATCTACTTCAGACAGAAGATGAATATTGTTTTGATCTATCACCAAAAGCAGAAGCAGCCAGTGGTGCTTTCACATGGTGGGAAAGCTGTCCTCTTAAAATGAAATTTTAAAAAGACCTCCACTTAAGTTGAGGGCAATCATGTATTGCAGACATATTTGCATAATATAAAGAAAGAAGTGAAATTCTCTCTTTAAATGACAGGTATATGTCAGTGATGATTTCTACTTCAGCTGATAGACGGTTTAAACTGTGGCTTCAGTAAGAGACCCCACACATGGTTTGCCCCAACACATGTTCCTTGGATTGTTTCCAACTGTGGCTAATCAAAGTTAGCTGGGTCGATGGGTCCATGGAATGTTTCTTTGAGAAGAGGATGGTGTTCATTGACTTTGAAAGAAACACTAGTAAACTTCTTTAGATGCTAGTCTGTGTTTTGACAACTATGTGTTTAACATTCCCTTTTAGAGAGTAAGATACAGAAAAATCAATCAACTATGAATTTGGCTGGATCAAATGGACTGACTTTCAATTAGTTCTAAGTAAACTTTAGGGTTGCAACCAAAATTGATTTAATAAATGTGATGGCTTCTCTTAGATCTCTTGGCACATTTTGATATCATCAACAGTCATTATCCTCCTGAAACAACTTTGTCAGATAAGAGTTGAAAATATAGTTATAATGGTTGTTTTTTCCCTTCAAGTCTATTTATATATTAAAAAAGCCTTAGTGAAGGGAACATCTTATATTCCTATAAAGCTTTAATTGAAAAATGCCATTGAGTTCCATGTTATTTTGTTGGCTGTACAATATTGGTATGAAGCGGAACTTCCGGTTTGTCGGCTTCGCCAGCGGCACGGTTTCGCGATCCTGCGCAATCCCTGCCGCGCTAGCCGTTTTGGTGCCTCCGATCCAGACGGATTTGGAGGCTAAGGCTGCCTTGCAGAGGCAGCCGAAGATAGAGAGGAGCTGGTGAGGGGTTTGGAGGTGTTGCAGACCCCCTCCCCAGCCGGCAAAACCCCCTTTTCTCAAGGCGGTTGAGCAGCGGTCTGTAATGGCCGCCACAAAGAAGCCGGCAGCTGGGTAAGACTGAGCAGGAGGAAGAGGGGAGAAAGTTTACAAGAGAAAGTTTTTTGGCTGATCCAGGATTTTAAGAGGCATTTAATCCTGAGAACTATGACTTTTTGAAAAATACTTTGTTTCCAGGGCAAAATTGAGGTGCTGAAAGGAAAGTTTACTCTCCTTCCCTATGGAATCAACAAATGGCCATTGAGAAACCTGTTGTTTTTTATAAAAGGTAAAAACTTGGCTTCTTGTTATAAGTGGGAAGGGAGAGGACAAAAAAAAATATGAAGATCTTGAGACTAGAAATTGATTGCAACAAGGCTGTAAAATACAGATTGGGCTTTTTCTCTTTTCCCTTTTACTGATACCACCCCAGGAAGAGAAAGCAAGAACTTTGTGCGTTGTTTGGACTGATTGATGTCTCTGGGACTTTGAGGAATTGTTTTAACTTTTGAAACATTTTGGTTGCTCTAAGAAGAACAAAGAATGGCTTTATCTGATGATGAACTTAGAAAGGAATATCAAGAAAGTAAGGACGCTGTGAAAGAAGCTTTCCTTTCTTTAGAAATTGCGCTTGCTATTTATCAGCAAACACAACAACAGATGGAGGAAATAGAAGGAGAAGAAGAAGAAGACGCCATCTTCAGTGAATCTAAAAAATTAATTAAGAGAGAAAGGAGAAAGAAAGGAAGGAAAATGAAGGACTTAAGACTTAAAAAAACACTTAAGAAAGGAAAAAATAAGATGCAAAACCAACTTAATGATACTGAGCAAAAGGAGAAAGGATTACAACAGAGAGGGAAAGCTAAAAAGGCGGAGGTTAGTAGAGAGGGGGATAAAAAGGCCAGGGGGGATAAGAAAGGGAGGGAAAAGCCACAAAGGCATGAAACAAGATGGGAAAAAAGGATTTTTTTTAAGGGATAAAGGGTAAGGTATAATTTCTTTAAAAAAGAAGATTCTGCAAGGTACATAAGATGGTACTATGTATTAGAAATAGAAAACTAGAATGTTATAAGAATTAATAAAAGATTAAAATATTGAAATGTTTAGTAATGACAGATTATAAAATTTAATAAAATTGTAGCACTTGTTTTTTGAAATAGACAATCGGAATGTTATAAGATTTAATATTTAGATTTATTATCTAATTATATTAATTATTATGAATTTATTATTTTTTCTCTTTAAAGCTTAGTAGGTAGAATGTACTAAGCAGAATCAGATTGGGTATCAGGCGTTATTATAAATATTAATTTAGGGGGAGGATAGAAAGGCATCATACTCTGATCAGTGATTTCAGGAGAAATTCTTTTATTTTTCTTACTATAGGGAATGAGGTAAATAGATAATTTGGAAAGAATGGACAAAAAATACAAATACAATGATTTAAATTAAAATGAATTAAATAAAATAGAAATAAGAATGAAAAGCGGGGAGAAGTTATATAGAAGATATAGAATGGTAAATAAGATAGGTAATGGTATATAAGATGAGCACGAATTTAATTGAAGTCCATAAAGAGAGGTAATCTGGGGCCAAACTACTTTCTTAAAAGAAGTTTTATATTTTTGTGTTTTGTGTATCTATGTTTTGTTTGAGAATTAATAAAACCTCAGAGGAATGTTGGATGAGAAGAATGGTAATCAAGTCAGAGAGGAATGAAGATGATGACTATAAACTGGATAAATATAGAAAATAATAATAGTAATAATGAAATTGAATATGAAAAGAGAAATAATGAGAAATTTGTTAAGAGATATCTATATTGAAATGGTGTAAAACAGAATTATGTTGCATAAAATAATATTCTACTTGACTTGTAAAATTAATAATGGAAAGAGGTTTTATGTATTTAATGGTTAATGATGGTTTGTTTGTCTCTAAAATCAATAAAATTTGTTCCAAAAAATAAAATAAAATATTGATATGAAGCCAGCAGATGTGATCATCTGAAGAATGGAGTTATGGGCCATCAGTATGTAAATTATTTCCATTCTATTTTATCTGAATCTGTAATGAATGCCAGAAACTGGACCATTGCCTAGGGTCAATAAAAGAATGAGTGAAATGCAATAAACTGAGACTGAATCTTAATAAGGTGCAGGGTACATTATTAATGTGTGGTTCCTAAGTCTAGAAAATGAAGGAAATGCCACTTTCTGGAAGGAATTGGTTTCACTTGAAGCAGGTGGTAAATAGTATGGAGAGTAATCTTGGACCCAACTTATCACAAAAGATCTAGACAACCTTAAAGCTGAGTGGATGCTTTCATTTCTGGCCAATTGAGCAGTCAAATTCTTTTTTTGTATCAAAAGCCCTTGGCCATACCTTATTAACTTCATATTCAAACTACTATGATGATAATGATGATGTAACTACTGTAGCTACTCTACATGAGACTCAATTGAAGATAACTTGGAAGTTTCTCTTGGGAAAAAAGAAATATAGCCAACTTCACCTTGAGTGACATGTGAAGTCAGAATCACTGCCAGATTTCAGGATGGACTTTTTCATGCCTTAAATTATTTAGGACTGAAATAGATTTTAAAAATCTTAGATTTATAAATCCTATACTAGCCATGCCTCTGACATTTATGGAGAGAAATCACTTTGTAGAATCACCACTGTCTTATACTTAAGCAACTAAAAAGAAGGAAACTTCTCACTCATAGAATTCTAAAACTGAAAACTCTCTGATTTTGAGGATGTATTAAATATCCTCAGAAGTTTGATCAATTGCGAAAGAAGAACCTTTTTATCCAGGCCTTTGAATTCCATTGAAGTGCTTTAAGGAGCTCTCTGCTTCTTTTGTTTCGTTGTCTGGACAATGAAGTTGTATTTTGCCACACTCTGGATCTAATGGATATTTTAAAGAGATTTATATATATTTAATCAATCAATCAAATGGCATGCAATTATACATGATTTATTGATATTGTGTTCACCATAATTGTCTTTTTTGAAATAGCTACCAAGACTTGGATGGGATCAGGGGTAGGTTTCTACGGGTTCTGTCCACCTCTGTAGAACCAGTAGCTCTGAAGAGCAGCAGACTTAGAACCAGTTCTATGTCTGCTGCTGTTTTGGCCCACCCATCCACCCAGGCTCTTATCTGACCTTTATTTCCTGCTTTTTCAACTTCAGCTGCTGTGTGAGGCACAGCTGCAGTGAAAAAAGCAGGAAAAAAGTACTTTTTCAAAGGCTGCTTCTCCACATGCAGAACTGCTCAGCTGTCCAGGCACCAGACTGATGACGATTTACAGGTGCATGCACAGCAGCGTGCAGGGAAGCATATCGTAAATCACCGAACTTCGTAAATCACCAAACCGGTAGTTAACCCTGTTGGATCCCACCCTGAATGGGATTCAGTTTCTGTGTGACTACTTATGACCAGTATACAAAAGTATAAATCTGAACAGGAATTATATTCTAGAATTCTATGCTCCAGTATAATTATTTAATTTTCTTGCATCTACATGTTTCCTCCATGTGACAAATATCCTTTCAAGCTCTTGAGATTCTCTCAGAGACACCAGCCTGAAACTTGATATGCTAATCCTTTTCTGGGAAGAAAAGGAAAATAAAGTTGCTTTTCTCCAAATCAGGCCATATTAGGTAGGAATTCTGGGAGTTAAAACTTCTGGTGAATACTTTGAGTTTAAAAAGACTATTTTATATTTTCTCTCTTCTGGGCATTAAAAGATTTCTACTTCTAATTGGGCAAAAGGGAAGGACTCTGACTTCTAGCTTATTCCTAATTCATGTCTATGTCTGAACTCAGATTCCTTCAAACAATGATTCCAGCCCTACATAGATTTGTCCACAGCTCAGATTTCATTTTCAATCCTTGGCATTTTCAACAACAACAACAAAAGGACATGTAGTAGCAAAGCTGAGAAAGAACCTGGAGATTCTTTGGTGGTTAGAAATATAGGATAAACAGGTTCTTAGTATCATGGCCTTCTATAAATATCCATGCTTTTGCATGAAGCCAGGGAGATGATTTCATTTTGATTAAAGATTATTCTCAGTCAGATGATGCTCCACTGGGTGCCAGATAACAAGGCCAATCTGAGATATGGGTTTTCAAAGCAACATGACCATGACCATCAATCAGCAGCATTCAAATTCCCTCTCAAAATTAGTAGGCTGCCATGAAAACATGTCTCACCCAAGATCCATGTTTTTGTTCCTAAAAAAAAGAGACCTGATAGGACAAGGGAGCTGGTGGAGATTATCTTAGCCTTACTGATCGCTCCTATATTTACATCCTTGTGGTTCTTAATTTGAGATGCCTTCTATTCCCCCAATGCTGTTGCAAGGGAGAGAATGTGTGACCTTTCAGATTGTTTATACCAATCAACAACAACAAAAAGCCCCACACTGCCCGATTCCAAGAAACACAAAGCTGTTCTGGCTGGGGATAAATGTATGTATGCGGAGGTGGGGGTGGATCGGCTAGGGTAGGAGGGAATGCTTTTGCTAAAAGAGAAATGGGCGACCATTGGGGTCAGGGGTTCACAGACAGGATGAGCCATAAGGTGGATAAAAGTTCAGATGAGATAGAAAGGCCCTTTCTTCCCTTGTTACCACATAACATTTTAAAAGGGAGAAGTGCTGAGAGCGTAGTTGGGTCCAGGGGTGGGATTCAACTGGTGTTACTATCGGTTCGGTCAGAGTGCGTTTTACACGCGCCTGACGTGTGCTCTGTATGTGTGTGTGTAAAACAATTACAAAAAACATCAGCTGTGCTGACAAGCGCTGCACACGGGTGCCCAGCGTTTGAAAATCCTCTTCTTTCCTGCTTTTTCAACCTCAGCTGTGCATGCAAAGCAGCTGAGGTTGAAAAAGCAGGAAATAAAGGACAGCCAAGAGCCCGGGCAGGCAGGTGGGCCAAACAGATGACCAAAAGGTCATCTCATCAAACGGTTCTGGTGTCTGCTGCTCTTCAGAGCTACCAGTTCTATAGAACCTGACCAAACCAGTAGCATCCCACCCCTGGTTGGGTCACCAATCTTGTTTTTGCTCCTTTTCCTCTTAATTTATGCTGCTCAGGGGTGAAATTTAACCACCTCACACCGCCTCAGGAGAGGAAGTAGGGACAATTTGAATTAGTTCAGAGAGGTGGCAGGGACAATTTGAATCGGTTGGCCCCATCCACACTTGCCCACCTTCTTCCTTTTAGACACTGAGTCCCACCAAGCCATGCCCACAGAGCCGGTAGGGAAAAATTTTGAATTTCACTCCTGGTGCTGCTCCATTAGTTGTTGCTAGCACAAGCAGTCTTCAAATCTCCATGGCTTTGAAGAGTGTCAAAGAGTATTTGCAGCCCAGCAGGTGTATCATGATAAATATTACCTAAATGTTTGCCTGTTTTTTTGAATCATAAAACACAACAGGTAGTCCTCGAGTTATGACCACAATTGAGCCCAAAATTCCTGTTGCTAAGCCAGTTATTGTGAATTTTTCCCCATTTTATGACCTTTCTTGCCACAATTATTAAGTGAACCATTGCATTTGTTAAGTTAGTGACATGGTTGTTAAGTGAATCAGGATTCCCCATTGACTTTGCTAGTCAGACGGTCGCAAAAGCAGACGACCCATGGACACTGCATAAATACAAACCACTTGCCAAGCATCTGAACTTTGGTCATGTGCTCAAGGGACTGCTGCTATGTCATAAATGTGAAAAACAGTCAAAAGTCACTTTTTTTAGTGCTGTTGTAACTTTGAATGGTCATTAAATGAACTGTTGTTAGTCAAGGACTACCTGCTTTACAACAAAGAGGTGCTGGGTGCAAAGATGGGTCATAATGAAATATTTCAGAGTTCTATGTAGGATCATTGTTAGCTGTTTTAGCCTGGAATGAAAAATGGTGTTGAAAGTTCTTTTAACAAAAACAATATTGGCCATCTCCATAGCACCAGTTAGCACCAGATTGCTAATGGGACTCCCTCTACTAACCATTCTCCTAACTTCCTGTCTGACCCAGATGTTATCTTGGCTTATGGAAAGCCCAACTGTACTTCTAAGGTAGCCCCAATCTAATGGACATTCATGTTAAAAGAGTTTACTACTTCCACAGATATGGTTAGAACATTTCATTGAATACATATTTTTACAACTCTACTGTGATTCTGCGCCATTATATAAATTTTAATACTTTAGTTATCAGACTGTCTTCATCATTCATTATTTATTTGTTACAAACTGAGGTTATGATTACTTTGAATCTAAAGGACTTTCAGGTTTTCTTTTTTTCCCCCCATTCTGCATTCTCTTCCAATTGTTTTTATTATTATTATTTTTAGTAACCTATCAGTGGGCAAAGTGTACACCGATCTGCTTATCTGATCTCTATCTGATATTTCTGAAATTATGGTGCTCTTTAGAGAACAGAGTAGATGGTTTGATATTCCTTTCTTCCTTATTATAGACTTCAGAAGATGCAAAGCAGAGCCTCTCCCACTATATATCAATGGAGATTGTGTGGAAAAAGTCCATAGTTTTAAATTTCTAGGAACTCATATTTCCTACAACCTTACTTAGTTGGTCGACACTATGGCCGCTGCAAAGAAGGCCCAACAGCGCCTGCACTTCCTGAGGCTGCTGAAAAAGAGTGGTCTGGGTGAGAAGTGGCTGGTTACTTTTTACTGTTCTACCATCGAGAACATTTTGGCATACTGTGTAATGGTGTGTTATGCTGGATGCTCTGCAGTGGATAAGAAGATGCTCCAGAGAGTTATAAACACAGCACAAAAAATCATCGGTTGCTCTCTTTCTTCCTTGGAAGAGATTGTGAAGACCAGACTCCTCTCTAGAGCGCTAAAAATCTCCACAGACCATTCTCATCCTGGTCATTCATATTTTGAACTGTTACCATCAGGGAGGCATTATAGGTGTCTTAAAATGAGGACTAATAGACTGAGAAACAGTTTCTTTTCCAAGGCAATAATTGTCCTGAATTAAACAGCGCATTTGTGATCTAGTCCTATGTATACAGTGGCATTTTTAAACTATTTAACTTACTAAATGTTTTAGATAGGTTTACACTAGGTTTTTAATTATTATTATTATTTTAATTATTTTAATTTTTAAATATTTGTGGTGTAATTGTGATGTGGTGTTTGGGGCATTATGCTGGAGTAGCTTTTAAATTTCATTGTATTTGTGGAATGCAATGACAATAAAGGTAAAATTCTAAATTCTAAAATTCTAAATTCTTTCTTCCTTATTTGTGTGAGTACAGGAAACAAATGACTCTGAAGCTGGCCTTTCAGAAAAAGCCTTCATTGCCACTAATTTGCTCAGTTTTCATAACACTGTGGTTTTCAGTGTTCACAAAGGTGGCTGAAGAATGAAAAAAAGAATAACCACTGTTAAATGCAAGAAAAATGAAAAGAATTTGTGAAGCTTATACCAACATTTATTCAATAACCTTTAAGAATCCTTTTCCATTGCCAGATTTAGCCACAAAGGGAGGCCCTCTGCTCTTTGGCTATCCCACATAGTTGGCTTGTTGGAAGAGGCTTAAAGAGGGGAAACAAATTATATTCTAGGCACTAAGAGGGTATATATATACTGTAAAAATACAAACTGAATATATGTCTGAGTAAGACTGTAGTGACAGATTGCAATATGCAGTGTTATGGCTGTGTCTTCTTGCTCAAAAATCAGCAGCTGTGGCAGGAAAGGTTTGTTAAGAGATATCCACAGTTACACATGTTCATGAGCCTTGTGCAAATTTTTGGCAGGGTGCTTTGCTTTATTGCATGCCCTCCCCCCAAGTTGCTTCATGAAGTAATATAGTCCCATTCAGAGGTGGTGTTCAACAGGTTCTGACCAGTTCAAGAGAACCAGCAGTGAAAATTTTGAGTAGTTCAGAGAACCAGCAAATACTACCTCTGACTGGAGATTTTACAGTATCCTTCCCCTGCCACAGCCACCAAGCCACAGCCACAGAATTGGTAGTAAAAAAAATGAATCCCACCACTGCTACCACTGTTTTTAAAAGTTAACAAGCTTTGTTGGCCCTTAACAGAGAATTCTTATTGGTTAAAAGAGCTAGCATTCATAGCTCGTTATTGGACAATTCTCACAAGGGTTGCCTATATAAGGCAGAGTTCACTGTTGTTGTTTTGAGAAGTCACTATGCAAATAAAGAGCTGAATGTTCACTATTCAGAGGCTGTCACCATTTACTCCGACCCATGTTCAGTACTTAACACTGGCAACGAAGGTGGGATGTGGAGACGTCTGAACTGAAGAAGCCAGGAAGCAATACTGAGCACGTGATAGATGACTCCAACAACGGAACCATGTCCAGTGGCATCGTACCACCCGCTCCATTCGATCCGAACCAAGAGGATTGGGAATACTACATGGATCTCTTCCAAACGTTTCTCGAGACGAATAACTTGAAGGATGCCACACCAGCAAAGAAAAGGGCGCTGTTCCTGACGCATTGCGGCCCAGCCGTATTTAAGATGGCTAAAGCACTTGCCAAACCTCGAGAAGTGAAAGCCATGAGCTGGGACGACCTTGAACCCATCCTGAGAGACCATTACGCACCAACCATGCCTACACTCGTGAGACGCCACGAGTTTTATCAGAGAAAC
This sequence comes from Hydrophis major, assembly GCA_033807585.1. Taxonomy (NCBI): domain Eukaryota; kingdom Metazoa; phylum Chordata; class Lepidosauria; order Squamata; family Elapidae; genus Hydrophis; species Hydrophis major. Next base: position 127,142,924 of record CM066328.1, read on the forward strand.
CAACGAAAGGGAGAGAGCGTGGCCGATTTTGTAGCGGACCTCCGAAATTTAGGGGGCCTCTGCGGGTTCGCCAATTTAGAAGAGGCACTGAGAGATCGAATAGTTCTGGGATTAGATGCACGAGGCGTGCAAAGCAAGCTGATGGCGAAAGGCGACATCAGCCTTGCTGACGCCATCGCTGAAGCCACGGCTGCGGAGGTGACCAAAAAGTCGGCTGCACAACTACGGCGAAGCCGCACTCCGGTACCACCACCGGCCAGCGAAATCTCACCTAGCACAGAAGGGCAGCTATCAACAACGCACCATGAGGACCTCTCTTCGTCGTCAGACAGCGATGAAGAAGGGATCCATCGACTGCGGTCCAACTGGGACCCTCGCCCGAAGCCCTTACACCCTTGCGCTGGCTGTGAAGCCAACCATGCCAGGGCCGAATGCAAATTCCACGACACACTCTGCCATGAGTGCGGGAAACGAGGCCACATCGGACGGGTCTGCCGCAGTTTACCAGGACTCAGCCAGGCCTCAAAAGGGGCCAACTATCGCCAATCGACAGGAAAAGGTCCTGTAAGGCGAGAGCCAGTAAACCACTCCTACAGAAATTGAGCTTTGCAAAGAGAAGAGGCTCACCATACTATCACTATCGGTCACGCCTCAGCTTTGGACACTAAGAAAATCCAGGTCATGGTAGCCATTGAGAACCAGCCTTGCCACATGGAGGTCGACTCTGAATCCTCCCTCTCGATGGTGTCTTGGAAGACACTCAAGCAACTCATCCCCACAATTCAACGCCAAGATCTCCAATTTCAACGCCTCATCCTCAAGGACTACCAAGGAAATCGAATCCCCATTGTCGGGTCCTGCCGAGTCTGAGTCTCCTTCAAGAAGCATACAGCGTACTTACCTCTAACGGTCATCGATAGAGATAGGCCTAGCCTACTAGGCCTCCAATGGTTCGCGCAACTCGGCATTGAAGTGGCCAGCGTGAACCAAGTCAGTGGTTGTGAGTGGGAGGAAGACCTTATCTCTGAGTTCAGCGACGTCTTCGCGGACAACTTAGGCGAGTATAAAGGGACCCCGATCTCATTCAGTCTAGATCCAAAAGTAGCTCCCATTCGCTTGAAGCCCCGTCGAGTTCCGTTCGCTCTTAAAGCAAAAATCGACGAACAACTCGACAAGTTAATTGCTCAAGGGGTGTTGAAGCCCATCGATCACTCTCCATGGGAAACCCCTATTGTAACACCCATTAAGCCAGACGGGTCAATCCGAATTTGTGGGGACTACCGAGCCACTTTGAACCATGCCCTACAGCAGAATGCATATCCAGTTCCGGTGGTGCAGCACCTTCTCCATTCCTTGAAGAGGGCGGTAAGGTTTTCGCTAAATTAGATTTAGCCCAAGCTTATCAACAATTACCAGTGGATGAAAAGACGGCCCAAGCCCAAACAATTGTAATGCACAGGGGTGCCTTTAAATGTACCCGATTGCAATTCGGAGTTAGTATAGCCCCGGGGATCTTCCAGAGCCTTATGGAAAGGTTATTGCAAGGAATCAAGGGCATGGTCCCTTATTTTGATGACATATTAATTGCAGCCCCTACCCAAAAAATCTTACAGGACCGTTTGAAATGCGTTCTAAAAAAATTCCAAGAGGCAGGACTTAAGGTGAAAAAAAAATGTCAATTGTATAATGACAATGTTGAGTTTCTAGGGTACCGGATTGATAGCCAGGGCATTCGTCCTACTGAGAGTAAATTAAAAGCAATCAAAAATGCTCCCAGGCCATGCAACAAGGCCGATCTCCAGGTGTTCTTAGGCCTCATTAATTTCTATAATGTATTTTTACAGCACAAGGCAACTGTCGCTGAACCGTTACTCCGATTATTAGATAAGAAAGCATTGTGGGTATGGGGTTACCGGGAAGAGCAATCGTTCTGGAATGTTAAAAAACTGCTCACATCTGACTCTGTACTTATGCAGTATAACAAGACTTTGCCGTTAGTTATAACCTACGATGCATCGCCTTTCGGGGTGGGCGCCATTTTGAGCCATGTACTGCCTAATGGGAACGAAGCCCCTGTTGCATACTTTTTGAAGACTCTTTCACAAGCAGAGCGGAACTATGGACAAATTGATAAAGAAGCCCTCGCAATCGTTTCAGCTGTAAAAAAAATTCATGAATATGTGTACGGAAGGACATTTACCATTATAACTGACCACAAACCATTGCTAGGGATAATAGCCGGGGACAAGCCAACCCCCTACATATTATCCCCTAGAATGATCCGATGGTCAGAATTCCTAGCTGCTTATAATTATCGGCTGCAATATCACCCGGGGAAAGCCATTCCCCACACTGACGCATTAAGCCGAGCACCACTTCCAGAGACTCTCGACGATCCGGCACCAACGGCAACCACAAGTCAGCAATGCCCCACCAAAAGCCATGCCTACTGAATAGGAGACGCCACGTGGACCCTGATCCAGAATCCACCTGGATTTCGCAGGGCCAACCAAGGGCTATACCTTCCTGCTGACAGTCGACGCATACTCCAATTGGTTAGAAATTCATCATATGATGGCTATGACCTCCGAGGCGGTGATCAAGATTCTAAACAGACTCTTTGCAACCACGGATTGCCAGATGTCCTGGTGTCTGATAACGGGCCACAGTTTACGGCACTAATGTTCGAACAGTACATCGCTGACCTCGGCATCCGCCATGCGCTCACCTCGCCTGCGCACCCTACGACCAATGGCCGAGCTGAACGCATGGTCCAATTTGTTAAAAAGACTTTGCAAAAAGTGGACTATGACAATATCGATGACGAGGTCAACCAAATTCTCTTTTTGCAACACATAACTCCACATAGTGTCACCGGCAGAACTCCCGCCGAACTACTGATGGGACGAAGACTCCGCTCCCACCTCGACCGGTTGCACCCTGCTTACGAACCGGAAAAGCCAATAGGATCCAGCTGCCGCTGTCACACTTTCCAGGTAGGAGACCTCGTTTACGCACGGAACTTATCGGGCGACCCGTTATGGATAGAGGCGACAGTAATACGAGTGACCGGCCCTAAATCCTACATAGTGAAATGCTGTGACAATAAACTGTGGAAACGGCATATCGACCAATTACGGTCACGACTCACAACGGCCAGTCAAGAACTCCCCCATGACCAAACTGAGGGGGGGGGAGGTACGGAAGAAGATGAAGTTCCAGGGAATCTGCTCGAAGGGAGCGACGAACTAAGTGATACTCAGGAAATGGAACAGGAAGGAGAAACATTTGCACCGCAAGAAATTGCAGCTGAGCAAGAAGCAGAACCACTGCCAAACAACAATCTACCTCAACAGGATTGCAACCAACCAATCAAACGAAAATCCGAAAGAGTTAAAAGACAACCATCCTATCTAAGGGACTATATAACTACACCGTAATTAAGAAGCCAGGGGGAAGGGGTGTTGTGTATGTACCATAGTTAATAAAGTATGAGCTTGAGGTAAAGTGCAGGGTTCTGGCCCTGCACTTCTGATTGGCTGTTAGGTGGCCAGATCGGATTGGTTAGTTCTGAGGAATCCGATTGGCCCTTAACAGAGAATTCTTATTGGTTAAAAGAGCTAGCGTTCATAGCTCGTTATTGGACAATTCTCACAAGGGTTGCCTATATAAGGCAGAGTTCACTGTTGTTGTTTTGAGAAGTCACTATGCAAATAAAGAGCTGAATGTTCACTATTCAGAGGCTGTCTCCATTTACTCTGACCCATGTTCAGTACTTAACACTCATGGTCTCCTCAGTCTTCAGTCCTTCCATTTGCTGAAAGCAGTCCTAGACAATAGTTATTACAGGTTGTGAAGGAATATGAAGCACAGTGAGGAGCCAAAATATATTTCCTCCAGATCTTATTGCTCATCTGTGCATTTCTGTGTGTTTGAGTGCATGTGTATGTGTGAGCTCTGTCTGTCTGTCTGTCTGTCTATCTATCTATCAATCTGGCTAACTGGTTATCTAACTATCTATCATCCATCTCTCCATCCAGCAAGGGCATTTGCATGCACATACACAAACACAGTTCAGCCTGTCAGCCTTGGAAGCTATTTTTTACTTTGGAGCTTCCAGGCTGCCACATTTAGTGCCTGGGAAAGTGGGACGGGGGATTGTAAGGCATGATGGAAGATTAGTCACAACAACATTCCTTTCTCATGGAGTCAAGGATGATTGCCCTGCACCAGGAGGGGAGTGGCTGGAGGTAGTCTCCCGTTGGGGTGAAGATATGATTGGACCATGTGATGGACTTGTGAGTGCAGGGGATAGATTCTTGACTTTCTTTTGGGTGAGGAAAAACCCGGAACACTCAGATTCGGGTTTTTCCAGGTATGCCAATATGACATCTCTAATAAAATGAAATTTTGAGGAATTGCTAGTTTTGAAGTCTTCTTTCATGGAGGTCGTTACTTGGAATGCTGACACACACAATTTGTATTCATCTACTTTACCCTATTCCAACACTTGGGGGGAAAGTCAAGTCTTAAGCACTTTTCAGAGACTAGTACTCTGCCAGAATTCAAAAGGAAGAGCATCCATCACAACACAAACATTTTGGGCCAACTACAGCTTCCTAAAAACTTTAAGGGCAGTCTCCTATAGAACACACTGGAAAATCCAAACAGGAGATGATCAGGGCATGAGTTTTCCTAATCCAGGAAAAGATGCAGTTGTGTACCAGACAAATTTGTGCAGAGCCCTCCCCTCCCCACAACTATCACTCCTCCTTCAGCAGGAGCTGTGAATCTGGGAGGCTCCCAAACTATACACAAACTCAGTCTAGGACAGGTCCACCCTATCCAGAATCAGAGATGAAACATTATCTGGGACTGGGGCCCAAAAACCCAGAGTCAGCCCAATTTGTCAGCATTCAGCCAAAGCTGATTTCTCTCCATCCAGGTCCTTACAACCTCCAGGCACTCAGTCAGCACCACCACATCATCAATTGTCTGGCTAATCAGATATCCTGGATCTTGTGCTGTAATCTCCTGGGTTGTTTGTTTTGTAGTGATCTTTTTTCCATTAGCCTCTCGTGTTTTAATGGCTTGGGTAATGGGTTGTGTGATGGGCTTGTAAGTTCTTTTGTTGTGGTATCCTGGGTCCTGCGTTGTAATTTCCTGGGTCATTTCTGATTAGCCCTAATCAGAAACAAACTCCACAAGAAAAGATTCCTACAAGACCAAACCAACAGAGACCTACTCACACTCCATCTCAAACTCAGCAACAAAATCCACCCAGCACTCTGGGACAAATCCAAACAACTAGCCTTCTGGAGAGCCAAAACAGAAACCTCCCACAAGACAGACACACACACCAGGAAACTCCACAGACTAGAGAAATGCCAGAAACCCAATCCTTCCCCACAACAACACATGAAACAAAACAGTACACAACATATCAGACAGAACCCTCACGATAGCAGAAACCAATGTCCTTTCCAAAGGATTCAACTTTGCAGTCGCCCCCAAACACTTCACCACTGAAAACATTATATGCAGAGTTGAAGCCAGCCTAACCAAAATCAACCCAGATGCAGCCAACAAAATCAGACTGGAAGTCACCAACGTCCTCTGCTCCAGCAACCCACCCAGAAGCAACCTACACAGAGAAGAACAAAAAGCACTCCCCAACCTGAGGAAAGACAGCAACATAGTCATTCTCCCAGCAGACAAAAGTAACACCACAGTCTAATGAACACATCAGACTACCACTCCAAACTATCCAACCTACTCCAAGACCTTGCTTACAAACCTCTGAATACTGACCCCACCACAGTTCACCACCAAATCCAAAATAATCCAAACCACCAAATCCAAAATAAAAGTATCTCCCATCAGTGAAGAGATCCAGCAGAGAATCATCCCCAAAGAAAAACCATCCAGATGCCCTAAGCTCTATGGCCTCCCCAAGATACACAAAGAAGGAATACCACTCAGACCCAGATAGTCAGCTCCATAGGCTCACCTCCACAGAATCTTGCCAAATTTTTTGCCAAACACCTCCAGCCCTACACAGAATCCATCACCTCACATGTACAAAACTCCTTCCACATCATAGAAACAATAAAGAAACAAAACCTACAACCCAGCAACCTACTCATGAGCTTTGATGTCATATCCCTCTTCACCAAAGTACCCATCAAAGAAGCCTTGACAGCCATCCAAAACAAATACAACCCCCCCCAAACACATCCTAGATCTGACCAACCACTGCCTAACCAACACATACTTCATCCACAATGGACAAAGATACAAACAGATAGAAGGAGCACCCATAGGATCACCCCTCTCACCCGTCATCGCTAACCTATACATGGAACACTTTGAAACCAACACTCTAGACAAATCTGAACACAAACCCAAACTCTGTCTCAGATATGTAGATGACACTTTCGTAATTTGGCTACACAGGAAAGAAAAACTGGACAACTTCCTCACACATCTTAACAACCTACACCCCAAAATACAATTCACCATGGAAACAGAAACCAACAACCAACTTCCCTTCCTGGACATCCTAATTTACAAAAATCCCAATGGCTCCCTAGGACACACCATCTACTGGAAAAAAATACACACCAACCACTACCTAAATGCACAATCCCATCACCACCATGCACAGATCAACTCTGTAGTCAAGACTGTCATCTCCAGAACCAAACGCCTAGCTGACAAAGACCACCTGAGAACAGAACTACACACCCTCACTAATGTATTAATTTCCAACGGATTCCAAAGAAACACTATCACCAATCTAAACTGAAAAGAGATACCTCAAAAAAACCAAGACACAGAACAAGACAACAGTATCACACCCCTCCCCTTCATCAAAGGCACCACAGACAAAATCAGCAAAATTCTCCACAAGCATAATATCAGGACAGCCTTCGGCACTGACCAAAAAATAGCCAACATCCTAAGAAACCCCAAAGACAAGATCCAGCCAGAAAACCAAGGAGTTTATGAAATACCATGTAACAATTGCCCAGCCACGTACATTGGACAAACCAACAGGAGAATAAATGCATGCATCGCAGAACACAAAAATGCTGTCAGAAGAGAAGAAAATACTTCCTTCCTCTTTCAGCACCTTAAAGCCACAGGACATGAAATTAATTTTGAAGGAATCAAATTAATATCCAACACTGAACACTCCAGCAAGAGAATAATCAGGGAAGCCATCAAGATAGAGAAACACCCCCATAAAATGAATGGATGGGATGATACCTCCCGCCTACCAGACATCTGGAAGCTAGACCTCACCAACAAATGAGTCCCAGCCATGAAAACCAAGACCAGACCCAAAACAACACGGGACACCACCACCAGTCCCCCTCATCAGACCCAGGCCCAAGCCCATCCTATAAACGAAGGACAACCACCATCCAGAAAACAGACCACGGCTGCTTCGCCAGCTCTCGCACCCCCCGACCCCAAAACCAAACAAGCTGACACATGCCAAGAACACAGACCCAGACCCCAAATTCGAAGCCAGACTAAAACCCAGAATGCTACATCGCAGCCACCCGCTCAGGATATCACATTAGAAAACTCAGGAAATTACATCACAAGAACTCAAGAAGTTACAACACAGCAAATGACCCAGGATATCAAAGCACAAGACCAAGGATACCACAGCAATAAGTCTCACAAGGTCATCACACAACCCATTACCCAAGCCGTTACTACACAGGAGGCTAATGGAAAAGAGATCAAAACACAAATGACCCAGGAGATTGCAACACAGGATCCAGGATACCACAACAAAAGAACTCACAAGCCCATCATACAACCCATTACCCAAGCCATTAAAACGCGAGAGGCTAATGGAAAAAAGATCACTACAAAACAAACGACCCAGAAGATTACAGCACAAGATCCAGGATATCTCTACAACAAAACTCATAAGGCCATCACACAGCTCATTATACCAACATCAACTCCATCAACCAATCAAGAGGCAGCAGTGCAGCCAACCAGCCCAGCACACCAGCCCCCACAACCAGTATTTATAGAGAGATGGCAGCTCCGATCACACACTGCTTGCACTGGCACAAAGCTGAAAGCACCAGCCTGAGGATGGCAAGTGGGACCTCGCCAAAACGTTGCCAAAATACTATTAATATTACACGGGAAAAGACCCAAACACACCTAGACCTACATACCTGTACCCGTGAAAATCTACAAAAACACATATCTATATACCTATATACATATAGACACGCATATACATATATATTTGTTTTCTTAATATATAATGGTCAATGTCCTAGACGGAACACAGTGAGATATACGCACCCACCTACCAACCCACACAATAATCTCTGACCTGGTGAGTCAGTTGTAATTCCTCTTGTATCTTACACCGGAAGAACAATGATTTATTACCATTAGGTGCTGGCTGACTAGAAACATATGTAGACTTTTATATTTACAGTTTAAAATCCTTGCTCTGTTTACATTAAAGCAGGCTACAAGAATCTTAACTTGTAATAAATCTTTAAAATGTTTTCTGCCTTTACAATTACCTACATTCACGTACTCTAAAAATCCATTTGTATTTGACCTTTATTGGTCATCACCCTAATTGGTTTTTAAAAAAAGACTATTATAAATCAATTGGCTTATTTGGAGGGGGGACAGTGTGAATTACACGTTACCATAGGTTGAGAAACATTTGATTATTATGTGCCATTTTTTCCCCAGGATTAAATATGGCACAATTCTATCACAGAAATGCCCCTAAGTAGGAACAAGAGAATTTAATTTAAAGGGCCCCATGATTAAGGTATCTTTCAAGTCAATCTCTTCATATCCAAACACATCAGACTTGTGTGCCCCTTTATGCCACCCTGAGGTAGACTAGGTATTGTATTTACTGCTTTTCCCAATTTATCTAATTTTCATTTTTCTCTTTCTCTCAGAAAAAAAGCGCCCAGTTAGGAAAAGAAACAGATCAGTAGTTTTATTTGGTACTGGAATCAATAATATTATCCTGAGTATTAGGTATCTTTCCTATAAGTGGAATTAGGATCTCAGAAGCCAAACAAGCAAATGATCAAGGTAATAAATAACAGTAGCAGATATGGAATACTATATGTTGTCAATTGTAGGATTTCCAACTTTGTATAATCTGCTTTTTTTCACTTGTTATTTTAGTCCCTATTTTGTATCAGGTTTTTTTTAAATTTTTATTGGTTTTTAAGATGAACATAGACAAACAAAACATAAAAACATCAAGCCATCTTCCATATATATATATATACATACAGTGTGCCAGTGGGTTTACAAATTGTTTTGTGTTTCCATTTTGTAGTCTTCAATTACAATTGTATATATTCTCATATTTTCAATCAAATACATTAATATCATTGTTAATCAATCATTTGACTATACTTTTATTCATTCATGTTTTATGAAATAATCATATTTCACTTAAATTGTTTTGTGACAATTCATATTATCATATCAAATCTATCCTACACTCATTTTGTAGATGTAATAAGAAAAGAATACATCTTTATATATTTATTAATTTCTAAGAATCTACATATTTCATTACCATGTTTTATTTTCTAACCATTGATAGAATAGATCCCAGATTTTATAAAATTGTTTATCATCTTGTTCTCTGATTTCAAATGTCAATCTACTCATTTCAGCACATTCCAATATTTTCTTAATGATTTCCTCCTGTGATGGTATTTTCTCATTTTTCCAATTTTTAGCAAATACAATCCTAGTTGCTGTTAATACATTTACAATCAGGTATTTCAATTCTTTACTGTATATTTCAGGTAAAATTCCCAATAAAAAATCTCTGGTTTAAAATCTATATGCTTTTTTGTCATTTTTTCCAACCACGTGTGGATTTTAGTCCAATATTTTTTAGTATCCGCACAAGTCCACCACATACAGTAATATGAGCCAGGTGTTTGATGACATTTCCAACATTTTTCGGATTTATTCTTCAACATTCTTGCTGTTGTGAATCAATAAATACTTAATAAAGATTATTAAGAGCTTGAAGCAAAGTACAGGGTTCTGGCCCTGCACTTCTGATTGGCCGATAATAGCGACATCCGATTGGTCCATTCAGGAGAATCTGATTGGCTATTAACGAGCCTCTCCCATTGGTTAATGGAGCTAGCGCTCCCCGTGTTTCATTGGTTAAATAAGTTAAGAGTTGCCTATATAAAGGGGCTCATTGTGGCCATAGAGCTGAGCTGTTTTCACATGTAAATAAAGAGTTTGAAGTTCACTGTTCACCGGCTTGTCTCCAACCTTTGCACCCATGCACAGAACTTAACACTGGCGACGAGGGTGGGATGTGGAGATGTCAGAGCTTTTTTTTTTTTTTTTTTGAAACAAGTTTTTATTAATTTTAAAGATAAAACAACACATCATTAACCATTAAATACATAAACACATAAAACCTTTTAACATTGTAAATCCTTACAAGTCAAACAAAACATTATTTTTATACAGCATAATTCCAATTTATCCCATCTCCATATGGACACACAAACATCTTTCAGCAAGTTTCTCATTTTTTCTCTTTACTCCTATTCAATTTCATTTCTCTTCCATATTTATCCATTTTATAGTCATCATATTCTTTTCTTTCTGGCTTGTATAAATTATTCTCGTCTAGCATTCCTCCAAGGTTTTATTGATTCTTTCCTTTTTTTTTTTTTTTTATAAAAAACAAATTTTGTTAGTTTTATCATAAGCACAGTACACAAACATACAAACACAAAATATAAACAAAACTAAAAGATCTTTTCTGAAGGTTGTCTGTTCCCGGGTTAAAACTCTTTACACAGACACAAATTCAAACATCATATTCAACCCATATCTCCTTCCAAATCTTATTATCATTTTCTTTTTTATATATATATATAAAAACCATTTTTATCAGTTTTATAAAAACAATGCACAAAAAATCAAGGCATAGCAGCTTATAAATTCTTTTCTAAGAAAAAATAATAATAATAGACCAATAAAGCATAACATTTCCATATTATAATATCAATATTTCATATAATATTAACTTCATATCTTGTCCCTACTTCTCTTTTCCATCCAAATTATTTATTAATTAAAATTTTATTGCCTTTTATCAATACACAAAATCCAAAAAAAAAAAGCATATATATCCTTCCATATCTTATTACCATTTTCAATAACATTCTTTGTCTGTTCTATTTCCAATTATCCATTCATCTTTTTTTTCTTTTACTATACTTCTCCTGTACACCAATTGGAGTAACATCTATAACTCATTACCCTAACTTAGAAATACTACATATAGCAATCTTTCTTGGGATTCTGTTTAAAAAAAAAAAATTCTAAAATTACATAATAAATTTTATATTCTAAATATACATATAAAAACACACTCTTATATACCCTCCAGAATCCCTCTTTTAATCTAAATTAAATTCACCCATTATCTCTAAATAAACTTTTTTTCCTTAGGTCTTGCTTCCCCACATTAAGGCTTCTCCTCCCCCCCTTTCTCTCTTGCTTATTCTTCTCCTTGCCCTTTCTACCCCTTTGTTTTTTCTCTTCGCTTTTCTTGCTCCTTTTCCTTTGCTTTCTAACCTTGCCTCCATCTTTTCGCTCATTTTTCTCTCTTTTGGTTGTTTTTATAATTCTTAAAATCCCCTTTTTCTTATCCTTTTTGTCCTCCTTTCCAGAAGGGACCCATTGTTCATCAAAGATGGCTTCTTCTTCCTCTTCTTCCTTGTCCCAGTCCTTCTGCTGCGTAATCAACTTTTCAAAGGAACATAACGCCATTTCTAAGAATTGAAACAAAGCGCCCAAAGTATCTTCTTTTTTATATTTTTGATATTCAATCTCTAGTTCATCCACAGACGATGCCATTATGAAAAGGGAAACTTTTTCCAAAACAACCACAAGAATTTTTAATCAAAGACAATCAAAAGCAATTAAAAAAAGAAAAAAAGTTCCAAAAGTTAATACTTTTCTTCCTTCTTCTCTTTCTCTTTCTGAATTAATTTTTAATCAAAGAGGTCCAATTACCATATATCTTCTTTTGGGATCCACAAAGACGTTCTAATCAATCTCCTCCTTTTTCAGCTTCTGCTCCAATTTTTTTTTTCTCCCTTCCCACTTGCAATGAGAATTTTAATAATCAAAAATCCATACCTCCAGCAGAGATTTTCCAATTTCTCACATTTTTCAATGTCCAAAAATCCCTTTGTCTCTTATCTTAGCTTTCAAAACAATCCACTTTCAATGTCTAATATATCCAAATATTTCTGCTTTTTCCGTGGGGTGGGAGAGTAAAAAAAAAAATTCCCTTTAACAGCTTCTCCGCTGCTTTTCGCTCTTCTTAGGGATACAATGTATCCTCCAGCAACAAACAGCTCAATTCCAGGCAATTTAAAAGGTGTTACTTGACCCGGCTCAGACAGAACTTTCACTCTTCACACTTCCTCCAGCACAGTTCTTACTCGGTTGCTGGCTTCTTCGTGGCGGCCATTGCTGACCGCCGCTCCACCGCCTTGGGAAAAAGGGGTTTTCCCGGAGAAAGGGGGGGTCTGCGATGCCCCCACCTCCCTTTCCGACTCCCCTCTATCTTCAGCTGTCCCTACAGGGCAGCCATATCCCCCTGACCCATCTGGATCGGGGGTACCTCGACGGCTAGCCCAGCAGGAATCGCGAGCTGTCGCGAATTCCTGCTGCCCCGAAGCCACGCAAACCGGAAGTCCCAAGATGTCAGAGCTTATTGAACGACGAAGAACAATAACCGAGCACGTGGCTGAAATGCACCAATGACGGAACCATGTCCGGCGGCATCATACCACCTGCTCCATTCGACCCAGAACAAGAAGACTGGGACTCATATATGGATCGCTTCCAGATGTTTCTGGAGACCAACAATTTGAAGGATGCCACTACCGGAAAGAAATGAGCGGTATTCCTAACTCATTGCGGGCCAACCGTATTCAAGATGGCCAAGGCACTAGCAAAACCGGAAGAAGTAAAGTCTATGGACTAGGACGTCCTCGAACCCCTGCTGAGGGCTCTCTACGCACCAACCATGCCAACGCTCATTAGAAGGCATGAATTTTATCAGAGAAGTCAGCGGAAGGGTGAAAGTGTTGCTGATTTCATAGCAGATCTCCAGAATCTGGGAGGTCTATGCGAATTTGCCAACCTAGAAGAAGCCCTAAGAGACCGAATAATTCTGGGATTAGATGCACCTGACACTCAGAGTAAACTAATGGCAAAGGGCGACATTAGCCTTAAAGATGCCATAGCTGAAGCTACTGCAGCAGAAGCAACCAGAAAGTTGGCTGTCCAAATGTTCCGCACCCACGCATTGTTTCGCCAACGCGCCCGCGAAATTTCACCTCAGTCAGAGGGACAGCTTGATACAGCCCACCATGAGGACCTCGAATCATCGTCAGAAAGTGATGAGGAAGAGGTCCATCGACTTCGGTCTGAACGAGACCAACGCCAGAAATCGCAGTACCAATGCGCCGGGTGTGGAACAAGCCACCCCCGGTCAGAATGCAAATTCCTCGACGCGCTCTGCCATGTGTGCGGGAAAAGAGGCCATATCAGATGGGTCTGTAGAAGCAAGCCAGGACCCAGCCAGCCCTTGAGGGGGTTAACTATCACCAACTGACGGGAAGTCATCCTGTGAAGCGAGAACCCGTGAACCACCAATGGAACAACCACTCCTACAGAAACAAAACCCTAAACCACCCAACGAAGCGAGAAGAGGCTCACCAAACGATCACGATCGGTCACACCTCATCTCTTGACGCCAAAAAGATCCGAGTGAAAGTGGCCATTGAAAACCAGCCCTGCCTGATGGAAGTCGATTCAGGATCATCCCTCTCGATGGTTTCCTGGAAGACCCTCAAGCAGCTCATCCCCACTATCTGGAGGAAAGACCTCAGATTCCAAAGACTCATACTCAAGGACTATCAAGGAAATCGAATCCTAGTCATTGGATCCAGCCGAGTCCAGGTATCGTTTAAGAACCGTACAGCATTCCTACCCCTGACTGTAATCGACAGGGATCAGCCTAGTTTGTTAGGCCTCCAATGGTTCGCTCCACTCGGAATTGAAGTAGCCGGCATTCACTGAACCTGCAGCAGCGATTGGGAAGAAGTCCTCATCCACGAATTCCAGGACATCTTCGCAGAAAAATTAGGCGAGTACAAGGGGACCCCGATATCATTTGACCTCAATCCCGAAATAGCTCCCATCCACCTTAAGCCTCGTCGAGTTCCATTTGCCCTTAAACCAAAGATTGACGAGCAGCTTGATAAATTAATAGCCCAGGGTGTGTTAGAACCAACCAATCACTCTCCCTGGGAAACCCCAATCGCAACACCCATCAAGCTGGATGGATCGATAAGAATTTGTGGGGACTACCGAGCCACCCTGAACCATGCCCTTCAACAAAACGCTCACCCGGTACCATTCCCTGGGGGGCGGAAAAGTCTTTGCTAAACTAGACTTAGCCCAGGCATACCAACAACTGCCTGTTGACAAAAAAACGGCAGAGGCCCAAACGATCGTTACGCACCGAGGTGCGTTTAAATGTAACCGACTCCAGTTCGGAGTGAGCATAGTCCCGGGAATCTTTCAAAGCTTGATGGAAAGGCTATTACAAGGGATAAAAGGTGTTGTCCCATATTTTGATGATGTGTTAATCGCTGCCCCAACTTGGAAAACACTAAAGGAATGCCTGAGGTTGGTTCTCCAGAGATTTAAAGACTCAGGTCTCAAAGTTTAAAAAAACAAGGGTCAATTATGTACGGATCGTGTAGAATTTTTGGGATATTTAATTGATAGTCAAGGCATTCACCCCACCGATAACAAATTTAGGGCAATCAAGAACGCCCCAAAACCCCAGAACAAGGCCGACCTCCAGGCTTTTCTGGGCCTTATCAATTTTTATAACGTTTTCCTGCCTCACAAAGCAACCGTAGCTGAACCCCTACATCGTTTATTGGACAAAAAAGCAACCTGGGTATGGGGACACAGAGAAGAACAGGCGTTTTGACATGTGAAAAATTTATTGACTTCTGATGCTGTTTTGATACAGTATAATGAGACTTTGCCTTTAACGATCATGTGTGATGCATCCCCATTCGGAGTGGGCGCCATTTTAAGCCACGTTTTGCGAAACAGTAGTGAAGCCCTTGTTGCCTATTTCTCAAAGACGTTATCAAAAGCAGAATGCAATTACAGTCAAATTGATAAGGAGGCCCTTGCTATTGTGTCCGCAGTTAAGAGATTTCATGAATATGTGTATGGCGGAGCCTTTACCATAGTGACTGACCACAAACCTTTGCTAGGAATAATAGCGGGAGATAGGCCAACACCGTATATATTATCTCCCAGAATGACTCGCTGGTCAGAATTCTTGGCGGCATATAATTACAAGTTGCAACATCGCCCAGGGAAGGCCATTCCCCACGCCGACGCATTGAGCCGTGCACCTCTTCCGGAGACCATTGATGACCCCACTCCGATGGTTACAACACTGCAGATCAAGACACTTCGAACACCGCCATTAACAGCCCGAGATATCGCGATGGAAATGAAATGCAACCCCATTTTAGCACGAGTCCTCAGTTGGGTCGAGCAGGGATGGCCGTTGGACCATATACCTGATGACTACGCCCCATTCAAGAATCGACAAATGGAACTATTTTCCCAGAAGGGCTGCATTATCTGGGGTGATAGAGTTGTCATCCCAGAGCGGTTGCGACCAGTGATACTAAGGACCTTGCACGATGGCCATCCCGGCACCGTGCATATGAAAGCCCTTGCACGAAGCTACACGTGGTGGCCAGGTATCGACAAGCAGATTGAGACATGGGTAAAAGCTTGTCACAAATGCCAGGAAGTAAGCAACGCCCCTCCGAAAGCAACCCCGACTGAATGGGAAACACCGAGGGGACCATGGTCCCGTAGTCATCTGGACTTTGTGGGACCTACCAAGGGACACACATTTTTATTAACTTTGGATGCCTACTCAAACTGGCTTGAAATCCATGAGATGGGGAATACAACAACCGAATCAGTCATCAGGAAACTAGACAGACTCTTTGCAACACACGGATTACCAGACATTCTAGTATCCGACAACGGGCCCCAATTTACCGCGCTGTCCTTCGAACAGTACCTGGCAGACCGTGGTATTCACCATGCGCTGACTTCACCGGCGCATCCTGTGGCCAATGGAAAGGTCGAGCGCATGGTACAATTCGTCAAGAAAACCTTGCATAAAATGGACTATGGTGATATAGAAGACAAGATAAACTGAATACTCCTTTTGCAGCATATCACTCGGCACAGCGTCACCAATAAAACTCCCGCCAAGTTGTTAATGGGATGGAAGGTCCGCCCCCACCTCGACCGTCTGCATCCATCATGTGAACCTGAAAAACCACACGGTTCCAGCGGGAAATGCCATAATTTCCAGGTAGGTGACTTGGTTTTCGCTAGTAACTTTTCAGGAGATCCCTTGTGGGTTGAGGCAACTGTAGTACAAGTAACCGGCCCTAGATCGTACTGCGTGAAATGTCGCGACGATAGAATATGGAAGCGCCATATTGATCAGCTGCGTTCAAGGCTACAGTCAGGGATCTCTGAGCCCCCTGATTTCCAAACCAAGGGGGGAGGAGATACCGAGGAAGCTGAATTTGAAGTGGCAGAAAGTTTAAGCGGAAGTAATGACCGCTCAGAGGCAGCACGTGATGGATCTGGAATGGGGGTGGCCTTGCCTCAAAGAGATGCCAAGAGCAGTAGCGGCAACAAAAATTCGAATATGGAACGAGAGGCACCTCTTCACCAGATAACGTCCTACCCCAACAAGACTGTAGCCAAATACCGGAAGAACAACGCAAATCAAATAGACAATCAAAACAACCTGCCTACTACAAAGACTACATGACCGCACCCCTTAAATGGAACCCAGGGGGAAGGGGTGTTGTGAATCAATAAATACTTAATAAAGATTATTAAACGCTTGAAGCAAAGTGCAGGGTTCTGGCCCTGCACTTTTGATTGGCTGATAATAGCGACATCGGATTGGTCCGTTCAGGAGAATCTGATTGGCTATTAACGAGCCTCTCCCATTGGTTAATGGAGCTAGCGCTCCCTGTGTTTCATTGGTTAAATAAGTTAAGAGTTGCCTATATAAAGGGGCCTATTGTGGCCATAGAGCTGAGCTGTTTTCACATGTAAATAAAGAGTTTGAAGTTCACTGTTCACTGGCTCGTCTCCATCCTTTGCACCCATGCACAGAATTTAACACTTGCTATACTTGTTGGGAGGAAATGCCATCTGTAAAACATCTTATACAAATTTTCTTTATATGCTGTTGACATTGTCATTTTATAATTTCGAAACCACAGTTTTTGCCATTTCTCTAGATCAATCCCATATCCAAAATTCTTCCCCCAAGCAATCATAGTTTGTTTAATTTGTTCTTCTTCTAATTTAATTTTTAATAAATATCCATACAATTTTTTTAAAAAAGAATTTTATTGATTTTCTACAGACAAACAAGACAAACAAAACATTAAAACATCAACTCTCATATGTACATCCAGTGTGTCGGTTGGTTCATCAGTTTTGTGCATTCATTTTGTAGTCTCAATTACAGTTATGTTAAATAACAACTCATATTGTCAATCCAAACTTATATATCCTAATATCGCTATTAAAAAAAACAAACTTTTGACTATACTTTTAATCATTCATGCTTTATGAGATAACAATACTTTAAATAAATTATTCTATAACAAATCATATAATCAAACCAATCTGTTTTTTCTTTTTAATCATTGAGACTTCTCAATATTTTTGTTCTTTTTTTTCTTAATCAATATTATTATTTTGAGGGGTTTTTTCTTTCTATTTTTCATTTTTTATGGTGGACTACTTCGTAATTGGATTAGGGTCTAGAAGAACCTGAAGATTTTTCTTCTTCTTTTTCTCTTTTTTCTTCTTTGGTTTTGGACCTTTTACTATTGGATTTTTCCATTTTGGATTATAATTGGCGACTCTACCAGTTGGATTAAAAGTCAAAAAGAATTTGAAGCTTTGGAAGCATTAAAATGAGCAGGAAACCAATATCAGCTGGCGTTTCTACCTCTACCTCTGCCTCCCCACCAGCTGGAGGACAATGTTTAATTCAGACAATATTGAAGCAAGATAAAGAACAAGAAAAAGTAACTTTACAGATGATAATGCAAGGAATCCAAGATCTCAAGACAAAATCAGACACCATTGAACAAAGAATAGAGAACACTGAACAAAGAACAGAGAAGACTGATGAAAAAGTGGAAAATATCAAACAAATGATGGTGAAGTATGAGGAGAGATTCCAAAAAATTGAAAAAGAAGGCAAACAAAGAGAGGAGAAGATTGGAAATATTGACAGTAGATTAACAGTGGTTGAACAAGATAAAAGTGGGATGTTGAGGTGGGAGTTGGAAAGGTCAGAATTTTATCTCAGATTTCAAAATATAGAAGAAGAAAAAGGACAAAACTTGGCTGTGATAATGATAGAAATTTTGGCGGATGCTTTGGAAATTACAGAGGAAAAGATGATGGATGGAGTAGATGAGGTATATCGAGTTTATACAAGATATGCGATGAGAAATAAATTATAAATATCCATACAATTTTTTAATCACCTTTTCATCAGTACCTGTCAAAATCTTATCTAAATCAGTTTATCATAGAAACCTTCTGTTTTAGAGTCTTTATCATACCTTGAATGTATTTGCACATATGAAAACCAATTCATCTTTATACCTTGTTCCTCTAAGTTTTGAATCGATTTAAGTTCACCCTTTTCATCCAATAGTTCCCCATATCTAACTGTTTGTTCCTTTTTATATATTATAGGATAAGAAAATGCTTCAATAGTCGACAGCCAGACTGGAATTTTCAAATTGCATTGTCTTTTAGTTTTCTCCCAGTTTAACCACAGAGACTCCCGTATATAATGTATTCTAAAATACCCCTGTGATTTAGTTCCTTTATACTATAAAAAAGCATGCCACCCCAACAGCAAATCAAGACCTTCTAACAATCTAGTATTTCTTAATGTTATCCATTCCTTAACCCACATCAAATTTGTAGCTTGGTAATACAACTCCCAATTAGGCAAACCAAATCCTCCTCTTATTCTAGCATCTTGCAAAAGCTTTACCCCCCTTGCCCAGCCTACACCAGCACAGCCGCCTGCCGCCGCCCGAGGAGCCCCAGCAATAGGTGTGGTTCCTGGAAGACGCCACCTGCCCCCCCAGATGTGAAGTTTGGGGGAAATCCCAGAAATTTGGGATTTTTCTTGGTGCAAGTTGGGAGCTTATTCAGAAGTTTTAATTGGAAGAATCATTTGAACTTTGGGGGGTGGGAGCAATTATATTTCTTTGTATGTGTGTTCTACCCGCCAATTTCTCAGTTTCAGAATTGATTTGTAGCTTCCACTTTATTTTCCACTAAAAGGATAACTTTGCTCTACAACATGGAGTCTGAGTATTTCTTTCTTGGGATCTCGCTTTCTTTCCTTGCCATATATTCTCGCTTTCTTTCCTTGCCATATATATTTCAACACGGTTTTATTTAAATCTTCAAAGTAATCTTTTCCAAGCCAAATTGGAATTGTTTGGAACAAATATAAAATTCTTGGTAGTATATTCATCTTGATTGTTGATATTCTCCCTATTAATGACAGTTGTAAATTTCCCCATTTTGCCAAATCTAACGCTATCTGCTGCTTAAGTTTGATATAATTATTCTCTTTTAGTGCACTGCATCTTGCTGTCAAATGTACCCCCAAATACTTAATCTGATTTGTGACCTGAATTTTCAATATATCTGTCAGTTCTTCCTTTTGTCTTGATAGCTTATTCTTTGTCAAGATCTTTGTCTTATCTTTGTTTATTTTCAAACCAGCCACTTTTCCATATGTCTCTATCTTTTCTATCAATTTTGATACTGTTTCTAGTGGGTCTTCTAAAATGAAAACCAGATCATTTGCGAATGCTTGAAACTTACATTCTTCCTTTTTAATTTTCATCCCTTTTATATCCTTTTCTTCTCTAATATTTCTGTTTAGCACTTCCATGGTTAACACAAACAACAGAGGTGATAGTGGGCACCCTTGTCTTGTTCCTTTTCTTATATCGATAGAATCTGTCAGTTCTCCCTCTATCATTACCTTTGCTGTTTGCTTATGATATATAACTTCTATTGCTTGAATAAAATTTTTAGCAAAGTCCATCTGTTCCAGCAGTAATAACACGAATCACCAATTCACATTATCAAATGCCTTCTGTGCATTTAGAAATATCAAAGCCATTTGTTTTTCAGGGTGTGCCTCATAGTATTCCAAAGTGTCCAAGATTACTCTCATATTATCTTTAATTTGTCTCTTTGGCAGAAATCCATTTTGATCAGGATGGATAAAATTGTTTAAGTATTTTTTAAGTCTTTCTGCCAATATTGAAGCAAAAATTTTATAATCTGCGTTTAGTAAGGAAATTGGTCTATAGTTCTTGATTTGTAATAGATCGGCCTCCTCTTTTGCGACAAGTGTAATATAAGCTTCTGACCATGATTTAGGTATCTTCTTCTTTAACATAACTTCATTCATAACTTCTAGCAATGGAAGGTTCAACGATTCTTGTAGTGTTTTATAAAATTCTGCTGGAAGTCCATCTGGGCCTGGTGCCTTTCCATTATTTTGTTTCTTTAGTGCTTCAGTTAACTCCATCATCGTTATATTGCTTTCTAACATTGTTTCAATCTCTTTAGGTATTGCATTCTGCAAATACTGTTTAACTCTTTCCTCATCAATATTCTCTTGTGTGCATAGTTTCCCATAATAGTCTCATATGATTTCCTTCTTCTCTTTACTGCCATAGCAAACTTGGCCTTGGTCATCTATTAATTACAATATTTTCCTTGATTCTTTTTCCTTTCTCAATTTATATGCTAACCATCTACCTGGTTTATTTGAATCTTCAAAATAGTTCTGTTTAGCACCTCTGATTTTCTGTGCTAATTCTTCTTTTTCTATTAGACCCATTTATGTTTGGTTATTTCCATTTTTAACTTAATGTCCTTTTTCTGTGGCATTTTCTGTAGCTCTTTTTCAAGTCCTTTATACTCATCCTCTAATGCCTTAAAGGTTAATCTTTTCATAGTATTTCTTTTCCTTGTACAGTCTGTTATCAAGCCTCTGGCATGTGCCTTCATTGTATCCCATACATTCTGGATTGATGTATTTTCTTTTTTGTTTTCTCTAAAGAAAAAAGCCAGTTCTTTCTCCATCCACTGTGTGAAGTCTTTTTCCTTTAATATAGTATTATTTAATGTCCATCTAGATCTTCTTCTTTGTTCTTTCCATTTAATTGTCATTGGATTGTGATCTGCCCAAGTACCTGTTTCAGTATTTATTTCTTGAATATTAGCTCACAATTCTGTTGACATCCATATCATATCTATTATGGACCATGATAAATGTCTATTTGAGTAGAAGGTGCATTGTTTAGTTTTAGCATTTCTTTCTCTCCATGTATCTTTTAAATTTATTTCATCTACCATTTTAAAAAAAGATTTAGGGAGAGTCTTTCTGTTTTGCTTTGTTGTTTTCTGTGCTGTATAGTCCAGTTTATTATCTACAATTCCATTAAAATCTCCCATCATAACTATATTAGCATAGTCCAGTTCAATTATTTTCATGTGTAATTTTTTATAAAATTCTTCTTGATCTTCATTCGGGGCATAGAATGCAATCAGGAGTGTTTTCGTATTATTGTCCATTATTTCCACTATTAGTGTTCTTCCATCATCATCAGTATAGATCAATTTCGCTGGGATAATATCTTTAATGTATAAAAACATTCCTCTTTTCTTGCATTGTGTCAAAGAAGTAAATATTTTCCCTAATTTTGGCTGTATCAACAGTTGTTCATGTTGCTTTTTGATATGTACTTCTTGTAGGCAGATTATATCAAATTTTAATTTCTCTAATTTATGTAAAGTTTTCCTTCTTTTAACAGCTGAGTTAAGTCCATTTATATTAATTGTAATCAGTTTTTTCTCTTCCATGATTATATTTTGTAGTTAAGTTTAGCAGCTCTCATAGATCTTGGTTCACGTTGTTCTTTGGCTTCCACCTTTCCACCTACTGCACCTTCTTCTTTTTCAGTCGGCATTTGACAGTCCTCTTGGAATTCAATTAGTGAGATTTCTTTTTCTGCCTCTTCCTCTTTCCCTCCAAAAAATTATGTGTAAAATGATTCAGCTTTCTCAATTGAGTCAATTCTATGTCTCTGTTCTTGCCATGTGAACATTAAACCTTCTGGAATCAGCCATCTATAATTCACCTCTTTTTTAAGTAGCATTTTGGTCAGAAATCGGTATTCTCTTCTCATCTCTCTCACTCTTCTGGGTACTTGTTTCAGGACCACAATCTCCTTGTCTTTATATTTCAATGTTTTCTCTCTTGTCACTTGCAATATTTGCATTTTAATGGCTTTCTTCGTAAATCTGATGTGAACTTCTCTTGGTAAGCTATTTCTCATTGCATATCTTGTGAAGACTCAATAAACCTCCTCTATTCCATCCATCACCTTCTCTTTAGTTATTTCCAAAGCTTCAGCCAAAATTTCTATCATTATCTCAGCTAGGTTTTGTTCCTTTTCTTCCTGTTTGTTTTGGAATCTGAGATAAAATTCTGATCTGTCCATCTCCCATCTCAGCATCCCACTTTTATCTTGTTCAACCACAGTTAATCTGCTATTAATGTCTCCAATCTTATCTCTTTGTTTATCTTCTTCAATTTTTTGGAATCTCTCATCATACTTCATCATCATTTGTTGAATGTTCTCCACCTTTTCATCAGTTTTCCCTGTTCTTTGTTCAATGTTCTCTGTTCTCTTTTTAATATTCTCTGTTCTTATTTGAATATTTTGAATTCCTTGCATCTGCAGGGTCACTTTTTCCTGTTCCTTTTCTTGCTGTAACATTGTCTGTATTGAACGTTGTCCTCCAGATGCTGAAGAGGAAGAAGTAAAAGTTGAGGAACCAGGGGCTGTTAGTTTCCTATTCATTTCAAACAATTCAAAATCTTCAGGTTCTTCTAGACCTTAATCCACTTGTGAAATAACCAATTGCAATTCCAAATAAAAATAGTAGGAAAAAAGAAACCAAATATAGCGATAATAATAATAATAATAACAACAACAACAATTCTTCAGGTTCTTGTATACCTTAATCCAATCGATTGGCTAGATCGCAGTAAAAACTCAAAAATGGAAGAAAAATGCATAAACACACATGAAAAAGAAAAAATTGTTAAATCCTGAAAAAGGCAGAAAAGAAAAAGGTAAAAAACTAAAAAGGAGAAAAAAAAAGTTCTCCAAGTTCTTCAACACCTTAATCCAATTAAGAGGTCTCAGGTATAAAAGGATGCATAAGAAAAAAAAGAAAGCCTCAAAAATAAAAAAATAAAAACAATATGTAAGGTAAATAGAGAAAAAAATATACAGGGGAGGGAGAGAGAAAAAAAGAAAAGAGGCTACTCCCTTAAAAAAAAAAGGAAAAAATCATTAATACTAAAGCTTTTCCTTTAAAATAAAATGCAAACATAAAAATTTTACTTCAAAAGACAAAAAGAAAGACAAAAATCAAGTTCCAAAAGGCCAAAAGATATTGGCAGAGATCTCAGACCTCCAAGATCGCATGCTGTATTATTGTGATGCCAGCTCCGCCCCTATCAGTAGCAGTTATGGAATACTATTTGTTGTCAATTGTAGGATTTCCAACTTTGTATAATCTGCTTTGTTTCACTTGTTATTTTAGTCCCTATTTTCATCTTTAGATTTAGCTGCTCTGAACCAAGAAGTGGGACTCTTTGAGCCATGGATATTCATGAACATTGCCTATAGGAGAATGTTTATGGGGACATACCATTCTATCCAGCAAACTATACAGTGATTTTTCAACATTCTGCTCAATTCCTCTTCTATACCCTGTGTGGGAGTTCGTTCTTAACTTCAAACTGGGTAAAGATATTTATTTTGATTATCATCTGTGTAACCACCTGCCTTCCTACTGCTGTCTCAGACAACTGTGGTCTTTGGTTTCTGCTTTTATTTTTCAAGAACTCATTCTCCTTTACCTGCTACATTTTCTCCAGATTGACACACATAAAATATCTTCATTTCCCTCTTCTCCTTTAGAGGCCTCTCCTGCTCAGGCACATATACCATCTTAAGGCAGCAGTGATGGAGTTGGCATTCCTGCCTAATTCTGCTAGGTCCAAGTTCTGCTTTTTTCCACTGCTCACTCCTTCAACATTCTTCCAATATACTCCCCTTGCACTATAGAAACTCCAGTCCTAGCCCTCTTTCAACTTCCTTATCAGAAACTGACACATCGTTTGCCATCATTCTCACTGACAGTATTTTTCTCCTTAAGAACTTCAACATATATGATGATAACCCCATTGACCCAATGGCCTTCTGCCTTCTCTCCCCAGCTTCCTCCTTTGGTCTCTAAATCTGGCCTGCAAATGTGGACTAACTCCCCCATTTGCTACTATGGTCATTCTTTTGATCTCACATTTTCTAGTAACTGGTATGTGTGAGGGTTTTTTTTTTATTATGGAATTCTTCTGCACCAAGCATTGCACATTCTCTACCTGCCTAGGATATCTCTCTCGCTTTTTCCATGACTATCCTCTTCTCAACTCTGTGGCTTTTCCAAGACCACTGTTGTCTGATTGTTCCTACTTTTACATGATTTAATCTCCAAATGTTCCCCATTCTCAGCTCTTAATTTGATTACCTCATAGTAAACCATTTATTCCTCCAATGTTCAGCTTGAGTTTACTTACTCCAGTTATTTTTACCTTTGTTGATATTTTCAGGCCACCATGTATATCTAAAAGAAATCAAAAGATCTGACTAGTATGGGATTCAATATTTTTTTACTACTGGTTCTGTGGGTGTGGCTTGGTGGGCGTGGCAGGGAAGGATATGTAAAATCTCCAGTCAGAGATGGTATTTGCTGGTTCTCCAAATTACTCAAAATTTCCTCTACTGGTTCTCCAGAACTGGTCAGAACCTGCTGAATACCACCTCTGGATTTGACTGATGCACCTGAGTTATAGATTATGTTCTTCTTTGCTAGATATCTAGTGAAGATTTCAATCAAACTGTTCAGAACAATTTTATTGCACACCTCCCAGAGTCCTTCTGTGAGGGATATGACTGGTTTCAAAATGTAATAAATAAATAATAAATAAAATAAACCCTTGTAGCTTTCCCCTAACTGCTGTGTTAGGTATAACTTCCATTCTTCTTAATACTTTTTATTAAGTTCTTTTTTCTTCAGTACAGAAGCAACTTGCTCCTAGAAAGTTATAAGGACATTGTCATGTAATAATTAGGAACTGAATTTGATTTGAGGAAGCCTTTACCTTTTCTTGAATTATGTCTGTGATTCAAAACCCTAACTCAATCTGACAAATTGTACCTATACCATCATGCTTCCTAGGTTAATATTTCCTGCCAAAATGTTTAAGTTCTGACAAGGAAGATAACCAAGATAGCATTTTTTTAAAACTTTAGTCTATCAAAAAAGTAGTTATATAAAGTATTAGGACCTACATAGTTGATTTACATAGAATAATTGGGAAAGTCTTCCTACCCAGAATGGATAACTTAGGACTGGAAACAAACTGCTTCCAAGAGGTGAATGCTGAAGATACAATACTCAAAGTAGTAAACAAAGCATTAAATAGCTTCACCTTAACTCACAAATACACTTTCTGTCACAATTAACATCAGAAAAGAATTCACAGTAGGAGTCTCTGCTGATTCACTTCCTGTTAACAAAAGAGATGCCTGATCATTGTTAATTTGATTATTTGCATTAATTCATTCACCACTTTAACTTTATGCTTCTCTACCATACCACATCTGGAAGCATACTGCTCAGCATAGAAGCAAAGAATGTCCACTCAGAGTGAAGGGCTTCCAAAATGCTTTGTTCAACCTTGAGGGAACACTTCCCTTTCATCACTTCTGTTCTGGTTCAAAAACTGCCAAAGGTAGGTGCAAGTGGTCTAATTCTTTAGCACTGTACAATGATTCCCTATCATATAGCAATCTGGAGTAATGTGTTGAAAGAAGTTTACTTAATCAACAAGCTAATGAGGCAACTTGATTTCTGTGTTGCTTCCACTGCATTCATCTAGGGCAGAGG
The DNA here is from genome assembly GCA_033807585.1 of Hydrophis major. Classification (NCBI taxonomy): domain Eukaryota; kingdom Metazoa; phylum Chordata; class Lepidosauria; order Squamata; family Elapidae; genus Hydrophis; species Hydrophis major. The sequence continues at coordinate 127,169,264 of CM066328.1, forward strand.
TGTTGAACTCACAGCCCGTGAGCTAGATGCATCACATGCTGGCCCCACCCCTGCCTGGTTTAGCAAAGGGGATCCCAATACATCACGTGACGATGCCATGACGACATGAATTTTACACCCCTGCCCTTCATTATGCTGAAAAATAGGGAAGGGAAGGCCCCTAGAATATTGAAGGCAATGTTCAGGAAAATCCACTGATACTTTTTGAGATTGAGACATAGCAGCTTGCTGCATGCATTAAGACTTAGTCTTCACTCTTTCCACTGCCTCACATATGCAACAAGGCAATCCCTCTCAGTTAGCAAAAATGTTTGCATTGACTCTGAGGATGCACAGCGCTTCCAAAGCATCAAAAAGAGGGGAAAAAAGTCATAACCTTTTGGGACCAAGGGTTGCGCATATATGCAACATTTGCATTGCCAAGAAATGTTGGCAGCAGAGAACAGTATTCAGACACAAGGTTGTCACTTATTAAATTAAAGGGATGGAAATGGGCTTGTTGTTTGCTTCCCTTTAACCAGGGGCCCAAAGAAGGGGAGAGATTGTTTTTACCCAACACTGGTCTACTACACAACCAGGTAAAATCTCCTGCTTTGTATAGCATGGGAAATTGGCAGATGAAAAAAGACTTTGAAGTTGTTCTGAGGTTAACCCTATAGGAAAGAAGAAGCCTTTTGGGTTCCTATAGGCAACAAAATGTTCTCAGAGGCACACAGCATTTAAAACAACCCTACAAAGAGGAGGTCTATTACCATTATATTGGATTTTCATCAAAAGTCCCCCCCCCCTTTTTTTTAAAAAAAATATTCTGTGCATTCCCATAGAATAACTTGCTTTTTTCATGCCATCAAAGTCAAAAGGTTTCTTTTTGGAGATGTCCGTATTTGATAAGAAATCAAATTGTCCCATGGGACTGGTTTTGAACACTTTTGGAAGGTAACATGAATAGCTCATTGCGGGAACCATCAAAAGGAGCTTATATTCAATGACCTGGTGAAGGAAGCAGAAGGCAAATTTGACAACTGCTCAGATGTTCATCCTTCCTCTGCTTCTATAATGTCTAGCTTTATAGCTGGCTTTCTTTTGCATTGTAACTTTGCTGCTATGATGAATTTCCTGATTTTTCCTACACTTATCTGAAGAGAAAATGAAATCTGCCTATGTATTTCTACCTAAAAACAGTTACACAAATGTGCTGTCAATGAAAAAAGTCAGAAAAAAATTATCTTGCATTATACCTTGAAGAACAACCTTAAGAAAAGAGAACTTTAGTAAAATGCTTCAGGAGGGGATATTCCTAAACTTTTATTAAGCTAATAACATATTTTGACCTTCTTGTGGCAGCTAAACATTATTTAGTCAAGTTTCTTTCTCAGTGTGGGATTGAAAAGATAAAAGAAATTCCAAAAAGTGGCTATGACACTCAGGAAATTGTAGTATCTAGCTGTTTCCTGATCAAAAAGCAAAGGCTGTGTACTAGGAAACAAGTTGGGGTTTTACTCAATTCCTTTTGAATCTGCAAATCTCTGGCATTCATATGCTATCAGGAAAATGACAGTTAGGAAAACCTTCCAAGAAGTTTTCTGGGAAACCAGATTTAATTACTTCAGAAAACTCCTCCTTAATAAGTATGACAAATTTTATAGTAATAAATATTTGTGGCAGTTTCTACTCTACAATTCCAGAGCAATGGAAAACCTACTCTTTTTCAAATGTTTTCATCACATATTGAGGTATCAGTCAGTAGCATTCTTACTGTATTTCTACCAGTTGTACATAACTCAGTCTATTTACAGCACCAAAAGTTACTGCTAAGTTAGGTTATCTTGAAAGTTTAACAACTGGCATGTTCAACCCCTTGTATTTTCTCACTATTGATCCTGACTAAGGGTTCGTAATGAATAGATTATCTTAACTGTCAGTATTTTGTCCTGTGGAGTTGTTGGCTTTCATTATTCATTTCTCTTGCTTTTCTCATTACTTTGTCTTTTAATAATGAAATAACATATTTACCATAAAAGTGAAAAGTGGAGCTAGGAAGAAGTGCAAGAAAACATAATACAGGTTTCTCTGCCCCTAAAAACTGATCATGATCAGCTGAGAAAGGCTATCATATGAACAATTCATGAGATGCTACACAAGAACAGACTAACTTACATAGTAGCATGAGAACGAGTTGAAAAATTAGCCTTTCCCAAGATGTGATGGCTAGAATAGCACCTTTCAACATGTTCCTGCTTGTCAAGCATTATTTTGGTAATGTGTATGTATGTATTTTGTGGTGTGTGTGTGAGAGGGAGAGGGAGAGGGAGAGGGAGAGGGAGAGGGAGAGGGAGAGAGAGATTAGGATGTCCACAAATAATGCAGCCCAATTAGATTCCGTAGTGAAGGATACCAGTGACATTTTCCAGGAAAGTGGATTGATGGGGTTATGTGTAAACAAAAGAAATGATATCCAGGAATAATGACATTCCTTCCAGAATGCAATAGAGCCAGCTCTAAAGGATTAACAATAGGGAGAAATTCCAAATTATTTCACTCATATTTCATTTCCATAATATGTTTTAAGTTTACAGATTTCTGGAAAAAGATAAGAAACAGTTATGGGAAATAGTGAGGTGATCAAACAGTGGAACAAAAGTTTATGAAGATTTTCAGTTATCCAGGTCATGGTTTTCTCAAAGGTGCTTTTTCACAAGGAAACTGGACTTTCTTTGCTTTTTCTCTGAAGACATTTCGCTTCTCATCCAAAAAGATTCATAGATTGTGGCCGAATGGTGGGAAGGATGGAAGGATTAGTTCTGACAGGATGGGGGTGGGCAATGGATGGATCAGATTTCTTTGCATTCATCTGGTTGTTAGCACTCTCTCTGAGAGCTGTTGAGGCCACTTGGGAGCTTATCTGTGTCCTCAGGATCACCTGAATCAGAGTGTAATTGGTTGTGGAATCTTCTTAGAACTGCGGAAAAGACTGTGTTGTAAATAAGTGGTGTCTTATCCTTCCTCTCTGTTGAGAGAGGTCTGCTCATTTTTAATATAGAGGGCCTCTTTTACACCTCTTTCAAACCAATGGTCCTCTCTATCTAGAATGTGGACTTTGCTGTCTTCAACAGAATGACCTTTATCTTTCAAATGCAGATAGACTATTGAATCTTGCCTTGATGGGCTTGTTCTCCTATGTCATGCCATGCATTTGTGAAGTGGTTGTTTTGTTTCACCAATATGCAGATTTCCACGTCTCACTGCATTGCATTGCATCTATTACATTGCTTGATTTGTGTTTGGGTGTTTTATCCTTGAGGTGTACAAGCTTCTGCCTTAGTGTATTCTTGGGTTTAAAGTGTGCATGTATATCATGTTGGTTGAAAATCCTCCTGAATTTTTCAGATATTCTGGCAACATACCGAAAGCCAATGCTTTGTTTGTTGTTCTCTTCTTTGTCTATTATGGAGGAACTCCTGCTGGGTCTTTTTTGGATTTGATGAAGGCCTAGTTGGGATAGCCACAAGTTCTGAGGGCTTCTTCAACATGTTTTAATTGTTTTTCTTTTCTATCTTTGCTGTTAGCAAACTTTCAGCCCGGTGATGTAGGGTTATGATCACTTCTGCTCCAGTGGGTGGTGAGAATCAAAATGGAAAGATTAATCTCTGTATTAGTGTGTGTGTGTGGGGTGGTATCTGTGAACTTCAATGTTAATGAAACAAAAGATAATCTCTCAAGTTATCTCCAGCTAACCTCAGAGTTTCCTCAGTTGGAACAACGGGTCATTTTGATTTGAGAGCAAGCCAGTCAATTGCTAAATCCAATTGCCATGGACCTAAGATACAGTTTTCATCTCTACTCAAATATACCTATAAGAGTTTTTCTTTTCAATTTAGATTGTTATCAGTGTGCTTCACAGTGATAATAAGAATAACAATCTTTCTATTTCAGATGAATAACACAAACCTTACACTGGGAGCTTGTATGACTTTCAAATATACATTTTTTTCAGCATAATTTATAAATAAATTTATTGCAGGCCTCCCATGGAAACTGTTGAGGAGGAAACACTTAAAACCTTGAAAGTTTCCCAGAAAAAAAGGAAGAAAAACACCAGAAGAGTATAAATGAGTCACTGCAAAAATTCTAAGAAATTAAAATCTTGCATTAACACGTCATGAAAGGATACCTAATCTTTTATAGGAAATGAGCAAAGAGATTGGCTGGCAGAAGAAAAACACATCAGGATGCCTTCATTTCTTCTTCTTTTCTTTTCTTTTTTCTTTTTCTTTTTGAGAATAATAGAGACTGAGTGAGTACAGAAAGCAATGAAGTTAAAAGCATATGGTGCAAGAGGAGGTTAAGAATCCAAAGGAAATGGAATGGAATGATTAAAGAAAAACAGGATAAAGACAAAAAAGAGTGAGAGAACAGTATTTATCTACAATTTCATCCATTCATCTCTGTATCCTTTGACAGTTTCATCAGCATACTCTTGACATTATTCACTTCAAGCATCTTATTTCATACAAGAAAATAAAACTTGTAAAGAGAATAAATATGACTGAGAAAATGAACAGTGAGAAATTAAAAAACCTGCTAATAACATGAGCCAAGTGATGTGTGTTGAGTTGACCAAGTAAAATAAACAAGATATTTGAGTCAGTTCCCCTTATTAAAAGAAGCTATATTAAAATTTTAATGTTAGTGAGTTTTCCATTGAGTAAAATTAACCCCTTGGCAGTTAACTTTGTCATAACATACATGGAGGTGTTGATTTAGAAACATCAAATCTTTCATTTTCACTCCCATCAGCTAATATGAATCTGATACAATAGATTTTCTTCTCTGTAGTGGTTTCCTATAACGGCCTCGATCTCTATGCTAAATTTCCATTACTCTCCAACCTTACAATTGAGGTAGTATAACAAGTGCTTTCTTAAAGGAAGAAATATGAACTACAGGTTGAAGTTTATCCTTCCAATTTGTTTTTAAAAAAGAAATATATTTTCTCAGTGATTCAGTATAGATGTTACCAACTTAGCACATACAGATATTATCCTTAAGAAGTTGAACCATAATGTGTAAGTTTAGAGTTATTTATCTGAGAATTCCATTGGAAATAACGTTATTTCCACTTAAGGCTATAATCATTTACACATATTTGGAAGCAATTCCATCTTGAAAACTGGCTTTAGAACATAAGTGCTATACATGTTATTTGAGATAGAAATATCTTCTATAGCACATCAATAATCTCAATCCCAACCAAGTTAAGGATTCTTCATAATAATAACTGTAATATCTCTGGTTTCAGATGAACACTTCTGACCAGCTACAAAGAAGCAGCTGTGCTAGTTTTCTTATCACATACACAGAGTTTCAGAGAGGAAGTGATAGAAGTCACTTGGTAATCCAGATAAGCCTTTGGTTAAGGCTATCATATTTGAATTGTAAAAATCTAGATGGCTTATAATGGCAGTAAAAGACAGAAATTCTTCATTTCTTTGTTGCTATTAGGTGGCCATATGCAGATTGGAGGCCTTGATTTGGTAGCTCTACTTTAAATTGGGTGTCAGTGAATACTCATCTTTATTGGCATGAATATACTTGTTCCGAAAACAGTTTATCTTTCTGAATGTATAAACAGAATATTGTACTTATTTAATATTTTTAACATCTTGAATGATCAGGAACAATAGCTTATAATTATTTTTATAGAATAAAGTAGTTTGTGGATTGTTGGTCACTTACCATTCAACTGTTGCTTTACCTCCATCTATCCATCCACTTATCCATCTGTTTGGTCAAGAGTTGGCAACTTTCTCAGGTACTGGTAATATATGATAACATATTGGTAAGACTATTCATACCCCTTGCCTTCATTTTGTTATTCGATCCCTTCTACTAGTTCTCAGGAGCTTTAAATAGTCAGAATAATTTTCAAGGCATATGTGAACTTAAACAGTGCAGTATAATCTTTGAGAATTTGCCCAAGTATGTGTTAAATCCCCAACCTAGCCTTCACAGCGGTCACACCTCAAAGAGAAATGAAATGCTGTACTGAGATAGATGGCAAATGCTTCCTGGCATTATTATTGGCATTATCTTCATAATAAAATTCTTCTAAATAAATCCTGAAATGAAGTCTGCCTTCAGAAAGGAACATAGAGATCCACTATGAAATAGATATGAATGACACCATTGTTTTCCATGTATGTTTACATAATTTATCGAAAGACATGCGTATGGAAGTACAAATGCCAAAAACTATTATTTCAGAATCATGGCATGCATTTCTAGGACTTTTTAGATAAGTTTATCAATTCTTGTATATATCTACACTACAGTATGATCTCATAGTTAAACTTGTGGACTAGAATCTGCGAGGTTCAGAATCGAATTCAGTTTCATCCAGAGGAGCTCCCCAGTTAATTGGGGATCATTCACTAACCTACCCCAAAGAGTTGTGTGCTATTAATCTATGTGTGCTATTTTGAACTCAAAAAGTATGTATGTACAGTACAGTATTTATGTATATGTGCATATACATTTGTAACCATTTATCGCAATCAGCAGACTCTGAAAAATATATTTGCATGCATACCGTATATGCACACATACACAAAGAGACACAATACTTCATTCTGTTAAGTGAGAACATGCCACAAGCATTTTGGCATGGCTTGTAATCTACCTTTCATATTTTAAATCATGGGTGGGAAAACAGTAGCCTTTGTATATTTTAAAATGCACAGATCTGCATGATTCATGCATCCTGACATTATTTTTCCCCTATACTTGAACTTTTTCATATCTCCAAGGACCAGACTGGGCAACTAAGCACTTGAAAACTGTCAAGATATTACCTCTGTGAACTTATTTTCCATCCCATTCAATCTTCTCAGTGAGATAGAATACTTCCAGATGGTGTCGACTGTTACCTTTATCATCCTCACACTATATGTCTGGTAAACATATTTTAAAAATTCATAAACTGTACCTCTATATATTCCTAAATCATAATTTTCATCATTGCCAGTAAGCCTCCTTAGGGAGAAAGGATGCTGGGAGCTCTAACACAACAACATCTGGACAATCCTCCAATGCACTACTGCTCCTGTTTTAAAAGAATCACAACAACCCCTTGACTACTTAGGATAAATATGCAAAGCTTCTCTTAACTAAATCTAAGATACTGCTGAACAGTTGTGCCATTGCTACACAACACACACAGCTCTAAGAATCACAAACACAGCAAATCATTTTTCTCCAGCCATTCACCAAGGAATAGTTTGGCCTTTGATTTTGTTTTCCATCTGAAAAACTCCATATTTAAGCTTATTGAATTTTATTCTGTTGAGAAACATGCACAAGCTCATTGAGATCATTTCTTCTATGTTCAATATACGTCTTTAAAGTTTAAACATATTTACTATAAAGTCATTTTTTTTCTATGACTTGACCATATAAGTTATTAATATAGGCCAATAGTACTCCAGTTGAATTTTCAAATTTTACTAGATATAGAAGTGTGCAAGCAGATGACTGGAGGGATCATTATACATATTTTCTCCAGGAAAAGAGAAATTTTTTCAGCATTCTCCAAGATTCCAAAAAGGGGGCCAGGAGAATAACATTGTGTTCTTCTCTTTTCCCAATGAAGTTTATTTAGTTATTTATTGCTGGTGGCAACAAAAATAAAAGTGTGTTGACAAATTGGCTATCGTTTAAAGAAATTGTGCAGAGCAGGGATGGAGTGAGAAAACTATTTTCTCCAGAAAAAAAATCAACTCAACCCCATTGCACTCCTTTTCATTAAATAACATTCTGATTTTTTTTTCTTTTCCAGAAAATGAACCTACCTCATAGGATTTCATAGTCTGAATTGACAAGTTGCAATCCTATTATGCATATCCCTGCATGAATACTCCCCCCGCCCCCTGTTTAATCAATGCTCGGCAAAAGTTCAAATCAATGAAAAGTTGCAAAAAAAGAAAGAAGGGAGGTAAACAAATGTTCATGCAACATTGCAAGGTGCAAGGATTAAACCGTATAATAAAATCACATTAAGGGTATGGTTGTCTGCAACATTGTCTAATGCACTTCTGTCTATGCAACATCTTTTAAAATCAGAATATGTACACAACTTAGCACAACTATTTTATTGTTTATTTATTTATATCTTGCTTTTATTATTTTTACAAATATGTTTAAATACAACTTTCCAAAGTACTCTGCTTATTTTCACATTTCTGACTTCATACTGTTCTTGGTTTTTTGTCTAGTCAAAAAAGAGAGATGGCACTGAACTCCATTCATTGCTGCTGCCCAAGATATGAGTTAGTCCATTTTGGCATATCACTGTATTTTGCTAGAAAAGAAATGTTCTGTCAGTTTCTTTTATATCTCTAACACATCATCATATCAAGATTTTTTCGTGTATATTTCAGTGGTGGTGGTAGGAGAATCCTGAAAATCTGTAGGAAACTGCACATGCAACATTTTCTGTATAAGATTTGGTGACAGAAATCCTTAATTTAGTTTTCTTTTTCAAAACTTCTCCAAAAACCAGAGAGAATGTTGGAAGGTTCTACAGTCACTGTCACAAAACAAAGAGAAATTTGTTCTATATTGATACCTGCTCCTTGTCCATGGAGAAGCTCAAGCTATGAGCTTTTAGAGCAAAATAATAAAATAAAAAATAAAAAAATATCTTGTCAAAATTGTTCTTAAGGTCACCCAGGGTGCAGGTGGCAGCTGTAGGCCATTACCAAGATAACATGGAACTCGAGACAGTCAAATAAATAATTACATGGGTCACTATGATAAAACTGTCTTTATTATCTGCAGGAGATGTTATACATACATAGGCTTATTCATAAAGTTATGCCTGGAATAGCAATGCTGGATACAACTAGACACAACTCAGCAGACTTTGTCCTCTCCTTTCCAGCTAGGCTGTATGTATCCTGCATTTGTGGCTGACAATGACTCCATGGTGGGTTAATTGATCCCATTATTGCTGATAATTTTACTTCCTGTTTACCTACAGAGATTCCCACAAAGCCAACTCCAGACATGTACAGCTGTCATGATATCCTACAGAATAGTCAATGGAAAACTGCTTTTCATCCCTCTTATCCCATCTGCCTGCCCTACATAAAGTATATCTACTTTCTGCATTTGTTAGCCCAACCTAATGTCTTGGGAATTATGACACTATGGAACACAATAGGGGCATTTGTAAAGTGAGGATTCTGTCACACATTACAGTTAGGTAACTATCATAACAGTGACTGCAATCTTAATTCTGCCCTGCCCCCTCCAAATCAATCAATCAATCAATCATCCAGTCTGTTGTTCCAGGGAAAGGACACCATTTGTGATAGATTTTCTTCCCCCAAATTCCCTTTTCTGGGGAAAAAATGAAGAGGAGGAGAGGCAGAACTGCTCTAAAACAAAGACCCATTTCCCCTTATTACCAGCAGGGGTCATGCATGTGACAGGATCAATTCAGGTAATAAGGGACATGTCCTATCATGCCTTCAAAGAGAACAGTTTGGTCAAGGGAAAATCTCTTTCCCTCAGCAGCTCCTCTCTTCTGAATCTTCCGGGCTCTCCTCTGTCTCCAGTTCCCTGGGGTTCCAGCTTCGCCAAAGCACAGAGAGTGCATCATCCCCCGGCATGGATGCCAACCCCGCAAGGTATTGGGGAAGAAGAAGAAGAAAGGGAAGTGGAGGATTTGTCGCCCTTCCTCCAATCCCCCCCCCCTTGGCTGCTGTCAGTCTCCAAGTGTGTGGGCGTTTGACCATGCCAATTCACAAGGTGTGGGAGCTGGACACTCCGAGCCCTGCATTCACCCACCACAGCACCGTGTCCTCTCAGTTCAAGCGTCTGCTTGTCACATTTCCTTTCCTTGGTGTGCCCTTTCCAACTTCAAAGGCTTGCTTTTAGTTCACAGAGGTCATAGGGCAAAGGTCAATGGGCAGAGTTTGACCTCTCCCTCACCCACCAAAGAGGAAAAGAGGAGAGAGAGACTTTTAAAGGTTAATCTTTCTCTCCCCCATTCCCCAATCATGGTTTCCAAAAGTTTTGTGGAAGGAAATAATGGGCTTTTTATAAGCTCACCCGCTTCCACAAGGGGCTCCCCTACATGGAGAGCTTAAATAGAACACCCACATGTTCACCCAATACTCCACCTGAAGGAGAAACCAAACTAAAGAAAATCATGCTGGAATGTAACAAAAGTATTGTTGCCTTTTAAAGAGCCAGTTGTTTCGTTTCATATTTTAAACACAAACATACACACACAGATATGCAACCGTGTGTGTGTGTGTGTGTGTGTGTGTGTGTGTGTGTGTGTGTGTGTGTAAAAACACTCATTCGCCCTAGGGTATTGAGGAATAAGTTAACATTTCACAAAGCTCTCCACAGCTGGTGATTATATCCTTTGCAATGTGTACAAAGACATTCAGAAAAGGAGCAGAGAAAGTAAACAGTATCACTTCTGGGGAAGATTTGGTGGGGGGGAAGAGGAGGAGGAGAAGCAGATGAAATTTAATCTGGCACGCAGCCCAGCCACCAACTTAAAACAATACAGAGAAGGGAAGCCAAAGAGGAAAGAAAAACAGAGGGAAAGTGTGGAAGGACCAACGTGCATTAAAGGGGTGGAGGGAGAGACAGAGAGCCCTCCACAAAAGTTTCAAGAATCTTTGGGGGCCACTAAAGAGCAGATTAGATTGCAAGACTAGGCTTCAGGGGGCTACATTCCTGTCTCATTATATAATGTGTGCATGAGCATTCTTAATTGAATTGGCAGAACCCCCAGCTGTTTACCTCTCTGGAAAAAATGAGAGGAAGGCACTGGGCCTTGGAAAAGGCAGACACAAAGTTGGAGCCTTGGCATTCAGGGAAACAAAAGTTGAACGTAGCCCTGGCTTGCTCTCTCATTTTACCATTCATTTCAGAACTGCTGTGCCCTGAAGTGCCTTTAATGCAATTTCTGCCTTTTGAATGCAAGCCTCACTCACCCATAAGGTCTTTGCAGGGCATCCCTGGGTAGAGATGTTGACTCTGGACATATTGAAGGCTGTTGCCAATGGATTAAATCAAAGAATCCTGCCATAACACTTGAGTAAGATGGGCATGATTCACATGCTTCATCAGCGAAGAAGGAGAAGGAGAAGGAGAAGGAGAAGGAGAAGGAGAAGGAGAAGGAGAAGGAGAAGGAGAAGGAGAAGGAGAAGGAGAAGGAGAAGGAGGAGAAGAAGAAGAAGAAGAAGAAGAAGAAGAAGAAGAAGAAGAAGAAGAAGAAGAAGAAGAAGAAGAAGAAGAAGAAGAAGAAGAAGAAGAAGAAGAAGAAGAAGAAGAAGAAGAAGAAGAAGAAGAAGAAGAAGAAGATGCTACGACGGTGTGCATGTAGAAATATGTGCTACTGCAGGTTACCATTTCTGAAATAAATTCTTAAGTCAGACTTCACGAACCCAGTTATCATCCATCAGCCACCAAGTCATGCATAAATTATGTCTTTTTATTAGTGAAACAGGAAAGGCATAATTATAGCCCGAAATCATATAACTTCATTTATTCCTAAATCAACACCTTCCATATATAACATACATTGACAAATACTATGATTTCACTGCATGTAAGAAATAATTATTTATCCTACTGTAAAAATGCCCAATAGAATAAATGGGCCAAGCAGTGATATTAAGAAAAACCTTGGTTCAATTGCTTCAGGTCCTGCATAGGGAGAAGATCACAGACAAAATTAGATATTGGTCAGTACGTGAAAGATCAGATAGGTCAATACCTTTAATTGAAAACAGTGACATCAATCAATACAATAAATTAAAGATTTATTTCTTGCCATAATTTCTTCTTCCAGACAGACTTCTATGAAAATTAAAATGGAGGGAGAAATGACAAAGGAAATAGTGAGGAGAAGGAAGATGAAGCTCTGATGAATGTAGTAAGGAAGATAAAGGATGAAATGAGCTAGCAGAATAGGGAAAATCCTGCAATAAAGAGTTTTTCAAATATATCTCCAGCAAAAGCATAATGACTAATGGCTTACTTCAAATAAAAAATCTTAACAAATGACCCAGACAAAGCAGAGTAATTCAACTCCTGTTTTGCCTTTTGGATCCAAAGGAAATGGTGATTTGAATAGCATAGATTAGCCTTGAACACAACAGTGGGAGGGTGCAGATTAGTAAAGATGTGGAAAAGGATTTTCTAGGTAATTTGAATGCTTTCAAGTCTCCACACCATGATGAAAGGCACCCTAAAATACTAAAGGAACTGGCTAAAGAACTGTTGGGGTCTGTCAATTATCTGGAGAACTGCAAAGGTACCAGAGGATTGGAGAAGAGTAATTAGTCCCATTCTTCATGAAAAGAAAAAAAGAGGATACTGGTAATTTCTAACTAGTTAGCTTAACATCAGCAACTGGAAACTTGTTAGAGCAAATAACAAAGCAAGCCAGTTTAAGTATCTTAAAGACAATGCTGTGATAGCTAACAGTCAATATAGCTTTGTCAAAATAAGTCACAAGAGACAAACCTCTTCTTCTTTATCAAGAGAACTATTTTATTGGACAAGAGGAATATTTGTTGTCCCCTGTTCCCCCCCACAAATTGCTTCCCCCCACCATGTCAGTTTCTAAAGCCTCAGCTATATATAATACCTTGGTTGTTAGGAATGTTTCCTGTATCATTCTCCTTACTATTTCTCTTAGTTCAGTTAAAATCCAATTTTTTAAAACCCATACTGTGGGTTAGTTTTAACTGAGCTTTATTTCTTTATTTTTAAAGTCAAGAACTCTAAAAATGTATGGTGACTTGTACTCACAGTTCCTACTTACCACTTTAAAATCTTTATTCCACTCCCATCTGTTGATAAGGACAGAACCCAAGGTAGAAGATGTCCTAATGATCAACCTTTTGTAAGTTAAAATTATTCCCAAAACAAGTTATCTTATATGTAGTACTACATATAAGATAACTTGTTTTGGGAATAATAGATGTCTGGGTATTTAGGAAATAATAGATGTCTGTGTATTTGAAAATCTTCCATCACAATCATTTCATGTTTTTTGAAGTTTCAGTTATCTGCCTATAAATAAACCTTCCTCTATCTTTTCTGACTTATATGGTAGTCTGTTACTTTACCCTTTTATCTTAATCTAGGTACTTCCAACACTCATGTTATCATCAGTCCAGTGGATCTCTGTATTGGTAAATTCATTCCTCATACACAATGCTGTACTTCCTCCACATAATGTTTCCTGTATCTCTTAACAAGGGTTATCCATCAAGCCCTATATGTTCCACCATGTATCTGTAATCCTTATTACATCATATTTATCTTTGTACCTCATGATTTCCACCTCAACTTGCTTGTTGCCAATATTTTGTAAATTAAAGAGAGAGAGAGATCAGATTCCCTAAATTCAGCCTTTCTTTTCTTTTATGGCTGTGTTTCCTTTGTTTATTTGTTGAAATAGTAATTTCCAAAACATTTCACTTTGCTGCTGTATTTAACCTGTTACCAATTATACCTATAGCCTTACACATACACTCGTTTGTACTTTGGTTCAAAGTCCTCCTGATCAGGTTAGCCAGCCAGTGTTGTCAAAATTATACTTTGCTTTTTTAATGAGATGAATTCCATCACAGGAAAGCAGCTCATTCTCTCTTGGTTTAGAGATTTAAACTTTTGTTGTTTCTACCAACAGTATAAGCTTTGGATCGTTTTCTCAACGAATAAACAAACAAGTATGTTTTTTACTCATTTGTTTAATTGGATTCTCTATCTAATTTTAGAATATATGTGCAAAATATGTCATGTTTTAGGTCATATTTACAGTATACAAAAATTCAAAAGGGCACACAAACCTTTAAGCATCACTGTATCTATATTAGAAAGAATTATGTACCATCTCTACATTATTATTCTCATGATTTTTCTAGAAATTTTGAAGGAAACCAACAGTTCTACATAGAATTGTGACACAAGAAATGGCTGTTATACTTGTAGATAAAATCAAAATATTTGTTCTCATCTTTACTAGCTCAGTTAGCTTTAAATCACTGTTTTAAAAAAACCCACTATCCAAGTATTATAGACTGAATATCTAACTAGCTGACTATTGCTTACCTTACAAATAAGCCTTGTTGTTCAGAATTCTTTCAGGTCACAGTGACCATGATCTAAGCAACATAGCAAATGGAAAAGGAAGAGGGAGAGATGCCATATATATTATTATCCATCCTTGTTAAAAAGAAGGCAAGTTGCTTTTTAAAAAAAAGAAAATAGTAACAATAGTAATAGTAGCAGTAATGGATTTGTGGGTGGCTTACCATAATTTTCTAACAGGAAAATGGACAAGAATATTCTTTAAATAGACTGTTAAATGTATGTAAGTTAAGGGGCCCAGCACATCTCTAAGAACAGTGCATTCACAGAAAAATCCTGATCCATGTCTTCTTACCTCTTGCAGAGGGAGAACTCTAAGCAGATTATAATTAATCTTGCTTATGCAAACTGTGCCATTTGTTTATGCAGCTATATTGTATTCTGTAGTTTTCTGTACCAAGAGAGGTAGTACCAACAGCAGCAAACAACAACAAAAACAGATGTATAAGCTGCAATGATTTTCCCATTGCAAAAGCAGCCCATGACCACCACCCACATCAAAAGTCTATCAGAACAATATGATTTTTGCAGCCTTGGGAAAAGCAAGCAGATAATTCTTTCCTGGGCCCCAAAGGCAAAGAGTTCCATAATATGGGAAAGACATTAAGAAGACATACCTCCAAGCTCCCATTCTTTCAATTAGTAGTCCCTTCCAGGAAGAATGCACAGGACAGGCATGATTTGAACAGAAGAAATGATCTTATGAGTATATGGGTGTCCAGTTCCTATTATAGTACAGCATGCCTCCAACTTACAAACTACTTTCTCATTAAGCCTCTGCAATCCTAAAGGAGCAAGTACTATTGAACTGATCCAATTTGGTGTAGTGGTTAATGTGCTGGACTAGAAACTGACAAAGTATGAGGTATAGTTCTCTTACTTAGGCAGAGAAGCTGGTTGGATGGGTAACTTCTAACCAGAGATTCTCTGGCTGCACAGGGTTGTTATGCAGAAAATAGGAGGAGGAGGAGGAGGAGGCATTATGGATACTGCCTTGAGTCGTACAAAATATAGGTGGGAAATAAATCTCATCAGGGATGTGATTCAAATATTTTTACCGTTGGTTCAGTGGGCGTGGCTTGATGTGCACTTTGCGCAGGGACAGAGGCTTTCTAACTCACCTCCTGCAAGCCTGCATGATCCCGGTGGCTTCAGCAGCTGCCACAGAGCACTCTTCTGTGCCGTGCAAAGCAGCTGCGCTTCAAAAGCAGAGGATAAAGGTGAGTATGTGAGCCTGGCTGGGCGGGTGGGTCCAACAGCAGAGCAGTGAAGAGAACCAGTTAGGTCTCCACTGCTCATCGCTGCTACCGGCTTGGCAGAACCGGGCCGAACCAGTAGAATATCACCACATCAATTTTTTTTTTATTGAGAACTGTTATTAGATTCATATAGGCTCATATAGCTTCAACAGCATGAAGCTCTATCACTGTAGTATTAACTGCAATTCCTTCTTAGACCCAGTTATCCTTGTGCTTGATATTTCTAAGTGTTGTGAATGAATAAATGTTAAATAAAGTTATCTTGAGCTTGAAGTCAAGTGCAGGGTTCTGGCCCTGCACTTCTGATTGGCTGTTAATGGCAAGATCGGATTGGTCCGTTCAGGATAATCTGGTTGGCCATTAACAGGCCATTCTCATTGATTAACGGAGCTAGCGCTCCCGGATTGCTATTGGCTGAATAGTTAATAAGTTGCCTATATAAGGAAGGCTATAGCAGCCCTCCAGTTTGAGCTGTCACACCATGTAAATAAAGAGTTTGAAGTTCACTGTTACTACCGGCTCGTCTCCATTATTCGCACCCATGCTCCAGACTTAACACTGGTGACGAGGATGGGATGTGGAGACGTCAGAACTGACTAAACAATGAAGAAGACAACCGCGCACGTGGCTGAAATGCACAACGGCGGAACCATGTCCAGCTGCATAGTACCACCCACTCCGTTTGACCCAGCACAAGAGGACTGGGAGTCCTACATGGACCGTTTCCAAATGTTCTTGGAAACGAATAATCTGAAGGATGCCACAACTGGGAAGAAACGGGCGGTATTCCTGATGCATTGCGGGCCGAGCGTATTCAAGATGGCCAAGGTGCTAGCAAAACCAGCTGAAGTAAAGGCCATGGACTGGGACGTCCTCGAACCGCTACTAAGGGCCCACTATGCACCGACCGTTCCAACGCTCGTAAGACGGCACAAGTTCTACCAAAGAAACCAGTGGAAAGGAGAAAGCGTTGCCGATTTTGTTGCAGACCTCCAAAACTTGGGAGGCCTCTGTGATTTTGCCAACCTAGAAGAGGCCTCGAGAGACCGAGTAGTTCTAGGATTAGATGCTCTAAATGTGCAGAGCAAAATAATGGCTAAGGGCGACATTAGCCTTGCCGATGCCATCACTGAGGCTATGGCAGTGGAAGCAACCAAGAAGTTGGCTGCCCAACTACGCCGAAATCGCGCTCCAACACACCAACCAGCTGGCGAACGTTTATCTAAGTCAGAAGGACAGCTTTCGACGGTCCACCATGAGGACCTCTCTTCGTCGTCAGACAGCAACGAAGAAGAGGTCCATCGACTGCAGTCCGATCGGGACCGTTACCTGAAGTCCCAGCAACCGTGCGCTGGCTGCGGGGCCAACCATTACCATTCTGATTGCAAATTCCGCGACGCGCTCTGCCATGAGTGCGGGAAACGAGGCCATATCGGACGGGTCTGCAGAAGTCTCCTCGGATGCAGACCTCGAAGGGGGCCAATCTTTGCCAATCGACAGGAAACCGTCCTGTAAGGCGAGAACCAGCAAACCACTCCTACAGAAACTGACCCGTGAATCACCTAATGAGACGAGAAGAGGCTCACCAAACACTCACTATCAGCCCCGCCTCTTCATTGGATGCCAAGAAAATTCGAGTTAAAGTGGACATCGAAAATCAGCCTTGCCAAATGGAAGTTGACTCGGGATCGTCTCTTTCAATGGTCTCCTGGAAGACCCTCAAGCAACTCATCCCCACTATCCGATGCCAAGAACTTCAATTCCAAAGGCTCGTGTTAAAGGACTACCAGGGGAACCGGATTCCAGTCATAGGATCCAGTCGATTCCGGGTTTCGTTCAAGAACCGCACAGCGTACTTACCCCTGACGGTGATCGACAAGGACCGGCCTAGCCTGTTAGGCCTGCAATGGTTCGCACCACTCGGCATTAAAATGGCAGGCATTAATCGAATCGGCAGCAGTGACTGGGAGGAAGACCTCACCCATGAATTCAAGGACGTCTTCACGGAAAAGCTAGGTGAGTACAAGGGGACCCCAATATCTTTTAGCCTTAATCCAAAGATAGCTCCCATCCGCCTTAAGCTTCGTCGAGTTCCGTTTGCACTACAGCCGAAAATCGACGAACAGCTTGATAAATTGATAGCCCAGGGAGTGTTAAAGCCAACCGATCACTCTCCCTGGGAAACCCCAATCGTGACTCCAATTAAGCTGGACGGCTCTATTAGAATTTGTGGGGACTACCGAGCCACCCTAAACCACGCCCTGCAACAAAATCCATATCCGGTCCGGTGGTGCAACACCTCCTCCATTCCCTGGGGGGTGGAAAAGTCTTCGCTAAACTAAACTTAGCTCAGGCTTATCAGCAACTGCCGGTTGATGAAAAAATGGCACAGGCACAGACAATTGTAATGCACTGGGGTGCCTTTAAGTGTATGCAACTCCAATTCGAAGTCAGTGTAGCCCTGGGGATCTTTCAGAGCCTAATGGAGAGACTTTTGCAGGGGATCAAAGGCGTTGTCCCCTACTTTGACAATGTGCTCATTGCTGCCCCCACTCCAAAAATCTTACGGGATCATTTAAGACTGGTTTTACAAAAATTCCAAAAAGCAGGCCTTAAGGTGAAGAAAAATAAGTGCAAACTGTGTACAGATCGTGTTGAATTCTTAGGGTACTTAATTGACAGTCAGGGTATTCACCCTACCGATAGCAAATTGAGAGCAATAAAAAATGCTCCCAGACACCGGAACAAGGCCGACCTCCAGGCATTTTTAGGCCTCATCAATTTCTATAACGTATTCTTGCCGCACAAGGTGACTGTTGCTGAATCTTTACATCGCTTACTAGATAAAAAAGCCAATTGGGTATGGGGTCATAGAGAAGAGCAGGCATTCCGTAATGTAAAAAAACTACTGACTTCTGACACTGTACTAATGCAGTACAATGAAACCTTACTGTTAAATATCACATGTGATGCATCGCCTTTCGGAGTGGGCGCCATTTTGAGCCATGTATTGCCTAACGGTAGCGAAGCCCCTGTTGCTTATTTTTCAAAAACACTCTCGAAAACCAAGCAAAATTATAGCCAGATCGATAAAGAAGCCCTGGCAATTGTATCGGCTGTTAAAAGATTCCATGAGTATTTGTACGGCCGGGCTTTTACTATAGTGACTGACCACAAACCATTGCTGGGGATAATCGCTGGGGATAAGCCAACTCCCTACATACTTTCTCCCAGGATGACCCGCTGGTCAGAATTCTTGGCTGCCTACCATTATCAGCTACAATACCGCCCCAGTAAAGCCATTCCTCACGCCGACGCGTTGAGCCGTGCACCGCTTCCAGAAACCATCAACAATCCTGCACCAATGATGACAACGTTGCAAATCGAGACACTTCATATGCCGCCATTAACTGCCCGTGATATCGCGAGAGAAACAAAATGCGACCCCATCTTAGCATGAGTCCTCATGTGGGTAGAACACGGATGGCCATTGGACCAAGTACCAGACAACTTCGCACCATTCAAAAGTCATCAAACAGAGTTGTTTTCTCAAAAGGGCTGTATCATCTGGGGCAATAGAGTCGTTATCCCAGAATGACTCCAACTACTCAGAACTTTGCACGATGGCCACCCTGGCATCGTTCGCATGAAGGCCCTCACACGAAGCTATGCGTGGTGGCCAGGCATCGACAGACAAATTGAATCGTGGGTCAAAACTTGCCAGAGATGCCAAGAAGTAAGCAACGCTCCACCAAAGGCAACCCCAACCGAATGGGAGACACCGCGGGGACCCTGGTCCCGTATCCATCTAGATTTTGCTGGGCCGACCAAAGGCCACACATTCTTGTTAACCATCGATGCCTACTCAAATTGGCTCGAGATTCACCAAATGAGGAACACGACCACCGAAGCGGTCATCAAAAGACTGGAAAGACTGTTTGCAACCCACGGATTACCAGACGTTCTGGTATTCGACAACGGGCCCCA
This sequence comes from Hydrophis major, assembly GCA_033807585.1. Classification (NCBI taxonomy): domain Eukaryota; kingdom Metazoa; phylum Chordata; class Lepidosauria; order Squamata; family Elapidae; genus Hydrophis; species Hydrophis major. The sequence goes on from CM066328.1 coordinate 127,188,697, forward strand.
ATTTACCGTGCTGTCTTTTGAGCAGTACCTGGCTGACCGCGGTATCTGACATGCGCTCACTTCACCTGCTCACCCTGCAGCCAATGGTAGGGCTGAGCGCATGGTACAATTTGTCAAGAAAACGCTACAAAAAATGGACTACGACAACATCGACGAGAAAATCAACCGAAACCTTTTTCTACAGCACATCACACCTCACAGCGTCACCAACAAAACTCCCGCTGAGCTGCTAATGGGACGAAAGCTCTGCTCCTACCTCGACCAATTACACCCAGCCTACGAACCGGAAAAACCACTCGGATCCAGCAGCTGATGCCGTACCTTCCAGGTAGGCGATTTAGTATTCGCTAAAAACTTATCGGACGATCCGCTATGGGTAGAAGCGACGGTAATCTGCGTAACCGGCCCAAGATCATACCTTGTACAGTGCCCTGACGATAGACTTTGGAAGTGCCAACTATGATCGCGGCTGCAGTCACACAATTCCGAACTCCCTTATAACCAAACTGAGGGGGGGGAGATACAGAGGAAGACGAATTTCAACTAGAGGAAAATGTTTTCGAAGGGAACGATAGTGGAACAAAAACACAGGAACAGGAGCCAGGGATGGGAGTGAGTTCACCTCAGGGAATTACCGAAGATATTGGTGACAATGGAAACGCGAACTCTGAATCAGAGGCACCCCTTTCGCCAAACAACGATCTACCTCAACAAGAGTGCAGCCAAATGCCAGGTGCACAGCAAAAATCAAAAAGACTAATAAAACAACCGTCCTACCTCAAGGACTATATGACCGCGCCCCGTAAGCAGAAGCCGGGGGAAAGGGGTGTTGTGAATGAATAAATGTTAAATAAAGTTATCTTGAGCTTGAAGTCAAGTGCAGGGTTCTGGCCCTGCACTTCTGATTGGCTGTTAATGGCAAGATCAGATTGGTCCGTTCAGGAGAATCTGATTGGCCATTAACAGGCCATTCTCACTGGTTAACAGAGCTAGCGCTCCCGGATTGCTATTGGTTAAATAATTAATAAGTTGCCTGTCTAAGGAAGGCTATAGCAGTCATCCAGTTCGAGCTGTCACACCATGTAAATAAAGAGTTTGAAGTTCACTGTTACTACCAGCTCATCTCCATTATTCGCACCCATGCTCCAGACTTAACACTAGGCTTAATTACTTCCCTACAAAAAATTTGTGGTGAAAGTACAGGTTACATATTATATAAACAAATAACTGCACATATTGAGAAGCTAGTGAGCATATGCAGGCTTGTAAGATAAGTCAACTTTCTCCAAACAGAGAACAGCCTACTATGGACCCGGACAGCCATACAAAACAGCCTTCCTCACAGAACTTAATATTTGAGCCAATTTTGTCTTCCAGTAAGAATCCAACCCTTGGTTTGTCCAACTGTCTGAAGTCATCAGATGTCTTAGAGCAATGAAGAAAAGCACTGTGTTCCCTTCAGGAAAGCCAGATCTATTTTTAAATGCTTAATAAGAAATAGAAGAAACTTGGGTTAGCCAAAAGAATGAAAATAAATGGGCCTTCTTCTCCCCACAGTCCCCAGCTGCTTAGTTGAAAAATGCATGGTTTGGGTTTGCCTGCAGGTGATTGTTTCATATCAACTCAGACATTTTGTTGTTATAATCTAAACCAAAGGGGAGAGATTTAAATAGATGTCTCCATAGTTTCCTCACTTGCAGTGTTTGTTTTTCTAATCAAGGAGGAATCTGGTCAGGGGTGGCATAGTGCTCACTATCTCAGTAATCACCATTCAGGACTTGATTGTAAAATACAAAGACCACACAAGGAACAAAGCAAGCTAATAATAGCATGAACACAATGATTGCTCCAAGACAAGGCATTTTATGGTTATTAGTCTGGCCAGGATTAGGCTACAGTGATATACAACTGCATTCTGATAAAATAGGAGGGAGGAATCACTTAATTTAGCCATTGCCATCCATCTTTAGTCTACTGAGAAGGTGCTCAAAGGCACCAGTGGTTGCAGGGATTCCTTTGCATCTAACTGACCTTTCTGGATGATTGTCAAAAAGAAACTACTTACTGAAAGATAGCAATGATCTCAAAAGTAACTCCAGAAATGGAATAAAAGAAGCAGCCCATCAGATTAGTTTGGCCACTGTATCACACTGGCTCTAAAATGCCTAAAAGAGATTTCCTTTGGTGATTGGTCAGATGGAAGAACATTAGGAAAAGATATCTAGAACTTTTCATTTTATTTTACACTACCGCACAATGTAGTGTGGATCTTAGCAATATAACGCAGATGAAATGAAACATTACACTAGTATGCAGTGTAAGGCTTCATTTTATCTGCCTTATACTGTAAAGAACGTTCTCATTTTAGGAGCCCAAACTTGGAAGAAATAATTGTCCACAGATGACTGCCAATGTGTGAAAACAACAGAGTGTATTGTATATTTCCACAATATATTGCCTTCTGAGCTTCACATGAACTTTCATGGTTTTTTAAGGATGTTTCTATACTACCTCTCTAACAACTACATTTTAAAGCATTCAGAAAATCCTACAAACTTTGCTGTATCTATAGAAATCTACAGTTTTATGTCTCACATCTATTGCGTTATTTTGTTTCTGAAGAAAGCTATGAAAACAAAAAAAAGCAATTGTTACCTTGTTTCCAGAATTATTTTATTTATCAATTTATTATATCCTTCTCTTTCTGTGATGTCCACAAGAGCATAGTAGGTGTGGTAGTGTATTGGTTTGATTGCAGTATTGCAGGCTGATTCTGCCCACTACCAGGAGGTCGATCCTGACCAGCCCAAGTCTGATTCAACCTTTGGTCCTTCCAACAAATTCAGTAAAATGAGGTCCCAGATTGTTATGAGTAATGTGCTGACTCTGTAAATTGCTTAGAGAGTGTTGTAAATCACTATGGAGTGGTATATAAATCTAAGTTCTATTGCTATCATTAAATCAGTCCATCCAACCCTTAGGGTAATGGCATTCTTTCAAGATTAACCCATGTGTTCAATGGTTTAGTTTTGTTACTTTTATTTGTCTCATTCTGAGCTACTAGGGAAACCCAGCTTAGTCTGAATGAAAATTGAATTGTCATCATCCCAATGTATGAATAGCCATGTTTCAAGAGGGCAGCATCTATCCCATTCTACTATAATCTGCCTCAAGATGACCATCACCAAAGATCAGCCATAACTTGTTTTGGGGAGAAGACAGACAGGAAAATAACATGCAGATTTATTTTAATTACTGGGTAGCTACCAACAATGGAGAAACATCTGCATAAAACTTATTGCTCCTAGATTGTTGCTAAGAACATGGTGTCTTGTCTTTCTTCTTCAATTAAAACTTCTTCTAATAATATTGCTGTACAATGTCAAGTTGAAGGAAACCAGTTCCTAAGAGGGGAAAAAAAGAGGCCCCACACCTTCTAAGGTTACTAAAACCATTTACTTACAAATGATAATATTGTTGTGTCCAGTTCTTAAACATTTCCTGAAAGATTGTGAAAAAGGTGCCTATTTTGGGGACAAGCCAACATTTTGTTTATATTTGTGTGTGTGTGTGTGTATGTGAGAGAGAGAGAGAGAGAGAGAGAGAGAGAGAGATGTTTAATACTACTGAATTTTCAGAACTTCAGTGGTTAATTCCTCCAAGAATAATAAAAACAGAACTTGAACAGAAAAGAAAGGAAAGTTTACTTCTGGAAAACAGTGCTAGTGTTATATGTTCTGCAAAGATGTTTACCACACACTCTGATCACATAACTGATCGATCTGTTGTAGCACGTACCATATGCTGGAGAGATACAGCAGATGCATAATTGGCCTGATATCATGTCATAAAAATATGTAAATGCAAACAGATGTTTGTGAAACAAATTAGCCAAAATGAAGTTTTGTTCATATCAAGTGAAATGCATAATTTTGTTACAGTGGGAACTGGCACAGGCTTGTCTTGCTTCTTTCTGAACTATCTCTAACTTTCTGGGTCTGCTCCATAGGCCACAGAAATCAATAACATGAATCACATTTGCTTTAGTGGGCTTTGGAGGAGGAGGGGACCAAATTTCCATTGTGAAGGGTGCAAGTGCTTTGGCATGGCTGGTTTAACTTGCCAGTTGGAATTCATTGTATAGGTCCATTGTCATTGTTTTTGTAGATGAGCCAAACCATAACTGTAAATTCAGCAATTTGGAAGAAATGGGTAAGCATTTGTAAGCACGTGAAATGAAATGTTTCAGGGTATTCACCTTTACCTGTGCATCTATAAATCAGTTGATAATAATTTATAAACTGTGATAGATGCTGTTAAGTACTTGGACATGGGTCGGAGTAAATGGAGACAGCCTCTGAATAGTGACTTTCAGTTCTTTATTAGCATAGTGACTTCTGAAAACAACAACAGTGAACTCTGCCTTATATAGGCAACCCTTGTAAGAATTGTCCAATAGTGAGCTATGAACACTAGCTCTTTTAACCAATAAGAATCCTCTGTTAAGGGCCAATCAGATTCCTTAGAACTAACCAATCCGATCTGGCCGCCTAACAGCCAATCAGAAGTGCAGGGCCAGAACCCTGCACTTTACCCCAAGCTCATACTTTATTAACTATGGTACATACACAACAGCTGCTTCCTACATGAAAGAGATTTTCACATGTAAAATCTAAATTGTTTTTTGATAGTGGTATAAATCTTCCACTGGCCATGGCGCATGCCATATGGTGCATGGAGTAATCTTTATTCCACATCACATCAATTCGAGTTGGCCCAAAACAAATTCTGTACTAATAACAGAATTCCCTAAAAGTGCTAAAAAAAAAAAATACAATAAAGATCATGGACAATTTTCTGATATTACGTGAACATCTGTAGGATGCATATTTCTTAATATAAGAGGTATTACCATTCACAATGAGCTAAGAGCACATCAAAAATTCAAAAATACTTTTTGTTTTACAAAGAAGCAGTCTACACTTGATTCTTGCCCATTAGAAAAGTAAAGTTTTCCACTATTTCAAGACTTGCATTTTTGCAACTGAAGCTTCCTTCAGCTGAAGAGCAAAGGGCTACTTCCTTTAGCTCCGTTTCGTTTCAATCTAGCTCAGTGGCAGAAGTGGCCAATTGTATACTAGATTTGGACTCTCCACCTGTTCTTTAAATCAAAGACCAGCCATGACACCATGAATAAAATGGTTTTCTTTCTGCTGCTACATATTGTTATAGGGAGGAAAATAGTCTTATTTTATTGTAGACATGTAAAGTTAAAATAATTTCCTGTTTTTGAGAAGGAGGAGGAGGAGGAAGTGGAGGAGACAAATTCTTATCATGATCATCATCACCAGCAGTGGAATCCTACCTGTTCCGCTATCAGTTTGGTGATCATGCGTGAGTGCAACTTTCCCGACACCAACTGAGGCCTGCAGCACCAATCGGTTGAGAGAATAAAGAAGAGAAAAATGCAAGGGTGGGTGGGTGGGAGGGCTGATCCTGTGCTTTTCTCTTCTTTCTCCTCTCAGCTGATGGTCAAGGCTTTTTTCCCATCCTCTCAGCGGATCCTTGGAGGCTTTTTTTACTACCAGTTTGGCCAAACCAGTCTGAACTGGTAGCATACCACCACTGGTCACCCATGCAGCACTGCTGATAAACTCTATTTACCAAAGAAAACAAGTGGGTATGGAATGTTAAAAGTCCATCAAAGAGTTGAAGAGGAAAAGTGGCATTGGAAGAATATCTAAAGCAGGGGTATCCAACCTTGGCAACTTTAAGACTTGTGGACTTCAACTCCCAGAATTCCTCATCCCCTGTGCATCATGCCCGGCCACATACATTGGACAGAGCAATAGAAGAATAAGTACCCGCCTGAATGAACACAAAAATGCAGCCAAAAAGCTGGAACACACTTCCTCACTAGTCCAACACATGGAAGCCAGAGGTCATAGCATCAACTTCAATGGCACCAAAACTCTAGCCACTATAGAAAATCCCAGCCACAGAATCATCAGAGAAGCCATAGAGATTGAGAAAAGACCAGAAAGCATGAACAGAAGAGATGATTCCACCAGGCTGTCAATCATTTGGAAGCTGCATTTACAAACAAAAAAATCTCCACACCACAAGCCAGGCAAACACCTGGGCACAAACAGATCCCCCCCCCCCGATACCTCCAGCTCAAACACACCCCAACCAGGCACCCAGATGAAACCTAGCTTCCTAACTAATGATAGTCGTCCATTTACCCGGAGCCAAGCTGCACTAAAGGCCTCCAATAAAGTAACACAATGTTGCCAGCCAATCAAGATACAAAAAGAGCCAAAAAACAGACAGAAGATATCAGAAACACCAATCAAGCGGAACACAGCAAACTCCAAGACCAATAAACACAGACCAAGACTCCCAACCAATCAGGATGAAGAAAAAACCATTCTGTCACAGCAATAGGCTGCCCCAAATTTAAATCTGAAACCACTGCAAAAGTCTGACTCATAGATGAACACCATACAGAAGCCTGATGATGGCAGATGGGATTCTGCCGAAACGTTGCTACAACTTTAAAAGCACAACTACAATGACGTGGGAAAATACCCGAACAAAGCTGAATGCCATACATGTAAGGACCCGTGAAAACTTTAGAAAACAAATATATATATATATATGTAGGTCAAGGTGTGTTCGGATCTTTTCCCATGTAAGATTAAGAGTATCTTGGCGACGTTTCGGTGAGGTCCCACTCGCCATCCTCAGGCTGGTGCTTGGCTTCATGCCAATGCAAGCAGTGTGTGATCAGAGCTGCGGTCTCTCTATAAATACTGGTGGTGGGGGCTGGTGTGCTGGGCTGGTTGGCTGCACTGCTGCCTTTTGATTGGTTGATGAAGTTGATGTTGGTATAATGGGCTGTGTGATGGCCTTGTGAGTTTTGTGGTGGAGATATCCTGGATCTTGTGCTGTAATCTCCTGGGTCATTTGTTTTGTAGTGATCTTTTTTCCATTAGCCTTTCGTGTTTTAAGGGCTTGGGTAATGGGTTGTATGATGGGCTTGTGAGTTCTTTTGTTGTGGTATTCTGGGTCCTGTGTTTTAATCTCCTGGGTCATTTGTGTTTTGATCTCTTTTCCATTAGCCTCTCGTGTTTTAATGGCTTGAGTAATGGATTGTGTGATGGGCTTGCGAGTTCTTTTGTTGTGGTATCTTGGGTCCTGCATTGTAATCTCCTGGGTCATTTGTGTTTTGATCTCTTTTCCATTAGCTTCCTGTGTAGTAACAGCTTGGGTAATGGATTGTGTGATGACCTTGTGAGACTTATTGCTGTGGTATCCTTGGTCTTGTGCTGTGATATCCTGGGTCATTTGCTGTGTTGCAACTTCTTGAGTTCTTGTGGTGTAATTTCCTGTGTTTTCTGATGTGATATCCTGAGTGGGTGGCTGTGATGTAGCATTCTGGGTTTTAGTCTGGCTTCGAGTTTGGGGTCTGGGTCTTGTTCTTGGCATGTGTCAGCTTGTTTGGTTTTGGGGTCGGCGGGTGCGACCACTGGCGAAGCAGCCGTGGTCTGTTTTCTGGATAGTGCTTGGGCCTGCGTCTGATGAGGGGGATTGGCGGTGGTGTCCCGTGTTGTTTTGGTCTGGTTTTGGTTTTTGTGGCTGGGACTCATTTGTTGGTGAGGGCTAGCTTCCAGATGTCTGGTAGGCAGGAGGTATCATCCCATCTATTCATGTTATGAATATATGTATGGTATTCATGTTAAATAACATGAATAGACGGGACGATATACACACACACATTTTACAGCATATATTGAGCAATGGTTAATTTTTTTCTTTATCATTGACGTGATCTGCCTTGTTACAATAACTCCTTCATTCTTTTAATGTTTTAATTTCTCTATATAGTTTGTGATTAAATGCACATCTTCTGTCTTTTCCATAACTAATCCAAATATATCAAATATTACCTTTTCTTTAACCACTCATACCAAATGTTCTATATTTCATAATAGTCACTATCTTGTTTATTTTGCTATAGTTTTTATTACCTGTTGTTACTGGACACCAAGTTTCCCCTACCTGGGTCTAGTACTATCAGTACTTCTGAATTCATGGTATCATTAATTTTCACAGTAACCTGTTTTGTAAAGCTAGGCATCCAGATCCTTTTCTCCTCAATGTTCTTTGCTGACCCAGAATGTCAAAAGACCAAGTGTTCAAAGTCTGCTGCCAAATTGGTCACATTCCTTACTCTGACTGGAAATCCTATTAACTCATTTTAAAGGACCAGAACTCCAAATTATATAACTACAACATTTTTTACTGTTTTCACCAAATATGCGTTAATTCTGTGAATTATGTAATCAGATCACCATTTAACTTAAAGGGTGTGCATGGATATCTTCTGTGTTTAGAAGACCTGGGCTATATTTCTATAAAATGTTGTTGCCTGCCATGTTTAAGAACCTACTATAGTTCTTCAGTAATTGTGAGAGGGCACAGGAATTGGGTTTCTCAATAAATGCAATAGGGCTGATTCTGGGAGTTACAATTGTTAAAGACCAATGCAGTAAGGCACCCCAGGGCTGGGATTCTACCGGTTCGGACCAATTCAGGCAAACTGGATGTTAAATTTGCATCTGGTTCACTGAACTGGTATTTGAACTGACCAGCTGGTCCTGCCCACCCCACCTCACCCCTCCCAGGAGTCTCCACACGGCCCATTTTCGATGCAGGTAAGTGCAGGGTCTGCATGGAGGGTCTGGGAGGGGGGAATGGGCCCTCTAGAGGGCCTCCTGAGCCTGGGGGAGGCCATTTTTGTCCTCCCAGAGGCCCGAGGGAAGCTTCTGAATGCTTGGGAAGGCAAAAAATGGCCCTCCCGGAAGTTCGAATCTGTTAGGAATCTGTCCACCAATTAGTTGGATTGGCAATGTATAAACCAACAATGTATGTTTGTAGCTTTAAGACAAAGTTACTGTATTGATTTGTACTATGTTCTGATTGGTTGATTGTATTGTGAATTGTCATAAGAGGGAGCTAGAGATCATGGCTTGCTCTCTCTGACATTCTGTTTCTCTGACATTCTGTTGCTATCTAAGGTTCTCTGCTCTGCTTATACTTTGTTATCTTTGTTTACTGGAAATGATAAAGGCAACCAGTAAGAAGACTTTGTAATTGGATATTCTTTGGATTGTAAAACATATATGACCTGGACCGTTTATTGGACTGTGCTATTTCTTAAAGTAAACTTTAACTCAATTTAGTGTAGCTGTGTGTGGGTGAATAATTATTCATAACTACTCTCATAAATGTTTCCATGTGCATATCCTTGTTACTCAAGGGTTATTCTGTACATATCATAACATCACCCACCATGGCCACATCCACTCAGCAACTGGGCAGTGAACTGTTTGCTGGGATTTTTGAATCCCACCCCTGAAGGTACATATGATCCTACCATTCTGTATGTATGCAGAAATCCTATGAGCAAGAAGTTAATTTTAGGGAGCAAACAAATGTGTGTTTCTAAATGCCTCCTATTTACTAAGTGAATTGCAAGCTGATCTGACAAGACTTTGACCATCATCAGTCAGAATGAAAACCAGAATATGGTTTCTTTTCTTATCTGGACCCAAAGAAATTAATTTCATGCAAACTTTTACATAATTTATCTGGTAAATAATTCAGTATCTCTTCCATAAAATATTTAATGTCTCTTCTGTTAATTATTCTATCTTACCTATACCATATGTTCCTATAATTTCTCCTTTTATCTAGAGCTATCCGAATTGTAGGCTATTATTTTCTCTCCTGAGATTTGGAGTATTTTTTTTCAGTGAACACATTGTCTTTGTTGGTCTTTCACCAAAACATGTGTGGTGGTGTTGGAGTCATTCCTTTGTCACTTTGTGATGTTGGGCACACACGGATCCCATATCTGTCCAGCCATGACTTTACTCCATGCTCAGTGACTTATCACACTCGCTATGTCCTAAACATTCCACAAGTGCCAAAAACAGTAAAGGAGAACAATGGGAAAGAAAGAAGGCTGCAGCTGCTCTGTAGTGGATTTCAAGATAGTGTAAACCAGCGGTCGCCAACTGGTGGGCCACGGCCCAATGATGGGCTGTGAAAAAATTTGGTGGGCTGCAGAGAAATCTCACCCCCAGAGCACCCCCCCCCAAAGCAATTAATCCAAGCTGCACAGAAACACAAGGCTGCGCAGACCACGTGGCCTATGGGAACCATCCCCATAGGGCCCACCACTCCTTACCCAGCAAACTTGCCTGCTAAATTGCTATTTTTCCTTTTTCCGACCATTATCTGTTCTGCTGTGCTGGAAGATTTAGATTAACTAGGAAGCAGGAAATGGTTGGATTTCTTGCTTTCTAGCTAGTCTTTAGATCTTCAGCTCTGCTTTTAAGCACAGCTGAACCTCCCTTAGGACTGAAGGTTCTGTTATTCAGTGCAGACTCACAGCAAGCAAATTTGAGAGAATGAGCTAGCTGATGGCAGATAGATAAATCACTGAATGATTCTGTGAGCAACTCAATCTGCCTGCCTACTTTGCCTGATTTTGGGTAAAAGTTGCTATTTTTTAAATAAAAAATTCAGTATTTATATAAATATTTATAATATTTATATACAAGCCATGGCCAGCCAGTCACATGACCACTAAGCCACACCCACAAATTAGGCCACACCTACGGAACCAGTTAGTCCCTGGGATTTATAATTATGAGTTTGGTAGTCCCTGAGGTCCAAAAGGTTGGTGACCCCTGGTGTAAACTGTATAATAGCCTGTTCTTCAATCCTGAGGGATATCATGCACATACAGACACTTTCCAATAGTGTAGCTGACTGCTCCACCAGCCACTTTCATTCTTTTCTAATCTGCTTCATACTGAAGCTTCTTTCTCTCTCTTTTTCACATTGTGATTCTCCTTCTCTTGAATGTGCAGTTCCATTTCTTCATGCTCATGTTTTCAACAGGTTGCTGAATGCTTAGTTGAAGTATCATCAGAAGTAGCTTCCATAAAAAACAACATAGTTTCTGTTTGAAGGAAATAACTTATCTAATGGACTCAGTGTTAACCCAACAGACATTAGCCACAGTGTCACACTGGGCACACTGTGAAAAATATCTAAATGGATATGAAGAAAATTATATGAAATTATATATTGGGGGTGTGTGGATACCTTCAATTCATTGTTTGACTCCTGGCAATTGTTGAATTAGTTCTTGCAGTCTCTTAGCAGCTTTTTGGAAGTGCTTTGCCATTGCTGTCTTGCTAGGACTGAAAGACAATGACCATTCCAAGACTATTCAGACTATCTCCCCCTAATGTGGGACTAGAATTCACCATCTTCTGGTTTCTAGGCCAGTGTCTTAACCATTACACCAAACAGGCACTCTTGTTAAAATTCCATATATGCATTTACTTTTTATAGAATTTACGGTAATTAATTCTGCAGCAACTAAAATTACACATTGCAATTCAATACCATAAAATATGTATAATAATAAAAGTACAGTTATAGATTATATATATATAGAATATATTCATTCTGCATAGATTTTTTTTCCCATGAATGCCCCCAATATTTTATGCTTTCATGGTACTGTATCAATAACTCACTAAGATTTCTAGCTTACTAGTATGTTTCTATAACTTGTATAAGTTTGGTGATTTTTTTTTTTCAGTTTGGTTTTGTTTCCTAGCAGTAGATATTTACTGTAAATATAAGAGTGTAAAAACAGTTGAGCCCAGTACACTTTTATTGGAGGGGACTAACCATTGCAAAAAGTTAGTTTATTGTAATATAATACAAATAAAGAACATGGAACTTCACTTTTTCCGTGGTGTTAATAAACTGCTACTAGGAGGTAAACCTTACTTAAGTAGATGCTTATGTATAGTTATGCCTGCGGTAAATTATAAGGGCCCATAGCAAATTTTTTTTTTTTGAAAATTTTATTTGGGTTTTCACAAAAACAAAATACAAATAAAATATCTTTTTTGAAAATAGCATGGTCCCAGGTTATCACTTCTTCATACAGACACAAAACTCTATTTCATGCTTATTTTTATATTCTATTCCATATCTTATTACCATTTTATATTTTCTACATAGTTTTTCCCCTCTTCTAATTTTCTCAACTTTGTTTTAATTATCTCAATTCAAATCATTATATTTATACTTTTGTCTGTCCTGTTACAATTTCACATTATCTTTTCTTATGAAGCAAATTTTTCCTTGTAGTTACCAATTAGAGTATGACACCTTTATATCCTTTAATTTTATCCATTTAAGCTCTTATTTAAGCTTCAATGTATAGCTTTAAGATTATAGCATTCAATATAATACATAACTTCCAATCAAATTCTGCTTGGTACATTCTTAATATAGACACTATATTCTTAAAAAGAATATATATGTGTGTGTGTGTGTGTGTGTGTGTAAATAA